>CM040123.1:238811004-240025523 GCA_022559845.1 Amorphophallus konjac
TATTGCGAACTTATAATTAAAATATACATACCTGTAGCGGGAGGTGGTCGGGGTGACATCTACACAATAGGTAGGAGGCCACTGACACCTGCAAGAATTTATTTTCATGTAGAGTGATACAAATATTGCGAACTTATAATTAAAATATACATACTTACAGCGGGAGGTGGTCGGGGTGACATCTGCACAATAGGTGGGAGGCCACTGACACCTGCAAGAATTTATTTTCATATAGAGTGATACAAATATTGCGAACTTATAATTAAAATATACATACCTGCAGCGGGAGGTGGTCGGGGTGACATCTGCACAATAGGTGGGAGGCCACTGACACCTGCAAGAATTTATTTTCATGTGGAGTGATACAAATATTGCGAACTTATAATTAAAATATACATACCTACAGCGGGAGGTGATCGGGGTGACATCTGCACAATAGGTGGGAGGCCACTGACACCTGTAAGAATTTATTTTCATGTGGAGTGATACAAATATTGCGAACTTATAATTAAAATGTACATACCTGCAGCGGGAGGTGGTCGGGGTGACATCTGCACAATAGGTGGGAGGCCACTGACACCTGCAAGATTTAATTTTCATAAGCAAATGCAACATGTTACTGAAAATTAAAATAGATATACCTGTAGCGGGAGGTGGTGGGAGGGCACTAGGACCTATAAGTAGTAATTCACATTATGTAAATGAATATTTTGCTAGAAATTCAAAGATACGCCGAGGTGGGACCTGCATTAATTTTCATAAGTAAATGCAACATGTTATTGAAAATTAAAATAGATATACCTGTAGCGGTAGGTGGTGGGAGGGCACTAGGACCTGTAAGTAGTGGTGGTGGCATCTGTACAAGTGGTGGTGAGCCGACACTTGCACCTATAAATAAATTCTTTTAAGTTTGTAAATAATTAAAATATTTATATAGCTAACTTATTGATCAAATATACCTGTGTCTGAAGAAGATGCTAGCGAGGAGGGAGTAGCGCCCCTCTCACTGCCTTGTCTCCTCCCACTCCTAGCACGACCTCCTCGCACTATTTTCTTATTAATAACAAAATAATTAATACATATTAATCCACAATTATATAAGGTTAGACAAATGTTATTTAAAATTATGCTTAAAAGTAAGATTCATCTTACTAAATTATCAAAACATTCCTCCCTCATGTTGATATATCTAGCTCATCATCATCATCTTCATCATCCATAGTAGCCTCATCAGATTCAAACTCTTCATCTTCATCTGATTCTTCCTCCCCTCTAACATCAACATGTAGCTCCATCGGATCGACTTCTTCTACTTCATCTCGCGTCCGTAATGACAGTGCCTTATCAGATTCGTCTAGATTAAACCTAGAGGAACCGACAACGCCAACTTCATCTGATTGATAATATTCATCACTAGCAACCTCTGAGACATCTTCACTTGTGGGAAAGAGTTTTGAATTAACCCTGCAAACTGTCCACCAATCTCCATTCTTGGATAATGGATAGCTTGAATAGTACACTTGCTGGGCTTGTGCGGCTAAAACGAACGGTTCATAGGTCTTAAGTTTAGACCTATGCTTGACATTGACAATCCCATAATTTATGTCATGTAGAACAGAATTAGGATCAAACCATTGACACTTAAATATGTATACATGATTATCTTGTCCCAAATACTGAAGTTCTAAGACTTCTTCAAGAATACCATAGTAGTCCAATTCTATTTCATTGTATACACTTCCCTTCACACATACGCCGCTGTTCATCGTAGACTTATTTCGCCCATAATCCCTTGTATGAAATTTGTATCCATTCACAATATATCCTGGATAGGCACGTGTCTGGTTCGAGGGGCCATAACTTATCTGTTGTACTCTTTGATCAGTAATGAGACCTTGTTCAACCTATATTCAAATTAGAGTAGTTAAAATAATAACAATTACCTCAACATACGTAAATACAAACATATATATTCATAGTTGACACTAACTCGGTTTCTCAGCCACTTGGAAAAAAACTTCTCGCGTTCTTTTTTAATTTCCACATCCTGGATATTTGGACATTTTTCAGCCAATTCTGAATCAAATTGCCTGCAATATAAATGCACTACAACTTTAAATGAACTGCAGAAGAAGGATGAACAACTTATGGAGTTGCTGGAAATGTGAATTAAGAACTTACTAAATATAAGGTTCAATCTCAAGGTAATTCAAAAGAATATATATCTCAGCGGCGTGCAACTCTCTATCTTCGAGCGTGCGAGTCAAGCAACGTCCAAACGTACGTCCAGGATGTTTAAATATGGAGAGCCGATCGGAACATTCATCCACTCCCCCATCATCATTACGTGGAGGTCGAGTACGACGAGTTTGAATCTATGGCTCAAAGTACATAGAACAGAAGTTCGAAATTTCTTCAAGAATGTATGCCTCAGCAATCGAACCCTCCACCTGTGCCTTGTTGCGAACTTTTATTTTTAATTCATGCATGCACCTACAACAACAAGTCAGATGGCAACGATATGTACCGGCTATGGACGACTTGTAAGTTAACAAAAATTGTCACATACCTCTCAAATGGATACATCCATCGAAATTGTACTGGCCCTTCGACGATAGCCTCATATGGCAAATGAACGACCAGGTGCTCCATCGAATCAAAGAATGCCGGAGGAAATATCTTCTCTAGCTTACAAACGGTTGTGACAACTTTTTCTTCGATAGTTTGTACATCCCGAAGTCTGAGTTCAGATGCACATAAAATCTTGAAAAATTGACTCATCTCAGTTAGTGCTCCCCATATCTGCTTTGGCAACAAATCACGAAATGCAATGGGCAGTAGCCTCTTCATGAACACATGACAGTCGTGACTTTTCATACCATATATTTTTCCCTCATTAACATTCACACAACGGGCTATGTTGGATACATATCCATCTGGGAATCTCAACTGTTTCAACCACTGACATACTTCCTTGATCTGTGTATCATGAAGCACATAAGTTGCTTTAGGCTGCACAGTTTTGCCATTTACGTTCTGTAGTTCCAGTTCTGGACATTTACAAAGCATCTTTAAATCTATACGTGCTTTGACGTTGTCCTTTGTTTTCCCTTTAACATTCATGATCGTATTGAACACATTATCAAAAAAATTCTTCTCGGTATGCATGACATCCAGATTGTGTCGTACATGAAGAGTTGACCAATAAGGTAATTCCCAAAAAATATTTTTCTTGTTCCAGTTGTGATCCTTTCCAAAACTAGGGAGTTGCCGTGTGCTACCAGACAATTGAACTACATCTGATAAATTGTGCACCCGTGACGCCATATGTAGACCCGACACCCGTTGCAAGTCAGCTTCATCCATTTCAAGAGTATTTTTTTTAAACGAGTCTTTTTGCCTTCGAAAAGGATGGTCACTTGGTAGCAACCGCCGATGGCAATCAAACCAGCATGCTTTCCCACCATGTTTCAATACAAATGATTTGGTATCTTCCATACAGTAAGGATATGCTAACCTCCCATGTGTGCTCCAACCAGATAGCATTCCATATGCAAGGAAGTCACTTATTGTCCAGATCAGTGCAGCCTTCATAATAAAATTTTGCTTCCTATATGCATCATAAGTAACAACTCCATCAGTCCATAAAAATTTGAGCTCATCAATCAACGGCCTGAGATATATGTCCAAATTTTTTCCGGGACTTTTTGGACCAGGAATTACTAAGGACAAAAATAGATTTTCTCGCTTCATGCACATGTGCGGCGGAAGGTTGTACGGTGTCATGAACACTGGCCAACAAGAATAAGATGCCACTGAACCACCGAATGGATTAAAACCATCTGTGCATAAACCCAATCGAACATTACGTGACTCCCTTGAAAAGGCAAGATGAGTACGACTAAAGTGAGTCCAAGCTTCACCATCGGTAGGATGACTGATTATATCATCGGCACGACGTACTCTTTCGGTGTGCCATGTCATATGTCGAGCCGTCTTTGAGGACATATACAGCCGCTGCAGCCTAGGCACAAGAGGGAAGTATCGCAACGCCTTGTAAGGTACATCTTTTGCCTTTGAATTGACCCCCCCCTTAGGTTTGAATCTGTCATGGCCACAAATGGAACATGATATCTTATCTGCATCATCTTTGTAATATAACATACAATGATTCGGACATGCATCTATTTTCACATATCCAAGTCCTAAGTCATTGACCATCTTTTTTGCACGGTAAAAAGTTTCTGGCAACTTCTCGTCTCGAGGCAACATACTCTTGATCAAGAGGAGGAGACGGTCAAAATAAGTCTCACTGATGTGATATTCAGATTTCAAGTTCAACAACTGTGACAATGCAGACAATCGAGTGTGCTTTTCACAACCATCCCACAGCGGCTCATCGGCATCCCTAAGTAGTTCATAAAATCTTCCGGCTGTCTTATTCGGCGCTTCCTCATGAACATTAAAACTAGGACCAGCAGCATCTACAACCATATCCACATACCCACTTGTGCCTGCAATATTATCGGGCTCATACCTCAAAAATTGCTCACCATGACACGTCCAATTCGTATAACCATCCACGAACCCTTTCGTGTACAAATGATGTTGCACATCCCATGTTGAACACCACCTCAAGTTTCTACAACTTGAACAAGGGCATCGAATGTGACTGTCGCGATCTATTGCTGCATTTGGATTCCCCAATGCAAATTGAATGAAACTCTCAACCCCAAGCTTAAAGTCATCTGACACCACCCGGTCAACTATTCTACGATACATCCATGAACGATCTGTCGACATTTTGCCTGCACCCAATAAATGACAATACACATCCTAACTTTCAAATCATTACTCATAATATTACACCCGACCCTTTCCTCACATCGTTCATCATAGACCATTTGCAGTTGGAAGAGGAATATTGATTAGATTATCACTTTTTAACCCATCCATGAAGGTTTCATCGCACAATCACTTACTATATGTGCTGCACGATTTGCTGAAAATTTCGGCATCATCTCCCCACACTTCTCCGATATACCAAAAATATTTATTGATTTTGAAATTTTCTTAAACACTTACAAGTAAGTGGTTAAGAAAACACTCAAAATCAATAATGGTATATCAGAGAAGAGTGAGGAGACGCAACCGAAATTTTCAACAAACCATACAAACACATATAGTAAATGACTGCCTAAGTGCGATCAAACATTCACAGAATGTCCAAACGGGACAATTCAAGACTTTGAGGTAGATATATACATTCTCATAAACAAATGAGAACATACACATCAATCCCAAAGTCTTGAACGGGAAGGCACATTGACACGGTTTTAACACGCTCTCCTAAGGTGTGTGTAATGTTAGGTCGCACCCACGCACCTCAGCTCACAGGGAATACCCCATGCATTTATATAACATAAAATTAAATAACAATGCAATTATCATTATGCACATATCAAATTAAATAACACCCAAATTATAAAATTTTTCAAATGAAGAACATCGAAGCTAAACAATCTACATTTTTGAGTCAAATTAACATCAAATTTCTATTAAAATCAGATATAAAAATATATTTACATGCAATTAAAATCCACAAAGTTTTAAATCACAAAACGAATTTTTTGGGTATTTACCTATTGCTATAGAGAATTCTGATTTCTTTGCATTTATCCACATCTTTGTATATATGTACTACTTAAGATATGTGGTCATTCCATTTCTCTATATCTTCTTATCATCATAAGACAAGGTTATTCCATTTCTCTATATCTACTTAAGATATGTGCTTTCCTACTTAAGATATTTTTGAACCGTATTGATTGACTCAGTCATATATAGTATGCCAGTTTTCCTTGCCTAAGCCACTTTTGTCCCAAAGAAGGTGATCAGTTTCATTGACCGGCTATGTGCAATTTTTTTTTGGTATGGAGAGAAAAATATAGTATGCTAGTCCGCCCATCTAGCCAACCGTGTAAGAACATTCCCAGTTGGAATGCCTTCGACTGTCTTTAGACAGGCTAAAGATATTATTATCTCTAACAGTAGATGGATAGGAGGGAATGGGGCTAATATAGACTTCCTGAGTGACAATATGGATAGCAAATGCTGCAGCAACAGTAGAAGCTGTATATGGGTGTTGCAAAGCCAGAAAGTGAGCATACTTGGACAATTTGTCAATTACCACAAGAATAGTGGTTTTAGAATGGGAAGGTGGAAGACCCTCAATAAAGTCCATGTGAATATGAATCCAAATTTTTTCTAGTATAGGAAGGGGTTGCAACAGGCCTGCTGGAGATTGGGTGATATACTTTGTTCGTTGACAAATATCACAATTTTGAATATAGTCTTTGATTGTCCTTTCCATGCCCTTCCAGTGAAAACTTCTTTTTAGTCTATGGAGAGTTTTATGGTATCCTGAATGTCCACCTGTTGGAGCATCATGGTGTGCATGGAGTATAGAAGGTAAGAGACTGAAATTTGGGTGCAGATGTATCCTACCCTTGTAATATATAACACCACCTTGCAATGAATAGTGGTTAGGGTTCAGAGAATCTGAGTTCCAATCCTTGAGCAATTGAATAAAGTAACTGTCCAGAAAGTATGCCTTCTGAATCTCCGAAAACCAGTCAGGCACTAAAACTGTGATTGCTTCTATGGAGGGTTCTTCATAAAGTCTGGATAGAGCATCTGCTGCTCTGTTATGGTGACCAGACTTATATTCTAGGGAAAAATCAAACCCCATCAATTTAATCAACCATCGCTGTTGCGCCGGAGTGTGAACCTTTTGTTGCAGCAGGTGTCGGAGGCTTTGATGATCTGTTCTGATCACAAATCTTCTACCAATCAAGTATGATTTCCATTTTTGAACAGCAGATAAGATAGCCTCCATTTCCTTCTCATATACTGACAAACCTTGTTGTCTAGTAGTAAAAGCTTTACTTAGATAAGCCACTGGATGGCCCTGCTGCATGAGAACAACACCCATACCTGAGTTACTAGCATCACACTCAAGGATGAAGGGAATGTCAAAGTTTGGTAAAGCCAACACTGGGGCAGAAATCATGGCTTGCTTAAGTTCCTTGACTGGGTCCCCAGCCTCTGGGGTCCAGACAAAACTATCTTTTTTTAGAAGTTGAGTGAGTGGTGCTGCCAAAGAACCATAATTCTTGACAAATTTCCTGTAGTACCTAGTCAGGCCTAGAAATCCCCTCAGCTTTTTGAGGCACTTGGGAGCTGGCCAGCCCACAATAGACTGCAGCTTGTTGATCTCCATGGATACCCCACCATCAGATATCACATGACCCAAATATTCCACCTTGGTGACTCCAAAGTCACACTTAGATTGTTTGGCATATAACTGGTTGTCCTTTAGTAATTGTAGGACCTTCTCTAGGTGGTTCAGATGCTCAGGCCATGTTTTGCTATAAACTAGAATGTCATCAAAGAATACTAAAACAAACTTTCTGAGATGAGGTCGAAAGATATTGTTCATAAGACTTTGAAAAGTGGAAGGAGCATTAGAAAGGCCAAAGGGCATTACTAAGAATTCATAGTGCCCTTCATGAGTACGGAAGGCAGTCTTATGAATGTCCTCAGGTGCCATTCGAATTTGATGATAGCCTGAACGAAGGTCCAGCTTCAAAAAATATCGAGCCCCATATAATTCATCCAAGAGGTCATCAACCAGAGGTATAGGATATTTATCCTTGACAGTTTGTTGGTTTAAAGCCCTGTAATCAATGCACATGCGCCAGCTCCCATCACGTTTCTGTACCAAAAGTACAGGAGCTGAAAATGGACTGTTACTATGTTGCAAGTGTGTGTGTTGCATGAGCTCCTTGACTTGATTTTCAATTACAGATTTGTGGAATGGAGAATGTATGTATGGTGGAACAATGATGGCCTTTGACTCATCTATGAGGGGTATACGATGGTCACAACTCCTAGCAGGAGGGAGACCTGTAGGTTCATCAAAGATAGAAGTATAGGTTTGTAAGAGTATAGCCAAGTCTGGTGGGTGAGAAGAAAATGAGGGGGTAGGGGGTTTTAGCTGGGTTGGAATCAACTGAATTGTATACAAGGCTCTTGCATTTCTGAGCTCTTTGTGCAATTTGGGGCCAGAAATCATATTGACCTTGTCGTCTGTGAGGCCTGTAAACTTGTACTATTTACCCAGCCATGCAAAGGTCATAGTCATTTCCCTGATATTCAACACAATGTCACCCAAAAGCTGTAGCCAAGTTGCTCCTAGTACCACAGCAATACCGCCCAATCGAAGAACTAAAAAATCCAAGTCAAAAGATACTTCAGGGAGTTGAAGGTTAACGTTAGGACACAGTCCTTCAGAAGGAACTTGCAGACCAGATGCAAGTCTGACTGCTGGATTTTCACAGGGTATTGTGCGGAGGTGAAGCTTCTTAACTATTGAAGGGTCAATGAAGTTATGGGTGCTCCCATTATCAACTAATATTATAACTGTCACCCCACTGATTGTACCCAATATTCTCATTGTACCAGGAGTAGCCATGTTACCCACTATTTGTGATGAGATATAAGGAATGTTGTTCTCAAGCTGACAGAACTCAGTGTCTTCCTCCATTGTAACTTCTGTTTGAACAAGATCATAATCATCACTCATTGGAATCAACTGCAGAAGAAACAACTTCTTTGCCTGACATGTGTGACCAAGGGTCCATTTTTCATCACAATTGAAGCAAAGCCCTTTAGACTTCCTTTCTTGCAATTGCTGACTAGTTAGCCTCATAATGGGAGGATTGTGGTGGACAGATGGTGTGGGTAACAATGGGGGAAGTGAAGAGGACTGACCAGTGTACCGTCGCCTAGAAAGTAGTTTGGTTTCCTGAATTCTAGCTAACTCCATGGCATGAGTCAAGGTTCTGGGCTGGAAGGATCTCACTTCACAGGAAATTTCTTCCTTCAGACCACTAAGGTATGTGCCCAGAAGGTGTTCTTCAGGTACTCCAGAGATTTTATTGCATAGCTTTTCAAAGAGCCTTTGGTATTCTAAAATAGATCCTGTTTGTTTGAGTTTACTAAGGGAACCATGAGCATCAAGGAAAGAAACAGATCCAAATCTTGAATCAAGAGCAGCTAAAAATTCAGACCAGGTAAGTGAATCTCGAGTAGCAGTAATGTGCCAATACCATTCGAGGGCCTCACCCTCCAAATAGTAACAAGTTGTGCTGAGTTAATGACCGTCAGGGGTCTTGTGATGGTGAAAAAACCTCACAGCTTTGAATTTCCATTCAGCAGGATCAGTGGATCCATCATAACGTGGAAATTCTTAAGGTTTGGGTCTAAAAGACCCTATAGAATCAGCATGATCATCCAAGGGAGTGGTATTACCCGAGCGGTGAACTATGGATTCTAGATCCGTCACCCGTTGGAAGACTTCTTGCCGGAGAGACCCGATCTCCTGACGACTCTCAAGCAGCATGGACTTCAAAGCATCAGAATCGCCCATGGCCATCTTTGTGGAAGAAGAAGAACTGGGGCTGGAGAGAAGCTCAGACACCAAATTGTTGTGTTTCTTCCTAGGTTCCCGGTCGATGCCCTCCAGAAGAGGTCTTGCGGAAGAGCTCCGAGTTCTTGCGGAGGAAGCCGTAGCTGCTAAGAACAGAAATAACTGGAAGAACAGAGTTGAGGAATAGGAAGGAAGAGGATTGAGAGAGATGAAGGACAGAATAGAAGAGAAGACTGGAGCCAAAAAGCCATGTTACGGCCTTCCTTCCTCTGCTATTTATATTGTTCCCTGGTATTTACATGGCTCCGGAAGCTATGCCACATTTCTTGTAGGTAAGTCTTCCAAGAATGTAACAGCTCCTATTTTCATACAAGAAATCAAGAATTACATTTCCCTGTCATTATTCTTCCTCAACCATTTCTAACATACAAAACAAAGGTATATCGCCCACTGCTCAATGGAATGCTAACCGTATATGTGGATGACTGTTATGACTGTTGGAGCAACAGTAGTGGGTTGTTTGAGACGTTTCCAGCTCACTAACCTGGTGGTTCACCCAATTCTATGGGTTTCCTCCGTAACAGAGAGGGGGGCTGAGGTGTATGCGTGTGTTTGTGTCTGTGTGTGCGTGTGTGTCTGCGAGGGGGAGGGGGGCCACGGACAGGGGAAGAGAGGGCGGTGGAGGGGGTGGGGGAGGGTGGCCAGAGGGAGTGAGGGAGCGGGAGAGGGGGGGCTGAGGTGTGTGCTGTGTGTGTGTGTGTGTGTGTCTGCGTGGGGGAGGGAGGCCACTGACAGGGGAAGAGAGGGCGGTGGAGGGGGTGGGGGAGGGCGGCCAGAGGGAGTGAGGGAGCGCGAGAGGGGAGAGGGAGAGGGAGTGAGGGAGCCGGACAGGGTAGAGGGAGAGGGATTGAGTGAGGGGGAACAGGATCGGGAGAGGGAGAGGGATTGAGTGAGGGAGGGGAACATGATCGGGAGATAGAGAGGGAGAGGGAGACCACTTACCGGCTGGCGGCGATGGCAACCGTGAGAAGACGACCACGACCATGAGAGGGAGGGAGGTTGGCGAATGGCGGTGACGGTGAGGACGGCGGGGCCTCCGGCGACGGTGGCTCCGGCGGCGACGACTGCAAGCAGAGGGCAGAGGAGAAGGAGAGAGTGAGAGGGAGAGTGGGGGGGTGGAAATGGGGCCAGGTGGAAGGGGTGGGAGGGAGGGGTCGACGGTGGCGGGAAAGGGGGAATTTTGCGATGAAAATACAGACGGAACTTATTTCCGTCTGAAATTTCAGACGGATTATTTCTGTCTGAAAATTTGTCCCAAATTTGCGACGTATATAAAGACGGAATATATTCCGTCTATAATTATAGGCGGATCTTCAGAGAGAGTATAGTATGTCCTTAATACCAACGGAATTTGTGACGGAAACTAATCCATCAGAAATACAGACGGATTTTAAGATGAAAAATATCCGTCTGAAATATCCGTCGGTATTTCCCCTTTTTTTGGTAGTGCAACCTCCACACACTGCTGCACCAACTCCAGTTCCGTCAAAATATGCTCACCGACCTCAAACCAATCAAGTGGAGTACGACACAGACGCCCATACAAGGCCTCATAAGGAGCCATGCCGATGCTCGAATGATAGTTGTTGTTGTAGGCGAACTCCACCAACGGTAGGTGGTGAACCCAACTCCCCTGCCACTCCAGACAGCAGAACCTCTGCATGTCCTCCAAAGTCTGAATGGTCCTCTCCGACTGACCATCTGACTGAGGATGATACGCCGAGCTAAAAGCCAAATCCGTGCCAAGAGCTCGCTGGAAACTCCCCCAGAATCCAGAAGTGAAACGCGGATCCCGATCCGACACGATGGAGATGGGAATCCCATGCAACGGAACGATCTGCTCCACATAAAGACGAGCCAACCTGGACACGCTCTAGCTGACTTTAACCGGCAACAACCGAGTCACCTTCGTTAGCCTATCCACCAGCAACCAAATTTTGTCCTGACCGCTCGGAGTCCTCGGCAATCCCACCACGAAGTCCGTGGTCACGTGGTCCCACTTCCACGCAGGAACATCCAAGGGCTGGAGAGTACCTCCCGGTCGCTGATGCTCCGCCTTCACCTGCTGACAGGTCAGGCACCTGGTCACAAATTCGGCGACATCTCTCTTCATGTCAGGCCACCAGAACTACCTCCGCAGGTTTCGATACATCTTCATCGCACCTGGGTGTACGGTGTACCTGCTCCCATGAGCCTCGCGTAACACTGCACGACGAACCCGCTCCTCGGGTGGGACGTACAGCCTACCACGGAACCTCATGGCACCGTCCTCGCCGAGCTCCACATCAGCCAAAATCAATATCCGGGGTAACTCAGGGTCCACATGCTGATCCTCTATCACCTGACGGTGGATAGCAGGCGTGACAGTCAGACTAGCAAGCACTGCCAACCCTGGCTCCTGAGGAATCTTGAGCCTGAATGAAACTTCGGGCACTTGTTCCCAGAGCCTCCACTTCCTCAATATCAAGGCACTGATCGTGACCTTTCGACTCAAGGCATCGGCGATGACATTCATCCTGCCCGGTTGATAAGATATGGTGAAGTCATAATCCTTCATAAACTCCATCCAACGCCTCTGCCTGAGGTTAAGGTCCCTCTGTGTGAACACATATCACAGACTCTGATGGTCAGTGAACACCGTGAACCTCTCGCCGTACAGATAATGCCTCCAGATCTTCAGCGCGAAGATCACAGTTGCCAACTCCAAGTCATAGGTAGGGTAGTTCTCCTCGGGGCGCTTCAGCTACCGAGATGCATAAGCCACCACTCTACCATGCTGCATCAACACAACACCCAATCCGACCCCGGAAGCATCTGTACACACCACAAAACCTCCCGATCCAGAAGGTAAAACCAACACCAGAGCCGAGGTGAGTAATCTCTTTAGTTCCCTGAAACTCTGCTCACACTCCTCAGACCAGACGAAAGGCACATCCTTGTGTGTAAGTCTAGTCATCAGGGCCGTAATGCGAGAAAAAATTTGGATAAACCGATGATAATAGCCCGCAAGCCCCAAGAAACTCCGGATCTCCGTCACAGACCTCGGCCTCGGCCATTGCATTACTGCATCAACCTTGGAGGGGTCCACGAAAATATCATCACCAGAAATCACGTGCCCCAGAAAGTGCACCTCACGAAGCCAGAACTCGCACTTACTGAGCTTCGCGTACAACTGGTGATCTCGCAACGTCTGCAGCACCACACCTAAATGGTACGCGTGCTCCTCGGTAGACCACGAATAAACAAGGATGTCGTCCACAAATATGACCACGAACTGGTCCAAATACGGATGAAACACCCTCTGCATCAAGTCCATGAAGGCTGTGGGGGCATTGGTGAGCCCGAATGGCATCCCCAGAAACTCATAATGCCCGTACCTCGTACTGAACACAGTCCTCGCTGCATCGGACTCGCGAATCCTCAACTGATAGTAATCGGACCGCAAATCAATCCGCGAGAACACTCGTGCAGACTGAAGCTGGTCGAACAAATCATCAATCCGCAGCAATGGATACTTGTTCTTAATGGTCACTTCATTCAGCTGCCGGTAGTCAATGCACAACCGCAAGCTACCGTCCTTCTTCTTCACGAACAACACGAGCGCACCCCAAGGGGAAAAGCTAGGATGAATGTACCCCTTGGCCAGCAGCTCCTGCAACTGCGCCCTCAACTCCCTCAACTCAGCGGGGGCCATACGGTAGGGAGCCTTCGCCAAAGGTCCCGTACCCAGCACAACCTCGATAACGAAATCAATCTCCCGCTGGGGAGGCAATCCAGCTAAGTCCTCCGGAAACACATCGGAAAACTCGCACACCACCGGAATGTCCTCGACATCCGGATCCATGCGGTCCGTCACAACCACGGAGGTGAGAAAACCCTGACGACCCGCATCAAGCAAACGACGAGCTCGAATCGCAGAAATAAGAAAGCGGGAAGAGGAAGACCTGATAGCTTGGAAATAGAAGGTGGGTCCGTGAAGTCACCGGAAATAACCCCTCTTCGAGCCGCAATCCACCAACGCATGATGTGCCTCGAGCCAATCCATGCCCAAAATCACATGAAAGTCCTGAAGCGGCAACGCATAGAGCCTAGCCGGTAAACTCCGCCCTTCCATCCACACAGGAACCTCATCAAAGTAATACGGAGTGATCATAAAATCACCCGAAGGCAACTCCACTGCCAAATCACAAGACAACTGGGTCACCGACTCCTCAATACTCAGCGCGAAATCCTCCAAAATAAATGAATGAGACGCGCCAGAATCGAACAAAACCCGAGTCGCACAACCCAAAACCTGAACGGCACCTTCCACGAGCTGCGACGCCACTGCCTCTGCCCTGGTCATGTGCGTGATCTAGCCTCGAGCTCTCTGCCTACATCTCACGCTAGCTGACCTGGGTAGCGGCGGGTACTGTCCCTACTGCTGCTGCTGCTGCCTTTGCTGCAGGGAACCTACTGCTGCTGAGAAAACGGCTGCTGCTGCTGCCTCTGAGGACAGTCACGCGCCATATGCCCTAGCTGGTCACACTGGAAACAAACTATTGGCGCTGTGCACTACCTGCCTGGGTGGTACTTGCTACACCGTGGACAGAGTCCTCGCGATCCACCCACTGATCCCTGACGTTGAAACGGGACCAGTTGCTGTACACTGCCCGATGATGTCTGCCCCTGACCCTTGGACTTCTTCTTACCGAACCCCTTCTTGAAGAACTTTTTGACCTTCGAGCCAAAAGAAGCCGATCCTGTCACCGACGTTGCCGGTGTCGACGCTCCTGAACCACCCGACACACGCTGAAAGGAACCCTGCTGCTGGGTAGCCGACTGCTGGCTGCGACTCGACAAGGACTGTCCCTGGCTGATCGGTCCTCGAGTCCTCTGCATATCCATCTCCAAAGAAGCCGTGACACGAGACGCTGTCTCCAAATCAGTGGCCGCATTTGCGATCAAATGGTGCCTCAGCTCCTGCCTCAAGCCCTGCACGAACTGTGCGGTCTTCACCCTCTCATGCTCCATGATATGGGGTGCATACCGACCCAGTTCAACAAATCGGGCCCTATACTGCAACACGGACATATAGCCCTGATCCAGCTCCAGAAACTCATGCATCCGCTGCGTAGCAATAAACTCTGGACAGTAGGTACGCTCGAAAGCACTGACAAAGTCGCCCCACGTAATCTGCTCAAGTGGACGAAGCTGGAAAGACGTCTTCCACTCGGAAGACCACCACTCCCGAGGCGTACCCTGCAACTGGTTGGAGGCCAACATCACTCTGTCCTCCGCAGTACTCCGCGCGGAACTGAACACCCGCTCCATCTCGTCGAGCCAACTCCGAGCCGTATCAGGGTCTGGCTAACCGCCGAAGTAAGGGGGATGAAACTGCATGAAATCCCTCACTGCTCGGCCTAGCCCACCCTTGGTCGACGAGCCCTCACCAGCCTCTCCGCTGAACTGCTGCGACATAAGCTGGTACATGCCACGAAAGAAATACTCGGCCCCCGGAAGCCTCGTAGTATCCACTGCCTCGGTGGCCCCCGGTGGCGCTCTACTATGCTCCTCCTGATCTCGCTGAACCCCCTGCTGGATCTCCTAACCTCCAGCCGACTGCCCTCCTGAGAGCGAGTGCTCCGCCTCGGTGCCATACTCGCTCCTGAAGCAAAAGATAGAAAGCACGGAAACAGCAAGGTCAAGAAAAACGCCCGATGCCCGATGCCAGTGTCAACTGTACATCATCGCTGTGGACTAGTGGACCACCATAATTACTTATGATTCTCGTATAATCCCACAACCGATGCTCTGATACCACTCTGTAACGACCCGAGAATCAGGTTACCGGGAAGGCCCAATAACCCGAGACTCGTAACGCCACCCACGAGTCCGAAGACTCGGAAGGGTAAAAGGAATGGTGTGGAGACTACACAAGTATCACAAATAATTGCAGAAATGAACAGTTATATTATTAAGCAGGAAATAAATTAACAGTTTACATGATACATGGTCCACAAGATAACAATAAAACAACAACAGTAGTAGTCCACAACTAGTACAGAGACAAGAAAGAAAAGTATAGCTACATGGGGCATATCCCGGCTCTGACCTCTGGCACTAACGCTGGGCACCTGAACCACGCTGAGCCTCAGACGCGCTCCCCTGAGGCCGCGACTCACCTGAAACACAGTGAAAACACGCAGGGAATGAGTCTCGGAACAAGACTCAGTAGGGATCACTCGAACCCTACCTCACAAACGAAAAAACCGCTACGCTAGCAGTAAGTGAGTACCTCGAAAAGGGAAGCCCTGCAATCTACAAAACATCACTCTCACGGCACGAACGCCGACACACGTGCCACGGTGAAACGACCGGAACACCACGGTCAACGCGACAAAACCCGAAGGCCGAAGTCACAAAGACTGACAGTCAGACACTCCCAACTCGACAGAAGTACCACCCACTAGAAGCACAGCCAGTAGCGTCCCCTGACGTCTTACACCGCACCGCGGGTGAATTACCTGACATGGTAGCTCCTACCAAAGGCACGGAAACCACACAAGAACTACAAACGAGTGACTAGCAGGGGTCACGCTCATCAGCGCGGGTCCAACCGTCCCCAACCACATGTGCACACACAGACCATGCGTCCTAGGTCTTGCCCTTTGATCGGTTTTCCCCTCAGACGGACTCTGGATGCAAGACGTGGGGCCCGACAGAAACCGGTCCACAAACACTCTCTAAGGGTAGCCTCTCCACCACTCCCTGGTGGGACCACATGCGTGTAAGCAGGCTACGACTAGTGGAGGGTCACTACGGAGTAGACTCTCAAGTTAGCGAAAGCAGCATCACAATCGGACGGTACAAGGGACACCCCTCGCACCAATACCATCGCATGGTAACAGAAGCCGACAATGACATCTGCCGATACCTCTCGGTACGGCGGGAGACCCGCCGACACGATCTGTCCCCTTGAACGGTCCACACTGGGCCGCTCAGGGATGTGTGGTCGCACAAGGACCGCACCAAGGGTTAAACGGCCAGGACAGGACAGTTCTACCAAGGCCCACACAGACTGAAGAACGGCTAGCAAGGGCCCGTTCAACAGATGTACGGCCAGCTTCTGGCCGCACGAGGGTGAAGAACGGTCAGCCCATGGCCGTTCATCTCCCAACGGTAATAAAACTGAAGGGTTAGGTCGTAGCCGCACTAAGGATGAGCAGCTATGGTTTAACCGTTCAAGGGTTGTGCGGTATAGATCTGGCCGCACACCCAGGCAACGACATCAGACGACGTACGGCCAGCCCCTGGCCGCACGAAGGGTTATGCAGCTAGCGCCTGGCCGCACACCCCGGTGCACTGTACAACGGTAAAATTCAACGGTAAAAAACCCCAGGGTTGTGTGGTCATTGTGGGGCCGCACCTTAGGATATGCGGTCCCACGATATGCCGCATAAGCCCACTGTGCGCCGAGCCCAGCCACAGCGCGCCGAGCCGATGAATGGCTAGAACAGCCCCGCACAAGAGTTGTGCGGCCACTGGTTCGACCGCACATCGCTCACCGACGCGAAAATGGCGAACCTCTCCTGACTCGCCCATTCCAACCCCAAACAAGCCCCACGAAGGGGGAAACGGTGAGAGAAGGACCCCCAAGCCCCCTAGCATGCTCCTACGCCCGTGAACCACGGAATCGGGGCTCAAAACGGCGGATCGGACGAACTCTCCCCGCGGCATAAATGGCCCTTCCCGGCACGAAATTGACCCCTCTCGACCTCGTCTCGAGCTAAAACTCGCGGGGAAGGAAGACAAGAGGCCAAGGAACGTCACCCTACCTCCTGTCCGCAACGAGGCACGCCGATCCAAGCTCAAACCCACGAAGAACGCCGTTAGAACCTCGCCTTCCCACGCTTGCCGCACGCCCGCACGATCGCCTCGTCGTCACCCACGTCCTCGCACCGTCGCACCGCCGCCGTCTATAGCCAGAACGGAGGTCGCCGCGCTCGAACGGGAGGGAGAGAGAGAGAGAGAGGGAGCCACGGTCGTGAGGGAGGAAGGAGAAGAAAGGAAGAATAAGAAGAAGAAAAAGAAAAGAAGAAAATGGGGGTATCAATAGAAAATTCGGAATTTCTAGAAAATATCGAAAAATAGAAAATTATATTTCCGCATTCCTCGGAACGCACCGATCGCAATGGTACCACTCTCGCCTAGGTGAACGACCCGGTTCACCCGCAACGAGGTTCCAAAGGAATTATCGAAACACACACCGGGAATCGAAAAACACACGCAGAAAAACCACGGAACGCTCCCGGGTCTCCGAAACAACTCCGGATCGCGCCGATCCGAACACGGAAGATGTCCGAAACGAAATTTCAGACACAACGGAGTTGGGCACTCTGAGAAACCTGATCCGGGACTCACGAAGAAGGATCCGAAAGGTCCGAGATATTACAGCCCTCCCTCCTTAAGGAATTTCATCCTCGAAATTGAAAACAACCCAAGGGAGAGAAGAGGAAGACTCACTCAAACAGGTAAGGGAACTGCTGATGCATCTCATCCTCACACTCCCAAGAAGCCTCACCACCAGAGTGCCGCTGCCATACCACCTTAACCAAGGGGATGACCTTGTTCCGCAGGCGCTGCTCTCACCGATCTAGAAGGCAACACCAACACTGGTGCCGAGGTGAGCAACCGCCTAAGCTCCATAAAGCTCTACTCACACTCACCAGTCCAGATAAAAGGCACATCCTTCCGCGTAAGCCTGGTCATCGAGGCTGTAACACGAGAAAAATCATGAATGAACCTCATATAATAGCCTACAAGCCCCAAGAAACTCCAAATCTCCGTCACGGACCTTGGCCTCGGCCACTGCATCACTGCCTCGACCTTGGCTGGATCCACAGAAATACCATCACCAGAAATCACGTGCCCCCAAAAGTGCACCTCATGAAGCCAAAACTCACACTTGCTGAGCTTAGCATACAACTGGTGATCTCACAATGTCTGCAACACAACCCTCAAATGATATGCATGCTCATCAGCAGACTGCGAATAAACAAGGATGTCGTCCCCAAACACGACCACGACCTGGTCCAAGTAGGGACAGAACACCCTTTCCATCAAATCCATAAATGCTGCGGGGGCATTGGTGAGCCCAAACGACATCACCAAAAACTCATAATGCCCGTATCTCGAGCTAAATGCCATCCTTTCCACGTCAGACTCTTGAATCTTCAACTAATAATAACCGGACCGCAAATCTATCCGTGAGAACACTCGAGCAGACTGAAGCTAGTCAAACAAGTCATCAATCCGTGGCAACGGATACTTGTTCTTAACGGTCACCTCATTCAATTGCCGGTAGTCAATGCACAGCCTCAGACTACCATCCTTCTTCTTCACAAACAACACTGGCGCACCCCAAGGGGAAAAGTTAGGACGAACATACCCCTTGGCTAGCAACTCCTGCAACTGCGCCCTCAACTCTCTCAACTCAGCGGGAGCCATATGATAAGGAGCCTTCGAAAAAGGTCCCGTACCAGACAGAATCTCGATTATAAAATCAATCTCCCGCTGGGGAGGCAATCCAGGTAGGTCCTCGAGAAAAACATCGGGAAACTCGCACACCATCGGAATGTTCTCCACATCCGGCTTCGACTGGTCCACCACGACCACATCAGCGAGAAAACCCTGACAATCTGCATCAAGCAAACGACGAGCCCTAATAGTCGAAATAAGAAAGCAGGAAGAGGAAGACCTAATACCTTGGAAATAGAAGGTGGGTCCACGAAGTAGCCGGAAATAAACCCTCTTCGAGCCACAATCCACCAAAGCATGATGTGCCTCGAGCCAATCCATGCCCAAAATCACATCAAAGTCTTGAAGTGGCAATGCAAAAAGCCTGGCCGGCAAACTCCGCCCTTCAACCTATACAAGAACCTTATCGAAACAATATGGAGTGATCATAAAATCACCAGAAGGCAACTCCACTACCAAATCACAGGACAACTGGGTCACCGGCCCCTCAATACTCAGCGTGAAATCCTCCGAAATAAACGAATGTGATGCGCCAGAATCAAATAAAACTCGAGCCGCATAACCCAAAATCCTAATAGTACCTTCCACGAGATATGACGCCACTGCCTCTGCCCTGGTCGTGTGTGTAATGTGGCCTCGGGATCTCTGCTTGCCTCCCACACTCGTTGACCTGGGTAGCGGCGGATACTGCCCCTGCTGCTGCTGCTGCTGGTGCTACCTCTGCTGCTGAGGGTACTACTGCTGCAGAGGAAACTTCTGCTACTACGGCGTCTGAGGACAATCACGTGCCATATGCCCTGGCTGGTCACACCTGAAACAAATCACCAGCGTCGTGCACTGCCTGCCTAGATGCGACTCGCCACACCGAGGACACAATCCCCGCGATCCGCCCACTGCTCCCTAACCCTGAAAAGGGACTGGCTGCTGCACACTACCCGGAGACGCCTGCCTCTGATCCTTACGCTTCTTCTAGAAACTCTTCTTGAGAAACTTCTTGACCTTGGAGCCAAAAGACGCAGATCTTGTCACTAACGCTGCCGGTGTCGGTGCTCCCGAACTACCCATAGCGTGCTAGAAAGTACTCTACTACTGGGTAGCCGTTTGCTGACTACGGCCTGACTGAGACTGCCCCTGGCCTCCCGGTCCTCAGACCTTCTGCATATCCGGCTCCAAAGATGCCGCCACATGAGACACTGTCTCCAAATCAGTAGCAGCGTTCGCCCTCAAGAGGTGCCTCAGCTCCTGCCTCAAACCCTGAACGAACTACTCCGTCTTCACTCCCTCATGCTCCATGATATGGGGAGCATAATGGCCTAACTCTATAAATCGAGCCCTATACTGCAACACTGACATGTCGCCCTGAACTAGCTCTAAAAATTGACGCATCTTCTGCGTACCCACATAGGATGGGCTGAAAGTATGCTCGAAGACCGTAACGAAGTCCTTCCATACGATCTCTTGAAGGGGACTAGACCGAAAGGACGTCTTCTACTCTAAAGACCACCAATCTCGAGCCATACCCTGCAACTGGTTACAGGCCAACATCACCATGTCCTCCACAGCACAGCGCATGGAACTGAACACTCTCTCCATCTCATCAAGCCATCGCCTGGCCACATCGGGATCTGGCTGGCTCTCGTAATATGGTGGGTGAAACTGCAAGAAGTCCCTCACAGCACGATTGGGTCCACCCCGAGCCGACGAGCCCTCGCCGGCATCACCGCCAAACTGCAGACCATGGCCTGAAACATACTCCGAAAGAAATTCTCGGCCCCCGGAACTCTCGCTGCATCCCCTGCCTGGTTGGTGACTGGTGGCACTCTGCTGTGGTCCTCCTGCTCCTCTGCCGACTGTCCCTGCTGAGAGTGAGTCCTCTGCCTCAGCGCCATACTCGGCTACTGCAAAAAGATAGAAGACACGAGAAATGGTGAAATCAATAAAACACGCGATGCCCCAAGCCAGTGCCAACTGTACATCATCATTGTGGACTAGTGGACCACTGTAACTATTTACGATTCTCATATATATCTACAACCATGCTCTGATACCAGCTATAACGACCCGAAATCCGAACACCGGGAAGGCCCGATAGCCCGAATCTTGAACCACCACCCACGAGCCCGAAGACTCGGAAGGGTTGAAAGGATGGTGTAGAGATACACAAGAATCTAAAATAAATGTAGAGCTACGCAGATTAAATGAATTAAGCAAGAAGTAATTAACAACATTAATTAAATTACATGGTCCACAAAATAACAGCAGTCTAAAAAGATAGTAGTCCATAACTAGTACAGTCCAAAGAGAAAAGTACAACTACGCGGGCATACCCCGGAACTGGCAACTAACCCTGGGCACCTGAACCACGTGGAGCCTCTGAAGCGCTCCCCTAAAGTCTCGTCTCACCTGAAACACGGTGAAAACACGCAGGGAATGAGCCTCAACACACAAGGTTCAGTAGGGATCATCCGGTCCCCACCTCGTAAACCAATGAACTGCGCGGAAAGTAACTACAAGCTACTACGACGGCTAGTACCAAACACGCTGCATAAAAATCGAGACAACTCGTCAAAAGCCAAAGAAAACCCAAGAGTCACTACCAGACAAAGACATGAGTACAAACTCACTAGAAGCAAGGTCAGATACATCCACTGATGACTTAAACCGCACCTCGGGTGCTGTGGACGTCAAAAATGATGATGATCACACGGCACTCACGCCTACGCACCCAAGAGCAAGTCGGAGACGGAAAGGCCGAATAAACTCTGTACCTCCTCCAAGTATGACGAATATATACTCGGTGCTCCGTCACCCAGCAAAGAAGCCCCTCGGGCAGAAGAGGCAGCCCCGGCCCCCCAGTCGACGGTGCCGAAGGTCGAATCAAAAGAAACTCGAGAATTCGAACACATGTACGGCATGCGCCGGAAATCACTCAAAGTTCTGAACCGGGACTCGTAGGCTCGCAACTAATGCAACACGGGAGGGCAGGCGTCCATCCGAATCACCGCTAAGCCGGGAAGGTATCTAATAGGTCTTAAACCGGTGTGGCTGTACCTATACAACCTTGAACCGATGCGCCCCTTCCAATAGCCTTAAACCGGCGCGCCCCCCTTCTTGGCTGTAAACCGGCGCGCCCCCCTTCTTGGCTGCAAACCGGCGCGCCCCTTTGTAGGTTGTTAATCCGGCGCACACAACACCGCGTCGATTTAACTCAAATGCCATCCCATCCATCCTCCGATACTCTGTTCTCCTGTCGGCTTGGGGCGCAGACTCAAAAGGGCATAACATTCCATGCTATCAAGCCGTGTCTCCACATCTGTTCGACAGCGCAGCGGCGAGGCACGCATCGACGGTGGAAGATCTCCCGACAAACCCACGCATGTCCTATCCTCGGACGAATGCCAGCGTACTGCACAAATCAACGGATGACACCGCGGCATGTCAACCCCGTTCGTCTGGCAAACAAAAGCAAGTGGCGGGAGTTTCTTCCGTCCGAGCAAAGAAAGGGCAGCCGGCTATATATACTCTGCATGTTCGATGAAGAAGAAGAGGAGAATGGGCTATTGAAAAGAGGGAGAGAGTCTGGTTCAGCTGGGAGTTCCCTCAGAAGAAAAGAAGAATCCCCGTCCCTGCGCCTGTTAGGTGAAGAAAAAAGGAGATTGAGCGTAAGAGAAGAGAGGTGAGCTCGGAGGGGGAGGAGCTTGTGCTCCATTCCCCCTTCCCCATCGATGTATTTCTTTTTTTCTCTCTGATGCAATCCCCCCTTTTTTCTTGTATTTTGGTTCCCCCCCCTTTTGGTGGATGAATAAATAGAGGGTCTTTGTCAAGCTCGGTGTTCTTCGTTTAGCCTCCGCTCTCCTCTTCTTGTCTCCTTCTCATCCAGGGTCCTCGAAGCCTGCCTCTCCGTGGCATGGCCTTCTAAGGAACCCGTTCGAAGGGTGAATACTCATAGCTATTCATGGAGAACATCCGTCCCTGTGGAACTTCCACAAAATCACCACCTGTAAGCTGCTGGAACTCTTGAAGGCTGGTCCTCGAGTCTCCACACGCACTTATGGGTTAACGGAGGCCTCACTCCGAGTTTTGAGGTTCACCCCAGAGCAATCCGTTTGGTGTTCCCCATTTTTCTCTGGCAAGCTTCAGTCCGGGGGAGATGCTGCCCAAATTTCGCCAGGCCAAGAACATATAAGAACGAACAAACAAACTACTCTCCGAGGGCCAGAGCTGCATATGCTTGAAGCCTCTGAATCAAACTGAACTACCCTACACAGCAAACCCTTCTAATAAAACGTTCAGATCTTCATGCTGATTCACCTTAATAAACGAAAAGAAATGTCTAAACCTTCACCCTATTGATCTATGGTATCAATTGAACACTTAAACTTTCTCTCCACAAGCTTAATCCATCAATAAGATGAATAAATCAATCATCAAAGTAACCCACGGGTGAAAGAAAGAAGAAACAAAATGAAATAAAACCCATAGAACTTAGCTCGGCGCGCCTCTAATCCGGCGTGGGTTAATCCGGCGCGGTACCCCCCCCCCGCGCCGGTTTAGCTTCACACTCAAAAACATTTCCAAATTCTAGAATGAATAGTTCCCCTAATCCGGCGCCCCCCCTCTTCTTGAGTCTATTCAGGCGCGCCCTATTACACCCTTAATCCGACGCGCCCCCTCTTCTTGGCCTTATCCGGCGCGCCCCTCTCTTATGCAACCCATTAAACCGGCGCGCCCCTCACTCCC
Organism: Amorphophallus konjac; assembly: GCA_022559845.1. NCBI lineage: Eukaryota > Viridiplantae > Streptophyta > Magnoliopsida > Alismatales > Araceae > Amorphophallus > Amorphophallus konjac. Next base: position 238,834,817 of record CM040123.1, read on the forward strand.
TCGTGTGCAACCCATAACCGGCGCGCCCCTCAACTTCCTTGGCATCTACCCGGCGCGCTCCCCTTCCTTGGCTTGGACCCCCCCTTAACCGGCGTGCCCCATGGCACTACTTAAACCGGCGCGCCCTCTTAGGCCTCCATTGACCCCCCCCTTCGCTTCCTTCAACCGGCGTGCCTAAAAGAGAAAGTGTGATTAACCAAATAAAAGAAGAGACCGAAACTAATCAATAAAACAAATGAAAGCATATGAACCACCCTTATGAGAACAATCAACCAATCAAAATAAAAGGCCTGAAACTAACAAGCTATAATCAAAATTTCCTTCCGGGGGCTCTGCCCCCAGAGACCAAGGGGTGCTGCCCCCTTGACCCCCGCGACCTGACCGCGCAGGTCGATCTGCGTGTGAGGGCGCACGTTGGTGAGTTCGGGTTTCACACTTAGCTATCCGCTTCCCCGGACTGTGCGTGAAGAGAAAAGCAATGATGCCCCATGGTATCGGATGTGGACCTCGGGGACCCCGATATGGCCATAGTCCGTAACCATCTTGGGCCAATAGATCATTAATCTGACCTGCTTCTACCGGGATCCAATCCCGCACCCACATGAAACTTGCCATACCTACAGTAGACATCTGTATGTCTTTGTCGTTGTCTTCGATGCTTCAAATACGGACTCTCGTCCGAATGATGAATGGTCCGTTAGTGACCGACATATATATACCGGGATCTAATCCCACACTTGCATTAAACTTGCCGTACTCACGGCAGACATTTGTGCATTTTGTCTCCGTCTCTTACTCTACAAACACGGACCTTTGTCCCAACATAAAGTGGTCCATGAGTGACCGATAAAATCAGAATGGAACGAGAAGGCTCTCCTCATCCCCGGACCCTTTGCATGGGAATATCAATAAGGCCTCCGTGGGCCATGCTTAGACCTCGGGTCCACCCCGATAATGGTCATTGCCTGACCCATATCCTCGGCCTATAGCCCGCTCCCTTTGAACGCATATTGGTTCTCAGATCTGGTCCCAGGACATCCTCCCGTTGCCCCCTTGGCACCAGAAACATTGACGATGCCCACGCGAGCCCGATTTGGACCGCGGGGGGCCCACCGCAGTATGGTCGTAGCTTGATCTTGCACCGGGCCGACAAACTTATCAGTTTTCGACCGCCCTAACCGGGATTTAATTGAACGTTTCCCGTTCCTTTGAACAAGAAACTTGTCGTATCCCGACGTACACATGTTCCGATCTTCCTGCGATGATTACACTATTCTCAAGCTGGACATTCGTCCGAACATTAAATGGTCAACATATGACCGATATGAGCTCATATACTTTCTTCACACCCTCGTACGAGGACTTCAGTATTTCTTAATAGGTTTTTATGCAGTTAATTTTCTGGCCATGAGGCCCCTTTTCCTGACGATTAATCAAGGGTGTTCCCCTCTCCGAGGGGATGTAAATGACACCGTGACCTTTACAACGCGGCGGGTTTTGGTCCCGACACGAACTACACTATCATCTGGTTAGTAAGATCGAGCACACAATAAATCGTCACTTTGTGACTGTCACGCCCACGCACTTAATAAACGAATAAACTTGCCGAATAAACTGACTTAAAGAACAAACAAATAAGTGTGTCGAAAAGTGCGTCCACAGGTGTCCCCCTCGACCCTTGGTGGAACGGGGACACTGTACTAGTAACCACAGAACAAGTGACTAGCTGGGGTCACGCTCGTCAGCGCGGGTCCAACCGCCCCCAACCACGTGTGCACACACAGACCGTGCGTCTCTGGTCTGGCCCTCTGACTGGTTTTCCCCTCAATCAGACTCTGGCTGGTAGACGTGGGGCCCGACGAAAACCAGTCTAAAATCATCTCTCAAGGTAGCCTCGCCACCACTCCCTGGTGGGACCACTCGCGTGTCGGAAGGCTACGATTAGTGGAGGGTCACTGAAGGAGTAGACTCTCTACTCAACGGAAAACAACGTCTAAATCGGACAAAGTACAAGGGCCCCTCCTCGTACCGACACCGACTCACGGTGACATGAGCCGAGAACACCAACTCTCAGGATCTCACGGCACCCTCACGTGTGGCCCCCACATGATGCCCAGCATCAGTCATACCACGGGTCAGCACGTAGATCAAGATCCACTAACCCGGGACTCGAATAGGCAAAGCATAACTCCGGTATAACTGAACACGGGCGGCGGTCCATCCTGGAAGCTACCACGTGTGTAAAAACTCTTGAATCTACAAGAGGCCTTAACGCGCTATAGGCCAGGAGCGTGTTCATGAACGCGCTCTCTTTGCCTAGTGAGATCAAGGAAGAATGCGTTCGGGATCCATAGCGCGTTAATCATTAACGCGCTATGAAACCCTAGGGCGATAGACCAAGAACGCACTGGGGGGACCTAGCACGTTCCAAAGTCGCGCCTGGTCGGGCAGGCGTGTTCCCTGCCAACAGGCCGACAGCCACTGTTCATCTTCCTCGATGAAGGTCGAGACAAAGGGTAGCGCGATCTCAAGATCGCGCCCTTGGATAGTAGCGCGACAACAGGCAGAGCCCGGTTCTCGAAATACGCATGGGAAATCCAAAAACCACGCCCATTCACCCCCTGGTGAAGGGAAAGCAAAAGGGAAATCATTCCCTTAACTCCCAGCATGCTAGAAACCCCAAAAATCTAGCTAGAAACGTAATAAATCGGTGAAATCCGGCTCACCCCTCAAACATGGAGTTTTCCCATCTCGGCATGAAATCACACCCCTCTCGGCTCTCCTCGGCCTAGAAATCACGGGGGATGCAAGGGAAGAAGTAGGGATCCATCACCGTACCTCAATGAAGCCCCAAAATGCCTAGATCGCCGTCGTTCTTCAAAAACCGTTCGTTCTTCCTTGAGCTCCCATGAGCCCCACACGCTGCCATGATCGCCTCGCTGTCGCCGTCGCCTCACCGCCGTCTGCAGCCAGAGGGGAGCGCCGCCATGGTCACGCCGGAGGAAGAGAGAGAGGAAGGGGCGTCAGTTCTCCAATGAGAAGAAAAGAGGAGGAAGAAGAAAGAGAAAAGGGGAAAAGAAAAGAAAAAGAGTTGGGGATTTATAGAAAATCTAGATTTTTTAAAAAATATGAAAAAATAAAAAATATACCACTGCGATCGTTGGAACACGCTGATCGCTGTGGCACCATCCTTGAGTAGGTGAACGACTCAGTTTACCCGCTACGGGATTCCGTAGGTCCTTTCAGGGAAAAACACAGGAAACCACAGAATACGTTCCGGGACCTCCGAAACTGATCCGAAACTCACGGATCCGAACCCAAAAAATATCCAAAAGATAATTCCGGGCAAAATGAGAAAAAATTCTTCGAGAAAATAGATCTGAGACCCAAAAAGAAGGATCCGAAGGGTCCGGGATATTACAACCGGGATGCCCAAACTCTCGGCAGCGGTCTGGAGGGCAGCCGTCCAACCCTCCTGGAATCTACGATCCGAGGCCGGACTGAAGACCTCCAGAGCCACCGCGTTCAACTCGGTTCTATAGGCCGGGGCTGAACGGAAGGACTCAACCGCCTCCACGCCGACAGAGAGCATCGATGAGCGCGAGTTTTCGACCAACGCCTTCGCCTCTCGGGCTCGGAGCTCGGCGGTGTCAGCCAAGGCCCCCAGCTTGAACGATTGAGCTTCAGCCACCTCGGCCCGAATGCGGAAGAAGTCCCGATCCCGCTCCGCCTCGATGAGGGCCCACTCACCCTGCTCAAGCTATCCTCGAAGTTCGTCAACCTCAACATCGCGTGTCGCTTTCCGCTCCTTGAGCTTGTCACAATGAGCTGACAACCCTGCCTGCGCGGCCTGGCTGAGCTCTAGCTCCCGCGCGACGCCACAAAAGTGGCACCACCACAAGCCGAGCACCCTGGAAGACGAGACTAAGTTCTTCACCGTCAGGTCGACTAGCTTATTATGAGCCCCGAAGCCGAATTTCCTAGTCTAGTCCCGCAGATGCATGGCCTTGTCTAGGAAGGTAGCCGCCTCCGTCCAAAGAGCGGACTTGAAGATGGGTTCTTCCAGTGGCAAGAAGCGAGGGCCTGAGGGAGCGATGGATGGCAGGTGGTGAGCCCTCACCTCCTCCCAGCTGAGCGACGCATCTTCCAGGGCAGGGGTCTTGCCCTTGTCAGCAACCTCCTCAGCAGGGATTGAGGAGGGCAGAGCAGTAACTGACGCCTCAGAAGGTAGAGGTGCCGGTGGGGCCACAGGCTGGGGAGAGGGAGCCCTGCGGCCCACCTCGACGGTTGCTCTCCTCCTCTTCCTCTGGCGACGCTGGCTATCCAGTGCCGCTAGCTCATCTAGGTTCACCTGGATACGTCCACTACTAGGTATGGTGGATTCTACTTCGGCGACGCTTGCAACTTCCTCGGAGATGCCCTTCCGAGCACTTGACCCGCCACTAACCATGGGAGTCGCAGTCGGACCCTCTGCCGGGAGAGCCGCACGGGGCGGATATGGCAAGCTCCCCAGCGCTAAGGTGACGGCCTCCTGGGAAGCAGCGATGGTCACCTGGTCGGAGCCCGGCTCAATATGGTCACTAGGGCGAGGCGTGAGTGGCGACAACTCTACTGTCTCGTACCGTAATTCAAACGACTCTCGCGCCCTTGTCAGACAACATAGAAGGGGTTAGTTCAAGCAAGCAGATGACAAGGCTCGGCAGGGGGAACAATGAAGGCATTACCCTGGGGCAATGGGGCCCTCAACCCCAGCTCCCGGAGTACCGCCGGGGTTAGCACGACGTCGACATTGGGAAGTGGATGGCGAAGGAGGGACGTAATCACCCTCAACTCTTCCGCATTAGCGGTAGACCGCTTGTTCGCCCTAAGGGGACGGAAACCCCGAATGAAGCTCCAGTCATTCAGATGGTCATGCCCCCCGACCTTGGTGATAAAGACGAAGTGCTCAGACCAGCGCTTGATATTGGACACCGCGGAAGTGACTTGGACTAGGACCCGGTCCTTCCGAGCCCGGAAGTAAAAAGAAGATGGATCGGGAGGACAACACTGGACGTTGTAAAAATGCCAGAAGAGAAAGTAAGTGGGGTTGATCAAAGCTTGGCGGCAAACGTAGATGAAGCCGCACAAGGTGCGCCAAGAGTTGGGAGAAAGGTTCCCTAGATACATACCATACTGCTTAAGGACAGACTCGAAGAAAAGGTGGACAGGAAGACGGAAGCCCGCCCTGAAGGACTCTATGGGGACTATGATGCCGCCTGATGGATGACTCGACAAATCATTTTCGACAGTGGGGAAGACGACATCAAAGTCTGAGGGAATCTAAAAGGCCTGCCGGAGGCCATGAACGACATTGTAAGTGACTAATGCAGGGGAACGAGGGCAACTTGGGCTAGCTCCCGAAGTGCTCGGGGCTCCCCCACGACTGGCTCCCACCTCCCCGGCGAAAGAGCTAGACCCGACGCTAAGAACCCTCTTGCGTGGTGCCATGGATCCAGGAAACAGAAGGAGGAAGAAGACCCCCACCAGGTGAAAAGAGAAGAAGCCAACAATGAGCGCGGTAAACGATGGAAGGGAAGATGGGGCTTTAAGAAAAACTCTATGGCAGTTCTTATAGTCTCCCAAGATAGAACGGCCACTTCGAAGCCCAGGGGTAGGTGAAAAGGCGCCCGTCACTATCACGGTACGACCGCCGAGCTCAGGCGCCCATTCGAAGCCCGCACTTCTAGACAAAAAGGCTCACATCATGATTATAGGAGTGGCGCCTGCCACCGCCAGATGCACCTTACGCGCCAAGCAAGTAGTACAAGGAGACCTTCCTTGCAGCAATCTCCCAATGTACCCTCTTCAAACTCATCTCTCAGATCTCGAAAAGCGCTCAGCATCTGAGAGTGGAGGGCTAGTGAGGAGGGTAAATCCAGCTCGGCCCATATCGGGCCCATCTATGGCAAGCCCAATTCGACTCACAGTCTACGACGTGCCTAACAGGCCACTACAGCCCCGGCCTGCTATGGACAGCCCATGACGGACGGTCCATAGATTCGACAGCGTGAAGGGCTCTGGCCCAAGCGCAATGACCGCCGGATGACTCTCTGATGACCAACCATTACACCCCATGACACTGGCTTCAACACCACGAAAGGCGAGCACACTCCACGGGCACCGTAAGACTCGCCTTGTGATCGGCCAACTCCGAGATAACCGCCCCTCAACGGGAAACTCCTGCCATAATCGCAGGAAACGCTGCTCCACGATCTACGCCTTGCCTTGCTAAGGGTTAGGCCTTCGACACCAGGACACCCCCCTATATAAATGGGACCTCGGCAGAGGACCAGGACACGGGGAATTCATCAACAACACATGGTGAACTTCACCAAGAAATGCCTACAGAGGAACAAGCCAGAGAGCTACCTACCATGCTACTTGAGAGGTCACGACTGTTCATTTCCTAAGATAGAATCTCTCCCGCAAGACCTTGCTACCCAGTGAGTACTCTCCGGGTGACCACTAGGGTCGGCGAGCACTCGTCCGGAGGACCTACAGTTCTCTCAGATCTCCTACTGCGACCTTCACTCTCCTCTCTCTCTCTCCTACCCTTCTCTGATCTTCACTTGAACTATTGCGACTTAAGCATCGGAGGGTTGTCCCTTGGGATAGTGCCCGGGACTCCTTCTGACGCCCTTTCTTCTGGTGTTTGCAGACTTCCGCGGGTGTCCGACGATCTCCCTAACAAATAAATAGAGAAGTATGGTACGGGGCATAGGAACCAGATTCCTGCCTCTACAAAATGTTTATAGAAAAAGGTTTCTATTTTTTTCTGAAAACCTTCTATTTCACATAAAATAGTTTCTATAATTTTCATTTATAGAAAATAGATATTATTATTTTTTAAAAATATAATTCTAAAATCAATTCTATTTTAAACAATTTCTATTTACAAAAATTTTGTTTTTGAAATTTAATCTCTATTTATAGAAAAATATTTTTCAATTTTTCTAAAAATTCATGTTACTGTTGCTATTTAAATAAATTATTTCCTCCTTCAAAAAATAGTTAAAATCATTTCTACTTAAATAAATAATTTCTATTTTTAGGTAATTAGATTATAAAAATTATTTATGTTTACAAAAAATATTTAATTCTATTTTTATAAAATAAAATTCTAAAAATTATTACTTTTGATTTGTTTGCATGACCTAATTAATCTTAATTGCTGAAAATAAAATTTAGCAATTTCTACTTGCAGGAAAAATATATATCTATATTATTTCCTGCTTTCATTAAAATTATGTTTTTATTAGTTACTCTGTGATAATTTAAATTTAAAGTGATTATTTGTTGACTTTATTCAAGTGTTTTGACAAAAACTCAACTGTTGGCCCAGAGAGATGGCGGACAAGAAGGGAGGTTGAATTGTCCCTTTGCCGAGATGGCGGATTTTTACAACTTTCTTAACATATGTAGAATTAACAACATTGATTAACAAAAACTTCAAGTGAGATTAAGATATTCTCTCAATCTTTCCGATCTCACTTGGACAACCAATCCAACAAGCGATGAATGATTACTAATAACAGATAGCAGAACTAGCGAAGTGTAGTGGTGTAGTGAAATAAAAATCAATAAGATAACCTGTGAAGGGAGATAGGAGAAATGGATAGTCACACATGCAATCACAATGAACACAGGGAATTTTAGGTGGTTCGAGACCACGACGGGCTCCCTACGTCCACCCCTCACCAAACCCGATGAGGCTTCACTAACACGCTACCGAAGTAGCAACACAGGGACGAACCCCAACCACACACACGCTGCTTCCGCAGTAATGCACACACGAGGCCTTGCCTCAATACGCTGCCACTGCAACACACACACACACACGTTCGGGGAACGTACCTCGGACACAACAACCACACGGAGTCACTGCTCCGTCCCCACACCACCAAACACGGGGAAACTTTCCCCACAATAAACCCACACACGCGGAGATATAACTCCGCCCACACACAGTGTATTTCGAGTTCAATAAAGCAAGAGAATATTCAATACATGCTCGTACTCAGAATAGACTGAGGAAGAATCTTCAAAATAAACTAAAGAGGGATGGAGAAGTATATCCTTAATATATGGACGGCCTTGAGATGATCTCTTTGAAGCTTTCAAGGTGAGGGAAGGTCGATCTTCTACAGGTATGAAGCCCCACGAACTCGGCTGTAGATCTAGCTTGTTCCCCACATGAAGGCTTGATAGAATGGATGTATCTTTGAGTTCCCTTGACCAAGAACGTTCCTACAAGATGAAACAAGAGTGAAACCCTCAGAAAATGTTCTCTCTCTCAACCTTGCGGCCAAACCCTCTTTTCTTTCTATGTTTACTATGTAGAAATTGTAGCTAACATATATATGCTAAGATAGAATATGGAAATGAAGGATTTAGATATCTCCCATAAATCTGTAGTTGAAACCCTCTCAATGGAGTAGTGGGATGCGCCAAAGAGCTTTATCCGCGGAGTGGAGGCCGACTAGAACCGCAGGAGACGCCCAAGGAAGATGGTTTGATGACTGCAACAAGAACTGGATCAGATCTGGAGATGTAGGCTCGTTGATGGTGTTCTCCTCTTCTTCCACTTCCTCCTCCAGGTTAATGCTTTGCCCACGCTCCTTTCCTACAACAGATAGAAGAATATCCGCTCTCTTGGAGTTTTATCCGATGGAAATCGTAGCTACTATATACCCAAGAGAAAAAACAATAAGAGACCATAAAACCCATGCTTAAGCCCTCTCAAAACCACACCCAACCAAGGGTAGAAACTCTAGGGGTAATGGGGTAAAAGGGCAAGCCAATCGGACATAAGAAATTGGAGTTCGAACCCAAACCGGCAAACCCGATCCGGATGTAGCAGACAAAGTGTCGACCTCTAGGGTCGACACTCGTATCAACGAGTTCTGCCAAAAATAGAAAATTCAGAACCTAGTCAAAAGTGTCGACCCATGGGGTCGACCTTTTTTTTTTCACAAGGTTCTGTCCTGAGACGAAATCAGGACCCATGGTAAAAAGTGTCGACCCATGGGGTCTACCTTTTTTCCCGGAGGTTCTGTTTTAGTTAAAACAGCATAACCCAATATAAAGTGTCGACCCCATGGGTCGACACTTTTAGTCAGCATATCAGAAATCAATGCAAACAGCATACCGTGAAATAAGTGTCGACTCCATGAGTCGACACTTTTACTGACATAAGTGAAAACTTAATAAAACTCATTTGAAACTCCATAAAACCTCATCCAAACATTTAGAACAAATAATTATGCATTAAAACAAGGTATTGGCATACCTTAAACCACATTACACCAAAGGGTAATAAGAATGGATCAAGCATCTTGCAAACCCAAATGAGAACCCTTTTTGTCAAAGCATGAAACTATTTATAGCTTTAAAAACCCAAGAAAGATATGCATGAAGGCACTATGAAAACACTCATTTGAAAGCATGATTTATCAATCAAATAAGATCCATTACAAGGACTTAAAACCATCATTGAGTCTCGGTTTCCAACAGAGGAATGGAGAACCACTAAAATAACATGCAGTGAAGATATGAATACTATCAAGACTACATGCAGTGAGGTACATCAAAATGGACATGTATCTCTTGTACATGGATCCAAATCAACTCACATACATGAGAAATAGATTAAGCCTAATCTTCCCATGTCAAAATACATTCAAACATAAACTCTTACCTTGGATCCAAAGCATTGTGGATAATATTAACCTGCATATTCTGAAAATTCAGAAGCAAGTCAATATTGAACCAAGGTATTTGAAGAACCCAATTTCAAAACACTTCTCCAACCATATTTATCTCAACAAATAAGAACCTGCAAATTTGTATATCAAAAATACAGCTGTGAGCACAATACAAACACAATTATCAAATTCAGTCCAAGGACTTCCAAATTCAGTTCAAGACAATTAAGTTCAATCCAGTGGTACCCATCAAACACATTCAAGATTATCAAAACCACCATGTCCAAGAACACAAGGTTCAGGGTTCATCTCAATTAAATTCAGATCTAGAACAAGGAAAGATTTAGTTTCAATAGTTCAATCAAGGACCAATGAAATGGGTTTCACTTTTGAAGACATGAACTCCATTCAAGTTCAGTTCTATGATCTCAAGCATAGTTGGAATCAATTTGAAGTTCATTGATTTCCTCAAACATATAGTGGCAATTGATACCAAGTTGAAAACATCAAGTTGATCATTAAAATACCATATGCATGACTATGAATCACCCAATACAGGGTCGGTGGACATATGAGCAAGGTCAGTGCAAAGACATCAAAGATATATACATGTCGGACCATGCTTCATAACAAGGTAAGAACTAAGGCTCAAGGAGCCAGGGGTCGACCCATGGGGTCGACCCATCCCAAGGGGAATGGTAAACAGGTTTAGCAGTCCAATGCATAGCTATTCAATTTCAATCCAATCATAGATAGGGGCATTCCTAAGCAAGCGAAGAAACCACTATCACTTAACAATTATGAAAAGCAAACATGAAGTCATATGCAATATAACCAATCTTTCCACATTGAAATGCAATCAATATAAGTCCAAAAAGATGAAAGGGCTTTTAACCCCAATCAAGACACTATGAACAAGATCCACATGAAAGCTCCAAATCCTCATGCACAGCACGCATGAGTCGACTTCAGAAATGTATTCAGGAAGGACCTTTGAATTTCAACCTACAAAATAAGATATCATCAAGTTAGCTTGTTTATCATGAAAATGCCATTAAGCATAAAACACACAATATACTGGACTCATCAAAATCATTGTCAAAGACAACGAGGGGGCGCATAGTACCCAATATCAACACATCTCATTAACAGATTTTGTCGAATGGCTAACCTAATAACTAAATAAACTTTAAGTGCCAAACCAGATAAATTTGATGGTGAAAATTTTAGAAGATGACAAAATTAAATGAGGTTTTTCCTAACTACCCTAGGCTTAATCTCAGCAATTAGTGATAGCGCCATAGAAAGTAGGGGGTCGGGCATTTCGCAAAACCCCACCCAACGATTCAAAACCTGAGCATCTCGGACCCAAACCGAGCTTGAGTCTTCCTCCTCGACCATAACACCGGAAGAAATAGATTATCGCTGTCTTTATCAGATACTAGGAGCCTTATATGATAATCTTTATGACTTATATAATAATTCAAAGAGTGCTAGTGAATTATGGGATACCCAAGAAGCTAAATATGGACTTGACGATGCCGGAATCAAACAGTTCAAGGCGTCAAATTTTAACAAATTCAAATTTGTGTACAACAAACTAATGAATGCTCAAATACATGAATTTGAGAACCTTATTCATGAGTTAAGAGCCACCGGATCCCAACTAGATTAAATCTTCTAAATAGCCTCCCTATTAGATAAATTGCCTCCTTCTTAGTCTGATTTCACCAGGACATTAAGTCACACCCAAGGTATCCTCACCTTAACCCAATTGTTTGGAGCAATTAGGGTAGAGGAACAACATAGACTAAGAGAGGCTACCATCCAAAACTATAGGCCTAAGGCAAACATAGTCGAAAACAAACCATTCAAATCCCATAAGAAAACCTCCTAAGCGCAACAACTCCAGAAACTTTAAGAAAAATCACCGACCATTCAATAACAATAAACCTTAAAAACCAAATCCTCAAAATAAAAAGTCAAATGAGAACAATGAGGAGCGCTGCTACTATGTATGCGGATAGACCAACCATCTCACCTTCCAATGCTATTACCGGAAGAAGCCTACTCGAAAGGCGAAAATAAATGGTCCTCCTCCTATTGGTCCTCAAGTCAACATGGTGACTGGAGGCGCTAGTGCACCTGATTCCGCATTTAGGTTAGTTCTCTTAAACCCTGAAGTGAACTTGACTAATTTGCCTGTTGATTGGTGTATTGACACCGGAGCCAATATCCACGTATGTGTTGATCTCTCTTGGTTCTCCACTTATCAGGACTCAAGTGTAGGAGCTGTAATGATGGGGAACAATGTGGAGGTGCAAGTGCTAGGGACTGGAATAATAGATCTGAAGTTGACTTTAGGCAAAATCTTGACCCTTCACAGCGTTCTCCATGTTCCCAACATCAGGCGGAACCTCACCAGTTGGTCCCTCTTAGTGCAGCAAGGCTACAAGTTGGTCTTTGAATCAAATAAAGTTGTAATAACTAAAGGATTATCCTTTATTAGAAAAGGGTTCATGTGTGATGGTCTATTCAAACTTAATGTGTGCACACCGTCATTTGAACAATCAACTGTTTTAAATGTTGAGTCTTCCTACATATGGCATTCAAGATTAGGGCACATTAATTATAACTCAATTAAGAGACTAATGAGATTAAATTTGATCCCTAAAATAGACATCCAACACCATAAAAGATGTGAAATTTGTGTTGAAGCTAAACTACCTAAACAACCATTCAAATCAGTTGATAGAGATTGTGATGTCTTAGAACTTATACATAGTGATGTATGTGATTCTGGACGGATCTCTAGAGGTGTGAACAAATATTGTTATCAAAACCAAAGATGATTTATCAAAATATTGTTATCTCTACCTAATCAAAACCAAAGATGAAGTACTAAACAAGTTTCAAATTTATAAGGCTGAAGCATAAAATTAACAAGAAAATAAAATCAAAATACTTAGGTCTAAATAAAAGTCAAATTTCACCTTATTGAGTACTAAAATTTAGCCTAAAATACTTAGCCTAAAATACTTAGGTCTAAATAAAATTTATAATGAAGTACTCACTTTTCACTTTATTGAGTCCAATTAGTCAACCCGTCAAGATCATGTACTGGATGGTTATTATCAATAAAAGTCAGATTTTTGATCAATTATTGTTTCCATTCATCTTATGTGTGAATGATTTACGCTCTGATTATTAATGTCACTTGAGGCTTCTCTTGCCGGCTGTTCACGTTCCTGAATATCTTCCGCTGTAGTAAAAGCTCAGGGCGTGACAACTGAGACCTCAGTTTTAAAATTGGCATTTTTTTTGGAGATCAGTGGAGACAACACAACAAGATGAAGAGGAGGAAGAAAAAGGAGGTGGAAGCCTGAGAGGATACATAGATGGACAGAGGAGATCAAGAAGAGGATCAGACGAGGAGAGGAAAAGATTGGAAAGATCAATAGGTGGGCAGCGCCCACAATCACAGACCTTTATAATGGGAAAATCAGTTGGAGGTTTACAAAGCAACAGATCAACCAGAATGGGAAGCGAACGGGGTATAGAATCTAGCCCTTACAGAAGTGATAACTATTGTGCTCCTCTAGTTTTGATGTTGGTAAAACTGTGATGAATTAATTTTGATTCTGGCTACACTATGATGATTTGAAATTCCTACTTAAGTCAGAATAGGTCTTGTTCATAATAAGGTCGATGCATCTTCCATCAGTATAGGACATCAGGTCAATGCAAAATCATGCATTTAGAAAGACATGTCGATGCATATATGCATTCTAGTCTAGAAGGTCGATGCGGCTGAAGAAGTCATGCACTATCAGGTCGGTGCACTTTGTACACAAGTCGATGTTGCTAGGCACTATATGCTAGATGTTGCATCATCAGGTCGATGCACACTATAGACTGGTCGATGCTGTTGAGCCAGCGATTGCAGTATAAGGTCGGTGCGATAAAGGTCTTCTTTCATAAGGTCGATGCACCTTGTGTTAGCGCAGCGAGAGTGATATAGAGGGGGGGGATGAATAGATCACTCCCAGTTTGCAAAGCTTAGGCGAGAAAATAAATCTACCGCTTATTCCCCTTCTAAACTAGCACACAAAGAATTGCAAATGCAGGTACCAATCAGGATCGAATAAGAAAATGATGATAAGAGCTGAACACACAACTAGTCGAAGAGACAAGCAGATAGAGAGCGCTGATAAAGATCGCAAACCACAGAGAAGACAACCAGTTTTTAGGTGGTTCGACTGCAGCCACAATCTACATCCACCCCTCACTCCAACTAGAGTGAGGATTCCACTAGCCACTGCTAGAGCACAACAGACTCAGTCTGCGAACAACTTGCTGCCAAACAGCTTGAAAACCCAAGGGAGACAAATCCCTCAACCAAGCTTTGCTACCCACAGAGCTTGTAACATGTTCTAGCACCCAGCATGAACAGAACTGGAGAGTGCCTCTCCCTTCCTCCACACACCGGAGGGAACCTGCTAATGACAACCCGTCACCAGCAACACCAGAGATCAACGATCTCTCTTCCTCTGCAACCCAGAGGGAAACCGGAGATAGACTCCCTTCCTCCACACACCGGAGGGGAACAGATCAGAAATAGACGAAGAACACATAAAGAAAATCAGAAAAGGAACTAAAGACTGATCGAGAAAACATTCGATACTGAGAGTTAATACAAATGTAGCTTCCTGGGAAGCAATTTCAGAAACCCGATACTGCAAACTCTCTTTCTCTCTTCACTGCTATCTCTCTTTTTCTTTCTCTTTACTGGTGGATCGAGCTCTCTACAATACTGCCTTTTCTTTCTTGGCTCTGATCCCCTTCATCGGTGGACGAAGGTTTCTATTTATAGCGGCAGCAGGTGGATAGGGCACAAAACGCGTGTGCCTCCCACGCTCGATCCAGAACCTTCCTGCCACGTGACCTTATTGGATTGGTTCCTTTTGTCTTGGATCACGTGCACCCCCTTTATTAGGGAATAATCTTCCTCGTACCTGTAAGAAGATAAAAACCATTAACACGCAGTATGGTCACTAAAACTAAAGCTGCATGAGGTATATGATAACAGCACGACGTGACCAGTACACGAGATAGGAAAAGAACGACACGAGGTACACTGTAACAGAACAGACACAACGAGGAGAACGACACGAAGTGAAACAAGAACGACACGAGGTACATACGATGTCTACAGCACGAAGTAAAAACATCATGATATAGTAACCAGTAATGAGAACGGCACGAGAACAACATGGAGACAAAACAGTAACCGACACGAGTTGAAAACAACAAGAGGTAAAAAGAAGAACGACACGAAGTGGTTGCAACAACAAGCAAGACATAAAATATGACACGAGATGCAACTAGAGGACAGAGAGAAGCGACACGAGGTTCACACAGAAACGACATGAGGTGGCACAGAAAGCAACACGAGGTGCTGCAATGTTCTGCACGCAGTGGAACATAAATGACACGAAGACACAGAAACAACAGTAACCGACACGAAGTGTGGTTAAGGCGAGAAGGACATGAAGTCTAAAGAGTAAAACAACACGAAGACCAAAACTGAAACCTACACGAGGTGAAGTCACAAAGCGACAAAGAGAAACGACACGAAGACAGAGACCACAAGGATAAAACAACACGAAGTATTACCTCATACGAGTTTTCCTATCAAGCATGGAAATCAACACGGAGTGTTGTACGCTCAGACGACACAAAATCATTTCGTGTTGGTGAGGGAAAGCAACATGAAGACAATGATGCTACAGTGCAATGTCTAGACATGAAGTTCAGTTGAGTGTACAGACTTCACCAATGAATCACTCACTGTACAGACTTACTATAGCAGTCTGATGTACAGACTTTGATGAACAGTCCAATGTATGGACATTGAAATCGAAGACCAATGTGCAGACTTGACAGTGAAGACTAGTGTGCAGACTTCAAGTTTAACTGTGGATGTACAGACTTGAAGAATAAGCCAGTGTATAGACTTGAAGATTGAAAGCGATGTACAGACTTTGATGACCAACACCAATGTATAGACTTAGGAGCATAAGACACGGCTGTACAGACTTCGCCTAAGACGCTGTACACACTTAGCCTAAGACAATGCATAGGCTTGAACGAGAGTCCAATGTATAGACTTTGCTACCCAGACATGATATATGCAGAGACATGATATCTGACAGAATGCAACACACATATATAAAGAGCAAATGCCATCAATGCTAGACATCATCATTCATGTTGCTATCAATATGCAGAATGCTCAAGAATAATAATGAATAGAAATGCACTTATAGTGTGAGACATCATCAAAATCATAGGGACACAACAATCTCCCCCTTTTTGATGATGGCAACACTATGAATCAGGCAATGTCAAGGTTTATCAAGATTTAACATGAAATCAATGCCAGCTGCAACAACAGATTAACTTCAAGGCATGCTCATGCAAATGAATTAGACAAACCCTACAACTCACTCTCATTAACTCACTCTCATTTCCCCCACAACTCATAATCAAGAACTTCCCCTAGGCGACTAGCCACAACCAACTGATGAAATCATTGATATAGCAGAACCTCTCTCCCCCTTTGACATCAGCAAAAAGAAATGCAGAAGACATAACAATGCTGGAGACATGAAGAAGAAGTGCAGTAACGATCTTAGTGCAGAAAGTCACGAATAGGTCTTAAGAAAATAAGTGAGGTTCTAACATCAAGAGAAGATTCTTTAAGCTTCAGTACACAATGGAGAGATAGAATTATGAAGAGTATATCAGCATACATAGTGTATGATGTAGAGCAGGAGTTGACAAGTATGGCCATATGGAGCTGATCATTCAACTATTCCACAAGACAGCAAGAGTCTAAATCAGAGAGGTGTTCTCAAGGTATTGAGGACAAGCAATCCATTAGTTGCATAACAACAAGGAATGTTAGTTGGAGATGATTTCCAAGAATATCAATGAGTAAGTTGGTAGATCACTTCTTTTGACATTAGGGAGACACATTGATCAGAGGCCTGAATCCCCAGTTACTCAGAGTGAGTTCCTCATTACTTCCCTTTTTTTTTTTAAAGAACAGAGTTAGTAACTGTGGCTTTTGACATGAGGAGACACCTTGATTAGAGGCCAGAGTCCCCAGTTACTCAGCAGCAAGCCACCATTGCTCTGTCATGACTTTTCATTTATTTTAAGTATCTGACACCTCATGACTTGGGAGAAATATTCATTTCATTGATGAAGCTCCCAGTTTCTCAGTGATCAAAAACAGAACATGTTTGTTCAGTTAAGCCCTTGAGTTAAAGAGATAGAATGATTGAAGACAATACCAAAAGAGAAGGACTTTTCTTGTATTGAGTCTTGAAGTCTAGATTTCAAGTTGATTGGGTCAGATATCAAGACATACGTGTTTTTGGCCTGAACCATAATCAATGACAATGTAGGAAGATATACTTTATGCAATTAGTCCAGGTCTCTGTGTGAGTGCCAAAGAAAAGATTCTAATTGGATTTTAGAGACACTGACTTATTGACTTAAGAGATAAGTGACACTCTACTGTCTGAGAGAACTACACTAGATTAGTCATGAAAAACCAGCAGAGATACACATCTGGACACTCCTTTTGAATTTGTCAAAGAACTTATCTTCTCACATTACAACTTAGCTCCCCCTAAGACATAGCATAACTCAATAAAATATTTCAGCAAAATCTCAAGGCTTCCCTCAAATTAGAGCATTCCTGAAAGCTAACCAGTGAGCATTCCGAACTCCCCCTTAAACCAGCAAGCAAGAAGGCTAACCAATAGTTAGACAAACCTCCCCCTCACAACAGGAACAGGCTTCATAATTAAGACACTTTGTATAAGCCTAACTCTCTTCTTAATGTAGTGAACTTTTCATTATCCAGAGGTTTTGTGAAAATATCAGCAATCTGATTATCTGTTCCTACATGAATTAGTTCAAAGTTATTCTTAGACACCTCATCTCTTATAAAATGATGTCTTATCTCTATATGTTTTGTTCGAGAATGCAAAATAGGATTTTTAGCAAGATTGATGGCACTTGTATTATCACAGTAAATAGGTGTGCATCCCAGGTCTACATGGTAGTCCTGAAGTTGGTGTTTAATCCATATTACTTGTGTTCCACAACTCCCTGCAGCCACATATTCAGCTTCTGCAGTGGAGAGGGCCACATAATGTTGTTTCTTGGAGTCCCAAGATACTAAACACCCACCCAAGAATTCACAATGGCCACTTGTGCTTTTCCTGTCTAGTTTACAGCCTGCATAGTCAGCATCTGTGCATGCTACTAGATTCAATGTGCGAGAAGCAGGAAACCATAAACCAAGGGAGTGACTAGCTGACAAATATCTGAAGATTCTTTTAACTGTAGCTAAGTGTAGTTCAGTGGGTCTAGACTGATATCTTGCACACATTCCTACACTGAATTGTATATCAGGTCTAGAGGCTGTTAAGTAAAGAAGTGATCCAATCATACCTCTATAAAGTTTGGCATTTACTTCTTTACCTGTCTCATCTGCATCCAATGATGTATTGGTGCCCATGGGTGTAGTAATGTGCTTTAAGTTTTCCATGCCAAACCTTTTGAACAATTCCATTGTGTATTTGGTTTGGTTGATGAAGCACCCATCTTCTAGCTGCTGTACCTGCAATTCAAGAAAATATTTTAGTTCACCAACCAAGCTCATCTCAAATTCAGCAGACATCATGGTAGAAAATTCATCACATAGTTCATGGCTAGTTGATCCAAATACAATGTCATCTACATATACCTGAACTATGATGAGATCTTTACTCATGCCCTTGGTGAATAAAGTCTGATCAACTTTACCTCTTTTGTAGCCCTTGCTGATCAGAAATTCAGATAATCTTTCATACCAAGCTCTTGGAGCCTGCTTTAGACCATACAAGGCTTTGTTTAACCTGAAAACTTGGTTAGGTTGAGGAGAAAATTGAAATCCAGGAGGTTGTTCAACAAAGACTTCTTCTTTAATAACTCCATTTAAAAAGGCACTTTTAACGTCCATTTGTTGGAGTTTAATGTTCTTTGAGCATGCAAAGACAAGCAACAATCTTATGGCTTCCATCCTAGCAACTGGTGCATAAGATTCATCAAAGTCTACACCGAATTCCTGACAGTAGCCTTTGGTTACTAGTCTGGCCTTGTTCCTCGAGATGATTCCATCTTCATTTATCTTATTTTTGAACACCCACTTGGTTCCTATGACATTAATACCATCTGGTCTTGGGACAAGCTCCCAGACATTATTCCTTTCAAACTGACCTAATTCCTCACTCATAACATTTACCCAACCTTGATCAGCTAAGGCCTCTTCTACTGTTTTGGGTTCAATTTGTGAGACTAAAGCAATTAGGTCGTCATTATTCACATTTCTAAAATGAGATCTAGTCCTTAGAGGTTCTTCAGGATTACCTATGACATTATCTAACGGGTGGTCTTTAAGGAATCTAATATTTGTTGAAGACTCACCTGTTTCTCTTTGACCTTCCTGATTTTGGGAATTTGTTTCTCCATTCTGCTGAGTCTTCTCTTCTTCTTGTTGGTTTTCCAGAAAATCTCCACCATGATTGGAGTCCCTGTCAAGATTTTCAATGTTAGAAACATCTTTCTTTTCACTAAAAAGAATGTGTGGAGATTCTTCCACTTTCTGATCTGATACATTAAATACCCTATATGCCCTTGACACTTCTGAGTAACCCAAGAATATTCCAGGTGAACTCTTGGCTTCAAACTTGTCTAAATCTTTCTTATCATTGTTATGAATAAAACATTTTGCTCCAAAAATTCTGAAATGAAACAAGTTTGGTTTCTTACCTTTTAGAAGCTCATAGGGTGTTTTCTTGTGTATGGGTCTTACCATGGCCCTGTTGATTATGTAGGTTGCTGTATTGGCCGCTTCTGCCCAAAACCTTCTAGGTAACTTACTTTCAATCAACATGGTTCGGGTCATCTCCACCACTGTTCTATTTCTTCTCTCCACGATCCCATTCTGTTCAGGTGTCCTGGGAGAGGAAAACCTGTGAGTTAGTCCTTCTTTGTCACAAAGTTCAGTAAACATGGAATTTTCAAACTCACCTCCATGATCAGATTGAATAGAACTAATCTTGAACTTTCCTTCTTGTTTGACCTTATTGAAAAATAGATTAAACTTTTGAAATGCATCACTCTTATTTGCTAAGAAAAATATCCATGAATATCTGGAGAAGTCATCTATGATGACATAGCCAAACCTGTTACCATTAAGACTCTGAGTTCTGGTTGGACCGAAGAGATCCATATGAAGAAGTTCCATTGGTCTAGAAGACAATGGCTCAGATCTTAATTTGAAAGAGTTTCTGGTCTGTTTGCCTAGAGCACAGGCATCACATGATTTTGAAATGGAATTAAATTTAATTTTAGGCATGCCTTTAACTAAATCAAGTTTGACCAGTTTATTTAAAGTAGAAAAGCTAGCATGACCTAGACGTCTATGCCATTCAAAAGCATCAATTTCAGAGTTAGCAGACAAACAAATAGTAGAGTCAGATTTCTCATTTAAGTCTACAATGTAGACATTATTAATCCGGTTGGCTACAAATTTAACCACATCAGAATTTATTTCAAAGATTTTGCATGAAGTATCATCAAAAACAACCTTGTGACCCTTGTCACATAACTGACTGATGCTGATCAGATTATGTTGTAGCCCTTCCACAAGTAAGACTTTTTCAATGGAGTTTGTGGAAGACTTACCTACTGTGCCAACTCCAATTATTTTACCTTTGTTCTTTCCTCCAAACTTGACCAGACCTCCTGGCTTCATCTCTATCTTACTGAACTTGGATCGGTCTCCTGTCATATGCCTGGAGCAGTCACTGTCGAGGTACCACTTGTTGTCTTCAGCTGCCAGGCCGACCTACACAAGTATATCAAGCAGAGTGATTTGGAACCCAAGATGAGTTGGGTCCAAGTACATTG
Organism: Amorphophallus konjac; assembly: GCA_022559845.1. Lineage (NCBI taxonomy): Eukaryota > Viridiplantae > Streptophyta > Magnoliopsida > Alismatales > Araceae > Amorphophallus > Amorphophallus konjac. The sequence goes on from CM040123.1 coordinate 238,855,594, forward strand.
TTTAAATCTCTGATCAAGTGTTTGGGTACCCAGATTTGTTTCAGCATGGTTTTCTCTGGCACCCTCCTTTCAGGTTTATTAAAGTTCAATCCAGCTAAACTGGAGAAATGAGTTCTATTCCTTTCATCGGTCTTCCTATTCCTAGGAAATTTCCTGTAGGCTTGTTGATTGGTATATCTTTGACCATGAAAGTTGTTCCTCCAGTAGGTCTTGTTTGGACCCATCTGATTGTTATAATTTCAGCTTTTATTCTGATTTGTTTTCTTGGTCCAGCTACCATTTGTGTTCTGGTGAATGGACTTAATGTTATTCTTCATAAAGTTCATTCCAATCTTGAATGGTTGTCCAGTACTGGTTGTTGTGTTCTCTTTAGGACTTTGAGTTTTCTTAGAGCTATTTGAGCTGGATGGTGTGTCCAGCTTTTCTTTTCCCTTCTCTGGACAGAAGGTGATAGTCTTGAATTGCAAGGGTCTCTTGTTGGTTGGGTCATAGCCTAGACCTTCCTTATTGAAATTGACCCTAGTTCCTAGTATAGCATCTAAGCTAGTCTTTCCTTGGACAAACTTCTCTAAGACTTTCTGTTTGTCTTCCAGCTCCTTTTGAAGAAACTCTGAATTCTTTAGGAGTTCAGCATTTACTTTCTTCACAGCTTCATATTTCTCTGAATTCATTCTGATTTCACTCATGCTTTCTTCAATTTTAGTTTTGAATTCATTGAGCTATTTTTTACTTTCTTGGATTTCTCCCCTAAGCTTATCATTCTCTTTCCTTTGTGAGGTCATTTCTTCTAGTTGTTCTTTTAGCTTTGCATTTTCCTCACAGACCAGAGTTTGTTCTTCAACATTTGTGTTAAATTTTCTTTTCAGAACTCTGTGCTCTTTGCTAAGTGAATTAAATTTATCTAGCAAGTCACCATAAGCATCCTCTCAGTCATCAATTGAGAAATTTTAAAAAACGTTTATTACCTCCTCTTCACTGTTTGCCATAAGACAAATTCCTTCTTCATATTCCTCCGAGGAAGTGTCTTCAGGATTTTCTTCTTCCTCGCTCCATGTGCAGACCATCGCCTGTGGCTTTTTCTTCTTCTGCACCTTTGTGAACTTCTTCTGAAGATAGGGACCTTTCTTCTGGAGTTCTAGGCATTCGCCTTTCATGTGTCCCTGTTTGTTACAGTTAAAACAAGTCAGTTTCTTAGGATTTCTATCCCTGTAATTGGTAAACTTAGCTTTCTTGTTAAAAGAGTGTGGGTTCTTCTTCCTGAAGGTCTTCCCCTTCATCCTCAGAAACTTTCTGAACTGACGAGTGAGCATAGCCTGCTCCCCCTGGTCGAGATCTGAAAGACCTTCAAGCTCGGACTCAGACTCGGGGCTACTGCTGCTGCTCCCACTTTTACTATCCTTGTTGCGGGAAGCTCTTAGAGCTACATTTTTACCCTTCCTCTCACTACCTTCTCCACCTCCTTGGAAGTTCATCTCATAGGTCATCAGGGATCCTATGAGTTCATTCACAGTTAAGACAGTCAAATCTTTTGACTCCTCAATCACAATGGCCTTAGTGTGCCATGCCGGGGATAAAGATCTAAGGATTTTCCTGACTATATCTGCCTCAGCAAGATCCTTCCCTAGCCCTTTAAGAGTGTTAGTGATCAAGGATAACCTGGCATACATTTCGGTTATATTCTCATCTGCATTCATCTTAAACATTTCATACTTGGAGGTGTAGAGATTTACCTTCGAGGCTTTCACTTGAGCTGTACCTTCATAAATTAATTGCAGCTCATCCCACATTCGCTTGGCAGTTCTGTATGCAGATATACGAGCATATTCCTCTGGATGAACAGCACACTGGATTATGTTCAGCGCCGTCCAGTTGAGTGACGAGAGCTTCACATGATCATCTGTCCAAGCATCCTCGTTTGGTGGCAGCTCATATGGCCCCACCGTGATTACTCTCCACAGTTTATGACTCTGAGCTCTGATGAACACTTCCATCCTGTTCTTCCAAAATAGATAGTTACTACCATTGAAATAAGGAGGGCGACTAATGGATTAACCTTCGGCCATGAAGGTTCTAGGACCACCACCATTTCCTTGACCGTTCGTCCACATGGCGTAAACCTGCTCTGATACCAAATGTTAGCGCAGCGAGAGTGATATAGAGGGGGGGGATGAATAGATCACTCCCAGTTTGCAAAGCTTAGGCGAGAAAATAAATCTACCGCTTATTCCCCTTCTAAACTAGCACACAAAGAATTGCAAATGCAGGTACCAATCAGGATCGAATAAGAAAATGATGATAAGAGCTGAACACACAACTAGTCGAAGAGACAAGCAGATAGAGAGCACTGATAAAGATCGCAAACCACAGAGAAGACAACCGGTTTTTAGGTGGTTCGACTGCAGTCCGCAATCTACATCCACCCCTCACTCCAACTAGAGTGAGGATTCCACTAGCCACTGCTAGAGCACAGCAGACTCAGTCTGCGAACAACTTGCTGCCAAACAACTTGAAAACCCAAGGGAGACAAATCCCTCAACCAAGCTTTGCTACCCACAGAGCTTGTAACCTGTTCTAGCACCCAGCATGAACAGAACCGGAGAGTGCCTCTCCCTTCCTCCACACACCGGAGGGAACCTGCTAATGACAACCCGTCACCAGCAACACCAGAGATCAGCGATCTCTCTTCCTCTGCAACCCAGAGGGAAACCGGAGATAGACTCCCTTCCTCCACACACCGGAGGGGAACAGATCAGAAATAGACGAAGAACACATAAAGAAAATCAGAAAAGGAACTAAAGACTGATCGAGAAAACATTCGATACTGAGAGTTAATACAAATGTAGCTTCCTGGGAAGCAATTTCAGAAACCCGATACTGCAAACTCTCTTTCTCTCTTCACTGCTATCTCTCTTTTTCTTTCTCTTTACTGGTGGATCGAGCTCTCTGCAATACTGCCTTTTCTTTCTTGGCTCTGATCCCCTTCATCGGTGGACGAAGGTTTCTATTTATAGCGGCAGCAGGTGGATAGGGCACAAAACGCGTGTGCCTCCCACGCTCGATCCAGAACCTTCCTGCCACGTGACCTTATTGGATTGGTTCCTTTTGTCTTGGATCACGTGCACCCCCTTTATTAGGGAATAATCTTCCTCGTACCTGTAAGAAGATAAAAACCATTAACACGCAGTATGGCCACTAAAACTAAAGCTGCATGAGGTATATGATAACAGCACGACGTGACCAGTACACGAGATAGGAAAAGAACGACACGAGGTACACTGTAACAGAACAGACACAACGAGGTGAACGACACGAAGTGAAACAAGAACGACACGAGGTACATACGATGTCTACAGCACGAAGTAAAAACATCATGATATAGTAACCAGTAATGAGAACGGCACGAGAACAACATGGAGACAAAACAGTAACCGACACGAGTTGAAAACAACACGAGGTAAAAAGAAGAACGACACGAAGTGGTTGCAACAACAAGCAAGACATAAAAGATGACACGAGATGCAACTAGAGGACAGAGAGAAGCGACACGAGGTTCACACAGAAATGACACGAGGTGGCACAGAAAGCAACACGAGGTGCTGTAATGTTCTGCACGCAGTGGAACAAAAACGACACGAAGACACAGAAACAACAGTAACCGACACTAAGTGTGGTTAAGGCGAGAAGGACACGAAGTCTAAAGAGTAAAACAACACGAAGACCAAAATTGAAACCTACACGAGGTGAAGTCACAAAGCGACAAAGAGAAATGACACGAAGACAGAGACCACAAGGATAAAACAACACGAAGTATTACCTCATACGAGTTTTCCTGTCAAGCATGGAAATCAACACGGAGTGTTGTACGCTCAGACGACACGAAATCATTTCGTGTTGGTGAGGGAAAGCAACACGAAGACAATGATGCTACAGTGCAATGTCTAGACATGAAGTTCAGTTGAGTGTACAGACTTCACCAATGAATCACTCACTATACAGACTTACTATAGCAGTCTGATATACAGACTTTGATGAACAGTCCAATGTATGGACATTGAAATCGAAGACCAATGTGCAGACTTGACAGTGAAGACTAGTGTGCAGACTTCAAGTTTAACTGTGGATGTACAGACTTGAAGAATAAGCCAGTGTATAGACTTGAAGATTGAAAGCGATGTACAGACTTTGATGACCAACACTAATGTATAGACTTAGGAGCATAAGACACGGTTGTACAGACTTCGCCTAAGACGCTGTACACACTTAGCCTAAGACAATGCATAGGCTTGAACGAGAGTCCAATGTATAGACTTTGCTACCCAGACATGATATATGCAGAGACATGATATCTGACAGAATGCAACACACATATATAAAGAGCAAATGCCATCAATGCTAGACATCATCATTCATGTTGCTATCAATATGCAGAATGCTCAAGAATAATAATGCATAGAAATGCACTTATAGTGTGAGACATCTTGTGTATTTGCTTTGTAGTCAGGTCGATGCACTATGTATGTGCAGCAATGTAGATACCGTCCTTCTAACTAAATAAGGTCTGCCTTTGCAATACATAGGTCGATTCTCTTTTTACATAATGATGCATTCTTTTCTTCACGTCAGTAAGACAGGTCGAAGCACTTTTATTTGTGCATCGACGCATGCGCATATCTTCACACACTCACTCATATGATTTGCTTGTTCTTATGAAACATCTGAGCCTATAATTTCTTAATACTCACTACTTGGTTCATTAGTCACATGATGCTGAGATTGTTAATAAATGTCTACCTTTATTTTGGCAGGAAAAACAAAATCATCAAGGAATAATTCAGATTCATGCTCGAATACCTTAGATGCATAAAGGTATGAGAAGACATGCAAAGTTCAAGTTTGGTTATAAATTAACAGATAAAGCCTTCTTGCTCCAAAGCAACTTCATTAATCAACTGGAGGCTGTATTCATAATTGTCACGTGGGTCGAAAGTGCAACTATTGAGGGCACGTGATCCAAGGAGATCTCCCAGTACTTTGGAGACTCTTATCGAAATAACTGTTCCACGTGGCTACAACTTAAAGGATCTTCACCTCTTCATTCCACACGTGGCCAAGCTTTTTTCCAAAAGCTTTGGGCGTGAGCGTTTGTTCCACACGCCTAAATCAAATCTTGTGGGGACCACAAGAACTCTTGTTCACGAGAATAAATAGAGGCCAGAGCTCGAGCGGCAACAAGAGAGTGAAGCTCTGCATCTGCATCTGAGAAGAAAATCGAGAGAGGAGCCAGAGAAAAGAGAAAGGGAGAGATCGGAGAGAGGATGAGAAGCTAGGGAAGAGTTTGAGAGCCACTGTGAGCCTGAAAATTTAAAGTGCAGAGAAGAGAGATCGAAAGCAGAGTGTCGGAAGAGGAAGAGAAATTCTGTGGGAAGAGAGATCTTGTAAAGAGTCTGAATTGGTCTCGACGTCTAGATCAAATCCAGAGTCGAATTGCGCTAGAAAAAGAGCTATAGCCTTTTTGGTTTTACTGTTTTCTTTTTTTCATTTTGAATCATTTCTTAATCGTCTATAAGCTGTGTAATGAGCCATGTTCAAGCTGTGAGGCTGTAAGACCCCGGATAAATAATAAGGGATAAAAATATTTTAAGTGAATTGAACGTGGGAAAAGGATAAATAAAAATAATTAAGCTATATATATATATATATGTACTTAGTGAGCTTTAATACATATATAACACAAGCCAAGAGAAATGCATTTAATGGGCCTTAACCCATTATAAATATGTCTATACATATATACCTTAGCCAAAGATAAGAAAAATCATTTATATGCCACCATCAAAACCCACGTGAGTTTCCACCAAGTCCAATATGTGAAACTATATTAAAGCCCACCTCCTCTATAATCAACTATCCATGAGCCCATAAATACACCCCAAACCCTCGTGCTAAGCCCATTTAATACACATGTATATATATTTGCCCCTACCAATAAAACAAGCCACGTAAGTTTCTCACAAAAGCAACCTTTAGGTGCATGCTCGGACATGTTTTAGGGTTTTGAGAATGCAAATGGGAGCAGGCGGCTGCTAGCTCGGAAGGGTATTAACCATGCAAAGTAGGTTTAAAACCTTGCCCAATCTTGATCGAAAACCCTTCCATAATCAACCATGGAAACCTCCAGAACGTCAGAATTCTTATAAATGTCCTACCCTCTCGAATGGGCTGATTTTTTTCTAAGGATTGCCGCTCGTTCGACGACGTCCTGCTGAATGTCTTCATTCTGCTATACTTCTTCCTCTTCTTCCTGTTGCCTGCATCGTGAGGAAATTCTTCTTCCTACGGTTGCTGGTGTCAAACCGAGAAGAACACAGGAATCTTCTGACTAGTTGAAGGACGTAAAGATTCTTCATCCAATTTCCATCTTCCTCCGAAGCAGCTGCAGTCGATGTCCTCTTCAGCATACTCTGTTTAGAACAGAGTACTGGTTCTTCATCAATTTTTCACGTGTCGTCCCCAGATCAATAATAAGGTAGGTTTTCTCAAGTTTCGTAGCCCAAACAAGGTTAAACAATAATTTCAGGCCAACATAATAGGTAAAAATCATCTTATATCATGCATTTACATCATATATATATCATATCTATGATTATCGTGGTGTTCTGTTGAAATTAGAATTTTTACGGTAAATAACACATTTTTCTAAGGCTTTATTTTATTTTGACGCCCATCAAAAAGGTCGTCAATTCCGTTTGGAATTGACGACGTTACATATGTCATATTTTATGCAATTAACGCCACTGTTCAGGACGTTAATAATATAAAACGTGACAGTCACGAGGGCGTCAATTAACAAATCCTAAAAGAAGTGATATGTTACAGTCGTCAATTTTATATATATGGTTTATGAGATTTTCGCATTTATAGTCGTTAATGGTTATAGAATTACCCTTTGGCCATGAAAATTTACTGGCATACTATTGGGGTAGAGACGGAGGTACTGAAAGTGGTTGCACCGTTTTTCATGTCCCCTATTACAAGATCCCCCGTCTCTCGTCAAAATTTTTTTTTGAACACATGGTCATGTAGAGTTTTTCGAGCCGGTCATTTCAGTATATTATAGGCCTGATTCCGACATCATTTAGCACAGAAACGAAAGGCCCAAAAATTTGAAATTTTTTTAAAGACGACCAAAGTAAGGTTGTGGGATTTAGAATTGACGCTTGGCTGTAAAGGGGTCCATTTAACCATATAATATATATATATATATGTATATATATATACATATAATGTACATGTATCTTTGAAAATCTATATTCATTAAAATATGTAACCAAAAATTATGAAAAAAAATATGTTTGGAATCCTTGTATTTTTCTCCTAATTATCATATATTCTATTTTCTTAAATTATTTTAAATAAATCAATGTGCCTTTTTATGTATGTTTTTGAATTTATTCAATTAAATAGATATAAATGAAAATTCTTGCTAAATAAATTGAGTTAAAAATCATGAAAATTAACGTTCCTCAAGAGGATGCTAATTAATAAATGACGGCACCCACGGGTAATAAATAATATAAGTTTATTTAATTATAGTTAATTATAGAATAGTATGGACATGAATTCTATGATTAACGTATACATGTTCTTACCGTTTTCTTCCGTTTTTGACGCATAACCGCGGGTCTTTTGTCACTCTCATCTCATGTCCGTAGATGGAGTCCCTATTTCATGATTGGTTCACGTATACACCTCAACTCTTGGTGACATACGAGCCCTCCGTTGGACATTCCGTTCCTTCAGACTGGCGAGTTAGTCATTGGGACCTCCGTAAGTCTCCTCGTAGCCTTGGATTCCCTCAAGGCCGACTGAGCTGGTTGTACCTTAAACACCTTGTACCTTTTGATTGCCACGTCTTGTGGTAAACCGGCCCTCTCATGTCGCCATTTTGGTCTATGAGAGAATAATCTTTGCCATTGGAATGATGATATTCCACTAGGCAGTATCTTGGATTGAGTCGCTTATAGATAGGGTCAATCTCTCAGCTTGATTCATGTCCCTTGATTGGTGACAGGTATAGTCATCCACTCAAGTTATCACGGCTACCTAGTTAAGGTACCGATTCTACCCAGGTTATCGACACATCATGATTCTCGTTGGTTTTATCATTATCCATCTAATGTTCTTCCTTGAATTCCGTGGAACCTATCCACGAATCTACCTTGATATCCTACATGAGTTTGTTCTTGGAATTCCATGGCTATCACTAAAGTGGTTGTCTAGATATTACATGTAACAATGTCTGCGCATATAGGGCCCGATCTGGTCCTGGGAGGAGCACCCGAAAGTACTTGTGCCCATGGGAGTTATATTGATCACGGTGTGGCATTGCACCGAAGTGCTTGCTTGAATCTACGACAATCCACGATCCATCTCTCTCTCGCGTTCTTGACTTGATTGACTTGACATGACTTGCGTGGCCCGGAATGGGCAAAGTACTTGCTTGTTAATAGCCATCATCTCATGACATAAATGACTTTATTGATATACTTGGTACTCGTTCTTGAAATCTTGAATACTTGAAATTCCCTATCTTGGATCAATCATACATGTTATTTCCTCTCGTTATCATGTTCAATTCTATAACGTTTCATTTTACATGTTTTACATATATACTTGCATTTTCATTTGAAAAAGTTAATTACTTAAACCAATTGCTAGTTCTTGAGATATAATTCCTACTGAGCGCTCGCTCACCAAGTTCTTGTCCCCAAACTTTTCAGGTAATACGAACCATGACTCAGACTCAGATGGGCAGGAGCAAGAGTGACGAGCATAGAATCTGCAAGCGTCATGCTACTACCACTTATCGTGTCTTGTCGTCCTTAGTTTATTCTTGGAGTCTTGTCATTTGATATGGTGTTATGTCAATGTGTTGTAATAATTAAGGCTTATGGGCCTGGTTCGAATTGTTAAGTCTTGGAGTATGTGACTTTATTTATGGATTTGTTGTTATCAATGGTATCAATTTTTGGTTATGTTTTAACTCTCCTCTTTTTGCGCACTCTATGCTGATGTCAAAATTCTACTTGCTCTGATTGACATGATTGATATGAACTCATCACGTTTCTCCCGTGTTCCTTCCGCGCTCGGGGCGTGACAGTTTTTGTGGTATCAGAGCCTAGGATTTCAAGTCCTAGGAAACCCAAGTCTAAGGATAGGTCTATCCTAAAACATGAGGATGGGTAGTGCCGTGGGTATAAGTCCTTGTAAGGCATCCGACTACAAATCCAACTTGAAAACTAATTAAGGTAAAATCCTTGCAGGACTATGGCTGCTGAACGCGCGCAGTGGCGTGAAATGCAACAGACTGTTCAGGGTCTAACCCAGGCCTTGCAGCAGGTAGCTCAAGGTGGGGCGCACCATGGAGCTGGCGACCTCCATCGTAACTTTAGGAACCTCAACCCTCCGAGGTTCGCTGGGTCATCAAACCCTGATGACGCTGAGAATTGGATAAAAGAGATCGAGCGAATTTTCCGCGTCATGCAATGCGCGGATGGTGAAAAGGTGCTTCTGGCCACGTTCCAACTGGAACGGGACGCCTGTGCTTGGTGGGAGTCTGTCGAGGCCACCTTGCTTGAAGATCACGTTACCTGGGCAGAATTTGTTGAGCACTTCAATAGCAAGTATTTCTCGGACCGTGTTCAAAAGAAAAAGGCCGCAGAATTTGCTGCCTTGAAGCAACGATCCCTATCTGTAGCCGACTACGAAGCCCAGTTCTCCAGGCTATCTAGATATGCGCCACATTTAGTCTGCACTGAAAAGATGAAGGCAAGAAGGTTCTTGAATGGGTTACGACCCCAGTATATCACCCAGCTCGCTCCCTTGGATATTCAAGTGTACTCGGAGATGGTGCGTCGTACCCAGTTGCTAGAAGACGCCACGGAATTGTCTGACAAAATCCGTGGTAAGGATAAAAGGGAGAGTGTTACAAGCCCCAACACTTTTAAACCGTCCTTCAAAAAGCGGACCAATAATGGAGGAGAACCCTCCAAGGTGAAGAAATTCAAGAAGGATAACAACAAACCTTTCTCCATCACGGCACCGCCAAAGGAGAATTGTAAATATTGCGATAAGCCGGGTCATCAGGCTGCGGAATGCTGGAGAAGGCTCGGAGCATGCCTTCGTTGTGGGAGTAAAGAACATCGTATTCCCGATTGTCCGATGATGAACGAGCAAAGTGAGCTGGAGACAAAGGAAGAGAAGCGTCGGGCAAAGAAGCAAGGACGTTTACAAGCTCTTCAAGAGACGGAACCAATCGAGGGTGGGTTGGTGGAAGGTATTTTGACTGTCTGCTCTAAATCTGCTTAAGTGCTGTTTGATACTGACGCCACACATTCTTTTGTTTCAAAGAAATTTGCTGCTTCATTCTCTATGGAACCTGAATGGATAGATTTGGTGATTTCTACCCCGTTAGGGAATGAGTCTGATATCACTTTCCATTACCCTAATTGTAAGATTATGGTTAAAGGCCACAACTTACCTGCAAATTTAATATGCTTAGATCTGAAGGAGTACGATGTAATTCTAGGGGCCGATTGGCTATCCACCTATCGGGCAACTGTAGACTGCCGAAATAGAAAAGTAACTTTTGTGGATTACCCGGAGTTAACTTACGTAACTCCCCGGAAAAGATCACCAGTCATCTCTGCTCTTCGAGCCCATAAACTTATCAACAAAGGATGCGAGGCATTCTTAGCATTTGTAACTGCCACAGAGGCTAAGGTAGCTAGACTAGAAGACATTCTAGTGGTTCGAGAGTTCTCCGATGTTTTCCCTGAAGATTTGTCTGGTTTGCCACCAGAGAGAGAGGTCTCGTTCACTATAGACCTTGTTCCGGGTGCCGGACCTGTTTCCAAAGCACCCTACAGAATGTCCCCCGCAGAATTAAAGGAATTGAAGGAGCAGCTTATGGAGCTATTGAAGAAAGGATTTATTAGACCAAGTACTTCCCCATGGGGAGCACCAGTGTTGTTCGTCAAGAAGAAGGATGGATCAATGAGGCTGTGCATCGATTATCGGCAGCTGAACCACCTCACTATCAAGAATAAATACCCGCTGCCAAGGATTGATGAACTCTTTGATCATATTTCTGGAGCAAAGTATTTCTCAAAAATTGACCTTCGATCGGGTTATCACCAACTGAGGATCAAGGATGAGGATATTCACAAAACTACATTCCGAAGCAGGTACGGGCATTATGAATTTACTGTTATGCCTTTTGGACTAACAAATGCCCCTGCAGCTTTTATGCAGCTTATGAATAGCATCTTTAGACCACATCTGGACAAATTCATTATTGTTTTTATCGATGATATCCTGATATATTCAAAGTCTAAAGAGGAGCATGAAGTGCATCTGAGGATAGCATTGCAAATATTGAGGGATAATCAATTATATGCAAAATTTAGCAAATGCGAGTTTTGGTTGGAAGAAGTGTCATTCTTAGGACACGTAATTTCAAAGGATGGAATCTCAGTGGACCCTGCAAAGGTCGAAGCAGTAAAGAACTGGGAACAACCGACAAATGCAACAGAAATTAGAAGTTTCCTTGGCCTTGCTGGTTATTACCGGCGTTTTATTAAAAACTTCTCAAGGATTGTAGTACCCCTCACCAGACTGACCCGTAAGGAAGTGCCATATGAGTGGAATGAGGAATGTGAACAAAGCTTCCAAACATTGAAGGACCGTTTGACCACTGCTCCGGTCTTGGCCCTTCCTATCGAAGGAGAGAAGTATGAGGTATATACCGATGCTTCCGGTATTGGCCTCGATTGTGTGTTAATGCAACAGGGAAGAGTTATTGCATACTCTTCTAGGCAGTTGAAGAAGCATGAAGAAAACTACCCGGTGCATGACTTGGAGCTGGCCGCGGTAGTATTCGCACTAAAGATCTGGAGACACTATCTCTACGGGGAACAATTCACAGTATTCTCCGATCATAAGAGCCTCAAATATCTGTTCTCTCAGAAGGAGCTTAATATGAGGCAACGTCGATGGCTAGAATATTTAAAAGACTTTGATTTCACTATTCAATATCACCCCGGTAAAGGGAATTTGGTAGCTGATGCCTTAAGTCGAAAGCCGAGAGCCCTTATAGCTAGCTGCATGATACGGGAATGGAAACTATTAGAGGAATTCTCTAGATTAAATATAAGCACAGACCAGAAAGGCGGGTGTATCACTCTCTCTCACATGAGTGTGCAGCCGGACTTGCTATCCGAAATCAAGAAGTTACAAGATGAAGATCCTGGAATGATTGAAATCAGGGAGAAACTAGATCAAAGAACCGGGTTCAAGCTAGCAATTGATGGAAGACTAATGTTTCAGGAAAGGACATGTGTTCCGGACTGTCCTGAGTTAAAAAGGAAAATTCTAGATGAAGCTCACCGCTCTAGGTATACCATTCATCCTGGAGCAACTAAGATGTATAAAGACTTAAAAAGAACTTTTTGGTGGCCGAACATGAAGAGGGAGGTAGCAGACTTTGTGTCTCGCTGTCTCACGTGCCAACAAGTGAAAGCGGAACACCAAAGGCTCGCCGGAAAGTTACACCCCCTTGATATTCCCAAATGGAAATGGGAAGGAATTGGTATGGATTTCATCATGGGATTGCCTAAATCTAGAGGCAGACATGATGGTATTTGGGTAATCATCGATCGACTAACCAAGTCGGCGCATTTCTTGCCAATTAAAAGTCAATGGTCGGTTGATGTTTTAGCCGCATTATACATTAAGGAGATCGTGAGATTGCATGGAGTCCCATCATCAATCGTGTCTGATCGAGACCCTCGCTTCACTTCTTATTTCTAGAAGGGTCTACAACACTCCTAGGGGACGAAGCTCAACTTCAGTACTGCTTTCCATCCCCAGACCGATGGTCAGACCGAGAGAACAAACTAAATAGTTGAAGACATGCTACGGGCTTGCATTATTGATTTTGGCGGAGGTTGGCATGATCATTTGCCTCTAGCCGAGTTTGCATACAACAATAGTTATCAAGCTAGTATACAGATGGCTCCTTTTGAAGCCTTGTACGGCAGGAGTTGCCGATCTCCTATATGCTGGGATGAAGTTGGCGAGAGACAACTACTAGGGCCTGATATGGTAAGAAATACAACAGAAAAGGTCGAACTTATCCGAGAAAGACTCAAAGTGGCACAATCCAGACAGAAATCTTATGCAGATAATAGAAGAAGGGAATTAGAGTTCCAAGTTGGAGACCATGTTTACCTCAAGGTCTCACCTGGTCGAGGAATAAGAAGGTTCGGAGTTAAAGGTAAGCTTACACCGAGGTTCATTGGTCCATTCGAAATATTGGAAAGAGTTGGCGAGGTAGCCTATCGTCTTGCTTTACCTCCACAACTGTCGGAAGTGCACAACGTGTTCCACATTTCCATGCTGAAGAAATATGTGCACGACCCTTTCCACGTCATTGATCATAGCAACTTAGTGATTCAAAAGGACCTCACTTATGAACAAAAGCCAATGAAGATTCTTGATCGAGAGGTCCGAGTCTTAAGAAACAAGACGATTCCCATGGTTAAAGTGCAGTGGAACAAATGTCAGGAACAGGAAGCAACATGGGAAATTGAGGAATCTATGCAAAGGAGATATCCGGAATTATTTTAAACCGTAAGTACTCTATACCCTCCATGTCTCCATTCACGCAATTGAATTTGGGGACCAAATTCTTTTAAGTGGGGGAGGGTGTAAGACCCCGGATAAATAATAAGGGATAAAAATATTTTAAGTGAATTGAACGTGGGAAAAGGATAAATAAAAATAATTAAGCTATATAAATATATATATGTACTTAGTGAGCTTTAATACATATATAACACAAGCCAAGAGAAATGCATTTAATGGGCCTTAACCCATTATAAATATGTCTATACATATATACCTTAGCCAAAGATAAGAAAAATCATTTATATGTCACCATCAAAACCCACGTGAGGTTCCACCAAGTCCAATATGTGAAACTATATTAAAGCCCACCTCCTCTATAAACCAACTATCCATGAGCCCATAAATACACCCCAAACCCTCGTGCTAAGCCCATTTAATACACATGTATATATATTTGCCCCTACCAATAAAACAAGCCACGTAAGTTTCTCACAAAAGCAACCTTTAGGTGCATGCTCGGACATGTTTTAGGGTTTTGAGAATGCAAATGGGAGCAGGCGGCTGCTATCTCGGAAGGGTATTAACCATGTAGAGTAGGTTTAAAACCTTGCCCAATCTTGATCGAAAACCCTTCCATAATCAACCATGGAAACCTCCAGAACGTCAGAATTCTTATAAATGTCCTACCCTCTCGAACGGGCTGATTTTTTTCTAAGGATTGCCACTCGTTCGACGACCTCCTGCTGAACGTCTTCATCCTGCTATACTTCTTCCTCTTCTTCCTGTTGCTTGCATCGTGAGGAAATTCTTCTTCCTACGGTTGCTGCTGTCAAACCGAGAAGAACACATGAATCTTCTGACTAGTTGAAGGACGTAAAGATTCTTCATCCAATTTCCATCTTCCTCCGAAGCAGCTGCAGTCGATGTCCTCTTCAGCATACTCTGTTTAGAACAGAGTACCGGTTCTTCATCAATTTTTCACGTGTCTTCCAGATCAATAATAAGGTAGGTTTTCTCAAGTTTCGTAGCCCAAACAAGGTTAAACAATGATTTCAGGCCAACATAATAGGTAAAAATCATCTTATATCATGCATTTACATCATATATATATCATATCTATGATTATCGTGGTGTTCTGTTGAAATTAGAATTTTTACGGTAAATAACGCCTTTTTCTAGGGCGTTATTTTATTTTGACGCCCATCAAAAAGGTCGTCAATTCCATTTGGAATTGACGACGTTACATATGTCGTATTTTATGCAATTAACGCCACTGTTCAAGACGTTAATAATATAAAACGTGACAGTCACGAGGGCGTCAATTAACAAATCCTAAAAGAAGTGATATGTTACAGTCGTCAATTTTATATGTATGGTTTATGAGATTTTCGCATTTATAGTCGTTAATGGTTATAGAATTACCCTTTGGCCATGAAAATTTACTGGCATACTATTGGGGTAGAGACGGAGGTACTGAAAGTGGTTGTACCGTTTTTCGTGCCCCATATTGCAAGATCCCCCGTCTCTCATCGAAAATGTTTTTTGAACACATGGTCATGTAGAGTTTTTCGAGCCGGTCATTTCAGTATAGTATAGGCCTGATTCCGACATCATTTAGTACAGAAACGAAAGGCCCAAAAATTTGAAATTTTTTTAAAGACGACCAAAGTAAGGCCGTGGGATTTAGAATTGACGCTTGGCTGTATAGGCGTCCATTTAACCATATAATATATATATATATATGTATATATATATATATATATATATATATATAATGTACATGTATCTTTGAAAATCTATATTCATTAAAATATGTAACCAAAAATTATGAAAAAAAATATGTTTGGAATCCTTGTATTTTTCTCCTAATTATCATATATTCTATTTTCTTAAATAATTTTAAATAAATCAATGTGCCTTTTTATGTATGTTTTTGAATTTATTCAATTAAATAGATATAAATGAAAATTCTTGCTAAATAAATTGAGTTAAAAATCATGAAAATTAACGTTCCCCAAGAGGATGCTAATTAATAAATGACGGCATCCACGGGCGTTAAATAATATAAGTTTATTTAATTATAGTTAATTATAGAATAGTATGGACATGAATTCTATGATTAACGTATACATGTTCTTACCGTTTTCTTCCGTTTTTGACGCATAACCGCGGGTCTTTTGGCACTCTCATCTCATGTCCGTAGATGGAGTCCCTGTTTCATGATTGGTTCACGTATACACCTCAGCTCTTGGTGACATACGAGCCCTCCGTTGGACATTCCGTTCCTTCGGACTGGCGAGTTAGTCATTGGGACCTCCGTAAGTCTCCTCGTGGCATTGGATTCCCTCAAGGCCGACTGAGCTGGTTGTACCTTAAACACCTTGTACCTTTTGATTGCCACGTCTTGTGGTAAACCGGCCCTCTCATGTCGCCATCTTGGTCCATGAGAGAATAATCTTTGCCATTGGAATGATGATATTCCACTAGGCGGTATCTTGGATTGAGTCCCTTATAGATAGGGTCAATCTCTCAGCTTGATTCATGTCCCTTGATTGGTGACAGGTATAGTCATCCACTCAAGTTATCACGGCTACCTAGTTAAGGTACCGATTCTACCCAGGTTATCGACACATCATGATTCTCGTTGGTTTTATCATTATCCATCTAATGTTCTTCCTTGAATTCCGTGGAACCTATCCACGAATCTACCTTGATATCCTACATGAGTTTATTCTTGGAATTCCATGGCTATCACTAAAGTGGTTGTCTAGATATTACATGTAACAATGTCTGCGCATATAGGGCCCGATCTGGTCCTGGGAGGAGCACCCGAAAGTACTTGTGCCCATGGGAGTTATATTGATCACGGTGTGGCATTGCACCGAAGTGCTTGCTTGAATCTACGACAATCCACGATCCATCTCTCTCTCGCGTTCTTGACTTGATTGACTTGACATGACTTGCGTGGCCCGGAATGGGCAAAGTACTTACTTGTTAATAGCCATCATCTCATGACATAAATGACTTTATTGATATACTTGGTACTCGTTCTTGAAATCTTGAATACTTGAAATTCCCTATCTTGGATCAATAATACATGTTATTTCCTCTCGTTATCATGTTCAATTCTATAACGTTTCGTTTTACATGTTTTACATATAGACTTACATTTTCATTTGAAAAAGTTAATTACTTAAACCAATTACTAGTTCTTGAGATATAATTCCTACTGAGCGCTCGCTCACCAAGTTCTTGTCCCCAAACTTTTCAGGTAATACGGACCATGACTCAGACTCGGATGGGCAGGAGCAAGAGTGACGAGCATAGAATCTGCAAGCGTCATGCTACTACCACTTATCGTGTCTTGTCGTCCTTAGTTTATTCTTGGAGTCTTGTCATTTGATATTGTGTTATGTCAATGTGTTGTAATAATTAAGGCTTATGGGCCTGGTTCGAATTGTTAAGTCTTGGAGTATGTGACTTTATTTATGGATTTGTTGTTATCAATGGTATCAGTTTTTGGTTATGTTTTAACTCTCCTCTTTTTTTGCACTCTATGCTGATGTCGAAATTCTACGTGCTCTGATTGACATGATTGATATAAACTCGTCACGTTTCTCCCGGGTTCCTTCCGCGCTCGGGGCGTGACAGAGGCAGCGGCGAGGTGTGATCCTCGAACAGCAAGCTGTGAGGCTCAGCGGTTTGTAAGCTGTGTATCAGTAGTTTCTAAGCTGTGTGTTCAGCGAAAGCCTCACTCGATTGAGTGAAGGGTGGATGTAGATCTCAGGATTGTGATCGAACAACATTAAAAATCTTTTTGCAGTGTGTGTGTGATTGTTGGGCTCTTCATTGATTCGTCTAGATGTCTAGTTAGGACCGCTCTTGTCTGGAATGTGATGTTTCTAATACTCTCATTCGTATAATGTGCATGAGGCATCAACCAAAGGGTATATAGAAAGGCATGGCTAAAAGATAGGTTAAGCCTATTCGGAAGGCCACCCCTTGCGTGAGGAGATGCTAGATTAAACCTCCGCCCAGTATTGAAATTGGTTGTTGTTTCTTTTCTACAACTCTGTGTGGTAATTCATCTAGAATTGTTGTTAGCCTAAATTAGATATACTCTCTAGTAATTCAGTTCAATTGATTGCTCGTTTCACAGTAGATTTGTCATTCCGCATTCATTCACTACTGTAGAATTTAAATTTGGTATAGATCTTTTCACCCCCCTGTAGATCTGTAGTTCATCCATTCTCATCACGTGGTATTAGAGCCTAACTCTCCTTAAGGGCTTAACATCCCGGAGAGATCTAAGAAAATGGATGCTAGAGGTCTTACGGCTGAGGGTCATTTCGCGAGTAAGCCACCTTTCTTCGATGGAACTAACTATGCATATTGGAAGAATCAAATGCAGGTCTTCCTATGAGCTAAAGACCATGAGATCTGGAAGGTGGTCAGCCAAGGTCCATTTGAGCTTCCCAAAGATGAAGATGTCGGGACTCGGGAGCAGATTTGAAGATCAACTCTAAACTGGAGTGCTGTCAACGCCATGCAGTGTGCTCTACATCCCACTGAGTTTTCCAGAGTGTCCTCCTACTCCATAGCAAAGGAAATGTGGGACAAGTTGGAGGTAATATATGAGGGAACATCTCAGTTAAGAGAAACCAAAGCGAATATGCTAATATCTGAGTATGAAGCATTTAAGATGAAATCTGATGAAACAATATCTGAGATGTATACTAGGTTAATGGCACTTACTAATAGTTTGAGAAGTTTAGGTAAGACCTACAGTGAGTATGAGTAGGTCAGGAAAATCCTCCGATCCTTGACACCGATCTGGCATACAAAGGCCACTGTAGTGGAGAAGTCCAGGAACCTGGCGACTACCACTGTTAATGAACTCATCGGTTCTCTTATGACATATGAACTGAATCTCAAGAGGGTCGATGATTCTGAGAAGAAGAAAAAGCCCCTGGCGCTTAAGGTAAATTCTAGTAGCAAAAGGTCTTCGAGTGAGCATAGCTCTTCTAGTTCTGAAGAAGACTCAGGTGAGTTCGCAATGCTAACCCAAAAGTTTAAGAAATTTTTGAGAAAAGAAGGTTAGGGTTTCAGAAGAAAATATTACTCAGGGAAAAGACAGTCAAGATATAAATATGATAATGCCAAAAAGACTGACGAAATTATATGTTACAATTGCAGGAAGTCGGGGCATCTGAAGGCAGACTGTCCTGAGCTACAAAAAGAGAACCAGCCCAGGTAGAAGAATAAGAAAGGTAAGGCAATGATAAGCACCTGGAGCGATGAAGAAGAAGACAGTCAGAGCAGCTCATCTGACAGTGAAGGCGAAGACAAATTGTGCATGTTGGCCAGAAGAGAAGAAGAAGAGAAGGAAGATGATGAAGTAACTTCCCCATTTGAAAACTATACTCATAGTGATTGAGAAGAAGCATATGCTGAAATTCTAGATAAGTATGATGATGTTCGTAGGGAGAATAGACATCTAAAAAGGAAGATAAACTTCCTAGTCAATGATACTTCTCAGAGTGATAGGATTGCATGCTTAGAAACAGAAAATACCAATTTAAAGAATTCTCTTGCTGAAACAGAAGAATACAAATTTGTCATAAAAGGAGTCAGATGTGAAAATGAAAATCTGAAAAATGTGATTGATGAACTTAAAATCAGAATGTAGAAATTTGAAGGAGAAACAAAAACAGCAAATGAAAAATATGATGCTGTAAAAATTGTAAATGAAGAATTGAAGAAAATGATTGATAACTTGGAAAAATAAAACAATGATAAACAGAACTCCCTTGAGGGTATGACTCAAGGGACATAAAACTTGAATGCAATTCTGGGAACTAAAGTTAATTTTAGAAGAGAAGGATTGGGTTTTAACCCAACTAATAAGAAACGGTTTGATGTCAAAACCATTTCATTCGTTGTTGAGAAAGGAACATGCAAATTCAATCCTTTGATAAGAATGAATTGTGAAGAAACCAGCAATAAGAAATTTGTGAAAACTAATAAACAGAACAATGTCAGTGCCAAGGAAAAGGGCAAAGGGAAGTGGACATGCCTAGAGAAACTAGC
The DNA here is from genome assembly GCA_022559845.1 of Amorphophallus konjac. Classification (NCBI taxonomy): domain Eukaryota; kingdom Viridiplantae; phylum Streptophyta; class Magnoliopsida; order Alismatales; family Araceae; genus Amorphophallus; species Amorphophallus konjac. The sequence continues at coordinate 238,875,373 of CM040123.1, forward strand.
ACACATACCACTATATCTAAGCCTAAAGGTCAGGTTAAGGGTCAACCATTTAGAACCCAAGTCCAAGGAATCCTCAAAACCAAAGTAACCCAGTCACAACAGAAAGGTCGATGCAACAACCAACCTGCACCGATGCACATCTCATCTGGGTTCCAATCTTTTAGAAGCCATGGTCTGAGCCAGAAGACTTCAGGTCAAAGCTACTGCTGTAATGCCTCGAGATCCGATTCCCAATTCATGGGCAAATATTTCTTTTTGTTCTATCGGACCACGAAGCATTATGTCGTATGTATCACAGAAGCACAAATATGTAAACATGCATACATTCACATGAGAGAGAGAGAGAAACCACAATTACAAGAAATGTATATAACATCTCAACCATTCATAATTTTCAAAGAAAAGTACATGACCTTTGTCCCAAAATAAACATGAGTCCACACATGCTCAACACCCCATAACCATACATATAAGAGAGATATTCATCCATAGCCTACCCAGATGAAGTATGGACTAGCACTACTCCTCGGTCGCAGCCTGCTCCTCGACTTCCTCCACTATGTCTCCTAAAAACGTGTATCACAAAGGGCGAGTGTGACGCTCAGTAGGCAACCAAGTCAAATCGGGGTTAACTTGCATTCATATATCCAATCAACGTGCATAATTCAAGTGTTAATAATATCATAATTCATTCATTCTCATTTGCTTAAAACAATTCCTACGAGAAAATACATGTTCATTAGCTAACATATACGCTACCCATGCATGCGCCAAACCATGGTGAATGAGCAGTTACACACTACCACATTGTCATGAGTTACACATTTAATGTTATTCATGGAACCGAACAGTTGCCGCAAGCACAGGAGGCCCACACACACAAACAAATGAAAGAGTACTGCGTAGACCTGAGAGCGAACTCCCACCTGGACTCTTGAGGCCCACAACGTTCTGTGGCGTTACGTATCACCGTCCCACAGAACAATCGATCGAATCATCAGATTTCACCTACACTCTTGAGGCCCACGGCATTCTGTGGCGTTACATATCGCCGTCACGTATCGCCGTCCCACAGAACAATCAGTCGAATCACCAGATTTCACCTACACTCTTGAGACCCACATCGTTCTATGGCGTTACGTATCGTCATCCTACAGAATAATCGGCCAAATCATAGGACTTCAACCAGGGCATTACGTATCGCCGTCCCCTGGGTTCTTTTACTTCCGCGACGTTACGTATCGCCGTCCCGCAGAAGGGACCGAAGTCCAACCTCACAGAATGCTATAGTTTTTCAATCATAACATTCACATTGTATTCGCATTCACATTCGTACTCATTTTTTTTCAAATATTAGTATGATACTTTATCATAAAAAGCATGCTTCCAAATGGTTTAAGTGGAGAAATCACAAATATAAGCTTACTTGATGTGGAATAGAGCATGATCAGGTTACTGTATAAGAGAGGGCAAGTTTATTTCTAGGGTACACATGCATAGAAAATGACTTATAACTACAAGTACAGAATTTTTAGGAGCATGAAATCTTTACAGTGAGGTACTACCTTAGTCTTCTATCATTTTCCAATTTTTAAGATTTTTATGAATTAAAATGCCCTTTCAAAACTCTCTTTTTCTAAGTTTTTGGAAGTTGGGACAGAGCCCAGGTGCATCGACCTTACCATGGGCCTGCACTAACCTATCCAGAGACTGCATTACATGTGCATCGACCTATCCAGGGACCCGCACTGACCTGTCTAGAGGCTGCACCATAGGTGCATCGACCTTACCATGGACCTACACTGACCTGTCCAAAGACTACAGTACATGTGCATCGACCTTACCATGGACCTGCACTGACCTGTCCAGAGATTGCACTACATGTGCATCGACCTATCCAGGGACCTGCACTGACCTATCCAGAGACTGCACCACAGGTGCATCGACCGCACCATGGACCTGCACTGACCTACCCAGAGACTGCACTGCATGTGCATCGACCTTACCATGGACCTACACTGACCTGTCCAGAGACTGCACTACATGTGCATCGACCTTACCATGGACCTACACTGACCAGTCTAGAGACTAGACTACATGTGAATCGACCTTACCATGGACCTGCACTGACTTGTCCAGAGACTGCACTACATGTGCCTCGACCTTACCATGGACCTGCACTGACCTGTCTAGAGACTACACTACATGTGCATCGACCTTACCATGGACCTGCACTGACCTGTGTACTACATGTGCCTCGACCTTACCATGGACCTGTGCTTACTTGTCCAGAGACTGCACTACATGTGCATCGGCCTTACTATGGACCTGCACTGACCTGTCCAGAAACTGCACTACATGTGCATCGACCTTACCATGGACTTGCACTGACCTATCCAGAGATTGCACTACATGTGCGTCGACCTTACCATGGATCTGCACTGACCTGTCCAGAGACTACACTACATGTGCGTCGACCTTACCATGGACCTGCACTGACCTGTCCAGAGACTGCACTACATGTGCATCGACCTTACCAGAGACCTGCACTCCCATGTGCACAAACCTTCCCAGGGACTGCACGCCCATGTGCATTGACCTATCCGGGCACTGCACTGACCTCCCCAGGGACTACACTGACCTTCCCAGGGACTGTACCCCCATGTGCACTGACCTTCCCAGGGACTGCACTGACCTTCCTAGGGACTTTAAACTTCGATAGAGACTCAGAGGAAACTCATAAAAGCCCGTAACTTGATGAAAAAAAATAGAAAATGAACATGTTGGCTGATCCCACGTACCCTTAGACCCTCTTTAAAGTATAGAAAATATTGTGAAATCATTCTAATACAATGTTGACCCCTAAAATTTGAGGTTAGGTGCATACCTTTGAAATGTTAAACCGACAATCTGGGGATGAGATCCACACCCCAGATCCACCTAAAGCTTTTCCACCTCGACCTCGGGGCACTGCAGGATAGTCCTCCAAGCACCGGATCGACCACCCACACACCGGATTGTCCACCCACAAACCGGATGGTCCGCCCACAAAGAGACGGAGTCCCTCACTCTCTTCTCACATAAGAAAGGTAGAAGGTGCTGGAGGGTTGATGGGAATGGTTGCTAAAGGTTTACCACCCTTGAAACCCACCTCCTTATATAGTTTTCAAGCCTCCCAAGGGTTTACCCATGTTCCTCAAGACTCCAACAAGCTCCAAGGTCGCTGGTTTGAAGAGGAGTTAATGTTGAGCACCTCTTCGGATTTGAACAGGTGCGACCCTTCGACCTCCGGTCATAAATTCTGTTGGACGTGCTCTTTCGTCGAGATTCAGGTTAGGACATCTTCAGATAAAATCAAGAGGACTTCTTGATCTAACTCTGGGCCATAATTTCATCAAATTTCCTTATCTTTATCAGGAGTTATGATTTTCATAAAATTAACATTTACTTTCCCTCGATCCAGTCGCGACCTTTCCATAGCCCAAGGTAATTCAGGTATAACTCTAGTATCCAGGTAGTATTTGGCCTCAACCTCAGCAGAGAAGTTGTAGCTAACACCCCATTCAAAATTATGGCCCTAGTGTCAAGTCATTTCATCAACTAAAGATGAAGTTATGATTTTCTGATTAATTATGTGCGAGCTCTCTATACAGTCGCACCTCTTCGTGACCGCTGGCAGCAAAGGGCTCAGAACCATGCGTTCTAGTGCGAATTGGGTTTCCATCTCAATAGAAGAGTTTGGGCTAAGGGCCCAAGCTTTATAATGAGCCTAGTTTTATCCCATTTGGTTGACTGTGGACCAAGATATCCTTATTTCAACAGGTGACTGTGTTTTTTGTAACTGTTTCAACCCATTATCATAAACTCCCTGTTACCCCCTATTAGGCCAATTTTTCAGAAGTTATACTCTTCACCAAAGTTACTCCTTACCCAATGGTTGTTGCATGGGCTTTAGTTTCACCTAATTTTGATCTTCCTACGTTAAGTTACGAATTTTCTAAGGGTTCTTTAATAATCTATCTAGATTTCTAGCTCATTGAGTTCATGGGCCTGAATTGTACACAATTGGGCCAGTGCCCAATTGGTGGTCATAACATCCTCTCCCCCTTTAAAATAATTGCCTCCTCGAAATTAACTCGAGAAATTTATTTTTAAGAAAAATTACTCACCGAATAGTTGAGGGTATTTCTGGCGCATCTTGTCCTCCTGCTCCCATGTTGCTTCCTCGGAATGAGAATTCCTCCATAACACCTTCACCAGCCGGATGGTTTTATTTCTCAACACATGTTCCTTCCAGTCTATGATCTCACTGGGTAGCTCCACATAAGACAGATCTGCTCGAACCTCCAAGGGCTTGTACTCTATAACATGTGGGGCATCCGGGACGTACTTCCTAGGCATAGAGACGTGAAAGATCGGATGCACATGCGATAGAGCAGGCGGAAGTGCAAGTCGATAAGCCACCTCACCATCCTTTTGCAAAATATCAAAAGGCCCGATATATCTAGGACCAAGCTTGCCCTTCTCCCCGAATCGCATGACTCCCATGGGAGAGACACCTTTAAGAACACATAGTCCCCCCTTCAATTTTTTTTTTCATTTTCCTAAAATGGTTTAAGCTTGCTTATCTTACTTCCTAATCAAGACATAAATGATCAGTTGACCTTCTTCTGTTCTGGAGAAGAAGCTTACACGTGTAATGCACAAGCTGTGCTTTAGGGGCTCATTGAATATCATCTCACTTAAAATAGTTGTAACCTACAACATATGCTACAGTGTATGCCTTTTATGTTTTTATCAGTTCAATTCTAAGATTCAGCTTGTTATGTGACTTGTAAACTAAAATGGCCCATTGCTCTGCATAATTAGTTATTCCAATTCCTTGCTCTGTACCTTGGAAAGGGGGGTGCTTAATAATGGATGGAACGGTAGATTATATATATTTTATCAATTCAGAAGGCTTAACTGACCTGAAGTTGGGATACCCATGAGTAGATGATACCCCCCCCTCAGATCGATCTTGGAGAAGACTTTAGCAGACGACAACTGGCCAAACAATTCTTCAATCCTCGGTAGAGGATACTTGTCCTTAATGGTGGCCTGATTAAGCTTGCAGTAATCAATGCATAGCCACATAGCCCCATCTTTCTTCTGCACAAATAAGATTGGTGCTCGCCATGGAGACACGCTAGGCCATATCTAGGAGGTACGCTTCCCCTAGCAATATCCTTCCATTGATTTTGACCTCTATAGTAGGGATCACAAGCTTGGTGTAGACTTGGGGTCTATTCTTTGGTTGCTTAGCAAAACTAGTGGATATAAATGTGTGTGTAGCCCCCTCAGGGGTCGATCAAGACCCTTGCATAAACATTATCCACAAGAAGTGTACCTCCAGCCATGGTAGGGGTATTGTCTGCCTCTTCTCGCATTAGTGCCTAAACTCGCCCTCTGTACTGAATCTTCTCTCGCGGTGGTACTAGCTTTTGCTGAGTCTTCTTAGGACAGTCCCTCGCAAAATGTCTGACCTCGCCGCATTCATAGCACTTGCCCTCTATCTTCCGGCACTCCTGTCCCGAATGGATGGTGACAATGGGCGCAGAATGGAACCCCCGGCCTGTTCCTTGGTACCGGCTCCTGACGTGCCACCTTTTTCTTATCCTGCCTCCCTTTTGCCCGCCAAGGCCTTTTGCCCATCGTCTTCTACTCCTTGGTGAACCTATACATAGGTATCCATTGGAACCCAACTTAATATGTCTCTTAAATACTTATGGTTTCAATAGTTACCGATGAGGATTTTTTTAAAATGGGTTATAAATATACTCTACCCTTTTTCCACTCTAGCCTATCTCCTCTTCTACTATTTGGACAATTGGAATGGTTGTAACCATGGTTTGTCTCTCGTGCTCTGATACCACTCTGTAATGTCCCGAGATCCAATTCCCAATTCATGGGCAAATATTTCTTTTAGTTCTATCGGACCATGAAGCATTACGTCATACGTATCGTGGAAGCACAAATATGTAAACATGTATACATTCGCATGAGAGAGAGAGAGAGAGAAACCACAATTACAAGAAATGTATATAACATCTCAACCATTCATAATTTTCAAAGAAAAGTACATGACCATTGTCCCAAAATAAACATGAGTCCACACATGCTCACTACCCCATAACAATATATATAAGAGAGATATTCATCCATAGCCTACCCAGACGAAGTATGAACTAGCACTACTCCTCGACTACAGCCTCCTCCTTGACTTCCTCCACTATGTCTCCTGAAAACGTGTGTCACAAAGGGTGAGTGTGACGCTTAGTAGGCAACCTACTCAAATCGGGGTTAACTCGCATTCACATATGCAATCAACGTGCATAATTCAAGTGGTAATAATATCATAATCCATTCATTCTTATTTGCTTAAAATAATTCACATGAGAAAATACATGTTCATTAGCTAACATATACGATACCCATGCATGCGCCACACCACGGTGAATGAGCGGTTACACACTACCACATTGTCATGTGTTACGCATTTAATGTTATTCATGGAACCGAATAGCTTCCGCAAACATAGGAGGCCCACACACACAAATGAACGAAAGAGTACTACGCAGACCCGAGAGCAAACTCCCACCTGGACTCCTGAGGCCCATAGCGTTCTGTGGTGTTACATATCACCATCCCACATAACAATCAGCCGAATCATCGGATTTCACCTAGACTCCTGAGCCCCATAGCATTCTGTGGTGTTACGTATCGCCGTCCCACAGAACAATCGACTGAATCATAGGATTTCAACCAGGGCGTTACGTATCGCCGTCCCTTGAGTTCTTTTACTTCTGCAGCGTTACATATCGCCGTCCAGGAGAATGGACCAAAGTCTAACCTCACAGAATGCTGCTGTTTTCCATTCATAACATTCACATTGTATTCACATTCACATTCGTACTCATTTTTTTTTCAAATATTAGTATGATATTTTATCATAACAAGCATGCTTCCAAATGGTTTAAGTGGATAAATCACAAACATAAGCTTACTTGACGTGGAATAGAGCATGATCAGGTTACTGTATAAGAGAGGACATGTTTATTTCTAGACTACACATGCATAGAAAATGACTTATAACTACAAGTACAAAATTTCTTGGAGCATGAAATCTTTACAGTGAGGTACTACCTTAGTCTTCTATCATTTTCCAATTTTTCAGATTTTTATGAATTAAAATGCCCATTCGAAACTCACTTTTTCTAAGTTTCTGGAAATTTGGACAGAGCTCAGGTGCATCGACCTTACCATGGACGTGCACTGACCTGTCCAGAGACTGCACTACATGTGCAATGAGCTATCCAGGGACCTGCACTGACCTGTCCAGAGGCTGCACCACAGGTGCATCAACCTTATCATGGACCTGCACTGACCTATCTAGAGACTGCACTACATGTGCATCGACCTTACCATGGACCTGCACTGACCTGTCCAGAGACTGCACTACATGTGCCTCGACCTTACCATTGACCTGCACTGACCTGTCCAGAGACTACACTACATGTGCATCGACCTTACCATGGACCTGCACTGACCTATCCAGAGACTGCACTACATGTTCATCAACCTTACCATGGACCTGCACTGACCTGTCCAGAGGCTGCACTACATGTGCGTCGACCTTACCATGGACCTGCACTGACCTGTCCAGAGACTACACCACATGTGCATCGACCTTACCAAGGACATGCACTCCCATGTGCACTGACCTTCCCAGGGATTGCACCGCCATGTGCATTGACCTATCCGGGGACTGCACTAACCTCCCCAGGGACTGCACTTACCTTCCCAGGGACTGCACCCCCATGTGCACTGACCTTCCGAGGGACTGCACTGACCTTCCCAGGGACTTTAAACTTCGATAGAGACTCAGAGGAAACTCACGAAAGCCCGTAACTTGACGAAGAAAAAATAGAAAATGAACATGATGGTTGATCCCACGTACCCTTAGACCCTCTTTAAAGTATAGAACATATTTTGAAATCGTTCTAATGCGTTGTTGACCCCTAAAATTTGAGGTTAGGTGCCTACCTTCGAAATGTTAAACCGACGATCCGGGGATGAGATCCACACCCCAGATCCACCTAAAGCTTTTCCCCCTCGACCTTGGGACTCTGTAGGATCATCCTCCATGCGTCGGATCAACCACACGCACCGGATTGTCCACCCATGAACCGGATGGTCCGCCCACGAAGAGACGGGGTCCCTCACTCTCTTCTCACATAAAAAAGGTAGAAGGTGGTGGAGGGTTGATGGGAATGGTTGCTAAAGGTTTACCACCCTTGAAACCCACCTCCTTATATAGTTTTCAAGCCTCCCAAGGGTTTACCCACGTCCCTCAAGGCTCCAACAAGCTTCAAGGTCGCTGGTTTGAAGAGGAGTTAATGCTAAGCACCTCTTCAGGTTTCAACATGTGTGACCCTTCGACCTCCGGTCATAAATTCTATTGGACGCGCTCTTTCGTCGAGATTCAGGCTAGGACGTCTTCAGATGAAATCAAGAGGACTTCTTGATCTAACTCTGGGTCATGGTTTAATCAAATTGCATTATCCCTATCACGAGTTATGATTTTCGCAAGATTAACATTTACTTTCCCTCGCTCCAGTCGTGACCTTTCAGTAGCCCGAGGTAATTCAGGTATAACTCTAGTATCCAGGCAGTATTTGGCCTCGACCTCAACAGATAAGTTGTAGCTAACACCCAATTAGAAATTATGGCCTTTGTTTCAGGTCATTTCATGAACGAAAGAAGAAGTTAAGATTTTCCAATTAATTTCATGCGAGCTCTCTCAACAATCGCACCTCTTCGTGATAGCTAGCAGCAAAGGGCTCAGAACCGTGGGTTCTTGTGAGAATTGGGTTTCCATCTCAACAGAAGAGTTTGGGATAAGGGCCCAAGCTTTCTAATGATCCTAGTTTCATCCCATTTGGTTGAATGTGGACCAAGATATCCTTATTTCAACAGGTGATTGTGTTTTCTGTAACTATTTCAACCCATTATCACAAACTCCCTCTTAACCCCTATTAGGACTATTTTTCAGAAGTTATACTCTCCACTGAAGTTATTCCTTTCCCAATAGTTGTTGCATGGGCTTTTGTTTCACCTAATTCTGATCTTCTTACGTTAAGTTACGAATTTTCTAAGGGTTCTTTAATAATTTATCTAGATTTCTAGCTCATTGAGTTCATGGTCCCGAATTGTACACAATCGGGTCGGTGCCCAATTGGTGGTCATAACAACTGCTCCTTTTATCATAACTCTGGTAGGATAGGTCGAGGCAGTCGCTATGTAAGGTCGATGCAACAGAGCATTCAGAAATCCCATCCTTATCGGCTGCATCGATGCTACTCTTGGAGTACCTCTGTACAACCTAGGTTCAGGTCATCTATAAACCATAACTCCTATGGTTTTATTCAATCTAAGTCTGCCCAACCTAAGTTCTTTACTTCTCCTACATATCCTAATGATTCTGAATTCCAAAATTGGTATGGAAACTATTATGCTTTTAAAGAACATCCAACTGTAAAAAATCGAAGATCAACAACAATCTCTCAGAATGTGCATAATGAATTAAATAAGAAAAATAACAAATACACAACTCAAATAAAATCACAGAAACAAATGTGGATACCAAGACAACTGCTGTCATGTTTGATTGATTTGATTGTTGTTATGGGGCCCAAGCAATTTTGATTTCCGAAATCTTCTACCTGATTGCAATTGCAGGTATGCCTAGCAGTCAACCACAATAGGTGGTATATGGATAGTGGCTGCTCCAGGCACATGACTGGGGATAAAGGAAAGTTCTGTTTACTGGTAGAAAAAGATGTTGGTCATGTTACCATTGGTGGTAATGCTAAAGGCAAAATCATAGGGTCAGGTAAGGTTGGTAAGTGGCTTTCATGCAACATTGAAGATGTTTTACTTGTTGAAGGTCTTGCTTATAATCTTCTTAACATCAGTCAACTGTGTGATAAGAGTCATAAAGTTATTTTTGACTCACATGCATGCACCATTTTTGAACCTAATTCAGAAACTGTAAAATTCATTGGAAAAAGAGTCAATAACATCTATATGGTTGATTTAGATGATGATGCACACATTAATATGTGTCTCACTGTAAATAAAGAGGATTTAGCCTGGCTTTGGCATCACAGGTTAGGTCATGCTAGTTATAGAACATTGCATAAACTGAATAGATTTAGCATGGTCAAAGGTTTACCTGAAATATCATTTAAAAAGAACAATAAAATATGTGAAGCATGTACTCAAGGAAAGTAGACTAGGAAGTCATTCAAGTCTAGAACAGAAAACATCTCTTCTAAACCTTTTGAGCTGATGCATATGGATCTGTTTGGACCTACTAGATCAGCTAGTTTAATTGGTAGAAGATATGGATTTGTTATTGTAGATGACTTCACTAGGTATACTTGGGTATTCTTTTTGATTCACAAAAATGATGCTTTCAGTGAATTTTAGGAATTTGTCTACAGAATAAATTAGGATGGTAAGTATTCCATATCCAACATTTTGTCAGATCATGGTGGTGAGTTTGAGAACTCACAGTTTGATGATTTTTGTAGGAATAATGGGATAACTCACAGATTTTCTTCACCAAGAACTCCAGAATAGAATGGAGTGGTTGAAAGAAGAAATAGAACTCTACGGGAGATGGCCCAGACAATACTGGTAGAAAGTAAATTACCTAGAATATTTTGGGCTGAAGCTGTGAACACCTCCTGTAACATTATCAACAGGGCTTTGGTAAGTCTTTCCACTCAGATGACTCCATATGAAATCCTGAAAGGTAAGAAACCCTCACTGGCCCATTTCTGAGTCTTCGGATCAAAATGTTTTATTCATGTCAATTCAAAGAGGGATCTTGACAAGTTTGAGGCCAAAAGTGAACCATGAATTTTTCTGGGGTATTCTAAGATTTCTAGAGCCTATAGGATATATAATATTAAATCTCAAACTGTCGAAGAATCACCACACGTTGTGTTTGATGAAATATCTAATAAATCTGAAGCTGATTTCTACAGGAACAAAGATGATGGAGAAATTTTAGAAAATAAAGAAGAGCAGAATGCAGAACAAGCAGATGAAGGTGAGACTAAAGAACCAAGAGTTCAGGGGGAGGTAAATGTCAATTCAGGTAATCAGCTTACCAATATTAGAGTGCTCAGAGACCACCCATTAGAAAATGTTATTGGTAATCTATAGGAACCCCCTAAGACTAGGTCTCATTTCAGAATTGAAAATGAACTTAATTCTTTTGCTCTAGTCTCACAAATAGAATCCAAAAATATTGAAAGTGCCTTAAAAGATGAACATTGGATAAATGCTATGCATGATGAACTTAATCAGTTTGAAAGGAACAAAGTATGGCTCTTAGTTCCTAAACCTACACATGGCGCCATAATAGGCACAAAATAGGTTTTCAGGAATAAAATAGATGAATAGGGGGAAATTGTTAGAAATAAGGCTAGGGTAGTGGCATAGTGGTACAATCAAGAATTTGGGGTAGATTTTGAAGAATCTTTTGCCCCTGTAGCCAGGCTAGAAGCCATTAGAATTCTTCTTGCATTTGCTTGTAGCCTAGGAATAAAACTTCAACAGATGGATGTTAAATCTACATTCTTAAATGGTCTAATAAAAGAAGATGTTTTTGTCAACCCTGGTTATGAATGTATTGACTTTCCTGATCATGTGTACAAGCTTGATAAGGCATTGTATGGATTGAAGCAAGCTCCCAGAGCTTGGTACGACAGATTAAGCTCCTTCCTCACAAGTAAAGGTTTTTCAAGAGGTGAGGTTGACCAAACTCTATTTACTAAAGTAGATAACAAGGATATTCTTGTTGTTTAGATTTATGTAGATGACATAGTGTTTGGGTCAACTAAACCATCCATGTGTGAGGAATTCTCAAAATTAATGACTGATGAATTTGAGATGAATTTAATGGGAGAACGAAAGTTTTTCCTTGGAATATAGATCTGTCAAACCTCAGAGGGAAGCTTCATCACTCAGGCAAAGTACATCAGGGATCTGTTGAAGAAGTACAAGCTGAAAAACCTCAAGGCCATCATTGCACCAATGGGTACATCAACTAGTCTTGATGCTGACTCAGAAGGTAAATTGGTTGATTCCAAAAATTATAGAGGTATGCTCGGATCCTTACTTGATCTTACTGCATCTCGATCAGATATTTAATTCTCTGTGTGTTTATGTGCTAGATTTTAGGCTAGTCCTAGGGAATCACACATGAGTGCAGTGAAAAGGATTTTTAGATATCTGATTGGCACCCTTGACTTAGGTCTATGGTATCCTGCTAGGTATGAGTTTGAACTGGTAGCTTACACTGATGCAGACTATGCAGGGTGTAGAATAGATAGAAAAAGTACTAGTGGGTATTGTGAATACCTAGGTTGTTGTTTAGTGTCTTGGGCCTCTAAGAAGTGACACACTGTTGCTCTTTCCACTGCTGAAGCTGAGTATGTTACAGCAGGAAATTGTGCAGCCCAAGTTCTCTAGATCAAACACCCGCTGATTGACTATCACATCAAACTTGGATGTGTTCTTATCCTTTGTGATAATACTAGTGTTGTATCCTTGACTAAGAATCTTGTTCATCATTCCCAGACTAAGCACATTGAGATAAAACATCATTTCTTGAGAGATGAAGTAAGTAAGAATGAAATTGAACTAAATTTTGTAGAATCAGAAAATTAGATTGCAGATATATTTACTAAACCTTTTGGCAATGATAGATTCAAATTCTTAAAAAGAGAACTAGGTTTATGTAAATTTCAGCATGATGACTGACTGCTTGAGTGTTCTCACATGGAATAAATGCTTTATGTTTATCATATCATGCCACTGGTAGAAGTAGAATGAGAATGCTATTGCATACACTGCATTGCATAAAGTCTATCTTGATCCTAAAGGTATATGAAATGGTATGTTGGGAGAAGGGCAGATCTCTTCTGTCTGGAAATCCATACTATGTGTAGAGGCTAGTCCTCTACCAAGTACCTTGGGTCAAGAGTGTGTTTTGGTCTTGCATCCCATTATTTGTAGTCATGCTAGCCAAGAATTTTCATGTGCTTTAAAATGTTGTATCCAGCAGAAGTGCACATAGACAGGGGGAGTTAATGTAAAAAATATTTTGTGTTCATCTCATTGTCTTGCATATTAATAAGGGGAGTTTATGATAGGATGTTTAAAGGTTGGGTTAGATCAGGTTCAGGTTGCTGCATATAGGCAGATGTGAGTGTCTCTTGAAGAATGTCGACACCCAAAGTTGACACCTTTTTGCATAAGTTCTGTCTATTACTTCCTATGTTTTTGATTACTTTCTGACTTGTTTTAGTCAACCAGAATTTTTCACTACTCTTGAGTTAAATGATCTTAGTTAGGCCAGTGTCTTTACCCATTTATCTCACTTGATTCCTTGACACTTGGCATCAATTTCTTGCTCACTGAAATGTCTTGCAAATCTTGTACTTCCTTCTGAGCATGAATTAATGATAATCTGATCTTCAGTTCATTAATTTTTAGGTATTGAAATTCAAAGAATCTTTCATATAAAGTTCTATGATACACCATGAAAAATTAATGGTTTAAGTCAAATGAGTCAAAGAGTTTAAAGTTTGAACTCAATGAAAAGGCTGCACGTCACACTTAATAGTCTTCAACCACATTTAACATGATATGTTTTGTAAAGTTTCTCAGAATCTGAAATTTCAAAATTCATGATAAACTTGGTTGAGAGACTTGGGCTAAGTATTGTTCTTAAACAAAAAGTTTTATGTAAAACCAAAGGGCAGCCATGGCAAAATAATGAGCCAACAACTCTATAGGCAGAGCAATGGCTGAGTGTACTAAGAAACTGGGTCCTTCATCAAAGAAATGAAGAAAACCTAAGTCATGAAGTGCTTTAGTTATCTCTGTTCAAAAATTAAAACAGAATGGTTAATTCTACTGAGTAACTAGGGGTACTGGCGTCTAATCAAAGTGTACCCTTACATTAAAAGGTATGGATTATACCTGACTATTCTGAATAGTATGGGCAAAGTAAAAAGAAAAATCATGTTGTAACCCTGAAGTAAAAAAATCAGAACTGACAAGTTTGTTTAATCTCAATACATGTCATGAGTTAATCCTAAGAACTTCCATGAGTTTAACTGAGTAAGATGAAGGGAGATTGAACATAACTTTTTCATGTAGTTCTGGTTCATTGCTATTAACTATTAATGCAAAATTATTCAAAGAGTTTGATTCCTGAACTATTCATTCATCTTTCTTAAACCAAATATCTATTAGGGATGCATTATATGAATTCTTGTAGAAAGCAGAATCTGAATTTCATATGCTAATCTAATGAAGGTTGAATCAGTTTGTATGCTTAAACATTCCTGAACTTTCCCTACTTTGAAACTTTCTATCATCCTCTTGTCTAGCTCTAATTGTTTCTGTCAATTTCTTTTTGCTGATGGCAAAGGGGGAGATTAAGTGAAGTTTGTCTCGCATTTTGTTTTTTTGTCTCGCATTTGTGGGAGAGAGTAAGTGAAGTTTCTATCTATCTGCCTAGTATAAGGTCAAATTGTATTTATGGGGAGAGAAGGCTGCTTGTGTGCTTGGTAAGTTCTGTCTTAAATATGAAGTGTGGTCTGGTCTCCATCTTGTATGAGGGAGAGTTGAGATACAGTGGGAGAGAAAACTGATAAGGGACGTGGATGCACTTAAAATGTACATATTCTAACTCACAGTAATCTCAGTACTTCTATGAGAGTGTAACAGTGTTATCATCATCAAAAAGGGGGAGAATGATGTGCTCCTCTAGTTTTGATGTTGGTAAAATGGTGATGAATTAATTTTGATACTGGCTACACTGTGATGATTTGAAATTCCTACTAAAGTCAGAATAGGTCTTGTTCATAATAAGGTCGATGCATCCTCCATCAGTATAGAACATCAAGTCAATGCACATTCATGCATTTAAGAAGACAGGTCGATGCATATATGCATTCTGGTCTAGAAGGTTGACGTGACTGAAGAAGTCATGCACTATCAAGTCAGTGCACTTTGTACACAGGTCGATATTGCTAGGCACTATATGCTAGATGTTGCATCATCAGGTCGATGCACAATATAGACTGGTCGATGCTGTTGAGCCAGCGATTGCAGTATAAGGTCGGTTCGATAAAGGTCTTCTTTCATAAGGTCGATGCACCTTGTGCATCTTGCACTATGTATGTGCAACAAAGCAGATACCATCCTTCAAACTGAATAAGGTCTACCTGTGTAATACACTGGTCAATTCTCTTTTTACATAATGCTGCATTCTTTCCTTCACGTCAGTAAGACAGGTCGATGCACTTTTATTTGTGCATCGACGCATGTGCATATCTTCACACACTCACTCATATGATTTTCTTGTTCTTATGAAACATCTGAGCCTGCAATTTCCTGATACTCACTACTTGGTTCATGAGCCACATGATGCTGAGATTGTTAATAAATGTCTACCTTTATTTTGGTAGGAAAAACAAAATCATCAAGGAATAATTCAGATTCATGTTCGAATACCTTAGATGGATAAAGGTATGAGAAGACAGGCAAAGTTCAAGTTTAGTTATAAATTAACGGATAAAGCCTTCTTGCTGCAAAGTAACTTCATTAATCAACTGGAGGTTGTATTCATAATTATCACGTGGGTCGAAAGTGCAACTGTTGAGGGCACGTGATCAAGGTGATCTCCCAGTACTTTGGAGACTCTTATCGAAATAACTATTCCACATGGCTGTAACTGAAAGGATCTTCACCTCTTTATCCGACATGTGGCCAAGCTTTTTTCCAAAAGCTTTGGGCGGGAGCGTTTGTTCCACACGCCTAAATCAAATCTTCTGGGGACCACAAGAACTGTTGTTCGCGAGGATAAATAGAGGCCAGAGCTCAAGCGACAACAAGAGAGTGAACCTCTGCATCTGCATCTGCATCTGAGAAGAAAATTGAGAGAGGAGCCAGAGAAAAGAGAAAGGGAGAGATCGAAGAGAGGATGAGAAGCTAGGGAAGAGTGTGAGAGCCACTGCGAGCCTGAAAATTTAAAGTGCAGAGAAGAGAGATCGAAAGCAGAGTATCGGAAGAGGAAGAGAAATTCTAAGAGAAGAGAGAGCTTGCAAAGAGTCTAAATTGGTCTCGACATCTAGATCAGATCCATAGTCGAATTGCTCTAGAAAAAGAGCTACAGCCTTTTTGTTTTTACTGTTTTCTTTGTTTCATTTTGAATCGTTTCTGAATCATCGATAAGCTGTGTAATCGGCCATGTTCAAGCTGTGAGGCAGCAGCGAGGTGTGATCCTCAGACAGCAAGTTGTGAGGCTCAACGATTTATAAGCTATGTATCAGTGGTTTGTAAGCTGTGTATCAGCGGTTTCTAAGCTATGTGTTCAGTGGAAGCCTCACTCGATCGAGTGAAGGGTGGATGTAGATCTCAGGATTGAGATCAAACCACCTTAAAAATATCTTTGCAGTGTGTGTGTGATTGTTGGGCTCTTCATTGATTCGTCTAGATGTCTGGTTAGGACTGCTCTTGTCTGGAATGTGATGTTTCTAATGCTCTCATTCATATAATGTGCATGACCTATCAACTACAGGGTATATAGAAAGGCATGGCTGAAAGATAGGTTAAGCCTATTCGGAAGGCCACCCCCTGCGTGAGGAGATCCTAGATTAAACCCCCGCCCAGTATTGAAATTGGTTGCTATTTCTTTTCTACAATTCTGTGTGGTAATTCATCTAGAATTGTCATTAGCCTGAATTAGATATACTCTCTGTTAATTCAGTTCAATTGATTGCTCATTTCACAGCAAATTTGTCATTCCGCATTCATTCACTGCTATAGAATTTAAATTTGGTATAGATCTATTCACCCCCCCTCTAGATCTGTAGTTCATCCACTTTCATCAATAACAAACGAGAAGGAGACCATATAAAAAAAGGAGGTGCGCTCCCCTCTTCCCGCAGACGGTGAGCTGGATTTCCATGTGAGTATTCCAAAAGCCGCACCTCTGGGCTACTCAAATGACTTTATTCATGAAATAACATTTCAAAAGCTTCACAAAAGTCTTCCATATCATCAACCGGCCCTTTAGGCAACACCGGCAGGCCAAATACTGTACATGCATCATCTTTTTTCTTATCCTGACTTGGTGGGGCCCTTAGAGTGCCAGGCTGCAACGGACCTCTCACAAAGTGCTCTCGATAGCTCCAAGTTAATGGCAACAGATCTTCAAGGATGGACAGTGGTGACTCTTGATAACCCAAGCCCCTTCTGTTTGCATTCTTGCATCTTTGGACCGGCTTTGTTTGCCCCTGTAATTGAGCACCCAAACCCTTACCCGGTTGGTATCCCAACTTCAATATAATATTCTATCCCTTGGGGTTCCACATCTTGGGCTTCTTCTTGACAACCACCTGCGAGACGGTTGGCTTGCGTCACGCATATGCCCATGGACAGTTATGGTCTAGTACAGAGATGACAAGCCTGTTGCTGGGCCGAAGTGTCGGTAAGATTTTCTCAGAAATGGCTTCAACGGACCAGACCATGGAGATGCTCTTGACCTTCACCACCCGCCCTTGGAAAGGGAACTTGAGGCACTGGTGAGCAGTAGAAGGCACAACATTGAAGTTATCAATCTACAGACGTCCCAAAATGGCCTTGAACATTGGGTCGATATCCAACACATAAAACTCAATTGGCATTGTTAATGGCCCAAGTTTGGCTTGCACAGTGATCACCCCATGACATGGCCTCCTAGAATTATCATAGGCTATAATGGTGGTAGGAGTAGGCCTCAATTGATCTTCTGAAATGTTGCAAGCTCGCAGCATGCTCAATGGATAAACATTGATAGTGGCCCCGATGTCTGCCAAAGTCGCATCAGTACTTACTTTGTTTAGAGTAATGGAAATGCAAAGCGGCATTTGGCGAGCCTCTGGGGGTGCTAATTCAGTTTCGAAGAAGATAATGGCTGGGCCCTTGGACACTATGCCCAAAGCGGATGGTAAGCTGTCAACTGCCATATTCTCATTCACAATGACGTTCTAGAGAAAATCTCGCAGAGCATCCTGATGAAGCTTGGACTGTTTAATCAACTCTAACATAGAGATCTTTGCAGGCATCTGATCCAAGTGGTGCAATAGGTCGTATTGGGTGCCCGGTAGTGGATCCGTCTCTTCTTGATTATCTGCCTACTATAGGGACTGGGGATTCAGTGTAGACGCACCAGCTGGAGGATAGCTCCGATGGAACAATTTCCCGCTCCAAAGCGCAAGATTCTGTGCCAGCAATGTGTCAGATGAGCCCTCAGTGGGCGGCTTGATTGGCCTGATAGGATGAATGAAGGGTGTGGGGGCAGGGGTTACATGCATGGTGGGGGTAACAGAGTTGGAAGCAGTTTTGATGGGCCCTTCCGAAAGGATGACTGGTGAAGGGTTGGATGATGGGATGGTAACTGTGGGTGCAACAGGCGTTTGCAGAGTAAGAATTGGTGGAACAATGGGGGATGCGGGAGGTAAGATGAGGGGTCGGGGAGCAACGGCAGGCGTAGTGGACATGGCGGTGGCGACTTGAAGGGTTGGCAGAAGGGCAACAGGGGCGGAGGGTGAAGATGAGGTAGAGAGGGTATTACAGTAGGTGTGGTGAATGGGCATGAGCCGCTGAACATGAGACTCATCATCATAAGACCATCAGGCAGTAGGGGCGAGGTGGTGAACAATATTCACCTGAGCTAGTGCTGGCAGTTGAGGGTTCCGAGCGGGTGCGTAATTTGGCATCAAATTTTGATGGATCCCCTGATTCTGCATGGGCTGTTGCTGCTGCTGTGGCGGCTGCTGCGGCTGTTGCACTTGCTGCTCAAGTCTTGGAGCCTGTCTTCTTTTTTCTTTGATCTCTACAATGACTTTATGCATCTCATCCCAGTCAACGCGTTGTCCTTCAAGCAAATCATACACAAAATCTCGGAACTGAAAGCAACTCTCCAATGTGTGCCCGGGTTGCCGATGGAATATATAATACCTCGACTGATCAGCGGCTGAATTCCAATTAGGCCATTCTGGAGGAAGATGCAAGGCACCAATAGACATAAGAGCTGAAAAGATGTCCGGGAGAGTTTCAGGTAGAAGAGGATATTGAGCCCTCTTCGGACCTGGGCGGATGGGTGCATAGCTGTTGGGAGGGGGGACATTATGGTATCGTGGTGGTTGAGGTGGCTGCTGATGGGCAGGGATGGACGGCTGGGCGTTTGGTGGTGTGGAGGATTGGGGATTATAGGGAGGCTACTGGAAATGGGGTGGAGCGGAGTGGTTGGGAACTGGAAAGCTAACGGCTTGCAGTTACTCATTTGTCTGGACTCCCTCAGTAACAAGCCCCTGAGATTTTCTATTATGCTTAGGCTTCTGGGCTTCAAACATGGCATGGATGAGAGTGTCCTTAAACTAGGTCTGAATAAATCTGGCCCGGCTATAAAGTTGGTGCATATTAGCAATGTCATTCATGGCCAAGATGTTACGATAGGTAGGAGTGGCATTGGAGATGAGCTGCTTGACCTTTTCCTCCTCCAGGATGTGGCCAGGAACTCGGGCGGCCATCTGTCTCCATCTATCTGCATATGTGGCAAAGTCCTCGTCCGACTTCATCTTCTCGGCAACAAGGTCGGTGAAGGAATATTCCGAGCCAACCCAGTCTTGAAACCTTTGAATGATTTTTTCCTTAACCACCTTGCAACTCTCAGCATCCTCCAACGACAAAGCATAGAACCATTCCAGTGCTACCCCATCTAATGAGCGGCGAAACAAATACGCCATGAGACGATCATCGTACTAGTATTGTGCCGACTCATACATGAAGTCCCTCACATGAATATACAGATTACCATTCCCATCATATTTGTGGTATGTGGGGAGTTCAGACTACGGAGGGAACCGAATATTATGGAAATTGGGGACCGGAACATCAGCCAATGATTATAGGATGACCCATTTCGGAAGGAAGTCAAGCTGTTGTTGCATAGCAGCCCATTTGTCAAGGAGTTCTTGCACACGGGATGGAGTAGGTGGAACGAAAGGAATATGCCCAGAGCAAGGAGCCGAAGGATAAACAGATGGAGGGGGAAACCCATAGGAGGGATATTGGGCCGAGGAGTGACCCATATCCGGGCAAGCAAGATGGGCTGCCCCAGACTGAGGGTGTGTTGGCACTCAAAAACAAATGGCGTCGGTTCAATGACAAGGAGTGCGTCGACGCAGCGTGGCCTCGCATCGACGCACCCCGAAGCAGATTCCCCAGCCGCATATAAAAATCTGTGGCCAAGAAAAAAAAAGAGAAGACCAACAAAAAAGAAGAAATGAAATGAAGAAATAAAAAATGAAGTGAGGCAAAAGATGAAAAGGGGCATCAAAAAGAAGAAGAAGGAAACATAAATTACGAAAAGGGGCGGCTTCTCACATGGAACCCTGTTCCTGCAACCCCGACGTGCATTTATTGCTCGTGGACCTTCCCTCACACGTATACATGCTGAAACGACATCCACACATGCAGACACGATGCCGGAGCGGCGAGCCCATGCTACGTAGGGAGAGGCTTCCCCTCCTCCTTCGTCGTGCCCTCCTGCGAAGTTGCCACGTAGCAGCAGCGGCGACAGCAACAGCAAAAAAAAAGAAGAGAAAAGTAATATGGTGGTTTTGCTTCCAAATAGGGGACTCGAGAGCCCCTATAAGAAGCACCCTCCGATGGAACTTTTTCCTTCTTTCGGGCTCCTTCTTGAAGCCCGTCAGCAACTCCTCCACAACCCACAACTGTAGAAGGAGAAAAGGGGGAGAAGAGAGCCCGAAACAAAAAAAAAAATAGAGCGAGAGAGGTAGGGAGGGAGCTTGAGAGCCATCCGCAAGAAGGGTGGGTTCTTGTATTTTCTTTTCCCTTTTCTTTCCCTACATTTTAGCAGGTTTTGCATAGCCTAGATGTAAACTTTCTGTTCAAAGATCAATGAAATGTAGGGCCCCTGGCCCTGATTATTTTTTGAGCTCGTATTACTCCCTACTGATGTGCGTGATGTATTATCCCTTGTGCCTCTCTTCCTTTTTGTCATGCCCTGAGCCATGTGTGTACAGCGGAAGCAACTCGGGGAACGTGAGCAGTCAACAATACGCCTCAAGCTAGCAATATAAATCAGAGCGCAATGACATCCGCATAAAGAGGAATGCACAATAATTGACCAAAATTCCAACTTTTATTGATAATAATCAAAGTACATGAATGTTTGACTCTCTTTTGACATAAATACAAATTAGACTCAATAAAGGAAAAAATACATCATGATTCTAACTAATGACTCTACTAGGCGTCTCTCTTGACTTTAGTCGCTCTCGGATCCGCCACTTGTATAGTCCAAATCCGACACGTTAGTATTTCCTGAAAAGATTAGAAAAGTAGGGTAATGTGCACACTTGTCCAGTAGGTATCTTTGTATCAACATGAAGGCATAGTTTAAGTAATTAATCAATTTAGGTCCAGAATACAAGGTATAAGAAATGTGGTAAAGCATACGACATAATGCCAAAGTAACAATGCAAGTATGAATACATAAAAAGATGTGAGTGTCCACGTATAATGAGAGCATGATCGAGAAAGAATATAATGTGGCCTTTCATTAACAAGAATGTACTAGCATGAACGAGAATGTACTTTGTATAACTATAAAGGCTATACACTAGAAAGTCATGTAAATTTCACAAGATGGCCTCGTGATTTTTACCCATTTATAAAAAAAGTACTCTCGGCACAATGCGATGCCAGTGTTCATCATACCCCGTGATTTATAGTATGTTTCCAACTATCTACTAAGGGGGCTAGCGTCGAGCCCTTGGACAATGTCCGTGCCTGCTCTTGCATCTTCAAGTTATAAATCAGGCTACTTCTACGAGAAATACAAATATGTAGGCCGATAATAACAAGTTCAAACTATAGTTCACGATAACAATGTCAAGGCAAGAATGCACCAATTAGGAATATGAGAGTTCCAAGGTCGAATTAAGAACAAGGTCATGCTACGGAAGGAAATCGAGAGCATAATGGTACATTCAATAGTTTCCATAATTCATTAATAATTTATTGGATAAGGTGTTAGGTTCTAGACAATCAATAGACCATCTAAGAATATAGGAAAAATCAACCCTTGGGTCAAACCCCGGGTTAAATAACACTGAGACAGGAAATGGTCTAGTGTGGGCCGTTTCTTGAAGTAGCGGTCACATCATGGCCGCAAACTGAAAGGTGGTGGTCCTAGGATGGCTACAACTAGATAGAGTCGATGCCAAGAAGAAAGAAGGGTCGACGCAGTGAAAACTTGGAGATAGCAGTCATGGGAAGGCCGCTAATTGACAATAACGGTCTCCTTGATGGCCGCAACTAGCTAGAACTCAGAAAAACACCAGTCATGTGAGTACTTTCTAAACAATTGGGCTTTGAGGGTACAACATGCTTGGCGTCCTAGTGGGAATCCCAGGCTCGCGGAGACTTATAGAGGCATTGAAACTTGATCCCCTAGTCCGACAGAAGGAATATCTGGCGGAGAGGTTCACAAGTCCAAGAAAGTGTGCCTATAAGTGCAAGGTGTATAACTAATGACATCGTACCGGAATACGTGTCATGCACTTAAGAAAGACTCAAAGATGAGAGTGGAGCTGTAACTAATGACATCGTCTACCTCTTGTCTTAGGTAATCCCCTGATGAAATCCATCCCTATACTTTCCTACTTCCACTCGAGAATCTCTAAGGGATGCAGATTGCCAGCGGGTTTTAGATGTTCCGCTTTAACCTGCTGACAAGTGAGGCAGCGAGATACAAAGTCCGCTATCTCTCTGTAATGCCCTGGATTCTTACCAGATTCTTATTAGGCCTTTCGGATCTTCTTCGGAGAGTTTCGGATTGTTTTTGTGGGTCCTGAGTTGAGTTTTCCGATCCGTGTGGGTTTTTCTCTCGTACTAGTTACGGAACCCTGTGGTGAGTTTATTTCTCAGTTCATCGACTCGTGGACGCCGCAGTTGCGATATACTCGTCGAGAGTATCGTTTCGACTAGTTTTGCGTATTTTTCTGAATTAGTCCACTTTCGGGCCAATTATCAAATTTTCAAAAATTAGGAAAACTTCCTAATTTCTTTTCCTTTTTCCTTTTTCTTTCCTTCCTCTCTCCTCCCTTCTCATTTCACCGCCGCGACCTCTCTCTCCCCCATTTTCTCTCTTCCCTCGCCCTTCCGGCTCCGGTTACAGACGGAGGAGGCTCGGGCAGGTAGAGGTGATGACGTAGGGATGGTCGGATGCGCGAAAGGGCGAGGATCGGATCTGTTTTGGCGCGATCCCGAACGGTGGATTCAAAGCCGACGGTCGAGCTTGCGACGTGGTTTTCGACGTGGTTTAGTCACTTCGGCGCATGATTTCTTCGATGGAGGTAGGGAGACGGATCACCTACTTCTGCTCTACGTTTTTCCCTGCAATTTCATGTTGCTCGGTGCTAGAACGGGAGAGTTTAGGCTCATTTAGGTAAAATCGTGATTTTAGGAGTTCGTAGGGTTCGCCGGAAAATGGCGACCATTCTTAGTAAAATTAGTATCAAACGAACTGTTGGGATGTCTGGATCCCATTCCCGCAAGTTTTGTCGTGATTGGCCGTCATTCGGGGCCGGTAGGAGTCCGGGAACCCTGGTGACCCGATTAGGGTCGATTCGTCGAAATCGCCCCGATCTCTCGATTCGTCCATTGCATGTGGTCCTTCCGGCTTGTGGAAGGCTTTTCTCATCATCCTGTACCGATTCCCCTACGTTTCGGCGTGAATGGGGCGTGGAACGGGCCGATTCGGCCTTTTCCCTTGTTTTCCCGCCGTGTCGGTATAGCGGCCGTTCCAGAGACCGCCACAGTCTCTGGCGGCCCTACGATAGACCGCCACACTGTTGAGCGTGTCGGTGAGTTTGAGGCTAGGTTAGCATGATGGCCCGCTCTTCGACCGTCACGTGCCTCTGGCGCCCCTATGCTGGTGCGTCACAGCCTTGTCATTTCTCGATGTTCGCGTATGTCGGTTCGCTCTAGCGATTCTATCTTTGTCCGCCAGAGCACTGTAGCGCACCACTCTTAGGCCGCCACAGTATGTGTGACCGGGCCAATGTTTTAAGTCGGTTGGCTCTAGCGGCCCAACCCTCATGCATCAGAGTCGTGTAGCGCGCCTCTATTAGGCCGCTACAGGTCCGTTTATCTTAGGTCTATGTCTTTGGGCGGTTAGTGTGGCGAGCGGCTGAGGGATAGATCGCTCGTCTCCTAGAGGTTGGTTTACTGGTGTTTCGATTCTGATATGTCTTGGCTTGACCTTGTGGTCTGCCCACTATCCCGTGGATGTCTCTTGACATCCTATGAGGGCTAAGACTATATTAGAAGGTAGCCAGGAGTTTTCTTGCTTGAACTAGGATTCTCTTTCCTATTGTAGAGTAGTCATTGTCTGGTTCCGGTCAACGGGTGGCCCAGTGGTTGACAGGTAACCTTGTGTGTGTCTTGGTTGTTTCGTCCAGTCCGAGACATGGTTTTGGATGCTTCGAGGTGTCGTCTTACCTCGGTTTACGTGTCCAGGTGTGTTGAGGGTCTTGGTGTTCCCTCATGTCCCCGTGTGTCGTTTTGTGCAGTCATGTCGTTTCCTCTGACTTAGGATTAGATCGATTGGCGGCTTGTACCGCTTGGTACGACGATCTTGACCTGAGTCTTCTGACTCAAGGATCATTGTGTCTACAGGTCTAGTTGCCCTATCCTGAGTCTGTTGGCAGTCGTTGTGCTGCCTTGGTGCTTCGTAGTACGTGCGACAGTGCTTCCTTGCCTGTCTATACTTCAGCACTCGTGTTTTGGAGTCTGTGTCTAGTGAGCCTCCACTAGTAGTAGCCTGGTGACGTGTTACGACGTGTCGACCCACCCGGGAGTGGTGGCGTGGCAGTTCCCGATATACGATTTTTAAGCTAGTTTCCGTGGGCCCCCGCTGTACAGTAGCGTCCTGTCGGGTGGAGAAAACTAGCTAGCGGCATGGCTCTCCAGTAAGAGTCGGTGTGTGCACAAGTGGCCAGGGGCTTGGATTGACGCCGACGGGCGTTACCCTGTCTAGTCACTCGTTACTGTAGTTCCTATTCTGGTTCTGAGCATGTCTTAGTCTTTGTCGTGCTTTAGGCGGCAGCGTAGACGAGACACTTGTAGGCGCAGTATAAGACGTCAGTGGACGCAGCTGGCTGTTCTTCTAGTGAGAAGGTGCTTCCATCACGTGACACGTGACTCTCGTGTTTTTCGCACGTCGTGACCTTTCCGGGTTAGCCTTCCCGTGGTCTTGCCCGAGGTCAGTGTTGTGTCGTGTACACGACGTTCCAGTCGTATATGTGGTAGTGTCTAGAAGAGCGTGGATGATAATCGAGTCATGTGTGCTTTGGGTCTGTCTTGTCTGTCTAGGCTTTTGTCTGCTTTAGTAGGCCCTGAGGTTGTCGACGGATCAGTGACGCCAGACTCTGTGAGATCAGGGTCCGTCGTTCTGTTGCTGCTCGGAGTAGTATGGGGAGCTGAAATCCTTTCGGCAGCCATGTTTTCATTCAGGTACGGCTTTTTTCCCTTTTCTTGTAGCTGTAGCTGCTCCTTCCATTCCGATTTTCTTTTACAACTTTGTAGTTTAGTTTTCCTGTTTTACTACTCCTACTGTTTACCTGCTGTTTTAGCGTGTTACTGCGTTATTTTTCAGTGGGGATCCGTGTGACCCCTACTGGGCCAATCACACGAGACTCACCCCTTCTTTTCAGGTGGGTGGCATCTTCTGCTTCCGCGGTTCCTGGCGTGGTGAGTTCGTAGTTGCCAGCGGTACCTGCGTCGGGCTTCCCCCGACCTCAGTGTACGTTTTTCTTTCTGTTGGACTGTACTTGTCTTTCCTTTGGACTGGACTCTAGTATAATTGTTAAACTTGAAATTATTAATTAAAAAGTAATTTTATTTCTACTACTTTAGAAAACCTGATTAATGAAATTTAATTACTTACTGTTATATCTGTGACTTCAATGTACTACACGGCATTCCTTTTTCCCTTCGGAGCTTTACAGCTCTTGGGAGGCTTCACGGGTTCCAAGCGGTATCGGGTTTACTCAGTAGTCCTATCGAGTATATCCGATATCCTGAGTCCAGGTCGTCACAAGTGGTATTAGAGCATTGTTGTGTGAAGTACATGGGAATATGAGATATACAGTTTCCAGAGTCCTGAAAGTCCAGTACCGTCTTCAGCTGGCATTAGGTTTCGCAATTCTTGTCACTTCGTTTTCAGCGTGTCATCTTGATGGAGGCATCATCTGTGACTCCCTTTGGCTCGGGTCTTCCTCACACTCCGGCGTCATTTGAGTTCGGCCTCTCTCTATAAAGGCCCAATTATCCTTTTTGTGCTTTCTATTTGAGTCATTTGATGTAATTTTCATTTTACTTGAGTCATGTCCCTAGGTCTTGTGTTTATTTTCCTAAGTTTGAGTGTCATTAGGTTGTTTAGTTAGCTATTGGGCCCAATTCATTGGGCTTGGCCCAAGAGCACCCCCTACCCCCTCGGTTATTTGTCATTGAGTCTTTTGTCAGGGTCTTATTGTAAAATGTGGGTTGCCTATATATAGGGCCCCAATCCCTTCATTTTGAACTAATGAATCAATGCAAAATTTCCAATTGAGAGTTCAAATTTAGTTATAGTGGAGTGATTCCAATAGTGGGTGAGAAACCCTAGGGGAGAGATTCCCCACCCCACCCAACCTTCTCTCTCTTACCCTTTCTCTCTCCTTAGTTCGCCCCCCTCCATCTCTCCACCACTTCCCAACCACCTCCACCCTCCCACCTACCCCATTAAGGCCCCTCCACTTCCCACCACCCTCTTTACTCCAACCCCTAGTTCCAAGAGAGAACCCCCCAATCCCCACTCCACCCTCCAACCCCCAACCACCCTACCTCTTTCCAACACACTTTTCCTTCTTCCCCATGCAACCCTCCACCTCCCAAGACCCATTTGAATTTGAAATCCCTTCCCTCCATAGGTTTGGCCGCCCCTCTCCCCTTCCCTTAGGCTAGGTTCGCCCCCCTCCTTCCCTCCACCCTCCACCATCCACTTCACCCTCCACCCTCCTCTCACCCTCCTCTTTGGCTGAACCAGCACAAACCCTTGCGCCCTCCCCCTTCACCATCCCTTCCACCACCCCTAAACACCCTCTACAACTCCCCCACAATCCCCAGCCTGCACCCTTCATCCACCTCCCCTTCACCACATGCCTCCTCCTTCTTATTTCTTAGCCATTGGAAGTTGTATCTAGGTTGCAGCTTGCAGTCCAGAGGTTGCAGGTGAAACAGCAGCTTGAAGCGGCCACCACGACCACCTCCCTGCGAATTTGAAGGCCCAAGAGATATCCACAGAAGCGTCTACCGGTCTTCTCGCAACGGCGGTGGTTTCATCCCCATCCGAGCTACGTGCTGCCTGGGACATTCGTTCTCCTACAACTGCGCAGAGCTGCCCCTGCTGAGCACCTGAACCGGAGTAGAAGCTTTACCTCGACGAACCTCGGAGGAATCAGGTCAAGAGTTCTTCTGCAAAGTTGTTCTTCATCCTTTCTACTTTCAGAATCAAGAAGCGTAACTTCGATCGACATCGGTGGCCCAAAGTTATCAATTTTCTCCCTCAGGTACGCAGTTCTGCTTCCCACAGTCTGCACCGACCTTTCATTATTGTTCAGAGTCCACTGGTCTTCTCCAGCATCATTTGGCTTCCCCGCCAGTTTTGTTGCGAGGAGGACTCGTCCACGGTTCCAACAACGCCGGCGGTACTTGATTCTGAGTTCGGGAGCTGTCGGGGTGTCCTCTTCTTCCTGCTGTTGGAAACCTGAAGCTACCAGTCTGAGAATCTGCCACCCAGTTCGAGCCTCCACCCAGACCAGTATCGGCGCCAGAAGAAATAAACAAAATTCTGAGGCATTCCAGTTCCAGTTAAAAAGAGTTCCCCACTGGTCCCGACTTCAGAAAAATTCTCGATCAAGTTCTACGGCCTCAACTCTGTCTGTCTGTCTCCTATCGCAGAGAGCAGGCAGATTCGGCTTCGCCACCTTTTCATTACTTTTAGTCCAACTGCCCCTCCCCGCTTGGCCGGCTGAAGGCCCCTCCCTGTGTGGAGGTAGTTTTAGTTGTAATATCACTTAACCCCCACCCCAAGGTCCCTCTTCTGCGAGAGGTGTAGTATTGTAATCATTTGAGCAGGTCAAGCTACCCCGACGCGGCGTGTGGGGATCCACTCGCCTCCCCGCTCGCCCTCGTCTCCGAGCGGGACCGGTTTCTTCAAACCGGTTGAGTAAGTGCTCAAACCTAACTCCAATTTAGTGCTTGCCATTCATTATTAGTTCTTAGTTCCGCTGGCCGTGAGAGTGAGAGCTCGATCCTCAAGTCCCGTTGCCTTGAGTGATCACCGTGGGGAAGAGTGTAACCGGTGCCTTTGGCACTTTGTCGGCCCCATTGAATTGGGCATCCACATCCTTTGGGAATCAAATCTTGGCCTTGCTAGCCCTCTACTAGCAAGGGCCCAACCCTCACATCCTCCACTTGGCATCGCCAAGTCACCCCGGGCTTGGGTGAGCGACGGGAGAGCGGTGGCCCAAATCGGTCCATTTGTATGCGAATGTGCTTGCTTGCTTAAGTCCAAGGGTGTGTCACATCAATTGGTATCAGAGCAAGTCATTGACTTGTCTCTATCAAGTCTAAGTCCTAGGACCTTTGCATTGTGTGTCCAACATCATTTTCCCCTTATCTTGCATGTCCACCCGTAGTGGTGCTAGTTACCGACCCGATCCATCATCTTCGATTCCATCCATGGATCCCAATCCTCAACTCAACCAAGAAGCTCCTAGGGAGGAACCCCAAGGCCAAATGAATCGGGTAGATGCTGCCCTTGCTAACATTCTAGCCCAACTTGAGTCCCTTTCCACTCGACTTACTCGGCTAGAAGAGCATGAGTTCCACCCAAGGAACCATGAACCAAGAGTCCAACTTCCACATGATGAACCTCATAGAGAAAATATCCACCCAAGGGATCATGAACCAATAGTCCACCCTCCACATGTTGAACCTCATAGAGAAGATATCCACCCAAGGAATCATGAACCAAGAATCCACCTTCCACATGTTGAACCTCATAGAGAAGATATCCACCCAAGGAATCATGAACCAAGAGTCCACCCTCCACATGGTGAACCTCATAGGGAAGATATTCACCCAAGGAATTATGAACCAAGAGTCCACCCTCCATATGTTGAATTTCATAGAAACGAGTTCCACCCAAGGAACAATGACCCACGGGTCCACCCCCCACATGATGAGCCTCATAGGGATGTGTTCCACCCAAGGAACAATGGACCAAGAGCCCACCATCCATATGTTGAAATTAATAGGGAGGACTTTGATTTTGACCCCTACCATGATATGAGAGGCCTCGCCACCATCACATTCATGAAAGGCGTCCACGGGACGATCCGGATGACCCTCTCTTAAGGATGATCAAGGTAGATGCCCCAAACTTTGATGGTTCCCATGAACCAAGTGTCTACTTAGAATGGGAGACCGCCATGAACCAATACTTTGAATGGTACCCCATGTCCAACCAAAGGAGAGTAAGATTGGCCAAAATGCATCTCACCAAATTGGCCAAAACTTATTGGCTAAACCAAGAGGGATTAAGAAGGATTAGGCGGCAAGAACCTATTGATACTTGGGAAGGCATGAAGAACCAACTTAGGAATAAATACCTACCCCAATCCTACCACCAAATGCATTTGATGAATGGCAAAGCCTTACCCAAGAAGGAAAGACCGTGGTTGAATACATTGAAAAATTTGACTCCTATCTTTTGAAGTGTGGAGTCCATGAAGACCCGGCCGTTACCTTGTCCTGCTTTAGGAATGGGCTCCAAAGCCACATCAAGAGAGAGCTCTTCATGAGAGATGTTCATAACCTTGAGCTAGCCTACCAAATAGCTAGGGATGTTGAGAGATTTTCTAGGATCCCTCGGTTTGCTACTCCCCGACCAGTCGATCCTAAAAATATGGGACCACGACCCATTCCGGTCACTCCCATGAAAGTCCCGGGTTCAAGTGGGAATACCCCATTAAGGCCTTACAACCCTCCTCCCACCATCACTCCAAACAAACCCACCCCTAGTCATCCTCCTCCACGGAGGGAAGACACTCCCAAAGGACCAAATGTAGGACCCACTCTGGGTAGCGGGCGTCAACAATGCTATAGGTGCCATGGGTTTGGCCACTTTGCGGGGCAATGCTCATCTAAAGGGTTGTCTAGTTTGCTTATTGAGGAGGAAGATCCCCCACCCCAAAGAGAACTTGAGAGTGTTGTTGAGGACCATGAAGTCTCACTAGATTGGGAAGAAGAGTATGAGGCCCAATACCTTGAATCGGGTCTAGATCACACCACTCCATCTACCAACTCACATCTAGGAGTGATTAGATGCACCCTCACCAAATCCTAAGAAGAGGATTGGCGTCGAACCTCAATCTTTCACACCTTTGTCAAGATAGGGAGCCATGTAAGAAAAGTGATCTTGGATAGTGGGAGTTGTGTCAATGCCGTATCCCCCGATACCATTAAGCTCCTTGGGCTTGTTATCACCCCCCACCCAAATCCATACCGGGTCTCATGGATCAACAACAACTCCATCCCGGTCAACACCCAATGTCTTGTGCCCCTCACCTTCTCTTCATATCATGGACAAATATGGTGCGACGTCATCCCCATGGAAGTGGAAAGCATCCTACTAGGAAGACCTTGACTTTATGATGTGGATGCCACCATCTTGGGTAGGACCAACACATGTACTTTTGAACATGAGGGTAAGACTATCCGTCTTAACCTCTCCCCACCATGTCCCATGCCCAAGAGGGACACTCTCCCTCAAGGACACCACCCCACCACCACATAAGTCTTGGGGAACTCCACCCCTCCAACCCCATCCCTCACCCAAACTCCCAAACAAAGTGGGACCTCGGGGTTGACCAAGGGTCTTCATCTCATCACTAGGAAAGAACTTGAAAAGGAGATAGTTCAAGGAGTACCACTATGTGCAGTGATCATTTGCCTAGGAGAGCCCACTCCCACCAATCCACATCCTATAGAGATCCAACATCTCCTAGAAGAATTTCATGATGTATTCCGGCCGAGCTCCCGGACCAACTCCCTCCCATGCGTGATGTGCAACACGCAATTGATTTAGTTCCGGGAGCCACCCTCCCAAATCTTTCTCATTATCGCCTCAATCCCACGGAGCATGCCGAACTTCGTAGGCAAATAGAGGAACTCATTAGGAAGGGCTTCATCCGAATAAGCAAAAGTCCATGTGCCATCCCGGCCCTTCTAACTCCCAAGAAGGATGGGTCTTGGAGGATGTGTGTGGATAGCCGGGCTATTAATAAGATCACCGTCAAGTATAGGTTCCCCATCCCTAGGCTTGATGACATGCTTGATATGCTAGCCGGAGCTACTATTTTCTCCAAAATTGACCTTAAAAGTGGCTATCACCAAGTTAGGATAAGACCCGAGGATGAGTGGAAAACGGCTTTCAAGACCAAAGATGGTCTCTTTGAATAGTTAGTCATGCCTTTTGGGCTTTCAAATGCCCCAAGTACTTTCATGCGTCTTATGACGGAAGTCCTTAGGCCTTTCATTGGGATCTTTCTAGTGGTCTACTTTGATGACATACTCATCTATAGTCAATCCCAAGAGGCCCACCTTGATCACCTTAGGCAAGTTTACACCGTCCTCCGACAAGAGAGCCTATTTGCCAACTTAGGAAAGTGCCACTTCATGACCACATCCATCACATTCCTAGGATTTGTGGTGTCCACCAAGGGTGTCTCCATGGACCCCGACAAAGTCCAAGCTATTCTTGATTGGCCGGAACCCCACACCCTTCATGAGGTCCGAAGTTTCCATGGATTGGTAACATTCTATAGGAGGTTTATTCATGGATTTAGCACTATCACTGGCTCTATCACCGATTGTCTCAAGAAGGGGACTTTTGTGTGGACCAAATCAGCCTCTAAAGCATTCCAAGAACTTAAGGAGAAGTTGACCCAAGCCCCGGTCCTATGCCTACCCAATTTCTCTAAAGTCTTTGAAGTCACATGTGATGCATCCGGGATAGGAATAAGAGGGATTCTTAGCCAAGAGGGACACCCGGTAGCCTTCTTCAGTGAGAAGCTATGTGATGCTAGGACAAGATACTCCACTTATGACAAGGAGTTCTATGACGTGGTTCAGTCCCTCCGACATTGGAGGCACTACTTGTTGCCCAAAGAATTTGTCATCTTTTCTGACCATGAGGCCCTCAAATACCTCAACTCCCAACAAAAGCTAAATGCCCGACATGCCCGATGGGTTGAGTTCATCCAATCCTACACTTTTGTCATCAAACACAAAGCCGGGAGTGAGAATCGAGCGGCGGATGCCCTTAGTAGGAAAGTTTCCTTGTTATCCACTATCCAAGTGGAAGTGACCGGATTTGATAGGCTCAAGGATGAGTACCCTAGCTGCCCCGACTTTGGGCACATCTATACCACCTTGACCACCCATTCTAGCAAGGAACACAAGGGATTTGTCTTAGAGGATGGGTTCCTCTTCAAGGGACCAAAGCTTTGCATCCCACGGACCTCACTCCGTGACTTCTTGATTTGGAAATTACATGCGGGAGGGCTAGCTGGTCATTTTGGAGTCCATAAAACCATTGGTCTAGTTGAGGGATAGTTTTATTGGCCAAGTCTCAAGAGATATGTAGGCAAGATAGTGGGTCAATGCCGAACATGTGCTTCGACCAAACAGGTGAAGTAAAACACTGGCCTATATACCCCACTCCCCATCCCCGACCGTCCATGGCAAGACTTGAGCATGGACTTTGTGCTAGGATTACCCAAGACTCAAAGAAAGCATGACTCTATCTATGTGGTAGTTGATAGGTTTTCCAAGATGGCCCACTTCATCCCATGCTCCAAGACCTCCGATGCCTCCCATGTGGCCCGATTGTTCTTTGATGAGGTTGTCCGTCTCCACGGGCTACCTAAGACCATAGTCTCCGATAGGGATGTCAAATTCACTAGCTACTTTTGGAAAACCCTTTGGCACATGATGGGTACCCTCCTCAAATTCTCCACGGCCTATCACCCCCAAACGGATGGCCAAACCGAAGTTGTCAATCGAAGTCTAGGGAACCTCCTTAGGTGCCTTGTTGAGGATCGTCCGAGAAATTGGGATCTCATTCTACCACAAGCTGAGTTTGCATATAACAACTCCATCAATAAGTCCATAGGGATGAGTCCATTTGAAGTCATGCATGGGTACAAGCCAAGGAAACCCTCAGATCTAATTCCCCTTCCCCAGCATGCTAGAGTGTCTATTTCAGCTGAATCATTTGCCCAGCATATTAGAGAATTGCATGAAGAAATTCGCGAGCACATAAGCAAAAAGAATGAGGCTTATAAGAGGCGGGCCAACTCTCATCGGCGTCACCAAGAATTCCATGAGGGTGACTTTGTGATGGTGAGGACGGAGAGGCTCTCCCCGGGAGCCATCTCCAAATTGAGGCCACGTGGGGCTGGTCCCTTCCAAGTCCTGAGACGTATTGGTGCAAATACTTATGAGTTAGATCTCCCCGAGGAATATGGGGTAAGTCCCACATTCAATGTCGCCGATCTAGTGCCATATAAGGGACCCACGGTGGTACCCAGTGAGGAGATTGAGCCTATTCCTTCCCTTGAGAGAGCCCCCACCTGTGAGGAGAGACCACCAGCCAAGAGAGCCCAGCGTGAATGCATAGAACAAATATTGGATGAACAAGTCACTACCACTCGGAGCAAGGTATACGAGCGCTATCTCGTCAGGTGGAAGGATCGGCCTCCTTCGGAGGATTCATGGGTGAGTCGGGAGGATCTCCAGCAGTTGGATCCCGACCTTCTCGAGCAGTATCACAGCCGGATGGACCCCTACTCGACGGAGTCGAGCTCTTCGCAGCCCAGGGGATTTGATGGAGGCATCATCCGTGACTCCCTTTGGCTCGGGTCTTCCTCACACTCCGGCGTCATTTGAGTTCGGCCTCTCTCTATAAAGGCCCAATTATCCTTTTTGTGCTTTCTATTTGAGTAATTTTATGTAATTTTTATTTTACTTGAGTCATGTCCCTAGGTCTTGTGTTTATTTTCCTAAGTTTGAGTGTCATTAGGTTGTTTAGTTAGCTATTGGGCCCAATTCATTGGGCTTGGCCCAAGAGCACCCCCCTACCCTCTCGGTTATTTGTCATTGAGTCTTTTGTCAGGGTCTTATTGTAAAATGTGGGTTGCCTATATATAGGGCTCCATTCCCTTCATTTTGAACTAATGAATTAATGCAAAATTTCCAATTGAGAGTTCAAATTTAGTTATAGTGGAGTGATTCCAATAGTGGGTGAGAAACCCTAGGGGAGAGATTCCCCACTCCACCCAACCTTCTCTCTCTTACCCTTTCTCTCTCCTTAGTTCGCCCCCCTCCCTCTCTCCACCACTTCCCAACCACCTCCACCCTCCCACCTACCCCATTAAGGCCCCTCCACTTCCCACCACCCTCTTTACTCCACCCCCTAGTTCCAAGAGTGAACCCCCCAATCCCCACTCCACCCTCCAACCCCCAACCACCCTACGTCTTTCCAACACACTTTTCCTTCTTCCCCATGCAACCCACCATCTCCCAAGACCCATTTGAATTTGAAATCCCTTCCCTCCATAGGTTTGGCCGCCCCTCTCCCCTTCCCTTAGGCTAGGTTCGCCCTCCTCCTTCCCTCCACCCTCCACCATCCACTTCACCCTCCACCCTCCTCTCACCCTCCTCTTTGGCTGAACCATCACAAACCCTTGTGCCCTCCCCCTTCACCAGCCCTTCCACCACCCCTAAACACCCTCCACAACTCCCCCACAATCCCCAGCCACCCTTCATCCACCCCCCCTTCACCACATGCCTCCTTCTCCTTCTTATTTCTTAGCCATTGGAAGTTGTATCTAGGTTGCAGCTTGCAGTTCAGAGGTTGCAGGTGAACCAGCAGATTGCAGCGGCCACCACGACCACCTCCCTACGAATATGAACGCCCAAAGATATCCACGGAAGCGTCTACCGGTCTTCTTCGCAACGGCGGTGGTTTCATCCCCATCCGAGCTCCGTGCTGCCCGAGAGATCCGTTCTCCTACAACTGCGCAGAGCTGCCCCTGCTAAGCACCTGAACCGAAGTAGAAGGTTTACCACGATGAACCTCGGAGTAATCAAGCCAAGAGTTCTTCTGAAAAGTTGTTATTCGTCCAGTCTACTTTCAGAATCAAGAAGCAGAACTTCGATCGACGTCCGTGGGCCAGAGTTATCAATTTTCTCCCTCGGGTACGTAGTTCTGCTTCCCACAGTCTGCACCGACCTTTCATCATTGTTCAGAGTCCACTGGTCTTCTCCGGCATTTTTTGGCTTCCCCGCCAGTTCTGTTGCGAGGAGGACTCGTCCACGGTTCCAACAATGTCGGCGATACTTGATTCTGAGTTCGGGAGCTGTCGGGGCGTCCTCTTCTTCCTGCTGTTGGAAACTTGAAGCTGCCAGTCCGAGAATCTGCCACCCTGTTCGAGCCTCCACCCAGACCAGTATCGATGCCAGAAGAAATCAACAAAATTCTGAGGCATTCCAGTTCCAGTTACGAAGAGTTCCCTACTGGTCCCGACTTCACAAAAATTCTCAATCAAGCTCTGCGGCCTGAACTCTGTCTGTCTGTCTCCTATCGCAGAGAGGAGGCAGATTCGGCTTCGCCACCTTTGCATTACTTTTAGTCCAAGTGCCCCTCCCCGCTTGGCCGGCTGAAGGCCCCTCCCTGTGTGGAGGTAGTTTTAGTTGTAATATCACTTAACCCCCACCCCAAGGTCCCCCTCTTGCGAGTGGTGTTGTATTGTAATCATTTGAGCAGGTCAAGCTACCCCGACGCAGCGTGTGGGGATCCACTCGCCTCCCCGCTAGCCCTCGTCTCCGAGCGGGACCGATTTCTTCAAACCGGTCAAGTAAGTGCTCAAACCTAACTCCAATTTAGTGCTTGCCATTCAATATTAGTTCTTAGTTCCGCTGGCCGTGAGAGTGAGAGCTCGATCCTCAAGCCCCGTTGCCTTGAGTGATCACCGTGGGGAAGAGTGTAACCGGTGCCTTTGGCACTTTGTCGGCCCCATTGAATTGGGCCTCCACATCCTTTGGGAATCAAATCTTGGCCTTGCTGGCCCTCTACCAGCAAGGGCCCAACCCTCACATCCTCCACTTGGCATCGCCAAGTCACCCCGGGCTTGGGTGAGCGACGGGAGAGCGGTGGCCCAAATCGGTCCATTTGTATGCGAATGTGCTTGCTTGCTTAAGTCCAAGGGTGTGTGACATCACATCTTGTGCGTGCCCTGTTGGCAATGTACGAGATGGTTCTGATCTCGTCAGGATGCGATGGGATTCTCTTTTTCATCGTTGGTGTCCTGTGTGCCAGGTGTTCCCTGTTGCCTTTGGCACTGGAGCCGATGATGTTGTCGAGCTGTCAGCTGAGAGGACTATGTCTCCTTGTTTAAGCTGATGCTTGTTGTGTCTGTCATTTTGTTTTCCCGATAGCTGTTATCGTGGCATGGGTCATGTCTCCTTTCATGTCACACGTAAACGACGTTGCCTTGTTTTGGAGGTGTCAGACTTGTGTTCACTTGTGTCGTGCTCGAGCCAGAACATGTACTTGTGATTATGGTTTGACTATGTCCCTCTGAATTATGTTTCTCGAGATACGCGCTGTTTCAAGTTGTGTCTTGGGGTTGTTCTTCCCTGCTTCTCCTTTGCGAGTCCTTCAATTTCGAGGATGAAATTTCTTAAAGGAGGGGAGGATGTAATGCCCTGGATTCTTACTGGACCTCTTATTAGGTCTTTCAGATCTTCGGAGAGTTTCGGATCGCTTTTGTGGGTCCTGAGTTGAGTTTTACGATCCGTGTGGGTTTTTCTCTCGTACTAGTTACGGAACCCTGCGGTGAGTTTATTTCTCAGTTCGTCGACTCGTGGACGTCGCAGTTGCGATATACTCGTCGAGAGTATTATTTTGACTATTTTTGCGTATTTTTCTGAATTAGTACATTTTCGGGCCAATTATCAAATTTTCAGAAATTAGGAAAATTTACTAATTTTTGTTCCTTTTTCTTTCCTTCCTCTCTCCTCCCTTCTCATTTCGCCGCCGCGACCTCTCTCCCCCCCGTTTTCTCTCTTCCCTCGCCCTTCTGGCTCTGGCTACAGACGGAGGAGGCTCGAGCAGGTAGAGGTGATGCCGTGGGGATGGTCAGATGCGCGAAGGGGCGAGGATCGGATCGGTTTTGGCGCGATCCCGAACGATGGATTCAAAGCCGATGGTCGAGCTCGCGACGTGGTTTTCGGCGTGGTTTAGTCGCTTCGGCGCACGATTTCTTCGGTGGAGGTAGGGAGACGGATGACCAACTTCTCCTCTGTATTTTCCCTGCAATTTCATGTTGTTCGGTGCTAGAACGGGCGAGTTTAGGCTCGTTTAGATAAAATCATGATTTTAGGAGTTCGTAGGGTTCGCCGGAAAATGGCGACCATTCTTAGTAAAATTAGTATCAAACGAACCGTTGGGATGTCTGGATCCCATTCCCACAAGTTTTGTCGTGATTGGCCGTCATTCGGGGCCGGTGGGAGTCCGGGAACCCCAGTGACCCGATTAAGGTCGATTCGTCGAAATCACCCCGATCTCTCGATTCATCCATTGCATGTGGTCCTTCCGACTTGTGGAAGGCTTTTCTTGTCGTCCTGTACCGATTCCCCTACGTTTCAGCGTGAATGGGGCGTGGAACGGGCTGATTCAGCCTTTTCCCTTGTTTTCCTGTTGTGTCGCTTTAGCGGCTGTTCCAGAGATCGCCACAGTCTCTGGCGGCCCTACAATAGACCGCCACACCGTTGGGCGTGTCAGCCAGTTCTAGGCTAGGTTAGCGTGACGGCCCACTCTTCAACCGTCACGTGCCTCTGGCACCCCTATGCTGGTGCGTCACAGCCTTGTCATTTCTCGATGTTTGCGTATGTCGGTTTGCTCTAGCAGTTCTATTTTTGACCGCCAGAGCACTGTAGCGCGCCACTCTTAGGCAGCCACAGTATGTGTGACCGGGCCAATGTTTTAAGCCGGTTGGCTCTAGTGGCCCAACCCTCATGCGTCAGAGTCGTGTAGCATGCCTCTATTAGGCCGCTACAGGTCCATTTGTCTTAGGTCTATGTCTTAGGGCGGTTAGTGTGGCGGTTCATTCTTTGACAGCCAGGCCCATGTAGCGCGTCTATATTAGACCGCTACGGTGGTTTGACGAGGTAAGTCGGTTTGGGGTCAACTGTGTCTAGCGGCCTATTCCTTGACCACCACAATGCCTTGGCGGCCCAACCCTTCACCGCCAGAGTCCTTAGTACCTCTATCAGTGTGGCGACTTCTTCCTTGACTACTTATGCCGTTAAGCGGCCGAGGGATAGATCGCTCGTCTCCCAGAGGTTGGTTTACCGGTGTTTCAGTTTCTGATATGTCTTGGCTTGACCTTGTGGTCTGCCCACTGTCCCGTGGATGTCTCTTGACATCCTATGAAGGCTAAGACTACATTAGAAGGTAGCCATGAGTTTTCTTGCTTGAAGTAGGATTCTCTTTCCTACTGTAGAGTAGTCATTGTCTGGTTCCGGTCAACCCAGGGTGGCCTAGTGGTTGACAGGTAACCTTGTGTGTGTCTCGACGGTTTCGTCCAGTCTGAGACATGGTTTTGGATTCTTCGAGGTGTCGTCTTACCTCGTTTTGCATGTCCAGGTGTGCTGAGGGTCTTTGTGTTCCCTCATGTCCCCATGTGTCGTTTTGCACAGTCATGTCGTTTCCTCTGACTTAGGATTAGACCGATTGGCGGCTTGTACCGCTTGGTACGACGATCTTGACCTGAGTCTTCTGACTCGAGGATCGTTGTGTCTACAGGTCTAGTTGCCCTATCCTGAGTCTGTTGGCAGTCGTTGTGCTGCCTTGGTGCTTCGTAGTACGTGCAATAGTGCTTCCTTGCCTGTCTATACTTCAGCACTCGTGTTTTGGAGTCTGTGTCTAGTGAGCCTCCACTAGTCGTAGCCTGGCAACGTGTTACGACATGTCGACCCACCCGGGAGTGGTGGCGTGGCAATTCCTGATATATGGTTTTTAAGCTAGTTTCCGTGGGCCCCCGTTGTATAGTAGCGTCCTGTCGGGTGGGGAACACTAGCTAGCGGCTTGGCTCTCCAGTAAGAGTCGGTGTGTGCACACGTGGTCAGGGGCTTGGACTGACGCAGACGGGCGTTACCCTGTCTAGTCACTCGTTACTGTAGTTCCTATTCTGGTTCTTAGCATGTCTTAGTCTCTGTCGTGCTTCAGGCGGCAGCGTAGACAAGACACTTGTAGGCGCAGCATAAGACGTCAGTGGACGCAACTAGCTGTTCTTCTAGTGAGGATGTGCTTCCGTCACGTGACACGTGACTCTCGTGTTTTTCGCACGTCGTGACCTTTCCGGGTTAGCCTTCTCGTGGTCTTGCCCGAGGTCAGTGTTGTGTCTTGTACACGCCATTCCAGTCGTATATGTGGTAGTGTCTAGAAGAGCGTGGATGATAATTGAGTCGTGTGTGCTTTGGGTCTGTCTTGTCTGTCTAGGCTTTTGTCTGCTTTAGTAGGCCCTGAGGTTGCCGACGGATCGGTGACACCTGACTCTGTGAGATCAGGGTCCGCCGTTCTGTTGCTGCTCGGAGTAGTGTGGGGAGCCGAAATCCTTTCGGCAGCTGTGTTTTCATTCAAGTACGGCTTCTTTTCCCTTTTCTTGTAGCTGTAGCTGCTCCTTCCGTTCCGATTTTCTTTTACAGCTTTGTAGTTTAGTTTTGCTGCTTTACTACTCCTGTTGTTTACCTGCTATTTTAGCGTGTTACTGCGTTATTTTTCAGTGGGGATCTGCGTGACCCCTACTAGGACAGTGACACGAGGCTCACCCCTACTTTTCAGGTGGGTGGCGTCTTCTGCTTCCACAGTTCCTGGTGTGGCGAGTTCGTAGTTGCCAACGGTACCTGCGTCGGGCTTACCCCGACCTTAGTGTACGTTTTTCTTTCTGTTGGACTGTACTTGTCTTTCCTTTGGAATGGACTCTGGTATAATTGTTAAACTTGAAATTGTTAATTAAAAAATATTATTTCTGCTACTTTAGCAAACCTGATTAATGAAATTCAATTACTTACTGTTATATCTGTGACTTCAATGTACTACACAACATTAGTTTTTCCCTTTGGAGCTAGACTACTCTTAGGAGGCTTCACGGGTTCCAAGCGGTATCGGGTTTACTCGATAGTCCTATCGGGTATATCCGATATTCGGAGTCCGGGTCGTCACACTCTCTCTTCATATTGGGCCACCAAAAATTCCTTTTCTAATCTTGGTACATCTTGGTAGCACCAGGGTGAATGGCATACCTTGATTTATGAGCTTCTTTCATGATCAATTTCTTAGTGTCGGCATGATCCAGCACATAGATTCGATCTTTAAACAATAGCCTTCCATTGGTCGAAATAGAAAATTCCGTCCGTTGATCAATATTGGTTTTGATCTCCATCAGTACAAGGTCATTCTCTTGCAACTTGACTAGGTCTTCTATTATTATAGGTTACGATCAGATATTGGCAATAATACTTCTTTCTTCTCCTGTATCAACATCTAGGTTCAACTTGGAAAAATCTTCTATGAGATAGGTCGTACCTTTTCTGAGGCTTGGAGGAGTTGCCATTGGTCTCCTACTGAGGGCATCAACGACAGCGTTTGCTTTGCCTGGGTGATATTGTATCGAAAAGTCGAAGTCTTTGAGATACTCCAACCATCTTTGTTGCCTCATGTTCTATTCCTTTTGGGTGAAGAGGTATTTCAAACTTTTGTGGTCTGAAAATATGGTGAACTTCTCCCCATAAAGGTAATGTCACTAGATTTTCAAGGTGAAGATAACAGCAGCCAATTCTAGATCATGCATGGGAAAATTTTCTTCATGACACTTCAACTGCCTCGAAGAATAGTAAATCACCTTGCCATTTTGCATAAGATCGAATGCATCCGACGCCAATGCCAGACGTATCGGTATAGACCTCAAAGCCACCACCTTCGACAGGTAACGCTAGTATAAGGGCAGTAGTGAGATGATCTTTAAGAGTTAGGAAACTCTCTTCACAATCCTTTGACCATATAAAGGGGTTCTCCATTATTATAAGTCTAGTCAAAGGGACGGCGATCTTAGAAAAATCCTTGATGAATCACCTATAATATCCAACCAGACCCAGAAAACTTCTAACTTTAGATACAGTTGTTGGCTGGCTCCAGCCCTTAATAGCTTCCACTTTAGAAGGATCAACAATGATACCTTCTTTTGAAATAATATGGCCAAAGAAAGAGACTTCCTTTAGCCAGAACTCGCACTTGCTGAGCATTGCGTAGAGTTGATGCTCTCTTAGGGTTTGCAAAGCTATTCTTAAATGCCCTTCATGTTCCTCCTTAGTCTTGGAGTATATAAGAATGTCATCAATGAAAACAACCACAAATCAATCGAGATAGGGCCTGAAGACATTATTCATAAGTTGCATAAATGCTGCAGGGGCGTTAGTTAACCCGAATGGCATCACCACGAACTCGTAGTGCCCATATCTGCTCCAGAAAGCAGTCTTGTATATGTCTTCATCTTTAATCTTGAGGTGATGGTATCTCGACCCGAGGTCTATCTTGGAGAAATATTCCGCTCCAGAGATTTGATCAAAGAGCTCGTCGATACGCGGCAATGGATATTTGTTTTTGATTGTAAGTTGATTTAGTCGCCGGTAATCGATACATAACCTGAGAGATCCATCCTTCTTCCTGACGAATAGAACCGATGCACCCCAAGGGGATGTGCTAGGTCGAATAAAGCCATTGTCTAGCAATTCCTAAAGTTGCTTCTTCAATTCTTTGAGTTCCGTGGGGGCCAACCTGTAAGGAGCTATTGAAATAGGTGCTGCTCTAGGAATGAGTTCAATGGAGAAGCTTACTTCCCTTTCGGGTGGTAAACTGTGTAAATCAGATGGAAATACATCGGGGAATTCATTGACAATGGGGATATCCTCGAGGATGATTTCCTTGGACTCAGTGACGATCACGGAAGGAAGGAAAGCTTCACACCCTTGCGAAATGAGTTTGCAAGCGTGAAGAGAAGAAATAATAGCGGGATGTTTTATATATTTGACTCAAAGGAAAGGAAATCTTGGAAGATCTGGTTTACGGAAGGAGATCCTTCTATTGCGACAATTAATATAGGCATAGTGATCAACAAGCCAATCTACGCCTAGAATGGCATCATAGCCTTCCATGTCAAGGCATACTAAGTTTGCGGGGAGATTTTGACTTTCTATAAATACCTCACTATCTGGGTAGTGGGCAATAAGTTTAGTTCCAGGACTTAAGGGTGTTGAAATCGCTAGGTCCGAAGGTAGGGGAATAGGTGAAATAGGCAAAGTCTTTGCAAAAGTAATAGATATAAAGGAATGGGAAGCACCAGTATCAAATAGTACAAAAGTAGGATGGGAATAAATTTGAACGGTACCTTCCATCAATCCATCGTCTTTGGGTGCTTCTTCATCATCCAGAATGGCATTAAGATGAGCATGCCGCTTACGTCTGCCGTTAGAAGGTTGCTCTTTCATGAGGGGGCAATCGGGCATCCGATGCTCTCGGCTTCCACAATGTAAGCATGCCCCTAGGCGTTTCCAGCATTCCTCGACTGAGTGGCCGAACTTTTCACAGAATGAACAGGCCGTTGCGACTTGCCTTTCCTCCTTCTTTACCTTCTTATTTTTGTTGTTCCTGCTACCATTCCTATTACGGGATCTCTTCTTTCTATCACGGGTTATGTAAGACCCCGTGATGCTGAACTTCTCTTCCTTTCGTCCTCGCTTGTCAAACTTACAGCTTGACTCCTCACTTTTTCCCTTGAATTTTTTGACCTTCTCCAAGGTCCTTTCACATAGATGCGCCCGTTGGACCATCTCCGCATAAGTACGGATATTTTGAGGTCCAAGTTGAGTAATAAAAATGGTGTTGGAACCCTAGTTTTGATGATGACAATCTATGAGTTATGTGAGACTGGATTGCATAAACATGTTTGCATTTGACCATTGCATATAAGATGTATGTCTATGCATAGTTGCGTCATTCAGCATACAAGGTCTGTGTACCTTGCATTTGTAGCATACAAAGTCCATACATATGTTGATAAAGTCAGTGCAGCGTTACCCCAAGCATAAAAGAAGTCCGTGCATATTTTGTTTGTGTAGTCATAGTCGGTGCACACTTAAAGACAACATGCATTGAAAGTCGGTGCATGTTCTGTCTCTCGTATATAGAAGGTCAATGCATTTTTTTAGTTAGGCATGTGCATGCCACGCTATTTGTCAGATAACGTCGGTATATGTCTTAGTCGTTTGCACTCATAGTCGGTGCATGTTTTCCTTTCGTTCATACTAAGTCGGGGCACTTTGTGTTGTGTGGATAAAATAGGGTCGGTGCATTCCATGAACCGATTGCACACATAGTCTGTGCACATTCTGTGCGAGCGAAATCAAAGTCTGTGCATTCGTGCATTTCGTGCAACTAAGTCGGTGCAACTCTATTCTTTACGCTACGTATAGTCTGCTCAACTTGAGGTTTGGCATGTAGGGTCGTTGCATTGTCTACCGTATGCACACACGTAGTCTGTGCATCTCCTAGCCCTACAGCCATAATAAGTCTGTGCATGCTCTCTGTCAAAAGCAATATTAAGTCTGTGAATGCTTGCACATAACATCATGAAGTCTGTGCATATTCTGTTTGTGCACGATCAAGGTTAGTGCATACTTCTGTCATTTTTCATATGAGAGTCCGTGCATATCCTGCATTGCATATAGTCAAGGTTTATGCAAGTCTTCGCACATGCTCATAACTGAGTCTGTGCAACTCTCATCTTTTACACGCACAAA
The DNA here is from genome assembly GCA_022559845.1 of Amorphophallus konjac. Lineage (NCBI taxonomy): Eukaryota > Viridiplantae > Streptophyta > Magnoliopsida > Alismatales > Araceae > Amorphophallus > Amorphophallus konjac. The sequence goes on from CM040123.1 coordinate 238,919,611, forward strand.
GTCTGTGCAAGGTTGTTCACGGCACATTGGGTCAGTGCAACGTTCGCTCTTGATTATACATACTTGGTGCATTCCTTGATAGTACACACCATGTTAGTGAAACATTTGCATCTCGCATATATAATGTCTGTGCACTTGTTAGTCTTATAGACAGATCAAGTCTGTACATTTCCATTCTGAGAATATCTATATATATATATATCAACTCTATGCAACTCTTTACTTTCTACTTAACCGTCATAAGTTGATATTGAGTGTAAGACCCCAAATTCTTTAGAAATTTATTTAGAAAGTTATTGTAATTATTTAGAATTTATTTGAAGTTATTCGAATTAATGAGAATTATCCAAATTAATTAGATTAATTAATTAATTAATAGAATAAGTCATTTTTCAACTATTTTATTAAAACCCCCAAAAATCACATCTTGTAGAACTAATTTTGTTTAGCAACTTTGTCTTCTATAATTAAGCCTAAGAAAATCATTTATTACGCCGAATTAGTGAACTTAGTCTTCCGAACTTAATATTTAATTAATTACGGAATAGTATAAGTAATAATTCGACTATCTCAGAAAAATCTGTAAAAATAGTAAATAGATTAATATTGATGTAGATAACAACTTTTCCTTCTAGCTTTAAGCCATGGTAAATCCGTGGTAAGATCTATTTAGAATTCAAACCCAAATGTGCACACTTTTGACTCATACCTAACCCTTAGATTAAAACGCGAAATTCGACCTCCATACTCAACCAAATGATCTGAAATCAGGGGCAAATGGAAGGCCACAATGTAAGGAACATTTACCCTCAATCAATTTGAGGTAAACTTAGCCCCAAAACGTGCTGCCGACATAGTTTGGTCAAGTCTAGGATTTCGGCGCCGTTTCTAAACACGCGGCTTGCAGCAGCAAATACTCCCAAATTCGAAGGCTCCAGAAGCTCTATGAGCTATCAAAATGAAGCCCTATGAGTCTTCTTTCATTTGGCTGCTGTGGGGTTCGCTGAAATTTCGGATCTGGAGAGATCTAGCTCGATTTGTGGAGGTGGGTCAGTAGGCCGTTGGCTTACCTTCATCCTTCTTTGATCCATCGATTGAGGTAGGAATTCTCAACCAAATCTTGATCATGAGTATAGTAAATTGTTCCTCTCATCGAGCTCTATCCATTGGTGGCAAAAGCCCCAATTTTTATTAGGTATCCGTGGAGAAATCGAGCTTTTTGTGAGGTGCTGTCCAAGTGTTCTTCATCCTAGGATTTTGAGTTTTCTCTCTCCGATTTGAGGTAGGATCTAACAACCAAATTCTAATTAATTCACATGAAGTAATAAGCATGTTATTATCTTTCATTTAACGTAGAAAGCCCCAAATTCCACTGAGCATGCCATCGTGAATTTCGATTTTTGTAGAAGCATATCTAGAACATGTTTCATATAGTCTCCTTTAAGCCAGAGCTTGATTTCGGGCTAATTTTGAGCCCTGTAACTTGATCTTCATGTTGCATATCATACATGGTTGGATTCGTAATCGAGTTAGCTTTCTTTTGACACCTAAAGCCCTAAATTCTATTGAGTATGTTAAGAGAATTGCATGATTTAGTAGAAGTAGGTCAGAAACTAGGGTTTTCATGTATTGATCATGTATAAGTTGAGATTTAATCGATTTCTGTGAAAATTCATATTTTTAAACTCATGTATTATGACCCTAGAATGTCTATTAGGATTCTTAGATCATGTGGTTTTGATTTCAACTCAATTGGACCCCATTTGGATGAGTTTATGTGGTTTCCGGAAGCAACATTCGTTGCTGTTCTTGCAGGGGTCGACCCCAGGGGTCGACCCATTTTCTGGGTAGCCCTGCAGGCCCGAGGGTCGACCCCAGGGGTCGACCCATCAGCTCCCTGCATGGGGGTCGACCCCAGGGGTCGACCCATTGCACAGGAATGTAGGGGTCGACCCCAGGGGTCGACCCATCTGAAGGAAATGGAGGGGGTCGACCCCAGGGGTCGACCCATTCAGCTTCCAGACCCCAATTTTTCAGGGGTCGACCCCAAGGGTCGACCCGTACACCAGAAAACCCGTTTTCTTCGTTTTTCGAACCGAAAATGGATCCGAATCAATGGGAAATCAACCCATTTAACTTAGACCCATTGAAATTATATGTTTGAAGAACTTTTGATCTATTCATGTACCCCTCTTGATTTCAAATTTGGATGGGTTCCTACATGCAAACTTAGCATAAAAACGCACCGTTTACCATCTTCATTTCAATGCATACAAGATTAAATAGAAACTCACTTAATTAATGATTAATGGTGTAACTAAATCTCTGTTAATACATTCTTTTTCACTCCTGTGAGAGCTTGTTCTTTACCTTGATAACTTGTTCTAGCTTGTTGGCACTTTGGCTAATACAAATGATAATGGTTAAGCATGATATCTTAACTTGGTGATTAGGATTAATATGTTGATTAGCTTGTTTGATTGCTGCTGTTTTACAGTAGCGCAACATGATTAACTCTGTTTGTGACTTGATTTCAATCTCTTTGATAATTATACTTACCTTGGAATTCTGGAAATGAATCTCTTTCCTACTTGATGTTGTTATTGCTACTTAGCTTAAACCTTGGAATCCTGGCCATAAAATGTGGAAGTCTAGATTCGTGGGATCTTTGATCCAAAAGAAATCAATGCCTGGCAAACAAATAAGGGCTCGGTCTGGTCCTGGGAAGAGCGCCCGAACACTACGTGTACCCCCGGGGAGGTGAATGACTAGGTGTGGCATTTGGCACCAGTACTTGACATGTGTTAAATCTAGGACTGTCCACTACTCACTACTCTTTCCACTACTCTCTATATTACTTGCTACTACGTTTCACTTTCCACTCTTTACTGTTCTATACTCTACTTGTGGTTACTCTACTTGTTGATTACTTGGACGTGGAAATGAAAATACATGCGTGCTTGACGTGACTTGAATTGACTTGATATGGCCAACTTCTTATCGTTATCTCCTGTAGTAAATTCTTGTCTTACCATTCTATTCATTATATTTCTTGACCTTGCAAGATCTTTGAATTCTGTTTCGTGATATCATCGTTATCTTTTTATTGTTTTATCATTTGTAGCATGACATTTTAAAATGTAATTAAACTGTTAATCACTTATACCTGTCTGTTATTTCCTACTGGGCGTCAGCTCATAGTTGTGTTTTCCCCCTTTCCAGGCTTTTCAGGTGACGCGCTTACCGATGGGGAAGGGCAGGAGTGATGTCTTGAGTGTATCAGTTCTAGTTGTGTTTTGGAGAACATTTAGTTTCAGTTATGTCATTGAGTTTTAGTGGTTGATTATTCCAGTTGTATTAAGTTAAACTTGAGGTTATTGTATCAGTTGTGGTTTGTTAATGATCTTTTAGTTTCCATCTTGTAGCACTTGTGTATCATTTTAGATTTTGTTCCCTCTCTTGCTAGCGTGTCCCTAACTGTACGTCCCGATACTTCCGCCTTGTTCGGGGCGTGACAGTTTAGTTGGTATCAGAGCCAGGTTTCACATTCCTAGGTTTCCTAAGTTGTAGGTTTTCTTGCATTGCATCCCAATGACCGGTATATCAAAAGGTGTTGTCCGAACGTTAGGCTACGCCTATCGGGAAGGTCGCACACTTGCGCGAGTGGTCTTCAGACCGATTACCTCCGCCAGGTACCGAGTTTTGGTCGTGTCTAGGTGCATTAGATCCCTAACCTTGTAAAAGTCTAGACCTGACCTGTGAGATTGGGTAGAACTTGGGTTAAGTTCGTTTCTTAATCGTATAACTATTTATCTTGATTAAACCTAAGTAATCTATTTCCCTTGTAGATGGCAGCTGATCGTGCTGAATGGAGGAACCTGCAGCGTACAGTTCAAGGCCTTACTCAGGCCCTTCAGCAAGTAGCTCAGGCAGGAGCGGCACAACATGGCACCGGTGATCTATACCGGAACTTCCGCGGAATGAATCCGCCTAGATTCGCTGGTTCGACTGACCCTGACCAAGCCGAGCACTGGCTAGATGAGATGGGAAGAATCTTTGAAGTTATGCAATGCACCAACCAGGAGCGTGTCCTTTTGTCCACATTTCAACTGGAACATGATGCACGTACTTGGTGGGATTCTATCAAGGCAACTCTCGGTGATCGGCAAGTTATGTGGGAAGAGTTCGAAGAATTCTTCAACAGCAAGTATTTTTCTGATAGAGTGCAAGAGAAGAAAGCGGCAGAGTTCGCGGCCTTGAAACAGCGAGGTTTGTCCGTGGCAGAGTATGAGGCTCAATTTGCACGGCTTTCTCGATATGCTACACATCTCATTTCCACCGAGAAGATGAAGGCGAAGCGCTTTCTTAATGGATTGAAGCTTCATTATATCAACCAGTTGGCACCGATGGAGATTTCCACTTATTCCGAGATGGTAAGGAAAGCACAAGTTCTAGAGGATACTCTTGAGATGACGGAGAGAATCCGTGGGAAAGGCACCAAGAAAGAATTACCTACGGGTTCCGGGAGTGTCAAACCCGGGTATACCAAGAAGAGGCCTATTAGTGGACCTGGTTCGTGGAGCGGGTCCGGATCGTGGAAAGGCAAGATGCCGAGGCATGAAGATAAGAAGCCTGGCCCTATTGTTCCATTCAAGGGCGTGTGCAACTATTGTGATCGTCTGGGTCACAAGATAGAGGAGTGCTGGCGCAAGCAAGGCGCATGTTTGCGGTGTGGAAGCAAGGAGCACCGTATCCCCAATTGCCCTCTCATATCGGAGCAAGCTACATCGGCAAAACCTCTAGTCTTCAAGAAACCACAAGGCAAGCTTCAAGCTTTACATGCAGATGAAACTGGGATTTCTGATGATGGCGGACTCGTCGAAGGTACCCTTACTATAATCGATAAGCCCGCTTTTGCTCTCTTTGATACTGGTGCAACACATTCTTTTATTTCACGGAGATTTGCTAAGTCATTAGCTGTGGAACCTGTTTTGATGAATACTCTGTTAGAGATTTCAACCCCTATTGGCACTAGATCAACAATCCAGTATTTCTATCCTTCTAGTAAGGTTATGATTGGTGAACAGAACTTTCCAGCAGATTTGGTCTGCATGGATATGAAGGATTATGATGTAATCCTAGGAGCAGACTGGTTGGCCAAGTATGAGGCCAATGTTCACTGTAGTTCTAGCTCAGTGACTTTTACTGGACATTCTGGTTTATCTTTTACGGGAGTCAAGCACCATAACTCTGTACCGCTCATCTCGGCTCTTCGAGCTGATAAGCTTTTGAGGCATGGGTGTGAGGCTTTTCTAGCCTTGGTTTGTGCAACTCCTGAGCAGCAGATGGAGATCAAGGACATTCCTGTTGTCCGAGATTTTCCTGATGTCTTTCCAGAAGAACTACCAGGACTTCCGCCTGAGCGGGAAGTTACCTTTTCTATTGATCTTATTCCTGGCACAGCTCCTATTTCTAAGGCTCCTTATCGTATGTCTCCTGCGGAACTAAGGGAACTGAAGCAGCAACTAATGGAATTACTCGAGAAGGGTTTTATTCGTCCTAGTACTTCTCCGTGGGGAGCCCCTGTGTTATTCGTCAGGAAGAAAGATGGTTCGATGAGGTTGTGCATTGATTATCGGCAAATAAACCAGCAGACTGTCAAGAACAAATATCCCTTGCCGAGGATTGACGAGTTATTTGACCAGATAGCGGGAGCTCAATATTTTTCTAAGATCGATCTTCGATCTGGATATCACCAGTTGCGGATTAAGGAAGAGGATATTTATAAAACGGCTTTCCGCAGCAGGTATGGTCATTTTGAATTTGTCGTTATGCCTTTTGGTCTAACGAATGCTCCAGCAGCTTTCATGCAGTTGATGAACGACATATTTCGGCCCTATCTTGATCAATGGGTCGTAGTCTTTATTGATGACATCCTGATTTATTCTAAGAATGAGGAGGAGGATGCTGAGCATCTGAGAATGGCATTGCAACTGTTGAAAGATCATCAGCTATATGCTAAGTTCAGTAAGTGTGAGTTCTGGCTACAAGAAGTGTCCTTTCTCGGACATATTATCACCAAGGAAGGCATTTCTGTTGATCTTTCGAAGATTGAGGCAGTGAAGAATTGGGAACAGCCTACTAGTGCAACTGAAGTTAGAAGTTTCCTAGGCCTGGCAGGCTATTACCGAAGATTTATTCAAGATTTCTCCAAGATCGCAGTACCTATGACAAGATTAACCCGCAAGGAGAATAAGTTTGATTGGTCTGATGATTGTCAGCGAAGCTTTCAGACTCTGAAGGAGTGTTTGACTACTGCACCTGTTTTGGCCTTACCTTCTGGTGAAGGAGGATTTGTTGTTTATACTGATGCTTCAGGTATTGGCTTAGGCTGTGTACTCATGCAGCATGGGAAGGTGATTGCCTATTCCTCTAGGCAGTTGAGGAAGCACGAAGATAATTATCCTGTTCATGATTTGGAACTTGCTGCAGTCGTGTTTGCTTTGAAGATATGGAGGCATTACTTGTATGGAGAAACCTTTACAGTGTTTTCGGATCATAAGAGTTTGAAGTATTTATTTTCTCAAAAGGAACTCAACATGAGGCAGCGGAGATGGTTGGAGTACTTGAAGGACTTCGACTTCTCGATTGAGTATCATCCTGGCAAAGGTAATGTTGTGGCAGATGCATTAAGCCGGAAGCCGGTAGCTAGACTGTCAAGTCTCATGTTACAAGAATGGAGATTGTTAGAACAATTATCTAGTCTGGATCTCAATATTGACAACGATCGGATCTTGATTGCTCAGATTCAACTTAAACCTGAATTATTGATAGAGATCAAGTCCTTGCAAGATAATGATCCCGAGTTAGTAGAGATCAAGGGAAACTTGAGCAGTAGACCTGACTTCATGTTGGCCGATGATGGTAGATTATTATTTAAAGGCAGAACTTGTGTTCCGGATGAGGCTACAATAAAGAACAAAATTCTTGAGGAAGCTCATAGATCCAGATATACCATTCATCCTGGAGGCACTAAGATGTACCGAGATTTGAAAAGGTCCTTTTGGTGGTCGAATATGAAAAGAGAAGTTGCAGATTTTGTGAGCAGATGTTTGGTATGTCAGCAAGTTAAGGCCGAACATTTTAGACCAGCAGGGAAATTGAAACCACTCGACATACCCCAATGGAAGTGGGAAAGCATTGGCATGGATTTCATTATGGGTCTACCTAGGACTCGTGGTGGATTTGATGCGATATGGGTGATTGTCGATCGTTTGACAAAGTCGGCTCATTTCTTACCAATTAAGTCCAAGTGGACGATTGATGTATTGGCTGCTTTGTATATAAAGGAAGTGGTGAGATTGCATGGTATTCCAGTGAATATAGTATCTGATCGAGACCCCAGATTTACTTCACATTTCTGGAAGGGACTGCAAGAGTCTTTGGGTACTCGTCTGAATTTCAGTACTGCTTTTCATCCACAGACAGATGGACAGACTGAAAGAACCAATCAGATAGTGGAAGATATGTTGCGAGCTTGCATGATTGATTTCGGTGGTAATTGGAGTGAGCATTTGGCATTAATTGAATTCGCCTACAATAACAGCTATCAGTCTAGCATTCAGATGGCTCCTTTTGAAGCACTATATGGTAGAAGTTGTCGTTCCCCGTTGTGTTGGGACGAGGTAGGTGAGAAACAGTGGCTTGGACCAGATCTTGTTTCGGAATCATCACAGAACATCCGTGTTATCCGAGACCGGTTACAGGTAGCCCAGTCAAGACAAAAGAGTTATGCCGACAACAGGAGAAGAGCATTGGAATTTCAGGTTGGCGAGCATGTGTTCTTAAAGGTCTCTCCGACGAGAGGGATTCGGAGATTTGGCATTCACGGCAAGCTGAGTCCGAGATACATAGGCCCATTCGAGATTCTAGATAGAGTGGGAGAGGTGGCATACAGACTGGCTTTACCACCGCATTTGTCTGGCGTACACAATGTTTTCCATGTGTCTATGTTACGAAAATATGTGTACGACCCCACTCATATCATTCAGCAGGTGGATTTTGAACTGAAGGAAGATTTGACCTATGAGGAAATACCTGTCAAGATTCTGGATCGGAAGCAACAACAACTCCGGAATCGTTCGATACCGATGGTCAAGATTCAGTGGAGTCGGCGTGGGACCGAAGAGGCTACATGGGAATCTGAAGAGACTATGCGAAAGCGTTATCCCGATCTATTCTAGGTGAGCGATCTTTTTCTACTCTCAGTTTTAGTGCAGTGAATTTGGAGGACCAAATTCTTTTAAGTAGGGGAGGGTGTAAGACCCCAAATTCTTTAGAAATTTATTTAGAAAGTTATTGTAATTATTTAGAATTTATTTGAAGTTATTCGAATTAATGAGAATTATCCAAATTAATTAGATTAATTAATTAATTAATAGAATAAGTCATTTTTCAACTATTTTATTAAAACCCCCAAAAATCACATCTTGTAGAACTAATTTTGTTTAGCAACTTTGTCTTCTATAATTAAGCCTAAGAAAATCATTTATTACGCCGAATTAGTGAACTTAGTCTTCCGAACTTAATATTTAATTAATTACGGAATAGTATAAGTAATAATTCGACTATCTCAGAAAAATCTGTAAAAATAGTAAATAGATTAATATTGATGTAGATAACAACTTTTCCTTCTAGCTTTAAGCCATGGTAAATCCGTGGTAAGATCTATTTAGAATTCAAACCCAAATGTGCACACTTTTGACTCATACCTAACCCTTAGATTAAAACGCGAAATTCGACCTCCATACTCAACCAAATGATCTGAAATCAGGGGCAAATGGAAGGCCACAATGTAAGGAACATTTACCCTCAATCAATTTGAGGTAAACTTAGCCCCAAAACGTGCTGCCGACATAGTTTGGTCAAGTCTAGGATTTCGGCGCCGTTTCTAAACACGCGGCTTGCAGCAGCAAATACTCCCAAATTCGAAGGCTCCAGAAGCTCTATGAGCTATCAAAATGAAGCCCTATGAGTCTTCTTTCATTTGGCTGCTGTGGGGTTCGCTGAAATTTCGGATCTGGAGAGATCTAGCTCGATTTGTGGAGGTGGGTCAGTAGGCCGTTGGCTTACCTTCATCCTTCTTTGATCCATCGATTGAGGTAGGAATTCTCAACCAAATCTTGATCATGAGTATAGTAAATTGTTCCTCTCATCGAGCTCTATCCATTGGTGGCAAAAGCCCCAATTTTTATTAGGTATCCGTGGAGAAATCGAGCTTTTTGTGAGGTGCTGTCCAAGTGTTCTTCATCCTAGGATTTTGAGTTTTCTCTCTCCGATTTGAGGTAGGATCTAACAACCAAATTCTAATTAATTCACATGAAGTAATAAGCATGTTATTATCTTTCATTTAACGTAGAAAGCCCCAAATTCCACTGAGCATGCCATCGTGAATTTCGATTTTTGTAGAAGCATATCTAGAACATGTTTCATATAGTCTCCTTTAAGCCAGAGCTTGATTTCGGGCTAATTTTGAGCCCTGTAACTTGATCTTCATGTTGCATATCATACATGGTTGGATTCGTAATCGAGTTAGCTTTCTTTTGACACCTAAAGCCCTAAATTCTATTGAGTATGTTAAGAGAATTGCATGATTTAGTAGAAGTAGGTCAGAAACTAGGGTTTTCATGTATTGATCATGTATAAGTTGAGATTTAATCGATTTCTGTGAAAATTCATATTTTTAAACTCATGTATTATGACCCTAGAATGTCTATTAGGATTCTTAGATCATGTGGTTTTGATTTCAACTCAATTGGACCCCATTTGGATGAGTTTATGTGGTTTCCGGAAGCAACATTCGTTGCTGTTCTTGCAGGGGTCGACCCCAGGGGTCGACCCATTTTCTGGGTAGCCCTGCAGGCCCGAGGGTCGACCCCAGGGGTCGACCCATCAGCTCCCTGCATGGGGGTCGACCCCAGGGGTCGACCCATTGCACAGGAATGTAGGGGTCGACCCCAGGGGTCGACCCATCTGAAGGAAATGGAGGGGGTCGACCCCAGGGGTCGACCCATTCAGCTTCCAGACCCCAATTTTTCAGGGGTCGACCCCAAGGGTCGACCCGTACACCAGAAAACCCGTTTTCTTCGTTTTTCGAACCGAAAATGGATCCGAATCAATGGGAAATCAACCCATTTAACTTAGACCCATTGAAATTATATGTTTGAAGAACTTTTGATCTATTCATGTACCCCTCTTGATTTCAAATTTGGATGGGTTCCTACATGCAAACTTAGCATAAAAACGCACCGTTTACCATCTTCATTTCAATGCATACAAGATTAAATAGAAACTCACTTAATTAATGATTAATGGTGTAACTAAATCTCTGTTAATACATTCTTTTTCACTCCTGTGAGAGCTTGTTCTTTACCTTGATAACTTGTTCTAGCTTGTTGGCACTTTGGCTAATACAAATGATAATGGTTAAGCATGATATCTTAACTTGGTGATTAGGATTAATATGTTGATTAGCTTGTTTGATTGCTGCTGTTTTACAGTAGCGCAACATGATTAACTCTGTTTGTGACTTGATTTCAATCTCTTTGATAATTATACTTACCTTGGAATTCTGGAAATGAATCTCTTTCCTACTTGATGTTGTTATTGCTACTTAGCTTAAACCTTGGAATCCTGGCCATAAAATGTGGAAGTCTAGATTCGTGGGATCTTTGATCCAAAAGAAATCAATGCCTGGCAAACAAATAAGGGCTCGGTCTGGTCCTGGGAAGAGCGCCCGAACACTACGTGTACCCCCGGGGAGGTGAATGACTAGGTGTGGCATTTGGCACCAGTACTTGACATGTGTTAAATCTAGGACTGTCCACTACTCACTACTCTTTCCACTACTCTCTATATTACTTGCTACTACGTTTCACTTTCCACTCTTTACTGTTCTATACTCTACTTGTGGTTACTCTACTTGTTGATTACTTGGACGTGGAAATGAAAATACATGCGTGCTTGACGTGACTTGAATTGACTTGATATGGCCAACTTCTTATCGTTATCTCCTGTAGTAAATTCTTGTCTTACCATTCTATTCATTATATTTCTTGACCTTGCAAGATCTTTGAATTCTGTTTCGTGATATCATCGTTATCTTTTTATTGTTTTATCATTTGTAGCATGACATTTTAAAATGTAATTAAACTGTTAATCACTTATACCTGTCTGTTATTTCCTACTGGGCGTCAGCTCATAGTTGTGTTTTCCCCCTTTCCAGGCTTTTCAGGTGACGCGCTTACCGATGGGGAAGGGCAGGAGTGATGTCTTGAGTGTATCAGTTCTAGTTGTGTTTTGGAGAACATTTAGTTTCAGTTATGTCATTGAGTTTTAGTGGTTGATTATTCCAGTTGTATTAAGTTAAACTTGAGGTTATTGTATCAGTTGTGGTTTGTTAATGATCTTTTAGTTTCCATCTTGTAGCACTTGTGTATCATTTTAGATTTTGTTCCCTCTCTTGCTAGCGTGTCCCTAACTGTACGTCCCGATACTTCCGCCTTGTTCGGGGCGTGACATTGAGTCTGACACTCTGACAGGATGCCTGTTCGTAGAGGTTAAGAAAGGCACGTGATCCAATAATGGAGGACGAATCTTGATAGTGACACGTGGAAAGCAGCCAAGCTAAGATGCTGCCACATGGCTGTACAACTCCAGATCTGGATAAGGCTATTGGGCGGGAAATGTGGTTTTCCACGCGCCCATCTCTCAGAAGCCTCCATATACGCAGATGCAGTGAAAGAGAGTAGATATTGAGAAAAATTGAAAAAGAAGAGCCGTCGTAGAGATATACAAGAGAGAGAGAAGCCAGATCTGAAAAGAAAATTTGAGAGAGTTTTGAGAGAACTGTTTGAGAGTGTTCTGTTATTAGTCTCCACGTTCAGAACCAGAGCTGATTTGATCATTGTTGAGCTACATTATATTTTCTTTTTGAGTTTTCTGTTTTCTCTGTTTGGTTTGAAATTCCTGTTACTCAAGCTGTGTGTCAGCGTTGCAGAGAAGGATTTCTCTAGATGGGCAAAGCTGTAATCCTCAGCGGCAGAGTTGGATTCCTCTGGATAGCAAAGCTGTAACGCTCAGCGGATTGTAGGGAAGGAATTCCCCGAAGCTGTGGATCAGCGGCAAGCTGTTAGTCCGTAGTGAAGCCATATTCAATTGAGTGTAGGGTGGACGTAGACCTCTGGATTGAGGTTGAACCACCTAAAAATCCTTTGTCTACTATGTGATTGCATTGTCATTTGTGTTCATCGCTGACTTCGGTCTATTGCTCAGTAGATGAATGATTAGGATCACTTGAGCATCGATCTTCTACATTTGGTCTATTCTGGTTGAAATTCAGTGATATCTTACAGCCCTATAGCAGTTTGTTTTAATTCCGTAAATAGAAGCTGCTGTAGTAGTTTTAATTGGGTGATTGATCTATTCACCCCCCCTCTAGATCACACATCAATTGGTATCAGAGCGGGTTTCTGCGCAGAGGGTCCAGTGACCTGCAGTTCCGTTCCTACACTTGGTTTAGGTGCGATCTGGTGTGATCTATTTTGTATTACGATTTATGATTTAATCTGAGCTTGATACTCATGGCTGATCTTTCGAGATTTGAGGGATTGAGCTTTTACAGTTGGCTTGATAGATTCAGAGAATATGTAATGCATTTTAATCCAAATCTGTGGATAATTATTGCACACAGTCCGTACGAAGTTCCAGAGGATAAATCCCAATGGAAAACCTTAGACTGACTGAAATTCTCTAAAAATCAAAAGGCCCTGGAATTAACCAGTAGGGCAATAAACTCTGACAAATTCCCTCGTATCTTTGAATGCTACTGTAATGCCCTAGGTTTTTCGGATCTAGATCCGTGGGTTTCGGATCACTTTTCGCGGATTGTGGATCCTATCCGATTGAGCTTCAGACTATTTATACAGGATTGTCGGACCCGTTGGTGGTGTGCCTGGGAGTTTTCTTGGGTCCGTGGTGTTGTGAGGAGCACGCCGTTATTTTTATGGATTTTTCGGAGCGCCTGTGTGGGTCCCGGGTTGCGTTGTGGGTTTTACGCGTGTTTTCCGTATGTCGGACCTTCGGAACCCCGTGTAGGGCGAACCGTGGCGTTCTCCGACTCCGGGACATTACCACTGCGGTGTGCATCTTCCGAGGATCAGGGAGGTGATTTTTCCCAATTTTCTATATTTTTGGTAATTTTAGGATTTTCCTATATATATAACCCATTTTTCTCTCTCTCCACATCTCTCATTTCTCTCCCCTTCCCCTCTCTCTTCTCTCACGTTCTCTCCTCTTTCCCTCTCACTCCGGGCGGCCGACGGAGGTGGCGAGGGTGGGGCAGCGTGGCTCGTGGGGCGTGGAGGGATGGGCTCGGGATGAGGATCGCGATGGTGGAGGCGGTTCGTGGGATCGCGAGCGGCGGAGCTTTAACGGCGTTTTCTTCGTGGATCGGCGAGCTCGGGGCGCAAAATCTTCGGTGGAGGTACAGAGATGGACCCCCAGCTTGTGCTCTTCATTTCCTGTGAGTTTCGTAGGCCGTGGCGAGCCGAGCTGGCTAATCGGGGCGTTTTGGGAAAAACTCCATGTTTTAGGGTTGAGCATCGATCCGCCGTTTCGTGAGGTTCTGGCCCAATCCGGGGCGATAGATGCATGCTAAGGGTCCTAGGGGAGCTTCCCCCTTGTTTTCCCCCTCATCCATGGATGTTTGGGGGCGTGGTTTGGATTTTTGGGTGTTTTCCGCCGGCCCGTTCTCGGGCTGGTGTGGCGATCCTTCCAGAGACCGCCAGAGTCTCTCGCGGCCCAGGGTAGGTGCGCCAGACACTGTGGCGGCCCAAGGTGGGTGCGCCACAGGGCACTATTTTGTCGGGAGGTCCCGACGTCATCTGGCGACTGCACGATAAACTGCCAGACGGTGTGACGGCCTAGGGTTAGACCGCCACCTCATTTTTGATCGACGCTTATCGAGTCACGTGCTTTCTGACCGTCGGGGGTCACGTGCCTCTAGCGGCCGTAGGTACGGGCGCTAGAGGGCTTCTAGCGCGCCAAGGTTTGACCGCTAGACCGCTATGGCGGCCTGGGATGGGTGCGCCAGAGCCAGCGTGGCTTCTTCATCTAGCGCTCCTGTGTTGGACCGCTAGAGTCCTGTGGCGGACCAGTGTTGGACCGCCAGAGCCTGTAGTGGCCCAAGGATGGACCGCCAGACTCTGGGCTGCACCGAGTGGTTTGCAGTCCTGTTTCTCTTCGACCGTGGTTTCCGTGAGTTACGGTCGGCCTCGTGACAGTCCCGGACACCCGTAGGTTTCGCGTTTGTGTTTCTGGGGTGTCTGGAGGTGCCGTGTTACCTCGACTAGCATGCCCGTAGGTGTGTGTGTTCCGGGCTTTGTGTTACGCTCGATCGAGTCACCATGTATCGGTGTGAGTGTGGTGGGGTTCCCCCGCAAGTCGTGAGTTTCTACGGAAGATGGTTCCCGAGTGGGCCAAGTGTTTGGCCTTGGACCTCGAGTCCAGTTCCCAGCCTAGGGCTGGAGGTTTCCCGCTTTTCCCTGGGATGGGGAATTAGTGTGGCGATTTGTGAGCTACCTTGGGAGTCGTGCTTCGGTGCCTTCCGCATGGGCCGTGTGTGTGGCCTTGGGCTGTGAGTCCAGCTGTCTAGCCTAGGGCTAGAAGGCTTCTCAGTTCCCTTCCCAAGGGAATGGTCTCGGGGGCTCGTGAGCTACCTCGATATTCGTACTACCGTGGTTTTAGACCTAGGGATTAGGCTAGATTGACGGCCTTGTGCTGTTGCGTACGACGGTCTTGACCCCAAGTCTCGTGACTCAAGGATCGTTGGATTTAGTGAGTCTAGAGGACCGTCTCGAGTTTAGTGGCTCGTCGCCACTTGGTCCTTCTCGACTTTCACGTAAGGTGCGTGTGTGTTTCTCGAAGTTTCTCCTTGGAGAGTGGTCACATCAGTGACTCCCCACTAGTCATAGCCTTCCGACACGCGAGTGGTCCCACCAAGGAGTGGTGGCGAGGGTACCCCGAGAGACGATTTTTAGACTGGTTTCCGTTGGGCCCCATGTCTTGCAACCAGAGTCCGGCTGAGGGGAAAACTAGTCAGAGGGCCAGACCTGGGACGCATGGTCTGTGTGTGCACACGTGGTTGAGGGCGGTTGGACCCGCGTTGACGAGCGTAACCCCAGCTAGTCAATTGCTTTGTGGTTACTAGTACGGTGTCCCCGTTCCACCAGGGGTTGAGGGGGACACCTGAGGCACGGACTAAGACGTCAGTGGACGCTTCCCGCCTTGCTTCTGGTGGGCAGGTACTCCTGTCACGTGAGACGTGACTCTCCTGTTTCCGAGTTCCGTTTCCCATCTGCGAGACGTGATTTTCTGGACCGGCTGGTATTTCTGAGTTAGTGGCCAGGGTGCTAGTTGCTTTACCGAGGTTGCGTCTCGTTGGTGCGGTGTCCGCGACCGGGTGGTCGGGGTTGCACCTTGGATAGCATGTCCAAGTTGGTCGTGTCCTAGGAGACATGCCTCTATGGCGGGATTGACGTGGGTTTTTACTTCGGTAAGTGGTACTAGTGTGGTTCAGTAGTCCCGACCGTGAGATCGGGGTGTGTTTTTCTGGTACAGTAGGAGTAGTTGTAGTGCCGAGTTTTGACCGGCCACCGGTTCGTTGTTCCTGCTGTAGTTGCAGCTTTCCTTTCCTCTACCTCCGTTGTTTCCGGTTGTGGTTTCGCGGGACCCCTGCTGAGTCTCTGTTTGGAGACTCATCCCTACTTTTCAGGTGCGGCGGTTCTTCCTCGAGGTTCGAGGGTGCTATTCGGAGGTTCTCAGTCGCTAGCTCGCTGGGCCGAGTGTTCACTTGGCATGTGGTACGTTTTACTGCTTTAGACTGTACTTTCTTTTAGACTGGACACTGTTGTAGTAGTTGCTTATTTATTTCTGTTAATTGTTGAATTGTCCTGCTTTATTTCGTATTTCTTTGTACCTCCACACTCCTTTTAGCCCTTCCGAGCCTTCCCGACTCGTGGGCGGCGGGTCAGGATACGAATGGTATCGGGCTCCTCTCAGTATCCGTATGTTAGGTCGTTACAGTTGGTATTAGAGCGGTGGTTGTGGACGTACATAGGAATTCGAGATATTGCAGTGATTAGAGTCCATAAGGTCCAGTACAGTCGGCAGCTGGCCTAGGGTTTTGTGTTTGTTTTCCGCTGGATTTTTCGCTTGAGGGCTTTAGTGCGCTGTGTGGCACTGTGAAGGCAATTGTTGTTCACGGCTTTCGTGTCGGTGTGGGATCCAAGGACCAAGGTTGAGAGCTTCTCCCTCATCGGTGGTGATCCCGGTTGTGCTGTGTCCGATAGAGGTTGCCGGCAGGTGCGTTGCTGTGGTGTTGCATTCTAAGTGTCTGCAGTGAGGTCAGGTGGCTGGCGAGGATTGGTTGTGGTTAAGTGGCCGTGAGCATGCTCTGAGGGAGCTGTTGTTGAGTCTGGCCACTCAAGCTTGAGGTTTATCTAGCCCCTGAGGTGTTAAGGTCATGGTTTATGGTGGCAGAGCGGGTGTTCTGATCGAGAGGTGCGCTCGGGTGAGCGAAGGATCTTCTTGGTGAGCTGCTATTTTATCGAGCTTGATGTTCTTATCGTGATTTTTGGCGTCAAAAATGGCGTGTCGGTCCCGATTGGTTTGTGGATTTCGAGGCAGGATTGGGCTGTGGTGTCCCTGTAAGTCTTGCTCCTACGTTCTTGTGTGCAAATGGGTGGTGTTCGCCTTAGATTTGAGTTGAGATGTGAAGGTTCCGCGGTGAGTTTTGGGACTCGAGGATGAGCGTTGGCGGTTGTCGATTATGGCTCGTGTTGCGGCTCTTGGTGTGGCGTGTTGTAGTTCGAGGAATTGCAGTGATTGTGCATCGAGAGATGCTGTGATTGTGGTCCGACGTGACACTCACCGAGTGTGTCGGAGGTGCTAACCTGACATGGTGGTGGTTTTCTCGATGCTGGAAGGTGTTGTTCCCAGCGTGTGCAAGGTTCGAGGTTAGGCCGAGCGTGGAGTTCTTTCGTTGGTCAGAGGTGTGATCGGTTTCTCCTTTGGTTGGAGAGATTGTGTTTAGCTAAGGTTCGTCATCTTGCATTGCGTGTTTGGATTGGTTGGCCTCGTGTGCCATAAAGTCCGTGCGAGACGTGTTCCCTATTTTGGCAAGATGGTTGCATGTGAGAAGTCGTGCCTAATTCCCATGTTGTGTGAGGGTACTGGCGCTGTTCCGGAAGGATGAGTGCTGGTTGGGCAGTGTTCGAATTCTTGGCTGGTGCTGAAACTTTCCGATGCGTGGCAGTTCGGAGCCTGCAGAGTTGTAGAGGATTTCCAGATTTGGGAGTGGATCCGTGCTTGGGATTCGAGGTAAGGGAGCTTTCCTCACCCTATTTTCTGAGGTTGACCATCCGAGTTGTGGATTGTCGGGATGGCGAGTCCTGAGTTGCCGTGTTGGTTGTGCACGCGTGGATCAGACTGTGCAGCGGAAGCCTGGTGGGTCCATAACCCACTGGTTCAGGATCGTAGCGTTGGTTGCTACGGGCAGATTTCCTGAAGTTGCGTTGAGCATCGGAGGATTGGTTCCACGGTGTAAGACGTGTTGTTGCCATGCCGTTGCTCGAGATATTGTGATTCTTGGCACTGGCAGGATAGAGTATTGGGGAATGTGCTGGCTAGTGCACCGCATGAGTACCCTATTCCTGTGATGGAAGCTGTGTCAGGCGCCGGTGTGAGCCCGGATGGGGTTGTTGAGGATGTCTCCTGACGGAAGTCGAGGACATGTTGTTCAGAGTCGGTGGCTTGGTGCCCAGCTTGTTTTGCCAGTCGTGTCCTCGGATGAGATCGTGTTTTGAGGAAGCGATCTCTGGCAGATCATGGGTTCCTGTTGGTAGCTGCGATTGACTGGTAAGGCTAGTCTCGTAGTCGACCATGATAAGATGTGTATTGTTGGGGACCCAGAGTGCATTGGTCTGTGTGTGAGTCAACGGATGGCCTATCGTGAGTTGGATCGTGCCCGTGAGGCCGGTGGAAGTTTCCCGTTGACGTGTATCTGGCGACAAGTGGATGGTCTTTTCACAGATATAAGATGCTGTTGGTTGTGCATGATGAACGGTGAGAGCCGTGTGCAGGTGAGACCTTTGGTGGTCTTTTCTGTGATGTGCCTTTCCGAACGGGATCTGGGCTTTGTCGAAGTTTGTCTTCTGATAGAGTTGGCACAGTGATATGTCTGGCTTTCAGCTTGCCATGTGTGAGGTGATTCTTGGTGCTGAGCCGATGTTCTGGTTGCAGTCTGTTGAGATGGCTGCGTGAGCTGGTGGAGGCTCTGTTTTGGTTGTTCCCTTGAGTAGGGAGTGCGACTAGTCAGCTGGCTGTGAAGCTGACGTGCGATTTGTCTACTGACCATTAGATGGATCGATAGCTGTTTCTCGTGACAAGGACTGCGTTTCCTCGGTAAGCAAGATGGTGGCAGCGGTGCCATGATTGGTTTTCATTATGGGTGAGGTGATACCAGACTTGTGCTTTTGTGTTGTGCCTGCTCTAATGGACGGTGTGCGGCATGTGGAGCGAGGTGTCGTTCGTGGTGTTAGTCTGGCTGTGTCCCTCACGATCGGTGTTTTCATGAGAATCGAGGTTTCCCGTGCTGGGGCTCTGACAACATTACCAGTTGGTCAAGGTGTACTTCCCTTGTGTCTTGGTGCTTGTCCTAAATTTCGAGGATGAAATTTCTTTAAGGGGGGAGGCCTGTAATGCCCCAGGTTTTTTGGATCTGGATCCGTGGGTTTCGGATCACTTTTCGCGGATTGCGGATCCTATCCGATTGAGCTTTGGACTATTTATACTGGATTGTCGGACCCGTTGGTGGTGTGCCCATGAGTTTTCTAGGGTCCGTGGTGTTGTGAGGAGCACGCCGATATTTTTCTGGATTTTTCGGAGCGCCTGTGTGGGTCCCAGGTTGCGTTGTGGGTTTTACGCGTGTTTTCTATCTGTCGGACCTTCGGAATCCCGTGTAGGGCGAACCGTGGCGTTCCCCAACTCCGAAACGTTACCACTGCGTTGTGCGTCTTCCGAGGATCAGGGAGGTGATTTTTCCCTATTTTTTGTATTTTTGGTATTTTTGGATTTTCCTATATATATAACCCCTTTTTCTCTCTCTCCCCATCTCTCATTTCTCCCCCTTTTCCCTCTCTCTTCTCTCACGTTCTCACCTCTCCCCCTCTCACTCCGGGCGGCCGACGAAGGTGACGAGGGCGGGGCAGCGTGGCTCGTGGGGCGTGAGCAACAGGCTCGGGACGAGGATCGCGATGGTGGAGGCGGTTCGTGGGATCACGAGCCGTCGGAGCTTTAATGGCATTTTCTTCATGGATCGGCGAGCTCGGGGTGCGAAATCTTCGGTAGAGGTAGGGAGATGGACCCCCAGCTCGTGCTCTTCATTTCTCACGAGTTTCGTAGGCCGTGGCGAGCCGAGCGGGCTAATCGGGGTATTTTGGGAGAAACACCATGTTTTAGGGTTGAGCGTCGATCCGCCGTTTCGTGAGGTTTCGGCATGATCCGGGGATATAGATGCATGCTAAGGGTCCTATGGGAGCTTCGCCCTTGCTTTCCCCCTCATCCATGGATGTTTGGGGGCGTGGTTTGGATTTTTGGGTGTTTCCCGCTGGCCCGTTCTCGGGCTGGTGTAGCGGTCCTTCCAGAGACCGCCAGAGTCTCTGGCGGCCCAGGGTAGGTGCGCCAGACACTGTGGCGGCCCAAGGTGGGTGCGCCACAGGGCACTGTTTTGTCGACAGGTCCCAACATCGTCTGGCGCCCGCACGATAAATCGCTGGACGGTGTGGCGGCCTAGGGTTAGACCGCTACCTCATTTTTTATCAACACTTTTCGAGTCACGTGCTTTTTTACCGTCGGGGGTCACGTGCCTCTAGCAGCCGTAGGTACGTGCGCCAGAGGGCTTCTAGCGCACCAAGGCTTGACTGCTAGAGCGCTGTGGCGGCCTGGGATGGGTGCGCTAGAGCCAGCGTGGCTTATTCATATAGCGCTCCTGTGTTGGACCGCTAGAGTCATGTGGTTGACCAGTGTTGGACCGCTAGAGCCTGTAGCTACCTAAGGTTGGACCGCCAGACTCTGGGCTACACCGAGTGGTTTGCAGTCCCGTTTCTCTTTGACTGTAGTTTCCGTGAGTTGCGGTCGGCCTCGTGAGTGTCCCGGACACCCGTAGGTTCCGTGTTTGTGTTTTTGGGGTGTCTGGAGGTGCCGTGTTATCTCAACTAGCGTGCCCGTAGGTGTGCGTGTTCCGAGCCTTGTGTTACGCTCGATCGAGTCACCGTGTATCGGTGTGAGTGCGGTGGGGTTCCCCCGCATGTCGTGGGTTTCTTGGGAAGATGGTTCCCGAGTGGGCCAAGTGTTTGGCCTTGGACCGCGAGTCCAGTTCCCAGCCTAGGGCTAGAGGTTTCTCGCTTTTCCCTGGGATGGGGAATCAGCATGGCGGCTTGTGGGCTACCTTGGGAATCATGCGTTGGTGCCTTCCGCGTGGGCCGTGTGTGTGGCCTTGGACTGTGAGTCCAGCTGTCCAGCCTGGGGCTGGAAGGCTTCTCAGTTCCATTCCCGAGGGAATGGTCTCGGGGGCACGTGAGCTACCTCGACATTCGTGCTACCGTGGTTTTAGACCTAGGGATTAGGCTAGATTGACGGCCTTGTACTGTTGCGTACGATGGTCTTGACCCCGAGTCTCGTGACTCAAGGACCGTTGGATTTAGTGAGTCAAGAGGACCTTCCATAGTCCAGTGGCTCGTCGCCACTTGGTCCTTCTCGACTTTCGCGTAGGGTGCGTACGTGTTTCTCGGAGATTCTCCTTGGAGAGTGGTCACATCAGTGACTACCCACTAGTCGTAGCCTTCCGACACGCGAGTGGTCCCACCAGGGAGTGGTGGCGAGGCTACCCCGAGAGATGATTTTTAGATTGGTTTCCGTTGGGCCCCACGTCTTGCAACCAGAGTCTGGCTGAGGGGAAAACCAGTCAGAACGCTAGACCTGGGACGCATGGTCTGTGTGTGCACACGTTGTTGGGGGTGGTTGGACCCGCATTTACGAGCGCGGCCCCAGCTAGTCACTTGCTTTGTGGTTACTAGTACGATGTCCCCGTTCCACCAGGGGTTGAGGGGGACACCTGAGGCGCGGACTAAGATGTCATTGGACGCTTCCGGCCTTGCTTTTGGTGGGCAGGTACTCCTGTCACGTGAGACGTGACTCTCCTGTTTCCGAGTTCCGTTTCCCGTCTACGAGACGTGGTTTTCTGGACCGACTGGTATTTCTGAGTTAGTGGCCAGGGTGCTAGTTGCTTTACCGAGGTTGCGTCTCGTTGGTGCGGTGTCCGCGACCGGGTGGTCGGGGTTGCACCTTGGACAGCATGTCCAAGTTGGACGTGTCCTAGGAGACATGCCTCTATGGCGGGATTGCCGTGGGTTTTTACTTCGGTAAGTGGTACTAGTGTGGTTCAGTAGTCCGGACCGTGAGATCGGGGTGTGTTTTTCTAGTACAGTAGGAGTAGCTGTAGTGCCGAGTTTTGACCGGCCACCGATTTACTGTTCTTGCTGTAGTTGTAGCTTTCCTTTCCGCTATCGCCGTTGTTTCCGGTTGGGGTTCCACGAGACCCCTGCTGAGTCTCTATTTGGAGACTCATCCCTGCTTTTCAGGTGCGGCGGTTCTTCCTCGAGGTTCGAGGGTGCTGTTCGGAGGTTCTCAATCGCCAGCTCGTCGGGCCGGGTGTTTACTTGACATGTGGTACATTTTACTACTTTAGACTGTACTTTCTGTTGACTGGACTCTATTGTAGTAGTTATTTATTTATTTCTGTTAATTGTTGATTTGTCTGTTTTATTTCCTATTTCTTTGTGCCTCCACACTCCTTTTAGCCCTTCCGAGCTCTCCCGACTCGTGGGCGGCGGGCCATGATTCGAATGGTATCGGGCTCCTCCCGGTATCCGGATCTTGGGTCGTTACAGCTGTAGTGCCTCTGAAATCATCAATATGATTGCAGCTAGCAGATGTGAAGATGAAGTGAAGTGCTTCATGGTCACAGATGAAATCAATGACCAAATGGAAGATGCTTCGTCACAGGTAAATTATGAAACTGTTAATTTCAATTTTGATGATCTTATTATCTTGAATGAACATTTGGTTGATAAATATGATAGAGTCAAGTCTGAAAAGAAAAAGTTTAGAAAAGAAATGATTTCTGAAGTTACTCGCTTGAAAGATGAAAATGAAAATTTGAAATCAGACATAAAAAGGGAGAGATCTGAAATAAACATATTGAAATTTGAAAATGAAAGTCTTAAGAATGAAGCTCTTAAGGATGAAATTCGTGTAATGAATGTGCATTCTTAAAGGAATTGATTGAAGACCTTGATTCTGATGATAGTATGCAGAAGAACTTAATCAGATCCTTGAAAGAAGAAAATGCATTATTTGTTGAACAAAAAAAGGAAATTGATGAATATCAAGACAAATTGATTAAAGAAAATAGTTATTTGAAGGAACAGAACAAAAAATTGATGGTTCTTAACACTGTCTTATCTGAAAGATGGCTGACTTTTGAAAAAGGAAAATCTGTTTTAGAGGAAAAGGAAACAAACAATGAAATAAAGAATCAACAAGAAAATGAATCTTTGAAATGTCTCAATGATTGTCTGTATCAACAAGTTATCTCCTGTGAAAATGAAATTGCCACTTTGCAAGCTGAAATTGAAGACCTAAAAAATTCTCTTTCAAAATTTGTTAAGGGAAAAGATAACTTGAATAAATTGCTTGGGTCAAATGTGAATTTTCAGAAAGAAGGTTTGGGTTTCAATCCCGTTCATAAGAAGATTGATATAAAAAGGAACCCCACTGTTTTTGTAAAAAGTTCTGAACATGAAAAGCCATCTAGCTCATCTGTCTTCCAATTCACTGCCAAGAAAATAGACAATTCAACTGATAATCTTAAAAAGTTTCAAAATCAGAAAAAGAATGTTATTTCAAATAAATCCAAATCTACTTCTAATTCTTCTATGCAAGTTGCTAATGATTTTCACACTCACTCACATGCACATGCAAATGATAAACCTATCACAATAGTGCATGTTCACAATAAAAGAAATATTTCATGTCACTACTGGGGTCCAAGATTGTTCAAATAACATTTTGGCTGCAGGTGTGCTCCTAAAGATAAAATAAAAATGGGGCTCAATAAATTCAGGGCACAAAGGTTAGTCAAACTCCACCTTTCATTTTTGTTAATCTTGTCTGAATAATACTCTCTATAGAATGCTGCATGATTGATTAGAACAAACCTGATGATTGATGCTGTATTTTTTAGAATAATACATATTGAGAAAATGATTCATGCAAATTCCGTGTGAGACCTTTAGCTAGTCATTCTGTTAATAAATAGATGCATACCTTTGGATGACTTCTTGGTATATCAAATGAATATAGTTGCACATTGCATTATCAAGTCTGTGCACAGTTAGACTTGTCCGCATATAACATCAGTGCATGCTTGGCTAGTATGATTACAATGTCGGTGCAGGTATTATTGCTGCACGCATGCAAGTCGGTGCACTTATTAGCCACATGCATATAAGCTCGGTGCATCCCTCACCTCGAGCCAGATGAAGTCGGTGCAGTCTTGTGTGTCATGACATATATGGATCTGTGCATGTTTCTGTAGAGCTCATACAATGTTGGGAGAAGGGCAGATGCTCTCTGTTGGGGTCTCGTAGTGCAGGAACACGGTTCTAGAGGGGGGGTGAATAGAACCCTCTACTAATATTATGTCCAATTAAAAACACGAACCTACTCGCAGTGGAATTAGTAGGATTAACAAGATTGAGGAATGAGTAATTTAAACTAATTAGAATAAACTTGATTCTCTCAATGTCACCGTACTCACTCGAATGGATAAATAGATATGAACAAAAAAGTAAACCACCACAACACAAACCACAATGCACGGAGATTTTTAAGGTGGTTCGGGACCACGACGGGCTCCCTACATCCACCGCTCACCAAACCGGTCAGGCTTCACTGCTATAAAAATAGCCCGGGGATAAATCCCCACACACACAAGGAGCCGAGCTCCAACACACACACACGTAGGGCGACGCCTACACAACCACACGTAGGGAAACTCCCAACCACACATGGGGAACAAACCTCAAGATATGCCCAAGTACACACGCGGATAGCTCCGCTCCAAACGACGTACACGCGTCAACACAAACACTCGGAGAACCCTTTCTCCGAACCCCCACACAAGATAATCGTTTAGAGATGGATGAAGTGTTCAGAAATAGACACAATAAACGCAAAACAACTTCTAAAAATTGAAACAAGAACGAGTCAAGAAGTATAATGCTCCCCCTTCACAAAACAATCCGGTTCTTCTTGGCTCGTTGTCGAACGGAGACTATTTCGGCATCCTCTTGTTCCTCTCCTAGAGCCGCTTCTTTTCTTCTTCTACCATGAGCTCCAAATCTTCATGGATGTAGATCAAATCCTCCTTGCAAGAGCTCCCCTTCCTTTTCCCCCTTTCCTTGCCCTACAAGATAGAAAGATAGCACATTAGGGTTCATTTTCTCACAAATTCGGAGTTCACATTCATATATATATAGGGCTAGATAAAAGACTCATATAACCCTCCCAATACATGTCAGAAACCCCCTAATATGTTTAGGAACCTTTGGGGGGTAGTATGATAATGTTTGGTAGGGTTTAGAGTGAGTTCCGGACGAGTTCGCAAACCCCGACCGGAAAGGGTCGACTCTTAGGGTTGACCCTCGTGCAACCAGAGAGCAGCCGGGCCGAAAAAAAATGGCAACTCCCAGGGGTCGACCCTTGGGGTGGACCCATACAGGGGGGTCGACCCCAAGGGTCGACTCCTGTGCACTGGGTACACAGTTTGGCCAGATTAAGTCCTTCAGCCTACAGGGGTCGACCCTATGGGTCGACCCATGCTAGAAATGATCAAAACTCATCCTCAAACCTCCATGAATCCAAGGGAATAAAAGTGATTAGATATTACAATAATCCCATGAAGATCAACCATGATTTTTCATCCTAAAAAATATGATAAAGCAAGAGGTTAGATGAGAATCAAAATCCTTGCATGAAGCATCAATTCTATGAACTAGTTCACATAAAAATACATCATTGAACACATTCAAGCATGTATTTGACTTCTCAATTCAACCATCAAAAACACATTCACCATATGACAAGGTTTTGATATGATGAACATGAATCTCTCACTTAATCAAATATAATGACATGGGAGCTCAACCATTCAACCACTTTCTTGAATCAACCAAATCTTCCACATCCAACTCCATATCTTTACACATCTAAATGCACATAGCATCAAGTAAATGTTTCCTTAAAAATATGAGCCACAATCTTTAGCATTTGATAAACTTGGAATAACTCAAGCATTCAAATATAAAGCCATGGATACTCAAACATTCAAATAGCATTCGTGTATCTATCAAATGTTCAACATCAAATAGCGTCAAGTGAGGGATATTCATTTACACATGTAAGAAGCAAATATATAGCTCAAGACCAATGACATGATCAGACGATGTGCAACCACACAGGTATGAGGAACCATACAATATCACAAATGCATCCACACATTGAAACCACGATGACCTCATGAATGATATCATTCAATTAGAAAGGTGTGTTCAATGAACACAATCTCATTGATTGAGACCTAATTGAAGCCATCTTCAAAAGAGCCAACTTCATACAATTATTTCACATATCAAGTCAATAAATCAAGCTTTTAGTACATAGTTCACAAGACCAAGCATTCATGCAATGCATGAGCAATATAGAACCAACTCTCATGAAGTCTTGTATGAATATTTCAAGCACAATACAAGCTTAAAAGTTTCATGTAGAAAATGCATGAATCACATTCGTGTCATTAGCAACTTAGAAGATTATGCATGACAGCCTAAGGCGTCTCAACCAAAAGTCAGCAACATATCCCATGCATTTGAATAACATGTATGACCCTCAAAACCTCATATAGAAAATGCATGAAGCATACATCTTCAAACCTTAATGACTCATGAAGAAGCTACATGAAACCACATGTATATCTATGCACAAGTACTCTGGGTCAACTAACTGTAGCTTTCTTACCCAAAATTCACTTAACTAAAGAAATGTGAATTGTAAAGCCTTACCAATGGTTCTTTGAAGAATGGAGATAGAATTAACACAAGTTCTGAATGGTGGACAACAAGATGACTTATTTAAGCATTCTCTTGAGTTCCATTTGATGTCCATCAAGACTCGTTCCTGTAATGCAAGAAGTTTAGCACACTGTATTGAAATGAGCATAACTGGCATTCAAGTGAGAGTTAAGCTATTACAAACAAGTGAGCATGACTAGCATTCAAATGAGCATAAAGACTCATTCATGTTGATGGCATTCTTTCAAGCATGTTTCACAAATTCATTCTCATTCAATACAAAGCAATCTCACTATTAAATCTCCATAACTATTTCAAACTCCATAGCAAGAGGATAAGGAGATCCAAGCACATGAAAATATGAATAACCATTCAAGCACAAGGCCAAGCAACAAAGTCATTTTGTAAAATAACCATTCAAGCACAAGGCCAAGCAACAAAGTCATTTTGTAATCATAAAAATCACATGCACAACACTCTCTGTCTAGAAACCCACGGTATATGTAGAGGCTAGACCTCCGCCAAGTACCAAAAGTCAAAAACAGTGCATGTAGTTTAAATCAGAAATTTGCATCTAGTTGATACATATCTGTGTACTTTAAGAAAATCAAGTAGTGGTTGTTTGATATCTCTACACTTTCTGAGGGGGAGTTGAACTAATCAGAGATCGAATGCATGTTTTGGTTACTGATGTCTTGATGCCTAGACAGTTAGCCTCTTGTGTCTGATGAATTGTAAGGTACGGCCGCTGTGATATTGACTTTGGAGTCAACTTGAGTCTGATCTAAGATGAGAGGTCATTTGGTTGAGGATTGGGTTTTTAGATTTACTAATTTCCCACAAGGCTGAATGTTTGCTGGTTTATAAGAGATGAGTGGCTATCTGATGTTGGTCTTTAAGGTTGTGTTTTTAGATTTGTGCTGTCTGGCCTTTAGTCTTTACCCTACTCATGAATGGTCTTCACCTACATCACCTTGTTCATTATCTCCTTCCCTTCTCCACATCTATCTTCAAAGAAGTTCATGGAATGTGCTAGTCAGGGGGAGTAATATCTGATCACTGTCACCTTTACTTATTTTCAATAATTAACTACTAAGATCACCCTGAACTAAGAACAAAATTACTGATCTTAACTGAGATGTGATTTTCAGTGTATGAATATTAAATCTTATCTGAAAAGTTCTCACAATTAACCTTGAGTGATACCTCAATGGTCTTAAAATAGTCCAAATTGGAAATTGCTCAGTAGGGCATCTAAAATCTGAAAGTCTTCTGTAATAAGCCAATATGATAGAAAATCTAAGGTTTATATGGTCCTTAAGTCATGTCTAAAGAAAACTCTGACAAAAGACCTGGGAATACGCCATTAAATAAAAATTGAGTGTGGCAGAGCAATGTCATATTGTTTGAGAAACTGACCATCTATTTCAAAGAAATTCAGAGGTCAAGTCATGATAATGAATGCTATCTCTATTCAAAATTTATGAAACATAAAGGTAAATTGCACTGAGTAACCAGGGACTCTGGTGTTTGATCAACATGTTTCCTTGAGTAAAAAGTGTAGTTATACTAAAATGTTCAATCGAAATTGTTGCAAAAGATCAATAAAAAATATGGTTGACCCTATGGTTCCTTCAGTAAATTTATATTGATTTAAAGTCAATATAAAAATTGAGTTTTTCAATCAGCAATTGGCTTATGAAAAAAGCTAGTAAGATTAATGATCTCCTTGACTGGGTTATTTCCTTGATTAAGCTATCTTATTTCCATTGATTCATAGGGATAATTTGTGGAGAATAACATTTTAAGATATAATCTCATATGCCGGAAGTCGCAATTCTACGTAGAAAGGCATTTATTTTAAGGGGTAGTATGGATATTAACTGTTCAATATTGGTAAAGTTGACAGTGTCTCTTATACATACGTAACCCTACTTGCCTTACCCATCATACCCTCTCCTTTGAAGATGAAGCGACCTCCCGCTCTCGTGTTTTCCTCTCTCGAATTCAGCTAGCAAGCCCGCCTCTCCAGCCTTCCCTCTTCTCATCACGTCCATTCCTTCTCTATGTTTCGTCCTTCTCTTTTGATTGCTTCAACCATGTCTTCTCCGTCCGCCACGAGTAGGGGAAGAAGAAAGACACGGAAGAGCAACAGCTTTCGTCTCCTCGAGCCATGGAGACCGATGTGACTAAATGCTATAAGCGTAGATCAAAGGAGTTACATGCAAAGGGAGCAACTTCTGAATCGGTTCAGAAGAAGTCTATCAAGGGGAAGTGGAAGGAAATGGAGGTACAGTTGCTAGAAGATCGTGAGTCAGCAAAGGTTGATGTGCCGCTACTAAAAGTGAAGAAGCTGAAGACAACACGGGGTCGAGGTAAGAGAAAGATACTCAAAGAAGAAGATATCTCAGCTGAAGCATCAAGACATGCCGAATAACACTGGAAGCTGGAAAGATTATTTTCCCATGGTACGTGGATTTTCATGATCACAAAATGATTGAAAAATTTCCTGAGATGATTGAAATTTTTAGAGTTCAAAAATGGATAAAGTTTTTGGGTAAGCACAGAGTATATTATCCTAGACTCGTAGCTGAGTTCTATCAAAATCTGAAAAATGATTTGGATCAGGCAAAACTATTTTCGAATGTCAAGGGGTCTAGGATTGAAGTCTCTAAGCATCTCCTACATAAAGTATTTAGAATACCAGAAGAAGGAGAAACTGAAAGAAAGTTTGCGTATGATTTTCATGATGCATACTCACTCATCACAAATGAGCCTAGGAATCCCCAAGACAAAAACCAATTAAAATTGGGTCAGTACAACGCAAACAATTTCTCTCCTCTCAAGAGATTGCTGCATCACATTCTCACTACTATGATTACTCCACAAGTTGGAGGAAGAGGAAGACTGACCAACACTCAACGATTTATTTTATATTACTTGCTGAAGAGAATCAGAGTTTGTCTGCCATAAACAATTATTCAGATAATGAGAACTTGCAAAGAGTCTAGAAGACATTTGCCATTTGCAGCCCATTTAATAGCTATATTTAAGAAGGCAAACATCTCTTTAGAAAATGAGCCTTCAAGAAAAATTCCAAAGGTTAATGTGTACAATATGGATTTTATAGAAAAGTTAATGAGGCTAAAAGATACTGACTCAGAGAGTTCTTCTGGTGAAATTCAAAGAAAGGCTAAATCAAAAAAGTATGCTTCTTTGAAGAAGATGATGAAAATTCAAGTTGAAACAGTGTTAGAACATCCCCCTCAGATTCCTCAAGAAGAAACTCCTCCTATATCAACTGAAAAAGGTCATAATACTGCTGATAAGCCCGCTGAGTAGAATCTCAAGGATCTGCAACTAGAACATGAAATCCATGAATTGGATTTAACTGATGCTCAAATTGTACAATAGCTGGATTAAAATATCAATGAGATATTTGATAAATTTGGAGTGCAATCTGAGCAGGAACAACAAGTTGTTCAGAAAGAACAAGAGGAAGATCAACCACGTGAAGCTACTGAACAAGGAATTGATTCACTAGGTGTAGAAGAGGAAAGAGAAGAACAAATTGAAGTAGATGAAGAATTACTGTCTGAGATGGGTACACAGATTATGATAGAAGAGGTTGACGAAATTTATGAAGAAATTGCTGAGTCAGTTGTTAATGAACAAGAGGGTGAAGAACATAGAGAAGAAGAAGCTCAGGATGAAGAAGCTCCATAGGAAGCCTCAGGGGCTGCTGAAGAGGATACACAGGAGTATGTCATGGGACCAGCTCCTCTATTTCAGTTGTATCCAAGAATGTCTCTTGCCCCTGCTCCCTCATATGGACCTTATCTTGGGGAAATGATTGGTCTCGGTATACCACCTCCACCATTACCTGAAGAACAACATGCTTATCACACAGAATTTCCAGACTCAAGTACTTCTTCATTCACTTCACCAGAATCTAGTGCTGAACCCGATATTAAAGAAATGTTGAGAAATCTTGCCTATATGGTGATGAATCAAAATGAAGTGATGAATGCACAGTTTCTTTTCACAAATCTCAATCTGAACAGATTACATGCCAGGATGCATCATATGGAAATCTCTGTGAAAAATCAATGGATATAGTTTATGACTGATAAATAGAAAACTGATGCAGCTCTACGAGAGCTTTTGGAATCTCTTTTAGGAGTATCCAACAGGACTGCAGAAATGGTGAGCAGCATGCATGATATCCAAGTTTCATCATTCAGCAAGCTCGCTCAAATTATTGACCCCACCTTTGATCCCAAGATAGAGTTTGAGAAGATAAAGACCATAATGAATAAAATTGCAGTAAGTCAACCTGAGATCCTTAATAAGTTTAAAGCTGTTCAATAATAATTGCAAAATGTCACAGAGAGTATTAAACATGTTCTCACAAAACAAGATTCCAACTCCTCCCCAGTGGACCGATTGGGGAGCATGGTGCAACATAGGTTTGATGAGTTATCAAACTCCATCAGAGATTTTCAAGCTTCTATGATGACCAGACTTTCTACCCCGGGCTCAAGTTCTGCACAATATCCAAGAGATAGGGGCAGCTATAGAGGTTACTGATTCCCAAGAATTCTCCATTCTTTTTGATAATGACAAAGGGGGAGAATATATTTAGAATTGTGGAAGGTGGGCATGTATGAAAGCTCACAGATTGTGGTGAAAGGTGGACAGTGGTCTGTGTATGAAAGCTTACAGCTTACTGATGGACAGTATTCAGTTCTCTAATGTAAAAAATACTGAATGAGATATTTCACTCAAACACTAGTATGTATTCTCTTACTATACACAGAAATGTAATTTCCACATAGTGCATATTTGTGTTGAATGCATGTTTTATGTTGAATGTTATCTTTGCTATGCATGTCTCTTTGCTATGCATGTTAGCAAATAAATTCTCTGTTAGTTTCAAGCATACATGAATTATAGTTGTCATCATCAAAAAGGGGGAGATTGTTGGAACCCTGGTTTTGATGATGACAATCTATGAGTCATGTGAGACTGGATTGCATAAACATGTTTGCATTTGACCATTGCATATAAGATGTAAGTCTATGCATAGTTGCGTCATTCAGCATACAAGGTCTGTTTACCTTGCATTTGTAGCATACAAAGTCCATACATATGTTGATAAACTCAGTGTAGCGTTACCCCAAGCATAAAAGAAGTCCGTGCATATTCTGTTTGTGCAGTCATAGTCGGTGCACACTTAAAGACAACATGCATTGAAAGTCGGTGCGTGTTCTGTCTCTCGTATATAGAAGGTCGGTGCATTTTTTTAGTTAGGTCTGTGCATGCCACGCTATTTGTCAGATAACGTCGGTATATGTCTTAGTCGTTTGCACTCATAGTCGGTGCATGTTTTCCTTTCGTTCATGCTAAGTGGGTGCACTTTGTATTGTGTGGATAAAATAGGGTCAGTGCATTCCATGAACCGATTGCACACATAGTCTGTGCACATTCTGTGCGAGCGAAATCAAAGTCTGTGCATTCGTGCATTTCGTGTAACTAAGTCGGTGCAACTCTATTCTTTGCGTTACGTAAAGTCTGTCCAACTTGAGGTTTGGCATATAGGGTTGTTGCATTATCTGCCGTATGCACACACGTAGTCTGTGCATCTCCTAGCCCTATAGCCATAATAAGTATGTGCATGCTCTCTGTCAACTGCATGATTAAGTCTGTGAATGCTTGCACATAACATCATGAAGTCTGTGCATATTCTGTTTGTGCATGATCAAGGTTAGTGCATACTCCTGTCATTTTTCATATGAGAGTCCGTGCATATCCTGCATTCCATATAGTCAAGGTTTGTGCAAGTCTTCGCACATGCTCATAACTGAGTCTGTGCAACTCTCATCTTTTGCATGCACAAAGTCTGTGCATGGTTGTTCACGGCACATTGGGTCAGTGCAGCGTTCGCTCTTGATTATACATACTTAGTGCATTCCTTGCTAGTACACACCATGTCAGTGCACCATTTGCATCTCGCATATATAATGTCTGTGCACTTGTTAGTCTTATAGATAGATCAAGTCTGTGCATTTCCATTCGGAGAATATCTATATATATATCAACTCTATGCAACTCTTTACGTTCTACTTAACCGTCATAAGTTGATATTGAGTCTGACACTCTGACAGGATGCCTGTTCGTAGAGGTTAAGAAAGGCACGTGATCCAAGAATGGAGGACAAATCCTGATAGTGACACGTGGAAAGCAGCCAAGCTAGGATGCTGCCACGTGGCTGTACAACTCTAGATCTGGATAGGCCGATTGGGTGGGAAACCTGGTTTTCCACGCGCCCATCTCTCAGAAGCCTCCATATACGCAGATGCAATGAAAGAGAGTAGATATTGAGAAAAATTTAAAAAGAAGAGCCTTCGCAGAGATATACAAGAGAGAGAGAAGCCATATTTGAAAAGAAAATTTGAGAGATTTTTGAGAGAACTATTTAGGAGTGTTCTGTTATTTGTCTCCAGGTTTAGAACCGGAGCTGATTTGATCATTGTTGAGCTACATTCTATTTGCTTTTTGAGTTTTCTATTTTCTCTGTTTGGTTTGAAATTCCTGTTACTCAAGCTGTGTGTCAGCGTTGCAGAGAAGGATTTCTCTGGATGGGTAAAGCTGTAATCCTCAGCGGCAGAGGTGGATTCCTCTGGATAGTGAAGTTGTAACGCTCAGCGGATTGTGGGGAAAGAATTCTCTGAAGTTGTGGATCAGCGGCAAGCTGTTAGTCAGTAGTGAAGCCACACTCAAATGAGTGTGGGGTGGACACAGACCTCTGGATTGAGGTTGAACCACCTAAAAATCCTTTGTCTACTATGTGATTGCAATGTGATTTGTGTTCATTGCTGACTTTGGTCCATTGCTCAGTAGATGAATGATTAGGATCGCTTGAGCACCGACCTTCTACATTTGGTCTATTCTGGTTGAAATTTAGTGATTCCTCACAGCCCTACAGTAGTTTGTTTTAATTCCGCAAATAGAAGTTGCTGTAGTAGTTTTAATTGGGTGATTGATCTATTCACCCCCCTCTAGATCGCACATCAAATGGGCCTTAAGCCATCCATAAATCGGATAGCATTTAATATATCGGTGCTAACCAGGTGTTGGCACTCAAAATGTGATGAACAGCGATCGAGTCGCAAAGATGAATGATACGGCCTACTGAAGCACAGAATTCGATGAAGAACAACCTGCTGAAGACTTCTCAAGCTGCCAGAGCCTCGAGTCACCTGGAATGAACACCGGGGACTTCACCTCAGGAGAGTCGAGATGAATCCACAATCAACCGGCAGTGTGACCAAGCCTGCCTAATGATCCGGCATCGACTCCATCGTGCCGCAACCCTACGCCCATCGCCCGACCAAGGACGACGGTCTACCAAGTGGCTCGCCACCTGAATGAACACTCTCCTGAGGAGGAAGAACGCCATCGGCCCTTCATAACAAGGAACCAGAGGCTCTGGCAGCAGAAGGTTCTGATCACCCGACACGGGTTCGGCTTCTCACTATATTGGGTCCGTTAGTGGCCGAATGATCGCCAGTCAAGACAGAATTGTCTCGGATGTTGCACCATTCCGCAAGGAAGCTCCAGGCATGAGTCGGGCCGAGCCGGAAGTGCAAATCATAGTGCCGAAGGCCGTGTCAGCAGAAAACCCGCGTGCTCAAGCCAAACACACACGGAGTTCGGGTTAAGGCCGTATGTCGTGCCGAGAGCTTTGTCAACGTCCCGTCAAGGTTTTTCAAGGACCGCGGTGAGAGGAATGGCCAATGGTGACCTTCGAAATCATCCCCGGACTCATCAACTAGCCCTCGGCATCCGAACAAGGCTAATGCGGCGCCCCGTTTCACCAGCACGCCCCTTACACAGGGCCATCATCAACGGCGCGCAAATGCTCCAAGGGAGGCTGCTCCCCGGTGCCTTCCTCCCCGGCGTGCCCCTCCGTGGCACCGATGAACTTGGTGTTATATAAACACCTTGTTCGACCAACTAAAAAAAGAAAAGAAGGAGAAGAGAAATTAAGAAAAAAATAGGGGGAGAGAGAGGTCCTGATCTCCAAAGAGCCTCTACAAATCAGAGCTTCGAAGGGGAAGGTTTCTTGAGAGAAAAGCTTCCTCTGAGGGTTCTCTTGCCGCGGCCATCCTCCAGTTTGCACGAACCTCCCGGTGCCGGAGAAGAAGATTGTCTGCTTCCTTGTTTATTTAGGTGGGTCATCATGATTTCTCCGTCGATCCCCCTCCGTTTGGGTTTCTTCTCCGATATAATGTAAGTGAGAAGGGGGGAAGGGAGATGATACGAGCCATTTCCCCCCCTCACCATCTCTGTGATCCTCTATCTCTCCCTCTCTAACTTCTTTCCTCTTTATTAATGTAAACGGTGACCGCGCGACAACGCCGGCACCAGAATGATAATTTGTACATCTTCTTTTATCTCGTTCATGGAATGAATGGATATATCAACGAGCTGAGGGGTTTAATGTTCTTATCCTTCCTCTGTATCATCCTCTTTTCTCCCCATTATGTTTTCTCCTTATGGCCGGTGAGACGGCGCCGTGCAACAGTGCCGGCGCCATGGTAGGATGTAATGCAGATGTGCATCCCTATCCACCATGCTCAGGGTGATGAATGAAGTGTGTTTGAGCGTGGCGCCATATTCATCTCCCCCATTGGTCCATCTCGCCTCTATTTGTGTGCTTACGCCGTGCGAATGATTTTCGTCGTTCATCTTCTCCGACGCCGACATGCCCAGCTACGCTTTGGGCTACAGTAATCCCCCCCTCTCCTCGAGGTTTCTCTTCCGCTTGAACGCCAAAGGTTTCGTCGCCGGAGGTGTGCACATATGTGCGTATCTCTGGTCGATTCTGAGCCTGACCTCTTATCCCCCTCATGTTCTTGACCACGAGCAGGAGGAGATGAGGCTGTCCCTATACGCCACATCATTCTCTTCTAAATGCTAACTCGATAACCGTTCTATCGACCTGTGAATATATATATATATATATATATATATATATATATGCATATACGTATGTCTATGGCTATCATAATTAATATGCTGACTGTGTATGTTTCACAACCGCGCCGTATTACCATCTTTTCGAGGAAATTAGGTAACCGGGGAGAGGGGAATATTCCCCAGATTCACTGTGCCTTCACTCTATCCACAGGGGACCGTCTCTCAGTGACGAGCTCTCTTATGGATTAACGAGTGAACATTAAACGGGTTATTGCCAATATACCCAAATCCACAGTCCTTGACGGACCTTGTGGTGGCCGTGAGATGCGTGCCCCTCGTAGGCTAGCCCTCGGGGTTTCCTTCTCTAACCGGTAGTCCCGACTTGGGCATTGAGTCGACTCGGGTCACGTGCCCCTCGTAGGCTAGCCCCCGGGGTTTTTGCTCCCATGATGAGTCGTCTCATCCGCCCACTCTCACCCACGGACTCGGTGCCCCTAGTAGGATAGACCTTGGGATTTTCCTATCCGTTCGGGTTTACCGGCCGCCGTTGTGCCACCCAACTTTTAGTGGTCGCTCTGCTACGTGAGTACTCGCCGCTTCTCCCTGACAAGTCTTCCGGGATGGGGAGATGCTGCCAAATTTTTGGCTCGAACGAGTTAAATAAGCTGTTCAATAAACAAACTTAATAAACCGACTTGACTCGGAATAATCGCCGCGCTCGAGTATGAACCTCGCGCGAGCCTATGACTTGACTTCCGGACGGCCCGGGGCCGATCCAATGACTAATTAACTCATTTAACTTTCAAAACCTTCCAAAACATTTTAATAAATCTAAAAATAAACCAATAAAACCTCTGTTTCTGTGAAACGGTGCTAAACCGGTGTCACCGGCAACCGGCGTGCCTTAATACGGCGCGCCTTGAAACGGCGCGCCCTCAAAGGGGCACGCCATTTTAACCCATTCCCCTTGTACCTACGGCTGGTGGCGCCATTTTAAGCCTTTACCCATGCTTGGACCGCGTCGTTTAACCTTTTAGCTACACGTTCCGCGCCAGTTCCATTCCAAATCACGTCGCCGCGCCGTTTCAATCCTCTCCTCGCCTCCGGGGTGATTTTCAATGCTAATAATAGAATCAAATAAACCCTGTAATCAATAAATTTAGTGAATTGGTTTGTCTAAACCTGAATTAGCTAGTTTCATAGCTTCATCATCATGTTTAGGTCTAAGCATTCATGCCGCATCAATGTATGCTTGAGTGCACAGGCCCTCGGTATATCAAATGACATTAGCAGAAAGCCGGGCAACGCCCGACAGGAAGCTCTTGCCATGCGTGGTGGTGATCTTTGGACCTATATCCTCCGCTATGTATTGAGGGTTCCGCCCTAATAAATAATGCAGGGTAGATTACAATATCTTGCATGATCATTCGCATCCTTTGCATTCTTTATTCCGGCCTCGACAGCCCATTATCTCGGCAATTAATCAAAGGTTTTCCCTCCTCGCGGGGGATGTAATTAACGCCATAGCCTTTATGGTATGGTGGACTACTGGTCCCGACCGAATCTCACTCTCGCCCGACACGGGTCAGAATGAGCGCATAATAAACTCGTCACGTACGTGACTTGCACACCCGCATAGTCAATCAATCAATTAATTACCGATTAATTAATTGGTTGATCGACGCGTGAATAAACCAAATAAGCCCGATAAAATAATTTTTAATAAAAAGAAAATAAAATCAACAAAATAACATCTTAAATAGTCTGGCACGCCCTGTGGGACCAGTGTCACCTTTCATCTCTTTATCGAGATACTTGGGCTTCGAGGCCCTCTCAAAGGTTGCTGATCGTCGGTTTGTTGTCCTGGCAGGCGAACGATGACGACAACAACTGGACTGACTGGCGTCGGCTTCGGCCCTTCGATCGTTGCCGGTCATCTGCAAGGGTACCTGGCGGTGCCCATGGCGTTCGGCAACTTCCCTGCTGCTGTTGGCTTCCCCAACTTCTTGGGGTTAGCCTTTATGGATATGCTAGAAGTGGATCCCTCGGAGCCCATCAAGGGAGCTACGAAGAAGATGGAGCCTCTGAAGGCTCGACGCTGCCACGACTCGCTCAAGAGTCCAACTCAAGTCGCCAGCTGCCTGGTGCACCACGCTGTTCCTGGGGCCCGCCCCGATGCTGCCAAGAAGAACTCTGGAGGTCGCCAGCGCAAGCAAGGCCGGAGGAGCACTACTGTGATTACCATATCCCTGTCTCAGCCCGATAAATCCCTGATGGTTGGCGGTGTGCACGTCTTCCTCAACGGACGCGACGCACTAATAGTCCCGGACTGGGTCGTCCTCGCCGTCCCTGTCCGTAACTCA
The DNA here is from genome assembly GCA_022559845.1 of Amorphophallus konjac. Lineage (NCBI taxonomy): Eukaryota > Viridiplantae > Streptophyta > Magnoliopsida > Alismatales > Araceae > Amorphophallus > Amorphophallus konjac. The sequence goes on from CM040123.1 coordinate 238,957,268, forward strand.
TACCAAGCCCTCGCTGGAAGGAGGGCGGAAAGATAAGAAGCTGGCCGCTATGGCCAAGAGAAGCTGGCCCCAAGGCCAAGAAAGTTCAAGCAGGTGTGGGTCCCCAAGAGGGTCCAACCTATTCAGCAAGCTGCACCAGTTCACCGCCATCCTACACGCGACGAAGTTGAAGTGAGGAAGGAAAGGGGCCTGGCCCCGAAAGAAGAAGAGGTGGTTGCGGACCCTCCGCGCCGCAGAAGTTTCAGGGCATGTGCCCACCAAGCCAACGTCCCGACTGCGGGATGAAGATTTCAGCAACCCGTTGACCAGGCTCGACTGGCTTATATTCCTCCTGCGGGAGGTCGACAACTGTCCCCGGTGCTGCGTCAAGAACGGGGTCAAGAAGAGATGGCCAATCTGGTCAAGAATTATTTCCGAGGACTAGGCAACTCCTCGCTTGGATAGCAGTGGCTGATGCAAGCAGCCGCAGCCAATGAAGACTACTGCCCATCAATGGCAGTTGAAGAAGATGCAGGAGAAAGGATGATGGTGTCGTCAGTTGGTGACAATGGCTATGATGACGGCTTTGAGATCGAAGCCGATGAAACTGCCCCTCGGCGGGAAGAAGAAAGAAGAATTTCTGTGTTTGAGAGGTTGACCTTCCTGGATCAAGCTAAAAGGAGGGTCCATCGACAAAGAAGAAGGATGCAGGTTATCACCTGCAATATGGTTGGCACATTCAATCGATATGGGGGAAATCCCGAAGACCCCCGCGAGTTGGCTCAATTGGCCGCGAGGCTGGGGCCGAATACTCGAAGAACAGAAGTCGCAAGGGAGCTCCTGGCGGTAGCTAAGGGAAAATGACCCCTGGCCTACCAGCGGCAGAGTGATGAAGCCGCTATTTTAACCGCCAATGTAGTGATGGCGGAGGAAGAAGATGACGTCCTCCTTGAGATCATGCCCGAGGGTATGCCCAGGGAAGCAACAGAGGCCATCCCCAGCACTGCAACTATGGACCCGTCGATCCTAATGCTACTTCAAAGATACCGGCAAGAAATAGACTTGCTGAAGAAACAGCTGATGGAGAAGACAGAGCAGTCATCAGCTTCTAAGCTGCCCGAAGCCCAGGGCGAATCATCCCGGGGAGCGGTCCATCATGTCGACCCTCCGCCGCTCTACGCCATGCCTCAGTCATCAGAGCCGAGCATGGCGACAACTCAGGAATGGCCACCACAGCCGCAGCTGCTGATGCCGCCGGTGCTCCCTCAGGTGCACCATACACCTCCACTACTGTGCCCTCCACAGGCAACCACTTTGGTCACCCCTTACCTGTAGCCGGCGCACTTCTATCTGTTGGATTTTCCAGCGTCTCCCTTGTGATTTGTTGCTCCACGTGGGGTATGGGACCCACGTGCTGCATCGACGCTTGACAGCCCAACCCGCCGCATGGATTATGGGGTCCATGTTCGAAGCCCCTCATGTCCACCCACAGCACGATAGTGTGGGGTTCTGCGCTGCCATAAGGAAATAAGGTTCCGCCTTCGCTACCAGCTCGAGCTTTTAGCGCAACGGTAGGGGCTTGATCCTATAAACTGGTATCAGAGCGAGGTCGCGGGTTCAAATCCCCCGGGTGTCGCTGGGCGGGAGATTGTTGGATTTTCCAGCGTCTCCCTTGTGATTTGTTGCTCCACGTGGGGTATGGGACCCACGTGGTGCATCGGCGCTTGACAGCCCAACCCGTCGCATGGATTATGGGGTCCATGTGCGAAGCCCCTCATGTCCACCCACAGCACGATAGTGTGGGGTTCTACGCTGCCATAAGGAAATAAGGTTCCGCCTTCGCTACCAGCACGAGCTTTTAGCGCAACGGTAGGGGATTGATCCTATAAACTGGTTGTGACCCCTCTGTGTTGATGATGTTGACAATAAGTTTTACTTCATTGGCAACAGCTTGTTTTGATTGATTGGCAACTGTTCTTATTTTGATGAAATTGTTTGTATCAGGTTGTCTGTGTATATAATGCAGTCAGAGTCTAAATATTGTTATGCACACACTCACAGGTCTACACAGTGCATTGCAGCATGAACATAGAGCCTATACTTTTCCTTGTTTAGACTGGACAGTAGTGGGTCGACCCCCTTCTCAGGTGGGTCGACACCCCCAGAGTACAAGTCTATACACTGTCTATCTGTCTTGTGTCTCATGCAGCGTCTTAGGCATTTTGTTAAAGTCTATACAGTGCAGCTCACACGAACACTCAAGTCCATACATCGTGAAGTCTGCACATTGTGGCACCCAATGTCTATACATTGCTCATTCGTTCATTCAGCATTGTCAAGTCTATACATTGGTCGGTGCCAAGTCTGTACAATGAGCGTCTCATTGGTGAAGTCTGTACACTCACCAGTTGAACTTCAAAGTCCATACATTGGACTGTAGCTTGCACGAAGCTAAGCCCATACATCGCTCAAGTCTGTACAGAGTCCAGCGTCTTAGTTAGCGTCTCATTGGTGAAGTCTGTACACTCACCAGTTGAACTTCAAAGTCCATACATTGGACTATATCTTGCACGAAGCTAAGCCCATACATCGCTCAAGTCTGTACAGAGTCCAGCATCTTAGTTAGCGTCTCATTGGTGAAGTCTGTACACTCACCAGTTGAACTTCAAAGTCTGTACATCGATCTTTCAGCAAGTCTGAACATCGTCCGTCTCTGTTAGCGTCTCAGGTTTTGGGCAAAGTCTATACATCGGACTGTTACAGCAAGTCTGTACATTGTCCATCTTAGTTAGCGTCTTATGCATTGGGGCGAAGTCTATACAACCGACTGTTCAGCTTGTGACCAAGTCTGTACAGCCAGGGCGACTGTTAAGTCTATACATTGATCATTACCTACGTTCTGAACTGAACTGAGTAAGTCTATATAGTCCTCATATCTTTTACCTACGCTCAGTTCAGTAAGTCTGTACATTGGTTGCTTTACCGACGTTGCCTTGCCAAAGTCTACACATTGGAAGTCTGTACATCATTCGTGAAGACTGAACATTGAGCAACTGTATACATTGGACGAGTCTGCATCGTGCATCAGTCCTGAAGTCTGTACATCGTCTGTCTTCATTAGAGTCTCATGAAGTCTGTACATCGTGCATCAGTCCTGAAGTCTATACATCGTTTGTCTTCATTAGAGTCTCATGGAGTCTGTACATTGCACTCGCCTTCACAAAGTCTATACACTGAAGTCTGTACATTGCATTCACGTTACACAAAGTCTATACCTCATGAAGTCTACACAAGGCATTTCATGTTACAAAGTCTGTACAGAGTTCTTTACTTAACCTGATAATCCGATACTCTGTCTGACAGGGATTTGTTACTGAGATTGCTGACATGGTTCGTGATCCCAGGAGGACGAGGTGACCAGATGCTGCCACGTGGATGAAAGCACCTCGGATCTGGCGAATTCCTTGGGTGGGAAAACGTGGAAGCCACGTGCCCTTATCCAATATGCTGCTGATATATATAGAAGTCTTCATCTTCTGTTGAAGGTAGATCAACTAGTGGCAAGTCTATACAGTGAGACAAACCTGAGGCAGCAGAGAGCCACCGAGATCCAAAGAGAGGAAAAGCAGAGAAGAAGAAAAGGAGAGAAGAAGAAAGTGAAAGAAATGAGTTGAGAGAGTTATATGAGAGCTTGTGAATCAGTCTCTTGGTTCAGATACCAGAGCTGATATTGCTCAATTTGAGCTACAGTCGTTTTGGTTTTCATTCCATTCGATTCTGTGTTTCTTACTTTTCAGTTTTTGTTATTTTTCTTTTGAAAACTTTTGTTCGATCAAGCTGTTAGTCAGTGGTGTCAAGCTGTGAGGCAGCGGTGTGTAGAGGTGTTACCTCTGGTCGGCTAAGCTATAGAGCCCAATAGAGCAAGCTGTGAAGCTCAGCTGTTGCAGAGGAGGTTCCTCTGGTCAGGATAAGTTGTAAGCCCCAGCCGTTGTTAGCAAGCTGTAGTGCCCAGCAGATTGAAGCTGTGTATCAGCAGTAATCCACATTCGAGTTGAATGTGGGGTGGACGTAGGTCGGATTGATTGAACCACCTAAAATTCTTTGTGCCTCTCGTGTGGTTGCTTGTCTGTCTAGCAGATCTTATCTCTATTATCCGGTGCATTGACTGTGTTTGATCAGTGTTCTTTTAATTCCGCATCTGAATCTAGGCATACTTTTTTATTGGCCAGCTGATCTATTCACCCCCCCTCTAGATCCACATTCTGTGGTGAAAGAGCCTTCCATCTAATTTCAACATTTGGTATCAGAGCCTAACTCTTCTGCAGGGACTTATAGCCCGAAGAGGAAGGTACAGATGGACGGAAGAGGGATGATAGCTGAAGGACACTCCACATCCAAGCCCCCTTACTTCGATGGATCCAACTATGCATACTGGAAGAACCGTATGCAGGTTTTTTTGAGGGCTAAATATTATGAGATCTGGAAGGTAGTTAGCAAGGGACCTTTCGAGCTGTCCCCTAATGAAGATGTATGGACCAAGGAGGAAATTAGAAGGTCCATGCTCAACTGGAGTGCAATCAATGCAATCCAGTGTTCTCTGCATCCCACCGAGTTCTCACGAGTATCTGCCTACTCTTCAGCGAAGGAAATGTGGGATGAACTTGAAGTTATCTACGAGGGGACTTCACAAGTTAGAGAGACCAAGACTAATCTACTGGTTTCATAATATGAGGCCTTCAAGATGAAGCCAAACGAGACAATCAAAAAAATGTATGCTCGATTGACTATTATCACAAATAGCCTCAGAGGTTTTGGGAAGAAGTATTCTGAGTATGATATAGTCAGAAAGATCTTGCGATCCTTGACTCCAATTTGGCACACCAAGGCCACTGTTATGGAAGAGTCAAGAGATCTGCACAATACAAGGGCATATGAGCTTATCGGATCTCTAATGGCATATGAGATGAATCTGCCGAAGATAGAGGAGGCTGATAGAAAGAGGAAGCCAATAGCTCTGAAGGCTGGTGCTAGCAAATCCAGTCGATCCAGCCCCAACGGATCATCAATTGAAGAGAGCTTGTCGGAAGAAGAAATGGCAAATGATGATATTGCTATGATTACTAGAGAATTCCGGCGTTTTCTCAAGAAAGAAGGAAGAAGATTCAGTCGAAGAAATCCCAGTGGTGGCCGCCGAGACAGAAGGTACAAATCAAACCCTGTAAAGAAAGCTGAGACTAATGTTTGCTATCAATGCAGGAAGGCTGGTCACTTTAAAGTTGAATGTCCGACAAATCAGAATCTCAAGGACAAGTCCAAGAAAAAGAACACAAGAGGGAAAGCTATGGTGAGTACCTGGAGTGATGAGGACGAGGGACCCTTGAGCAACACTTCAGACAGTGAAGTTGAAGCTGAGAAGCCGATCTGTCTCATGGCAACCAGCTCAGAAGATAGAGAGGAAGAATCTGATGAGGTATCCTCTCGTTTTGAAAACTTTACTATTGCTGATTGGATGGATGCTTATAATGAACTTGCTGATAGAGTAGATGATGTCAGAAAAGAAAATAGGCATCTACGAAGAAAAATTAACATCATGCAAAATGATACTTCATTGTCTGATAAAATTGCATGCTTAGAGAATGATAACAGTAAGCTGAAACTCACATGTTCTGAATTTGAAGAAATCAAGAAAGAACTAAAAATCTCTAAGGAAGAAAATGTGAGATTAGACAATGAAATTGATGCATGGAAATTGAAAATTCAGAATTATGAAAGTGAGATAAAAATTACTTCTGAAAAATATGAAGCCGTCCTCAATGTAAATAATGAATTGAAAAAGTCTATTGATGAAATTCAGAAAGACAATGAGGATAAGCTGAAAACCATTGAGAAAATGACTCAAGGATCTGAAAATTTAGATGCATTATTGGGGTCAAAGGTTAATTTCGGGAGAGAGGGCCTAGGATTCAACTCTAGTGCAACTAAGAGCTTTAGAATGAAAACTATTTCCTTTGTTGCACAAAGGGAGAAAGGACCTCTGATTAATATGAATTCTAATAATGCTGTGAAAACAAATGTGAATCTGAAAAGGCCCAATGTAGAGGAGAAGGGCAAACAGAAAGTTGGTGAGCCTAGTAGAATTGGCACTTCCAAACCTAGCTCTAGTGCTCAATCCAAGGCTAGGGGTCAGCCTGCTCAGGTAAACAAACCCCATGTCAATGCCAAAAAGTCTTCACCACCACCATCAAAGAAAAAGACCCAACAAAAACCTATGAATAGGTCAGCAGGGTCAAGGGTGCAGGGAAGACAAAATATTTTCAGGAGTCAGCCCAACAAATTCAATCCACCTAGAGTCCAGTCCTACTACCCCACACAGTCAATCTATCCTAATGGGTTTGGGTGGACTAGAACTCAAGGGATGCATACAGGGTACGTTCATCAACCTACACAATTTTACAGACCCTATGTCAGAAATTGGGGTAATGGGTATGGTAGTCGAACAACTAGAAACTTCCAATCTTTCAGCCAGCCCAAATATCACCTTGACCAAAACTTTATGAATGCAACCTGGCCGAAGCATTGGCACAACAACAACATTTCTGTGAATAACTCTGTTGGTGCGAATAAAAAGAAAAACAACAAAAATAAGAGAAAGAATAACAGAAGGAAATCTGCAAAATCCACTGAACAAAGTTCTTTTAAACAAATGTGGATTCCCAAAGCCATGCTTTCTTCCTTTACTTGCACTTCATCTGCATTGGAGCCCAAACAGACTTGGGTTCCAAACTTTTTGCCCTAATTGTGTGTGCAGGTATGCCTGGCAGCCAAGAGTAACTTGTGGTACTTGGATAGTGGCTGCTCCAGGCATATGACAGGAGATAAGGCCAAGTTCTGCATGCTGACTGAGAAGCTAGGAGGCCTTGTCACCTTTGGAAGCAACACAAAGGGTAGGATCATTGGATCAGGTAAGGTAGGTAAGTGTTCTACCTGCTGCATTGATGATGTTATACTGGTTGAAGGGTTAGCTTATAATTTACTCAGTATCAGCCAGTTGTGTGATAAAGGACATAAAGTCTTATTTGATTCTCAATGCTGCAAGGTTTTTGAACCTGATTCTGAAATTGTCAAATTTTCTGGAAAAAGAATAAATAACACATACATGATAGATTTAGATGATATTCAGCATTCTAACCTATGTCTTACTGCCAGTAAAGAAGATTTAGCATTTTTATGGCATCGTAGGTTAGGCCATGCGAGTTATACTGTTTTGCATAAACTAAACAAGCATAGCATGGTTAGAGGACTCCCTGAAGTCTCTTTTAAAAAGGACAATAAATTTTGTAATGCATGCATTCAGTCCAAGTTGACTAGAAAATCATTCAAATCTAGGACAGAAAATCTATCCACTAAACCTTATGAACTGATACACATGGACCTATTTGGGCCAACCAGGTCTGTCAGTTTATCAGGGAAGAGGTATGGGTTTGTCTTAGTAGATGATTTTTCTAGGTATACTTGGGTATATTTTCTGTCACACAAGAATGATGCATTTTCAGAATTTCAGGAGTTCTGTATTAGAATAAATCAAAAAATTGAAAATATTTTGACTGATGATGGAGGTGAGTTTGAAAACTCACACTTTGAAGAATTTTACAGGTCTAGTGGGATTCATCATAAGTTCTCCTAACCCAGGACACCTGAGCAGAATGGTGTTGTCGAGAGGAGGAACATAACTCTAGTGGAGATGGGCCGAACACTTCTAGTTGAAGGTGAACTGCCAAGAAAATTCTGGGCTGAAGCAGTCAACACAGCCTGTTATGTAATTAACAGGACAATGGTAAGATCTTCTACCCAGAAAACCCCCTATGAGATTTTGAAAGGTAAGAAACCTTCAATTGCCCATTTCAAGGTCTTTGGTTGTAAATATTTTATACATATAAATGATAAGAGGGACCTTGATAAATTTGAGCCAAAAGGTGAACCAGGAATTTTTCTTGGTTATTCTGAAAACACCCGATCTTATAGAGTGTTCAACTTAAACACAAAAATTGTTGAAGAATCTCCACACATTATCTTTGATGAATCCTTAATGGAAACTAACCATGGTCATTGCAGGAATGAAGATGGGAACATTTTAAAAGATGATAACTCTGCAGACCAGTCTGATGGTGAGGAAGAAAAGGAAGAGCAGAATGAAGAAGAATCTAAAGTTCAGGGGGAGGTAAGTGAAATTCCTGAAACTCAGATTGTTAATATCAGATATCTTAAAGATCACCCTGTGAATAATGTCATTGGTAATCTGAATGATCCCCCTAGGACTAGAGGTCACTTTAGAATTCAGGGTGAATTAAATGCATATGCTCTTGTCTCTCAAATTGAACCCAAGTCCGTTGACTGTGCCCTCAAGGATGTGCATTGGATTAATGCCATGCATGAGGACCTTAATCAGTTCGACAGGAACAAGGTGTGGCACTTGGTCCCACCTCCTGATCATGGAACAGTCATAGGGACTAAGTGGGTATTCAGGAATAAATCTGATGAATTAGGGAATATTGTTAAAAATAAATCCAGACTTGTTGCTCAGGGGTATAACCAGGAGTTTGGTATTGACTTTGAAGAGTCATTTGCCCCTGTAGCCAGATTAGAAGCTGTTAGGATTTTATTGGCTTATGCATGCTCCCTAGGAATAATCCTCCAACAGATGGATGTAAAATCTGCATTCTTGAATGGGGAAATTAGTGAGGATGTCTATGTAAGACAGCCCCCTGGGTTTGAATGTCTAGATTTCCCTAATCATGTTTACAAATTAAATAAAGCTCTCTATGGTCTTAAGCAAGCTCCCAGAGCTTGGTATGACAGGTTGAGCAAGTTCCTTATTGATCAAAATTTCACTAGAGGAGTAGTTGATCAGACCTTGTTTACAAAGGTGAGTCATTTTGACATTCTTATTGTACAAATTTATGTGGATGACATTATTTTTGGGTCAACTAACCCCAAATTGTGTGAGGAATTTTCTAAAATAATGACTAATGAGTTTGAAATGAGCTCAATGGGTGAGCTCAAATTGTTTCTTGGACTGTAGGTTACACAAACAAAGGATGGAATGTTTATCACTCAGTCCAAGTACACAAAGGATCTACTCAAGAAATATAAGATGGACAACCTCAATGAGATAGCTGCTCCAATGGGTACCTCTACAAGCTTGGATGAAGACATTAAAGGTAAACCTGTTGATGAAAAGCTATACAGAGGTATGATCAGATCCCTTTTCTACTTAACAGCATATAGGCCTGATATTCAATTTGCTGTAGGATTATGTGCTAGGTTTCAGGCCAGTCCTAAAGAAACTCATCTTAAAGCAGTAAAAAGGATTTTTAGATATCTGCTAGGCACCCAAGAGATAGGATTATGGTATCCTGCTAGGTGTGAGTTAGAGCTTCTAGCTTACACTGATGCTGATTATGCTGGGTGTCGAGTAGATAGAAAAAGCACTAGTGGCTATTGTCAAATCTTTGGTGGCTATCTAGTATCTTGGGCATCTAAGAAGCAACACACTGTAGCCTTGTCTACAGCTGAGGCTGAATATGTTGCAGCTGGTAATTGTACTGCCCAATTACTATGGATCAAGCACCAACTAGATGATTATCAGATAAAACTAGAATGTATTCAATTTTATGTGATAATACTAGTGCCATATGCCTTGCTAAAAATCCTGTTCATCATTCTAGGACTAAACACATAGAGATAAAATACCATTTTCTTAGAGATGTTGTGAATAAAAAGGAAATCGAACTGAATTTCATTGAAACAGACAAACAAATTGCTGATATCTTTACTAAGCACTTGGAAATGAAAAGTTTAAATTTCTTAGAAGAGAACTTGGCTTGTGTAAGTTTCAGCATGATGAATAAAATTTTCAGCTGTTTTGAATAAAATTTCTGATTTGGACTTGCATCTGATAGCTTGTATAAAACTCTGTGAAGGTTGAATGGTGCAACAGATTCATGATCATGCATGACACTCATATTATTTTCTCATGATCATCACGGCATATCATTTAGTTATGAATGTGTCTAAAATCACATGCATATAGAACTATTTTGCACTACATTTCTCTTCATAACCCTGGTATTGCATGATAGTGCAGTCTGAATAAGCATGAACTTCAAAATCATTTGTTCAGTCATCATTTGCAAAACCACACGCACATAGACAGGGGGAGTATTGCATATGATTCAGAGTTGAGTCTGACAGTATGGCAATCTTTTAGTCAGTTCTAATATTAAGCAATAGAAAACAGACTTCTTCCCTCATAAGAACTTTAATTGCTTAAAGACTGACTTAATGGTTTAAATTCTATAATCTTTAGAGTTGAAAGACTACAATCACTAAATAAGGATGCTGAAAATTGATAAAGCACTCAACCCTCATCTTATTTCATGTCAGACAAAGCTAATTATATCTGAAATCTGAAAACTCATCTGAAATCATGTTAGAGAAACTAAGTATGTGTATTGTCCTTAAACAAGTCATTCTGAAATAAATAAAGGATAGCTAAGAAAGATATTGAAAAACATTAAAAATTAATTGAAAAATAGCATTGGCAGAGCAATGACTGGTAAATCACTGAGAAACTGAGTGATCCATCAAATAAGTGGATAATACTCATGTCATGAGGTGTATCAGCTATCTCTGTATAAAATGATCAAAACAGTAGGTTGGTTTCACTGAGTACCTGGGGGTAACTGGCGTCTGATAAACGTGTACCCTCACACAAAAGGTAAATCAGTTCTATTGAGTTTGATCATAGGCAAAATGGTCTATCATGTTGAGTATCTAGGGGTATTGACGTCTGATAAATGTATACCCTTACGTAAAAAGACTTATGGTACCTGAATGCCCTAAATGAAATAATATTGAAAATGTTGTTCCTTCAAAAGAAATTTCATGGATGTCAATTTGTTTAATTTCAATACATGACCTGGTATCTCTTAGCACATTCTACTGAGTCTATGAAAGTAAGATATTCTGAAACTGAATCTCTCATGTAAATATGATTCTGGTTTATTGTTTTATCATGCACAGCTACCTTATCCAATGAATGTAGTGCATGAACTCTCATTTGTATAACCTTTAAACCAGAACTTCACTTTCTAAGTAGTTTCTCAATTCATATGACTGAAGGTTCTGTGCTTTAGCTACTTAATTTCTGAACTACCTGCTAAGAATGCCAGTCAGCTGATTCTTCTTGTTCCATCCCTTGCATCTTCTATCCCTCATCTTTGTTGATGGCAAAGGGGGAGAATATATTGTCTATTTGATGAATTCATTCCAGGGAAGTGTATGCATCATGTCTCCAGGGAAGTGTATGCATCATGTCTATGGCAAAGGGGGAGATCTTGTGAGCAGAGAGTTGTGTTCAGGTCTCAGCATGTCATTCATAGCATCGGCATGACAAATCCGAATAACAAATCATGTCCTTCATCAAAAATGCATCTACATAACAGGATGTTGCTATTCTATATAATAGGGTGTTGCCATCATCAAAAAGGGGGAGATTATTGTAACCCCTCTGTGTTGATGATGTTGACAATAAGTTTTACTTCATTGGCAACAGCTTGTTTTGATTGATTGGCAACTGTTCTTATTTTGATGAAATTGTTTGTATCAGGTTGTCTGTGTATATAATGCAGTCAGAGTCTAAATATTGTTATGCACACACTCACAGGTCTACACAGTGCATTGCAACATGAACATAGAGCCTATACTTTTCCTTGTTTAGACTGGACAACAGTGGGTCGACCCCCTTCTCAGGTGGGTCGACACCCCCAGAGTACAAGTCTATACACTGTCTGTCTGTCTTGTGTCTCATGCAGCGTCTTAGGCATTTTGTTAAAGTCTATACAGTGCAGCTCACACGAACACTCAAGTCCATACATCGTGAAGTCTGCACATTGTGGCACCCAATGTCTATACATTGCTCATTCGTTCATTCAGCATTGTCAAGTCTATACATTGGTCGGTGCCAAGTCTGTACAGTGAGCATCTCATTGGTGAAGTCTGTACACTCACCAGTTGAACTTCAAAGTCCATACATTGGACTGTAGCTTGCACGAAGCTAAGCCCATACATCGCTCAAGTCTGTACAGAGTCCAGCGTCTTAGTTAGCGTCTCATTGGTGAAGTCTGTACACTCACCAGTTGAACTTCAAAGTCCATACATTGGACTGTATCTTGCACGAAGCTAAGCCCATACATCGCTCAAGTCTGTACAGAGTCCAGCATCTTAGTTAGCGTCTCATTGGTGAAGTCTGTACACTCACCAGTTGAACTTCAAAGTCTGTACATCGGTCTTTCAGCAAGTCTGAACATCGTCCGTCTCTATTAGCGTCTCAGGCTTTGGGCAAAGTCTATACATCGGACTGTTACAGCAAGTCTGTACATTATCCGTCTCAGTTAGCGTCTTATGCATTAGGGCGAAGTCTATACAACCGACTGTTCAGCTTGTGACCAAGTCTGTACAGCCAGGGCGACTGTTAAGTCTATACATTGATCATTACCTACGTTCTGAACTGAACTGAGTAAGTCTATACAGTCCTCATATCTTTTACCTACGCTCAGTTCAGTAAGTTTGTACATTGGTTGCTTTACCGACGTTGCCTTGCCAAAGTCTACACATTGGAAGTCTGTACATCATTCGTGAATACTGAACAACGAGCAAGTGTATACATTGGACGAGTCTGCATCGTGCATCAGTCCTGAAGTCTATACATCGTCTGTCTTCATTAGAGTCTCATGAAGTCTGTACATCGTGCATCAGTCCTGAAGTCTATACATCGTCTGTCTTCATTAGAGTCTCATGGAGTCTGTACATTGCACTTGCCTTCACAAAGTCTATACACTGAAGTCTGTACATTGCATTCACGTTACACAAAGTCTATACCTCATGAAGTCTACACAAGACATTTCATGTTACAAAGTCTGTACAGAGTTCTTTACTTAACCTGATAATCCGATACTCTGTCTGACAGGGATTTGTTACTAAGATTGCTGACATGGCTCGTGATCCCAGGAGGACGAGGTGACCAGATGCTGCCACGTGGATGAAAGCACCTCGGATCTGGCGAATTCCTTGGGTAGGAAAATGTGGAAGCCACGCGCCCTTATCCAATCTGCTGCTGATATATATAGAAGTCTTCATCTTCTGTTAAAGGTAGATCGACTAGTGGCTAGTCTATACAGTGAGACAAACCTGAGGCAGCAGAGAGCCATCGAGATCCAAAGAGAAGAAAAGCAGAGAAGAAGAAAAGGAGAGAAGAAGAAATGAAAGAGATGAGTTGAGAGAGTTATATGAGAGCTTGTGAATCAGTCTCTTGGTTCAGATACCAGAGCTGATATTGCTCAATTTGAGCTACAGTCGTTTTGGTTTTCATTCCATTCGATTCTGCGTTTCTTGCTTTTCAGTCTTTGTTATTTTTCTTTTGAAAACTTTTGTTCGATCAAGCTGTTAGTCAGTGGTGTCAAGCTGTGAGGCAGCGGTGTGCAGAGGTGTTACCTCTGGTCGGCTAAGCTATAGAGCCCAGTAGAGCAAGTTGTGAAGCTCAGCTGTTGCAGAGGAGGTTCCTCTGGTCGGGATAAGCTGTAAGCCCCAGCCGTTGTTGGCAAACTGTAGTGCCCAGCAGATTGAAGCTGTGTATTAGCAGTAATCCACATTCGAGTTGAATGTGGGGTGGACGTAGGTCGGATTGACTGAACCACCTAAAATTCTTTGTGCCTCTCGTGTGGTTGCTTGTCTGTCTAGCAGATCTTATCTCTATTATCCGGTGCATTGACTGTGTTTGATCAGTGTTCTTTTAATTTCGCATCTGAATCTAGGCATAATTTTTTGTTGGCCAACCTATCTATTCACCCCCCCCTCTAGATCCACATTCGTGGTGAAAGAGCCTTCAATCTAATTTTAACACTATCCGGAGCCAGTTGACCCCACGGTCATGAACGGGATGATGGTGGAAAGGATGATCAAGCTGAAGCTCGCAGAAAGAAGTGAAGGTGACTACGTCGCGTTTGATGCGTATCAGGTACCATACCCGCTGCACCATGCTGCTAAACGGCTTCTCCCAAGGATCAACATGCCGCCAATGTTCGACAAGTTCAATGGGAAGGGGTCCCCGAAGGAGCATGTCCCTTATTACATGATCGTCATGGGTGACTTGGCCACGGACGAGTCATACCTGTTAAAATTTTCCGGGTCCTCACTGACGGGGCTCACATTTGAATGGTACTTTAGCCTCCCGACTGGGTCGATCAGCGATTTGTCGGATATGCAGAGGAAGTTCAGGGAAAGGTTCCATGTTACAGAGAGGGAGGTCACAGTGGCCAAACTATACTCAACAAAGCAGAGGGCAGATGAGACAGCCCTCGACTATATTAAGAGGTGGAGGAACCTCGGAATAAGGTGCAAGCGGCCCCCACATCAGGAGGACGCTATACAAATATGCAAACAGAACCTCAGAAGGGAGGTTCTGGAAAAGATGATTGGAATGGAAATACGGTCGTTTGACCGATTGAACAATGTCATGGCCGAGGTGGAAGCCTTTCTGGCCAGACCTGCCCTTACATCAACTGCCAGCACAACCCAGAAGGGCAAGGCAGTGGAGCGGCGCCAGGCGCCTAAAGAAGCAAATGCTCTTGACATCAAGGCGTTTGAGCAACAGAAAGGTAAAGGCAAGGAGGCGGTCACCCCACAGCCTGCAAGATCCGCAGACGGCAAAGAAGGTCCCTCATTAAGGGATAAGATGAAGAAAGCCTACTCCTTTCCGAAGGACAAGACCAGGATTCTGTTCGACTGGGTAACGGAGTATGGCGTGGTCACCTTGCCAGAGCCGAAGAGGCCGGAGGACCTGAAGAGAAAAGACAATCCAAGATTCTGCACCTATCACTAGATGCTGGGGCATCCAATCGAAGACTGCTATGTTTTCAAGGACATCATCGAAGGGATGGTAAAGAAAAATGAAATAGAGTTGGGAGAGTACAAAGTGGACCCTCCTCAACCACATGAAGCCCCTCCCAGAAGGGTAGGAGTCAACATGATCTCCCTATACCAGGCATTGCCCGAGGAGATCTCTGAAGCAAGTACGCGGCGCACCTATGAAACTCATTTCTTGGAGCCCGTGAAAGAACAACAGGGATGGCAGCAGGTCCCCGCGAAGCATAAAAAGAAGAAGGCACCCCCCCGAAAGTGGGGGCACATGTCCGTGGCATCACACCACGACCTGCTCCGCCCGTGGCAGCACCGGTGTGGACCACTCCACCTGCAGTCATCAGAATACCTACACATAATCGGAGGAGACAAACTCCGCTGCCGGTGGTCAAGGAAACCAGTCCTAGGATCCGCCGACTACAAGACCTTATTAAAGGGCTAGATGAGTACGTGCAGCCCGAATTGGAGCCTTTGCTGGTGCGGGACCATGTCCTGTGGCAAGAACTGGAGCAGCTCTCACTTGAGTAAAGAGAAGAAGCAAATGCAACATCCGATAAGGAGGGCAGTCTATTCTGGGGGCAGGCACCTATTGAAGTAAAAAAGAAGAAGAAACAAAAGAAGAAGAAAAGAAGGGCCGCTAAGGCCGACAAAGTGTAGGTTGTCTCCTGCAATACCCTCTCAGCACTCTTCAACCTGCCCGGTGAGGAGGAGGAAGAGGAAATTTGCTTCACACCCCCTGTTAAGGGAGACAAGGTCGAAGCCGTGACTGCTGCACATGCAACCCGGTCAGGCCGAAAATGGGGGCACCAATCGCCGCCCAACCATAACATTATATTCAGGGGAGAGCAGCCCTACAAGACACCTCCCTCGGAGGTCAAGGGGGTCCAGATCCCTCCTCCGCCAGGCCTATACAACAAGAGTGGGGGCAAGACAGTCCCTTCATTCCTTGAATTTATGAAGATGTCCAAGGGAAAGCAGCCGTGCCAGGAGGCTAACCCAGCACCCGGGAACGTTCACCCGCAACCAGCACAGTATGCCGAAGCTCCGAATGCAGATGGAGCTTGCCCTACAGCGGCTGATGAAGAATAGCAAGGATCCGGTGCTAACCAGAGAGGTGCCGAGTCCGAGGCAGATGAAGCGGGTCCATCCAGGGCCGCAACTCAGGACTCTCCCAAGCCCAGGTGTGCGGAAGAGATGAAGTTTTCCAATGTCCGAGCTGGGAGCAGAATAATGAAGCTATTCAAGAAGCTCCCTGCTAGATTTACAATCTGGGAGATCCTCTCTTTGAGTGAAGAGACCCGACATGCGATCATCACTGCTCTGCAGATGCCTGCTCATTTTAAGACCTGCTTGGCTGAAGCGATGCCGGAAGCCAGCATGGCCTTCACTCAAAAGGACATGCTTCTTCCTACCATCAGCCACAACAGGCCGCTGTACATGAAGGGGCACCTGAACGGAAGGGAGCTGAACAGAATTCTGATCGATCCTGGTGCAGCTATCAATATTCTGCCCTACAGGATCTACAAGAGGCACCACTTCAACGTGCATCTCGAAAAGGTCGGAGATATGCGTATCACCGGCTTTAATCAGAAATGTGAAGTGTCAATGGGGGTGGCAGAGTTCATGCTCACCTTGGCAGATTTTACTACGAAGGTGCAGTTTCATGTCATCGACTCCCGCACCTCGTACAAGGCGCTGCTTGGCCGTCCGTGGCTGCATGAAAATATGGTGGTGCCCTCTACGCTCCACCAATGCATCAAGTATAGCCTCGAAGGGAAGGAGGTGAGGATCTTTGCTGATCTCCACCCGTTCGAAGTGTTCGAGTGTCATCTGGCATACGCTCACCTATATGTAGAGTGGCCTCAGAAGGCCCCTGAAGTCAAGACCCCTGTAGGGGCATCAAAAAGCTCATCCGGCGATAGCTGGTATCCACCACCGCCGCGCGGATATGTCAAGCCCAAGGCGGTCTCTCATATCACCGTCACCGGGGATGTGGGTAGAATAGCGCCTCCAACTATATACCCTGAAGTGAATAAAGCCCAGGTCGATTAGCAGCACGACCACATTGGAGTCCCTGACGGCCTCACCAAGCCGATTCCATGCCTTGATAACCCCATTGTCGAGCCTTTCAAAGCTTGGGAGGTGGCGTAGATAGATGGGCCCAACAGCCTGTTCTACACAGCTGAAGAACACCCTACTCGGGAAGACACAGATTGCTGCCTGCCTGAAGACATAGAAAATCCGTTAGTTCCCATTCGAGGTCTGGCGTTCACAACCGATCGGATGGCCAGGATGTTCCAAAAGCAACACATCCCCTCCGATCAATCTCATAAAAACAAAGAAGCTTTCAAGAAAATGTGGCATCCCGCAAGTCTGGACAAGGAACTGAGGCGCGTCTCTCAACACCCGAGGTTGGGCTTCACCCAGGAAGAATACTACTAGAGTGGGCGATACGAGGTGGACACCATCTCTGCCTTCTACCCTGCTGAAGACAGCCCACCGGGGGCAACTTTTGATGAATACCCAACGGAAGCTGAATATGCTAAGCCGGCTCAGCCCGGTAATCAAGAAGCGGAGACCATGATTCCTTGCCAATGCTGGGAGCAAGTCTATCCCGAAGAGGCGGCCCTTCAAGTCAAATTTGATACGGCTAGCAGTAGCGAAGCCGAAGATGTTGAAGAAGCAGGGAACTCTCCCTCCAGTAGAGTCCTATTGATGATGACCTCAGCACCTCTCCTACCAATCGAGGAAGCATCAGCCGACTCCGATCAAGAGACACATGCTGCCAGGAAAGAAAAGGCCACTTCTACGGAAGATACAACTGCCTTAGAGGGCGAGAGCTCCTCAACCTCTGCTACAAGACTGGGAGTCTGTCCCAGCCCGGCAATAAACAACCACCAGCCTATCATGGCTACAACTCTATCTACGGGGGGTGAAGCTGCTCTCTCGCCCTTAGAAACTACAACGGCCGTGGACTTGCTTATAGAGCAATCTGCACAGCTGCTATTGAATGAAGTAGAGGAGTCCCCGGAGGCTCTGATGATGTCAAATGAGGAAATCGAGGTCCTCGACCCCGAAGACGGCATTCCAGATTTCATCAATCTCAAACCGGCACCTCCGGAGATAGAAGATGGAGGCCAAGCTACAGTCGACGAGATGATAGAAGTCAACCTGGGAAGCGAGGAAGACCCTAGGCCTACCTTCCTCAGCACCCAGCTATCCCCAGAAGAACGGGAGTTGTATATCTAGCTGCTGCAAGAGTACCGGGACTGCTTTGCCTGGACTTACAGAGAAATGCTAGGTCTGAGCCCTACAGTTTCGCAACATGAGCTGGCGATCAGCCTTAAAGTTGAGCCGGTGAAGCAACCGCCGCGGCGCATGAGGCAAGAGCTCATCACTCAAATTTGTAAAGAAGTAGACATGCTCATTGACTTGGGATTTGTCGAAGAAAATCAATATACCACGTGGCTGGCGAATTTCATCCCCGTGAAAAAGAAGAATGGACAAATCCGGATATGTGTCGACTTCCGAGATCTGAATAAAGCTTGTCCCAAGGATGACTTTCTAGTGCCGATAACGGAAGTCATGATTGATGCTACAACCAGCCATGAGGCCCTGTCATTCATGGATGGATCATCCGGCTACAACCAGATATGGATCGCGGAGCATGACCGGGTCCACACTGCCTTCCGAACCCACAAAGGCATTTATCACTACAAGAGAATGCCGTTCGGATTAAAGAACGCCGGCGTAACTTATCACCGGGTGATGACTAGAATATTCGATGAGCTGCTCTACCATAAGGTCGAGTGCTACATAGATGATCTGGTGGTCAAGACCAGAAGGAAAGAAGACCATCTGCAGGACCTCCGAATCATTTTTCAGAGGCTGAGGCAGTATGAATTGAAGATGAACCCTATGAAATGCGCGTTCGGAGTATCGAGCGGAAAATTCTTGCGTTTCATTGTCAGACACCGGGGAATCGAGATAGACCCCGCAAAGATCAAAGCGATTCAGGAGCTACCTGCACCAAGGAACCTCTCCGAGCTGAGATCACTGTAGGGCCGCTTGGCTTATATCCGGCGGTTCATTTCCAATTTGTTAGGGCGATGCCAGCCATTGCACAAATTGATGATGAAGGATGTTCCCTTTTACTGGGATAAAGATTGCTAGATAGCCTTTGACAAGCTGAAAGACTATCTGAAGACTCCTCCAGTGCTGGGCACACCGGTGAAAGGACGGCCGTTGATATTATATATAGCAGCCACACATAACTCCCTGGGAGCAATGCTGGCCCAGAATAATGAAGAAGGGAAAGAACAAGCCCTCTAATACATCAGTCAGAGACTGGCCAGGACTGAGGAGAAATATACTTAAATTGAGAAGATATGTTTGGCACTGGTCTTCGTAGTCAAGAAGCTTTGACACTATATGTTGTCGCATGAAATCAGCTTGGTATCCAAAGAGGACCCGCTGAAATACATCATGTCCCAGCCGACACTCAAGGGTCGCCTGGGCAAATGGGCGGTGATCCTTACAAAGTTTGATATCTCCTATATGCCGCGAAAGGCTACCAATGGCCAAGCTATTGCAGACTTCTTTGCCGAGCACCCAATACCGGGAGACTGCCCGCTGGAACCAGAGCTTCCTGAAGATGAAACCCTGGAAGCCGCTCAAGCGCAGCCCTCCTTGTGGCAGCTATATTTTGATGGCGCTTCTAGAATTGACACCTCAGCGACTGGGTCAGCCAGGGTCAGAGCAGGGGCAGGCATAGTCCTAAAATCTTCGGAAGGGGAAGTCGTGCACACATCTTGCTCGATAAACAAGCCATGCACGAATAATGAAGTAGAGTATGAAGCCCTAGTAATTGGGTTGCAGATTGCTCTATCCATGGGAATTCAGATGCTGGAAGCATTCGGAGACTCCATGCTGGTTATAAAGCGACTGGAAGGAGAGTTCGATGTGCGAAAGCAAGAGCTCCTCCCCTACCATCAGCTGGCAACCCGCCTAATGTCAAGATTCTACTTCATCAGCATCAAGCATGTCAACCGAGGATAGAACGCTCAGGCGGACACCCTCGCTAAACTGGCCAGTTCTTTGGCGATTCCGCCAGACACGAGCCTGAACATAACAGTGATCAACCACCGGTAGGTCCCCAATGTGACAGAGGTCTTGGCTGACGAACAAGAGAGTGAGGTGGCAGCCGTCGAAGAGGTTCAACAGCCCGACTGGCGAGAGCATCTCCTACGCTGGTTCCAGCACCAGCAGCTCCCGAAAGAAAAAGAATAAAGAATGAAGCTCTTGAGGGTCAAAGACTCTTACGAGATGAGAAACGGAACCCTGTTTTGAATAATGGCAGATGCCCAAAGGAAAGTTCTACTTCGTTGCTTGTCTTCAGCAGAAGCTGGGCAGGTGATGCAAGAAGTCCACGTGGGTTCAGCTGGAGCGCATCAGGTCGGCCCGAAAATGAAAATTGAGATAAAAAAATTAGGTTACTATTGGCCCACCATGTTTGATGACAGCTGCAAGTTCGCCAAGGCTTGTCAAAAATGTCAAGAGCACGCCAATGTGTCAAGAAGACCGCCAGTGCTGCTACACCCCACCATACCAAGTTGGCCGTTTGCTCAATGGGGCACGGACGTGGTAGGGCCACTGCCAGCATCTTCATCAGGGTGCAAATACATCTTAGCAGCTACAGATTACTTCTCCAGATGGGCAGAGGCAGTAGCACTAAGAGAAGTGACGGGAGAATTGGTTGCAAGGTTCTTCCGGTAGAACATAATATTCCGGTTCGGGGTTCCCAGCCGAATTATCTCTGACAACGGCAGCCATTTCAGGAACCAGAAGGTTTATCGACTAGCTGATAAATATAAGATTGATTGGAGGACATCGTCCCCCTACAATGTTGTACATCCCTTGGTTTTGATGATGACAATAGGATATGTTTGATTAATCAAGTTCTATCTTGTTTCATAACAAATACAAGTGGTTTGATTGTTCCTTCAAAGTATTGGACTCATTCAATTTACCTCTGATAAGTTAAGTAATTTCAGGTCCACTGAAATCCAAGTGGAATCAACAAATCAGAAGAAGTGTCAAAGGCCGCTTGTCGACCAGGGAAGTGGTTATGGTCGACCAACGAACTCAACCAGAAAAGCATCAGATCATCTGTCTTCTGGAAGCATCTTGGCTGTCGACCAAAGCCCCGCCTCTGGTCGACCACAGAAAAGACAGAAGCAACAGACAGAACTGCTGGCCATCTGGAAACTGCCCCCTGTCGACCAGCGACCAGGCTGTGGTCGACCAACGGGCGACGTGAGTTTCAGCCAGAAGAATCGGCCGTCTGGGGACTGCCCATTGTCGACCAGCGACAGGGTCATGGTCGACCACGGGTTTATATATCGTCCAAAACCGAACTCTAACCGAATTCTGTTTTGGTTCCTTAAAACCTGCAGATGGTTGTTGCAGGTTGTTGGGCTGCTCAGGAGATAAGCTTCCGCACGGGAATCAAGGAAACAATCTTGCTTAGAAGCGGTCAAACTCGTTCTAACGATTGGATTTAAACCGATCCCTGTTTTCTAGCAGATTGGCGCTCGATCTGAAAATTGAGCGGGAAGAACTTTATTCTTGAAAATAAAAAGAGCTATATGAAGAATATAAGGCAACTAATCACGAAGAAGGAAGCGGTGAGAGAGCACGGAATAGAAGCCAAGGAAGATACACACAGAAGAGGAAGAAGGAGCTCTCCACCAATCAAAAATCTGCAGAAAGGTTAAAGGCAATCTCGTTGCTGCAGAAGGAAGACTTAGCTCAAGACTGTGTGATCTCCAGCAGCAGAACAATCGAAGGCAACTGACTGGAAGATCAACAGGGAGTCTAGGCTTCTTCATAAGCGTGATCAAGTCCCAGGCTGAACACCTATTCTTCTACACACGCCAATATTCAGTCCTGTCTTTCATCACCTGTTCTTATCATCTTTTCATTTCTGATTACAATTATTGTCAAGCTGTGAGGCAGCAGAATCAAGCTGTGTGTCAGCAGGTACAAGCTGTGTGTCAGCTGTGTTTTGGTTGAGATCAGAGATTCTCATAGTGAAGCCTTGCTTGAGTTAAGCAAGGGGTGGATGTAAGTCTCAGGAAGAGACTGAACCACCTTAAAAATCCTTTCTTGTGGTGTGCTTGTGTGTGTTTGATTTCCTATACGTATGCTTGCATCTTTACTATCCGCATTAGTTCTATGATTCATTAATTACCAGTAGCTCATCTGGTCGATAGTCAGTAAATTATCAAAAAGGGGGAAAGATCTATTCACCCCCCCTCTAGATCTATTCAGTCCGTATCCAACACGTGGTATCAGAGCAGGTTCTCCAAAAATGTGGTCTAACAACCAGGAGAGACCGGGCGGACTGAACTCTAAAAGCCTCATAGCTGAGGGGCACTCTGTAACTAGACCTCCATATTTTGATGGAACTGATTATTCTTATTGGAAAAATCGTATGCAGGTGTTCTTACGTGCGCAAGACCACGAGATGTAGAGGGTAGTGAGCCGCGGACCTTTTGAGCTACCGGAAGATGAAGAAACCTGGACCAGAGAACAGGTCAGGAAATCAACTGTCAACTGGGGAGCCATGAACGTGATGCAGTGCTCACTACACCCCACAGAATTCTCAAGAGTTTCCCAATGCGCAACAGCCAAAGAAATGTGGGATCGTCTAAAGGTAATCTACGAAGGTACTTCCGAGGTAAGAGAGACAAAAGCAAATATGCTAGTCTCAGAATATGAGATGTTTAGGATGAAAAATGATGAAAGTATTTCTGAGATGTATGCCAGATTAGTACAATTGACTAATGGCTTGAAGAGCTTAGGGAAGACATACAAAGAGCAGGAATTAGTGAGGAAGATTTTAAGGTCTCTCACATCGATGTGGCATACCAAGGCCACAGTCATTGAGGACTCAAAGGATCTCACAACAATGACAGTGGATGAGTTAGTAGGATCCCTGATGGCCTATGAGGTCAATCTGAAGAGAAAGGAAGATGAGGGCAAGAAAAAGAAGCAACTTGCCCTAAAGACTAAGACAAGCACCTCTGAGGTGTCTGACAATGATGACTCATCTAGCTCAGGTGAAGAATCTGGTGAGCTAGCCATGCTTACAAGAAAATTTAAAAAATTCCTGCGGAAGGAAGGTAAAGGATTCAGAAATCCAAAGGGCATGGTAAGGAAGTCATCCCAGTTTAAATCTGATAAACATAAGGCTCCTTCTAACAAACTCATTTGCTACAATTGCAGGCAGCCTGGACATATGAAGGCTGAATGTCCAGAAGCTCCTAAGAAATCAAGCTTCAAGTGGAAAGGCAAGAAACCCAAGGCGATGATTAGCACTTGGAGTGAGGAGGAAGAGAGCAGTGAAGAGGAAACAACTTCCGAGGAAGAAGAAGGAAAGCTCTGTCTGATGGCCAAGGGAGACAACAGTGATCTTGAGGTAAGTTCCCCATTTCAAGACTTCTCTAGTTCGGATTGGGAAGAAGTATATTCAGAATTGCTTGATACTTATGAAAGAATAAGAAAGGAAAATAAACATTTGAAGAAGAAGATCAGTCAACTGAATAAAGACAGCAATTCAATGGAAAACAAAACTGAACTAGAAATGGAAATCAAGTCACTGAAAAACAAGCTGAATCAAATGGACTTAGATGAAGAAAACCACAAGAGAATGTCCGAAGAGAATGAAATGCTAAAAAACGACATTGATGAGTTAAAACTAAAGACTCAAGAATATGAACAGGAAACTAAGTTAAGTCAAGAAAGAAACAATTCACTCAAGGAAGAAAACAACCAACTCCTAAGAGAAATAGAAAGAATTAAGAGTGACCTGAAAAACAAACAGGAGACCTTGGAAAAAATGACTCAAGGTCAAGAAAACTTAAATGCTGTCTTGGGAATAAAAGTAAACTTTCAAAAAGAAGGGTTAGGATACAATCCTACGGCTAAAAAGGAATTCCAAATAAAAACCGTAACTGGGATTGTTGACTCAAAAGGAAAAAGGCCCCTGATTAATCTATACCAAGATAAACAAGAGGATGTAGCTGAATGCTCCTCCAAAAGGAACAATGTCACCAAGGAAGAGAGAAATTTTAAAGAGAAAATAGTCAATCAATATAAGATTCAAAATAATAAACAAGAAACCCAAATTCACAGAAATCACCAAACAAACCAAGGACTAAACCAAGTTAAAAGACATAAATCTGGAAAACAAGATGTCTGGAGACAGGCTGGTCGACAACAGACCCTTCATCTGTCGACCAGAGGATCTGCCAGAACAGGCGCTGGTTACTGGAGAAGCAGTGGTCGACCACAGGTACACCAGATGTCGACCAGAGGTGCTGCCAGAACAGACGCTGAGTTCTGGAGACGCGATGGTCGACCACAGACATACCAAAAGTCGACCATGGCCAGACAAGCAAACAGAAATCACAGGTTTTCTCGGGTAAAACAAAATGAAAACTTGAATACACAAAGGTGGACTCAGATTAAAGAAGCTTTAGAACAAAAGCAACCCAACCTGAACAAGTTCAGAAATAAAAATTTACACTGCTCTAACAGAATCTGGGTTCCCAAAGGATTACTGCAGCAATTTCATAATTTCACAAGCTATCTTGGATCCGGGTACCATTGGGGTCCAAAAGTTTCTGTGTAACTTGTGATGCAGGTGTGTTTGGCAGCTATACACAACAAGTGGTACTTAGATAGTGGCTGCTCAAGACATATGACAGGGGACAAGGCAAAATTCTCCGAGCTAAACTCAAAAGATGGAGGACATGTGACATTTGGAGGAAATAACAAAGGCAAGATCATTGGGAAAGGTAAGGTAGGTAAGACATCTACAAATTGCATTGAAGATGTACTGCTAGTGGATGGCCTGGAATATAATCTTCTAAGCATCAGTCAGCTATGCGACAAAGGCCATCAAGTAGTCTTTGATTCTAAGATCTGTAAAATTCTTGAACCAAATTCGGCTAAAGTTAAGTTTATGGGCAAGAGAGTAAATAATGTCTACATGATAGACTTGGATGATCCAGCCCACTCCAACTTGTGCCTCACCGCCAAGAAGGAGGACCTGACTTGGTTGTGGCACCGAAGGCTAGGGCATGTTAGCTACAGGGTGCTGCACAAATTGGTTAAGAATAAAATGGTTTCTGGTTTACCTGAAATTTCGTTTGCTCAAAATGTCAAAGTATGTGAATCATGTACCCAAGGTAAGCAAACAAGAAAATCATTCAAAGGTAGAACTGAAAGTCAATCTTCTAGACCACTAGAACTTGTGCACATGGACCTTTTTGGCCCAACAAGAACTGCTAGTCTTAGTGGTAAGAGGTACGGTTATGTACTAGTTGATGATTTCTCTAGATTCACATGGGTAATGTTTTTATCACATAAAAACGATGCCTTTCATGAATTTCAGGATTTTTACAGAAGAATGAAGCAGGATGGTAAGTCCAAAGTGTGTTCAATAATATCTGATCATGGGGGAGAATTTGAAAATTCAGAGTTTGATGAATTCTGCAGGAACAAAGGAATAAATCACAGGTTCTCCTCACCAAGGACGCCAGAGCAAAATGGAGTGGTGGAAAGAAGGAATCGCACACTTGTTGAAATGGCCAGAACCTTGTTAGTTGAAGCCAATCTTCCAAGAAGATTTTGGGCTGAGGCGGTCAATACAGCATGTTATATTGTAAACAGGGCAATGGTAAGACCATCTAGTGCGAAAACTCCATATGGGTGTTTTATTCATAACAATGACAAGAGATCATTGGACAAATTTGAACCAAAGAGTGACCCAGGAATCTTCTTGGGATACTCTGACCGATCAAGAGCCTATAGAGTCTACAACACCAAAGATCAGCTAGTTGAAGAATCCCCACATATCACATTTGATGAAAATAATGACTTTGACAAAACTGGACAGGTAGGCAAAGATGAAGATGGGGAATTTCTGGAAGGCAAAGAGGAGCCAATGGAGACTGAAGCAGAACCAAAGCAAGGTGATTCCAATGATCAACCCGAAGGAGAGATCATCCCAGGTAACAATTCTGAAAATCTGAGATTTCTCAGAGATCATCCTCTAGATAACATCATTGGAGGAATTAATGAACCGAGGAAAACTAGATCTCAGCTTAAAACAGTTGATGAATTAGATCAGCTAGCCCTTGTATCTCAAGTTGAGCCTAAAAATGTAGAGGAAGCTTTAAGAGATGAATCTTGGATAAATGTCAT
Source organism: Amorphophallus konjac (assembly GCA_022559845.1). Classification (NCBI taxonomy): domain Eukaryota; kingdom Viridiplantae; phylum Streptophyta; class Magnoliopsida; order Alismatales; family Araceae; genus Amorphophallus; species Amorphophallus konjac. The sequence continues at coordinate 238,983,497 of CM040123.1, forward strand.
GCATGAAGAATTAAATCAATTTGAAAGAAATCAGGTTTGGAAACTTGTTCCCAGACCCTCATCTCATCCTGTTATTGGAACCAAATGGGTTTATAAAAATAAGCTTAATGAAGAAGGAGTTGTTATGAGGAACAAGGCTCGGTTGGTGGCTAAGGGGTATAACCAAGAATTTGGAGTTGATTTTGAAGAATCATATGCTCCAGTTGTAAGGTTAGAAGCCATTAGAATATTGTTAGCATTTGCGGCGTCCCATGGAATTAAATTGCAGCAAATGGATGTAAAAAGTGCCTTTCTAAATGGCTTTGTAAAGGAAGAAGTCTTTGTGGAACAACCCCCTGGTTTTGAAAATGATGATCTTCCTAATCATGTCTTTAAACTGCATAAGGCTTTGTATGGTTTAAAGCAGGCTCCTAGGGCATGGTACGACAGACTGAGTTCATTCCTCACCAAAAAGGGCTACACAAGAGGTAAAATTGATCAAACATTATTCTCCAAGACCCAAGGTAAGAATATACTAATTGTGCAAATCTATGTGGATGATATTGTGTTTGGATCCACTGAAGCTTCATTATGTACTGAATTTGCAAATCTAATGACCAATGAGTTTGAAATGAGTTTAATGGGTGATTTACAGTTCTTTCTTGGATTGCAGATTCTACAATGTAGAGAAGGCTACTTCATAAATCAATCCAAGTACATAAAGGAGATGCTGAAAAAGTTTGGCATGGAGAGCTGCAAACCAATAGAGTCACCCATGGGGACAAATGCAACATTGGAGGCTGATGTAAAAGGTAACATGGTAGATGCCAAGAAATACAGAGGTATGATCGGATCCCTACTATATTTAACTGCCTCTAGGCCAGACATTCAGTTCAGTGTATGCATGTGTGCTAGATATCAATCTAGCCCTAGAGATTCACATTTAGGGGCTGTCAAGCGTATCCTTCGTTACCTTGCCGGTACCCAAGAATTGGGTTTATGGTATCCTACTTATTGCAAACTAGATTTAATTTCATATTCAGATGCTGATTATGCTGGTTGCAAAATTGATAGGAAGAGTACTAGTGGTTATTGTCAAATATTAGGTGGATGTTTAATATCATGGGCTTCTAAAAAATAGCATTCTGTGGCACTCTCCACTGCTGAGGCTGAGTATGTCGCAGTAGGGAGCTGTGGTACACAGGTTTTGTGGATAAAACATCAACTCCAAGACTACAATGTAGATCTTGGATGTGCACCTATTTTCTGTGACAACACTAGTGCTATTAATTTGTCTAAAAACCCCATTCAACACTCTAGGACAAAACACATTGAGATCCGTCATCACTTTCTAAGAGATGAGGTCTCCAAAGGAAATTTCATGCTTCATTTTGTAGAAACTGAAAAACAACTGGCAGACATTTTCACAAAACCCCTTAACAATGACAGATTTTCAACTCTAAGAAGGGAGTTAGGAATTTGTAGAATTTCTCCTGAAAATTCTTGAAATAATCATATTCATGTGTTCACTGCATAGATTCTGTCATTTCTGTCTAAGTTATGTCAACTAGGTCTCTAGTACTGGTCAAGTTTTTGAGTTTGGAAAGTCTTGTGTCGGGTGCTACTTCAGCAAGTTCTACAGAATACTGGTTCTCTACGGCTCATCTCTTGTGGTCGACCACAGACAAGGCGCTGGTCGACCAAGGCATCAGGACAGGAAATAGTTAGCTCTGGGAATTCGCAGCTGTCGACCACAGGCGATCCAATGGTCGACAACAGGTTTGTCAGAACGCAGTCTTCTCAACAGGCAGGTTCTGTGTCAGCACAAAGGTCGACCACAGGCCACTCCATGGTCGACAAAGGACCTGAAAAAGGGAAATTGGATCTAATCAAGCTGCTGGCTTTGGTGGGAAATCTTCTGAACTTTTTGGACTCTGAGCTCAGTTTTGCTTTACTCACTCATCCTTGTTCACACTTCCTATTCCTTGTGTCTCTATATCTCTTTGTGGCCAACTTATTGTTTTCTATCTTCAGCAAGGACTCACAAATTGAGGGGGAGTAAAAAGTGTAAACTCATTCCTTAATAAATCATTGAACAACCTAACCATATCTTACAAGAAAATCACCAAAGTCATCAATGAGAGTAAAGGTTAAGTGTAGTAATGAGAATTTGACCTGTACTACTGCAATAAATTCAAACCATAACTATGACTCTGACTCAAGACTATTGAGAACTTATGTTTTTAGTAATGAGACTGTTTCTCTACCTGTGTCTGTGTTGGACAGTGAAAATAAACGCTGCTATAGCATGAATGTATATGGAATACGCCATAATTCTGCCTTCTTGGTAGAGCAATGGACTGAGTTCTGAGAAACTACTGTTCTCTATCACAAAGCAAAATTGGCTGAAAAATTAAGTGGGAGACATGTATGTCATGAAGACTCAATCTACCTCTGCCACTCTCAAAATTATTAATTGGGCATCCTGAGTAACTGGGGATATTGGCGTCTGATAAACGTATATCCTCACGGATAAAAAGTGTGTCCCAGTTAAAAATGGAATGGTTAGGCATGCTAAGTAGCCGGGGTTTCTGGCGTGTAAAAAGCGTGTCTCCTCGTGTGGAAAAGCATGTGATAAACCTGACCACAGCTCTTAAATATTTCAAAACGAAAAGGCAACAAAAATGGTTGACCTAATGCACTATATGCAAATAGAGGCATAAAACACTGTTCAGCTTGTTCAGCTAGTAAAATTATCTCATGAACAATATTATAAGTTTAAGGAGCCGTGAGTAAGAAAGTGGATATGGGGAGTCAATTTATTGGGGCAATACTTTCAAATTCTTTGAACCACAAGACCCACTCGAATTTGTCACAAGGTGGTCTTTGAGAAAGGGAGGAAAGGTTACTTAATTGTCTTATTAAAGAAAGGGGGTACACTTCAATAATTTCCCAAAATATGAGTTATGTTGATTAATCGTGACCGCTCGTTCTTTGCATCGCGATGGTTCACTGCCCTAACAATTAAGGGCCAGCCTTAATGCCCTACCCTATAAATTGTCTCGGCTGGGTCCCTGAAATTTTCCCATCCGCAGCCCTAGCCAGAGACCTCCTCATCCTCCTCATGGCAGAGAACGTGAAGCCAGAGACCTCCTCATCCTCCTCAGAGGGATTGTTCAAATGATCTTCTTTTTGCTGTTGACAAAGGGGGAGATAGGACTTTATGTGTCATTGTGTGTCTAGTTGTGTGTCTAGATGTGAGTCTAGATTGTCAAATTTACTTTGTCTACGTGTCCTCAGTGTCTTTATCCTTTTTTGAGTCTCTCATGTAATTAGTGCTATTGTTTTTGAAAGACACATCAAACGAATTGACTGAATGAAATCTGTGCTATGATAGCCTTGCATGCAATATCAAATGAATTTTATAATCTGTTGTTTGTCACAATGACTCATGGTTGTCATCATCAAAAAGGGGGAGAATGTTGTGCATCCCTTGGTTTTGATGATGACAATAGGATATGTTTGATTAATCAAGTTCTATCTTGTTTCATAACAAATACAAGTGGTTTGATTGTTCCTTCAAAGTATTGGACTCATTCAATTTACCTCTGATAAGTTAAGTAATTTCAGGTCCACTGAAATCCAAGTGGAATCAACAAATCAGAAGAAGTGTCAAAGGCCGCTTGTCGACCAGGGAAGTGGTTATGGTCGACCAACGAACTCAACCAGAAAAGCATCAGATCATCTGTCTTCTGGAAGCATCTTGGCTGTCGACCAAAGCCCCGCCTCTGGTCGACCACAGAAAAGACAGAAGCAACAGACAGAACTGCTGGCCATCTGGAAACTGCCCCCTGTCGACCAGCGACCAGGCTGTGGTCGACCAACGGGCGACGTGAGTTTCAGCCAGAAGAACCGGCCGTCTGGGGACTGCCCATTGTCGACCAGCGACAGGGTCATGGTCGACCACGGGTTTATATATCGTCCAAAACCGAACTCTAACCGAATTCTGTTTTGGTTCCTTAAAACCTGCAGATGGTTGTTGCAGGTTGTTGGGCTGCTCAGGAGATAAGCTTCCGCACGGGAATCAAGGAAACAATCTTGCTTAGAAGTGGTCAAACTCGTTCTAACGATTGGATTTAAACCGATCCCTGTTTTCTAGCAGATTGGCGCTCGATCTGAAAATTGAGCGGGAAGAACTTTATTCTTGAAAATAAAAAGAGCTATATGAAGAATATAAGGCAACTAATCACGAAGAAGGAAGCGGTGAGAGAGCACGGAATAGAAGCCAAGGAAGATACACACAGAAGAGGAAGAAGGAGCTCTCCACCAATCAAAAATATGCAGAAAGGTTAAAGGCAATCTCGTTGCTGCAGAAGGAAGACTTAGCTCAAGACTGTGTGATCTCCAGCAGCAGAACAATCGAAGGCAACTGACTGGAAGATCAACAGGGAGTCTAGGCTTCTTCATAAGCGTGATCAAGTCCCAGGCTGAACACCTATTCTTCTACACACGCCAATATTCAGTCCTGTCTTTCATCACCTGTTCTTATCATCTTTTCATTTCTGATTACAATTATTGTCAAGCTGTGAGGCAGCAGAATCAAGCTGTGTGTCAGCAGGTACAAGCTGTGTGTCAGCTGTGTTTTGGTTGAGATCAGAGATTCTCATAGTGAAGCCTTGCTTGAGTTAAGCAAGGGGTGGATGTAAGTCTCAGGAAGAGACTGAACCACCTTAAAAATCCTTTCTTGTGGTGTGCTTGTGTGTGTTTGATTTCCTATACGTATGCTTGCATCTTTACTATCCGCATTAGTTCTATGATTCATTAATTACCAGTAGCTCATCTGGTCGATAGTCAGTAAATTATCAAAAAGGGGGAAAGATCTATTCACCCCCCCTCTAGATCTATTCAGTCCGTATCCAACATACAATCCTCAAGCCAATGGACTTGCAGAAGCCTTCAACAAAATGCTATGCACATTGCTGGCAAAGACCGTCAAGTTCAATAAGAAGAACTGGGAAGAAAAGATGTACGAAGCGCTCTGGGCCTATCGTATAGTCTATAAAACTCCAACCGGATGTTCACCATTCTCCCTCGTGTACGGGTCAGAGGCTGTGGTTCCGATTGAATTAGAAGTTCCCTCACTGCGAGTTGCCATCCAACATGGACTAGTCAGTAGTGAACAAACTAATGCAGAAAAAAGATTGGAAGAGCTTGCTGAGCTTAAAGGAAAGCATCTCCATGCACAACAGAATATCCAACTCTACCAAGCTCGCATGGCCCGTGCTTTCGATAAGCTGGTCAAAGGTCGAGAATTCAAGAAAGGAGACCTCGTAATGGTCAAAAGGAGAGAAGTGATGGCCTCCAACCCCAAGGGGAAGTTGGTTGAAAACTGGGTTGGACCGTATGTCGTCCGCCGAGTGTATGAAGGGGGTGCCTACATCCTGGTAGACCACAAAGGAGTCATCCAGTTCTCTCCCCTCAATGGAAAACATATTAAGCTGTACAACACAGCTCAACCGGCATTCCCAGAATGACCGTCACCCTTCACCTTGGTCTAGTGGCACTCCGCCCTGACCAAGCTACCCATACCTTGATCTAGTGGCACTCCGCCCTGATCGAGCTACCTTCATCTTGGTCTAGTGGCATCCCGCCCTGGCCGAGCTACCCATACCTTGGTCTAGTGGCACTCCGCCTTGATCGAGCTACCCTTACCTTGGTCTAGTGGCACTCCGCCCTGATCGAGCTACCTTCATCTTGGTCTAGTGGCATTCCGCCTCGGCCGAGCTACCCTTCACCTTGGTCTAGTGGCACTCCGCCCTGACCAAGCTACCCATACCTTGGTCTAGTGGCACTCCGCCCTGATCGAGCTACCTTCATCTTAGTCTAGTGGCATTCCGCCCTGGCCGAGCTACCCATACCTAGGTCTAGTGGCACTCCGTCTTGATCGAGCTACCCTTACCTTAGTCTAGTGGCACTCTACCCTGATCGAGCTACCTTCATCTTGGTCTAGTGGCATTCCGCCCCGGCCGAGCTACCCTTCACCTTGGTCTAGTGGCACTCCGCCCTGATCGAGCTACGTTCATCTTGGTCTAGTGGCATTCTGCCCTGGCCGAGCTACCCATACCTTGGTCTAGTGGCACTCCGCCCTGATCGAGCTACCTTCATCTTGGTCTAGTGGCATTCCGCCTGGCCGAGCTACCCATACCTTCGTCTAGTGGCACTCCGCCTTGATCGAGCTTCCCTTACCTTGGTCTAGTGGCATTCCACCCTGATCGAGCTACCCACACCTCAGGCTAGTGGCACTCTTCCCTAACCGAGCTCACATAAAATAAACAACATTGCCAATGCGGACCTTACGTCCAAATCGGCGAAAAGCTCTTCCTTTGCGTCGGCATTGTCTCCTTGCTGACGAATAAACCCTCTTCCTCGGCACGAGACTTCGTGTCCTATCCGACCCCTATACAGCATTGCCATCGCCGGCCTTACGCCCGAATCGGCACAAATTTGTCCCTTGCGTCAGCATTGTCTCCTTGCTTATGAATAAACCCTTTGCCTCGACGCGAGACTCCGTGTTCTAGCCGACTCTCAAACGATATCGCCACGTCAGGCCTTACGTCCGACTTGGATGGAAGCTCTCTCCTTGCGTTGGCATTCTCCCCTTACCAACGAATAAACCTTTCCTCAATTGGTGCAAGGCCCCGTGCCCTAGCCAATAGCTGTTTGCTATCGTCAAGGGCCAGGTACCACGTCTGGAACTACCGACTATCCTCTCCCACATGTTTCAAAAAAAAAAGAAAAGAAAAATGGGGTTGAAAAAAATAGAGATACCCCGCCGGACTTGTGCCTATATTCGGAACAAGGGCAAAACTGGCTATCACCCGACTGCGGCGAAAACCTGAAAGGGCGCCGCAGGCAAAATCGGGTACCCCGCCACGTGAAAACCAGAAAGGGCGTGTGGGCAAAAGCAAGAGGGGGCTGGCTTCGGTGAAAACCCGAAAGGGCGCTTAAGCCAGTAAAGTTGTAATCTAAAAGTTCCTCTTCTTTCTCCTCCTAATGAAACTCCAGAAGGGATGATCATCAAAAGTCCCACCGGAGATCCCCTACGAAACCTATGTTCGACCCTCGTCATCATCGGCGAGATCAGTCGATCTCTACCTTTAACTCAGACCTTTCGTCCCTGTTAATGAACATACCTTTGCTTCGACATGTAACCCATGTCAATGAACAAACCCATGTTCGACCCTCATCATCATTGGTGAGATCGGTCGATCTCTATTTTTAACTCGGACCCTTCGTCCCTGTTAATGAACATACCTTTGCTTCGACATGTAACCCATGTCGATGAACAAACCCGTGTTCGACCCTCATCATCATCGGCAAGATCGGTCGATCTCTACCTTTAACTCTGACCCTTTGTCCCTGTTAATGAACATACCTTTGCTTCGACATGTAACCCATGTCGATGAACAAACCCGTGTTCGACCCTCGTCATCATCGGTGAGATCGGTCGAACTCTACCTTTAAATCGGACCCTTCGTCCCTGTTAATGAACATACCTTTGCTTCGACATGTAACCCATGTCGATGAACAAACCCATGTTCGACCCTCATTATCATTGGCGAGATCGGTCTATCTCTACCTTTAACTCGGACCCTTCGTCCCTGTTAATGAACATACCTTTGCTTCGACATGTAACCCATGTCGATGAATAAACCCATGTTCGACCCTCATCATCATTGGTGAGATAGGTCGACCTCTATCCCTTAACTTGGACCTTTCGTCCCTGTTAAGAACTATATGGCCTTTGCTTCGGCATTTAACCAGTGTCGACGAACTAAACTAGGGTCCGACCCTTGTCATCATCGATAAGGCCGGTCGGCATTCTAGCAGGCAAGCTCTCCCGTGTTCCGGATTCTCCACGGAGTACAAAAAAAAAGAAGAAATGAAAAATGAAGTTAAAAATAGAGATACCCCGCCGGCCTTGTTCCTAAACTAGGACAAGGACAAAAATGGCTATAACCCGGCTGTGGCAAAAACCCGAAAGGGCGTTGCAGGTAAAATCGGATACCCCACCACGTGAAAACCCGAAAGGGCGTGTGGGCAAAAGCAAGAGGGGGCTGACTTCGACGAAAATCCGAAAGGGCGCTCGAGTCAGTAATGTGATAAAAAAAATGAATGATAAAAAAAATGAAATGAAATGATGATGTAGTAACGAGGTTACCCTCATTCGTCATTCCACTTCCACCTACCCTTTCGGTCCTTGTCACCATCGGCAAGACCGGCCATCCTTTCGACCCTTGTCATCATCGCCAAGATTGTCTATCTTTTCGACCCTTGTCACCATCGACAAGATCGGTCGCTACCTTTTCGGCCCTTGTCACCATCGGCAAGACCAGCCATCCTTTCGACCCTTGTCACCATCGGCAAGATCGGTCGCTACCTTTTCGACCCTCGTCACCATCGACAAGATCGGTCGCTACCTTTTCGGCCCTTGTCACCATCGGTAAGACCGGCCATCCTTTCGACCCTTGTCACCATCGGCAAGATCGGTCGCTACCTTTTCGACCCTTGTCACCATCGACAAGATCGGTCGCTACCCTTTCAGCCCTTGTCACCATCGGCAAGACCGGCCATCCTTTCGACCCTTGTCACCATCGGCAAGATCAGTCGCTACCTTTTCGGTCCTTGTCACCATCGGCAATACTGCCTATCTTTTCGACCCTTGTCACCATCGGCAAGATCGGTCGCTACCTTTTCGGCCCTTGTCACCATCGGTAAGATCGGTCGCTACCCTTTCGGCCCTTATCACCATCGACAAGACCGGTCGCTACTTTTTCGACCCTTGTCACCATCGACAAGATCGGTCGCTACCCTTTCGGCCCTTGTCACCATCGACAAGACTGGCCATCCTTTCGACCCTTGTCACCATCGGCGAGCCCGGTCAACTATCCTTTAACTTGGACCTTCCGTCCTCGTTAATAGACAAACTACCATTGCTTCGACATTTAACCCATGTCGATGAATAAACCACACTCTCAGTTTTCGTCATCATTGGCGAAGTTAATAAGGCGCATTCGCCTACTCTACCTATGTCCCACCTTGGCCAAAGCTCGACTCCGGGAATAGTTAATCTGCTGTGGAGCGAACACCTCACACCTTCGCTGGAGACGTGAGCGCTCTCCTGCGCTAGTAGCTTATATCCCTGGACTGAGCTAATCGACTAGAGAGAGAAAGAAAAGAAAAGAAAAAAAAAAGAAGTCGTTGTGGAAGCGACAAACAAAGACATTTCATTGATATGAAGTGTCGAGATACATCATTGCTCGGGGCATTCCCCGAGGAAAATAAGCTCCGAAGACAAAAAGGAGCGGAATTGGATACAGAAAAAGGGGAAATAGAATAAAGCTACTACGGAGGGCACCAAAAAATGTCTTCCAATTCCAAGAGGCCCAAGGAAGGATATTGAGTCAGCTCTTGCATCCGAGACTCAGTAACTGTCAGCTGCGATAACTTTTCGTCGAGAGAGGCAAGCTGCCCTTCAGCTAGGTCAGCTTCCTCTATGGTCTGAACCTCTAGGCGCTCAGTCTCTTGCAGTTCGGCTTCGGCCCTGACAAGTTCTGCACGCAGCTCCACTATCCTCGCTGTGAGGAAGGACCGGCGTTCTGAAGTAGTGCTAGCAGCATCTTGTAGTTGCCCCACGGTCCCTCTCAATGAAGTGGCAGCAGCTCGGTAATCAGCCTTCTCCAATTTTATAGCCGCCAGCTGATCGGATACCTCCCGGCTAAGGTACTCCCGCCGGTTGGCGTGTTTCAGCAACATTGTAACCCGTGGGATCCAGTCATCCATTGGACACCCGAATGCCAATAATGAGCTGGAGAGGTACTCTATCAGACTCCTCAGTTGTGCATAAGTCAAGCTCGGGGAAGTTGACATGGCTCGCTGAAGATTATCCAGAGATTGCCACACCATGTCGCTAGAAAATTGTAAACCCAGTGACGAAGTCTCAGGAAGCTGAAATTCCACCCTGCCATCCACCTCAGCCCAGATATCGTCGCTCACCCCGGAGAACGTCGACGGCATGGTTTGCAGGGCACCAGCGCTGGACTCGACAATGGCAACCGATACAACTGAAAAAGTCTCTGCTACGGTGACTTCTTTGCCTGCCTCTTAAGGTGAAGCCGTGCCGGCCATCTCGATAGCCGAGGATACTCGCTCCTCGTGTGCAGTCCCACCGGCTTCCACGGGAGAAGATTCCTCAATGACGGTCAAGGCCTTAGGAGCATTGGCCTCTTCTTCAACAATTTCTCTCGCTTCTAGATCCGTGAGGCTACTCTGCTCCAGCAGCAATTCTTTGCCGGCAGCCGGGGGTTGAGATTCTGTGACTTCCGTCAGGCCACTAGCTTCCACAACCGCTCCGGGTCCTTCTAAAGCTGCTGCTGCCGCATAAGTCTGTGGAAGTCGTAAGGCGAGGGGCCGTAAAACTGGTGGAAAGGTTGGTTGGCCCATGCCTAAATCCGGAAGAGGTATGCGAACCGTCACAGTTGGTGGCGCCACCTCAGCCTGCATCACATATATGTATGTCAGCCAGCTGATTTGGAAATAACAAGAAGGGCTGCAGGCGGGTGTCGGAACACTTCCTACCTCGACAGGCACTATATTTAGGCCTCCAAGAGTGGCCTCTGACAGTTCCGGCACTCCTCCTACGATCGGGTATGATGGCCCGTGCTCGATTCCTAGTAGCCTCGGAGGGCTGAATGTCAAAAAGTCACTTTCGTAAGCTGAAGAAGACCCAGCATCTTCAGTTTCTGTATCAACCAGTGAAAGCTCGTCATCACTGGAGCCACCACCGTAATCAACCCGCTCGGGGGAGGAAGACTCTTCGGCCTGCCCCCGGATCTCCAGCATCTGAGCAGGTGCCGTGCTACTAAGAGCAACTCCTTCAGCCGGAGCTTCCTCAAAAGTTTCTGTCTCAGGAACATCAGCATGATGAATAGCTTGGGGCACTTCCCTTGAAACCGCCTGCTCTCCAGCGGCAGCTTCTCCCGCGACTTCAATTTCAGGAAGCGTGTGGGTTGAATGTCAACTGGAAGCAAAGGTGATAAGCAGTCAAGACCTGACTGAAGACATGGCGGGCCGCAGAGCTCTATGGACAAACTGCAAGTTACCTTCCATTTCCTGATGGGGTGTTGGTGAAGGTAAATCTCTTTTAACACAAGCTGGAGGGGCTTCCTTCTCTCTCTCTCGGGCCGCGGCACCTGTCACCGCCTCCAGTCCAACAATGGCGGAAACAGTGCCAGCAGCTGCAAAAGATGATCAGCCAAAGTGGCAGAAATAAACAAACAAGTCATGGAAGGATGAGGAGAGTTATGTTCATCTTGGGGCCCTTGGTCCGAGGGGCCTCAAACTCAGCAAAAGAAAGACCCAGAGGAGGAACGACATCTGGTTCTTACTCCGTAGCCCTCCTCCGGCGTGCTTGTGTCGCCCGGGTCTCCACCTTCTTGGCCTTCTTGGCCTTGCTGATGGCCTCCCCGACTTGAGACCTGGTTCGCTTCCGCGAATCGCAAGGAGGAAATGGCGTCGTGGTCGGGGCCGGCTCAGGGATGTCAAAATATGAAGGCTTCTGCGCCTTAGAAATCAGCTCCCTATAATGCCGAGTCACCTCCACAGAGAGGTGAGCTGCAATGGTGCATGGGTGAGAAAGATGCATGCTGAGCATGAAAGAATCGGCTTGAGGATGAAACGAAAGACAATCATACCTGGCGGCCCTATGTACCGGGGAGTGAGCGCCCAATAAAATAGTGGGGGCGCCTTGTCTCGAGAAGCTGCCTCACGAACAAGCCAGCAAACATCACCTATCTTCTCGCTCTTCTCGACCAGCTGTGCCAAATCTTCATGGCCGCGAGAAGATAAGTGATAATACAAGCCCAAGTGGTCCAACCCCCAGCCGTCAGCATACTTAAAAGATATTAAGAGCTGGTGGTCAAAATGGCTTCTAATGAACTGGTAATTGAAAGCCCTTGAGAATGAAGCAGGGTAAATATCAAGGGGTATTGGAATACAGGCCTTCCCGCCTATCCTCCCTCCTGATGAAAGTCCTATATGGATGAAGACGATCAACTTTTGGACGCCAGCCCGCCACTACCGGAAGGGACTCCTCCGCCGGGATGGGAATCGTCTGAAGAACTATCCGCTCACTGCTGACCCGGCATAACCCCCAAAGTGTCTTGACATAGTCATCCTCTGAATTTTCGGCATCTTCGGGTCAGCCTTAGACGACCGACAGTTCACAGCCTTCGTGGCTTCCAAATATGCCATTACCTCAGTATTGGACCAGGATTTCAGCTTCTTCAAGTAAGCTGGATCAATGTCCAAGGTAGGTTCTGGCTGAGAATCTAGAAAACGACGCTCAGCAACATGCCAGCAGTCTTTGCGGGAATTACGATAGAAGCCCGTCCGCGCATTCCACCACTTGACAAAGTCCGGAGTCACTCTGGGCAGACGAGCAGGGGATGGCACCCTGAAGGACACATCTTCCCGGCGGTGGAAGTAATCCCACCATGTGCGGGCTTCATCCGTGGTCGTCTGGCCAACCCGATGCCTCTTCGTAAGATTAAACCGGGCTGAAGAAGAAGGAATGTTCTGGTCATACCCAAAATTCTAGCCAAAATGGAAGGGATAGTACGGCTCCAGCCATAGCAAGCCGCTCTTCCTGAAGACCAAGACACTGGGGTGAATGGCCAGTGCCCAATCAATCAGCTCTGACTCCAAGATTGGCCTAGTGCACTTGGTATCGGCGAGCGGATGAATGAACTCCTCTGTCTCGAACAGGCGGCATTGCCACATCTTATTGACAAGGGGGCTGGAGCTAGCTGCCAAGCTCCAGAAATGTAGAACTTCTGGCGAATCTATCAGGACTGTGGTCAACTTCCCCCGAATAGCAAAAAGCTGATCTGCCATTGAAGATGACTCAACACTGGCAAACTCGATCATCCTCGGCACAAGACGATCAGACTGAAGTGACCGAGGAGCTGCCTCAGGAAACAAATTGCAGACCCAGGCGTTGAAGAAATGCATCGGACCAACTGTTCGTGAATTTCTGGGGATACGTGATTTGTGCAGATCCCCCAGCATCTTGTAAAAAAGGCATAAAGCCACCAGACACAGCGACAATTTCATCCCCCAGGCCATCAGACAAGCAGGATAAATGGCCTCTGGTCTAATTACTGCCTCGTCCCCCTGAGGAAGAGCGAACGAGCAAAGCCAGTAAGTCAGATACGCAGCACAATGCGTGACTGCATCGACTCCTGTAGGGTTCGGGCCCCCTTGTCGCCCTCTCTTTGAAGTGGTGGGGAAGGTTGTCTGGCGACGGGCCCTCTTCTTTCACTTCACTGCTATCGGAGCAACTGTCGGGAAGTCTTCATATTGCCGCTCCCCATCAAAGAAATATTGAAGCCACGTGCCCATCCGCACGCGCCTCTTCTCGCCAGGCTTCCGCGCTTCCCGTGAATCAAGTGTCAAACGCAGCAGGGTGTGGTATGCCTTCATCAAATAGCGATAGGCAAAGCCTGTGAAGTACTTGCCTTCACCGTCCGTCTGGTCCTTCAGCCAGTCCGGGAAACAAACCTCTTCATATGGCTCCCCGTCTATCGGCAAGCCGCTCAGCTGGGACAGACTCCAGAGATCTAGCGAAGTTTCTCCCTCTGTAGTATAGAAAGTATTGTATTCCGGGCAGAAGACTTCGATCATCCCGCAGCACAAACCTCGAGAGATTGGATACCGATACCAGGAAGCATATACGATGTGATAAACACCTGTGTGCACCAGGATTGGAGCATATTGCCGTAGCACATAGTCTGTGAATTCAATAGCCCCCTGCCTGAAAGCGTGAGCGTCAGTGGCTTTAAGCTCTTCGAACCATCCCACGGAGATCTGATGTTTGAAGCGGACTGCCAGGAAGTCCAGAAGAAAAGGCTCATCTCGATACCCCCATTTCAGCGGGGCGAGGAATAAACCATATATGGGCTTCTCTCTGTCAACGCGCCCGGCAGTCTCGTTCCATCGGGCTGGTGTAAATTGTGGCGCTCTTGTCAGCAACCCAATCTCCGGAGTCAGCTCCTGCAGGCCTAGGACGGCACCCCATTTTCTAGACTCCCCGGGAAGATATAAGGGCATGCCTTGAATGACTGACTCGCTCAGACTATCTCTGTCCGCTAACAAGGCTCCCTCGACTCGACGGACGAGAATTATATCACGCTTCCCGCGAAGGTTGAAGCGCCTGATGAAGTCCATCAAGTGCTTGTCCTTGGGGTGGTCCAGTCTAACGCCATCCCCTCGCTCATACTTAAAGTAATTACCGTCGAGAATCATCAGGCGGCATGTGTCAACGGTATCAGTCTCTGAATCCGAAGACTCTGCCACCACGGCTATCCGCCTGGACCCCCGATCAAGGGAATGGACATTCTCCCATGTCACAGCGACACGGGACGCAGAGGAAGAAGAACCAGATGCCATGTTATCTGCAAGATAGCATCCGAAAAGAACAAGCAAAGTCAGAAATCATATGATTCAGCAAAATTTCTGACAAAATTTTGACAGGGTCTCCGCAGCCCAGGAGTTTGCCAAAAGAGAAGCGGAAGCCGTCCACCAAGGGAGCGCCCCCTAAAAGCAGCCATAGGTGTTAAGCCAAGACCAAATAGGACACCCGAGGGATTCAGCTCCGAGGACAAGTCCTGCTAGGAGCCTCCCAGGGCCCGAGAAATGGGTTTTAACCCAAAAAAAATGAACACAACTCACCCTCCCAAGAAAGCCCACTCACTCTAACTCGCTCACCGCGGTGGAGAGAAATGAGGAGAGAGAAAATTTTTTGCCAAATGAACAGTGATGGAGAAACTCTGAAGAAGAAGTCCTTATATACGGGACTCTTAAAACGGCGCACAAATTGGCGTGCCGTTTTAGCCCCTCCAAAGGACTCGCGCACCGTTTTACCCGGCGTCGCTTTAACTTCAAGCAAAAGGCGCTCCGCTTTAAGCGGCGCCATTTTAACAATAAGTGCAAGGGCGCGCCATTTTAAACGGCACCGTTCAAGCTTCCAACCGCGCCGATTTAGCTCTCGCGTTGCAATCAGGTGCCATTCTGAACTTCCAAGGTGACCAATCCAGGCGGAGCTCATCCGTCAGTCTTGCTACACTCCTGCCTCGCTTGCAACACCCACGTCTGGGTGGCATTTGTTGGCACTCAAAATGTGATGAACAGCGATCGAGTCACAAAGACGAATGATACGGCCTACTGAAGCACAGAAGCCGATGAAGAACAACCTGTTGAAGACTTCTCAAGCTGCTAGAGCCTCGAGTCACCTGGAATGAACACCGGGGACTTCACCTCGGGAGAGTCAAGATGAATCCACAATCAACCGGCAGTGCGACCAAGCCTGCCTAAGGATCCGACATCGACTCCATCGTGCCGCTACCCTACACTCGTCACCCGACCAAGGATGAAGGCCTACCCGGTGGCTCGCCACCTAAATGAAGACTCTCCTGAGGAGGAAGAACGCCATCGGCCCTTCATAACAAGGAACCGGAGGCTCTGGCAGCAGAAGGTCCCGATCACCCGACACGGGTTCGGCTTCTCACTATATTGGGTCCGTTAGTGGCCGAATGATTGTCAGTAGGCGGAATTGTTCCGGATGTTGCACCATCCTGCAAGGAAGCTCCAAGCATGAGTCGGGCCGAGCCGAAAGCGCAAATCATAGTGCCGAAGGCCGTGTCAGCAGAAAACCCGCGTGCTCAAGCCAAACACACACAGAGTTCGGGTTAAGGCCGTATGTCGTGCCGAGAGCTTCGTCAACATCCCGTCAAGGTTTTTCAAGGACCGCGGCGAGAGGAATGGCCAACGGTGACCTCTAGAATCATCCCCAGACTCATCGACTAGCCCTCGACATCCGAACGAGGCTAATGCGGTGCCCCGTTTCACCGGCGTGCCCCTTAAATGGCGCCGTCATCAACGACGCGCAAATGCTCCAAGGGAGGCTGCTCCCCGGTGCCATCCTCCCCGGCGCGCCCCTCCGTGGTGCCGATGAACTTGGTGTTATATAAACACCTTGTTCGACCAACTAAAAAAAGAAAAGAAGGAGAAGAGAAATTAAGAAAAAATAGGGGGAGAGAGAGGTCCTGATCGCCGAAGAGCCTCCACCAATCAGAGCTTTGAAGGGGAGGGTTTCTTGAGAGAAAAGATTCCTCTGAGGGTTCTCTTGCCGCGGCCGTCCTCCGCTTTGCACGAACCTCCCGGTGCCGGAGAAGAAGATTGTCTACTTCCTTATTTATTTAGGTGGGTCATCGTGATTTCTCCATCGATCCCCCTCCATTTGGGTTTCTTCTCCGATACAATGTAAGTGAGAAGGGGGAAAGGGCAATGATACAAGCCATTTCCCCCCCTCACCATCTCTGTGATCCTCTATCTCTCCCTCTCTAACTTCTTTCCTCTTTATTAATTTAAACGGTGACCACGCGACAACGCCGGCACCGGAATGATAATTTGTACATCTTCTTATCTCTCGTTCATGGAATGAATGGATATATCAACGAGCTGGGGGGGTTTACTATTCTTATCCTTCCTCTGTATCATCCTCTTTTCTCCCCATTGTGTTTTCTCCTTATGGCCGGTGAGACGGCGCCGTGCAACAGTGCCAGCGCCGTGGTAGGATGTTATGCGCATGTGCATCCCTATCCACCATGCTCAGGGTGATGAATGAAGTGTGTTTGAGCGTGGTGCCGTATTCATCTCCCCCATCGGTCCATCTCCCCTTTATTTGTGTGCTTACGCCGTGCGAATGATTTTCGTCGTTCGTCTTCTTCGACGCCGACATGCCCGGCTACGCTGTGGGCTACATTAATCCCCCCCCTCTCCCGGGGGTTTCTCTTCCACTTGAACGCCAAAGGTTTCATCGCCGGAGGCGTACACAGATGTGCGTATCTCTGGTCGGTTCTGAGCCTGACCTCTTATCCCCCTCCTGTTCTTGACCACTAGCAGGAGGAGATGAGGCTGTCCCTATACACCGCATCATTCCCGTCTGAATGCTAACTCGATAACCGTTCTATCGACCTGTGAATATATATATACGCATATACGTATATCTATGGCTATCATAATTAATATGCTAACTGTGTATGTTTCGCAACTGCACTGTATTACCATCTTTTCGAGGAAATTAGGTAACCGGGGAGAGGGGAATATTCCCTAGATTCACTGTGATTTCACTTTGTCCACAGGAGACCGTCTCTCAGTGACTAGCTCTTTTATGGATTAACGAGTGAACATTAAATGGGTTAATCCCAATATACCCAAATCCACAGTCCTTGACGGACCTTGTGGTGGCCGTGAGATGCGTGCCCCTCGTAGGCTGGCCCTCGGGGTTTCCTTCTCTAACCGGTAGTCCCGACTTGAGCGTTGAGTCGACTCGGGTCGCGTGCCCCTCGTAGGCTAGCCCTCGGGGTTTTCACTCCCATGATGAGTCATCTCATCCGCCCACTCTCACCCATGGACTCGGTGCCCCTAGTAGGCTAGACCTCGGGGTTTTCCTATCCGTTCGGGTTTGCCGGCCGCCGTTGTGCCACCCGGCTTTTAGGGGTCGCTTCGCTACGTGAGTACTCCCCGCTTCTCCCCGACAAGTCCTCCGGGATGTGGAGATGCTGCCGAATTTTCTGCTCGAATGAGTTAAATAAGATGTTCAATAAACTAACTTCATAAACTGGCTTGACTCGGAACAATCGCCGCGCTCGAGTATGAACCTCGTGCGAGCCTATGACTTGACTTTCGAACGGCCCAGGGCCGATCCGATGAATAATTAACTCAGTTAACTTTCAAAATCCTCCAAAACATTTTAATAAATCTAAAAATAAACCAATAAAACCTCGATTTCTATGAAACAGGGCTAAACCGTCGTCATCGGCAACCGGCGCGCCTTAATATGGCGTGCCTTGAAACGGCACGCCCTATTATGGCGCGCCGTTTCAACCCATTCCCCTTGTACCTACGGCTGGTGGCGCCGTTTTAAGCCTTTACCCATGCTTGGACCGCGCCGTTTTACCTTTTAGCTACGCGTTCCGCGTCGGTTCCATTTCGAATTGCATCGTCGCGCCGTTTCAATCCTCTCCTCGCCTCCGGGGTGATTTTCAATGCTAATAATAGAATCAAATAAACTCTGTCATCAATAAATTGAGTAAATTGGTTTGTCTAAACCTGAATTAGCTAGTTTCATAGCTTCATCATCAAGTTTAGGTCTAAGCATTCATGCCGCATCAATGTATGCTTGAGTGCACAAGCCCTCGGTATATCAAATGACATTAGCAGAAAGCCAGGCAACGCCCGACGGGAAGCTCTTGCCATGCGTGATGGTGGCCTTCGAACCTATATTCTCCGCCATGTAGTGAGGGTTCCGCCCTAATAAACCGTGCATGGTAGATTACAATATCTTGCATGATCATTCACATCCTTTGCATTCTTTATTCCGGCCTCGACAGCCCATTATCTCGACAATTAATCAAAGGTTTCCCAACTCGCGGGGGATGCAATTAACGCCATAGCCTTTATGGTATGGCGGACTACTGGTGCCGACCGAATCTCACTCTCGCCCGACACGGGTCAGAATGAGCGCATAATAAACTCGTCACCTACGTGACTGGCACGCCCGCGCAGTCAATCAGTTAGTTAATTACCAGTTAATTAATTGGTTGATCGACGCGTGAATAAACCAAATAAGCCTGATAAAATAATTTTTAATAAAAATAAAATAAAATCAACAAAATAACATCGCAAACACCAGGTGAGGAGCATATGGAGCCAGATGGGAGAATTGAAGTTCGTACTCCGCCACGGACATCATTCCTTGCCTTAAGGAGGTAAATTCCGCAGCCTTTCTCTCCTTGACATGCTCGGAGAAGTATTTTGCTCGAAAGAGTGTAAGGAATCCATCCCATGTAAGCTGAGCATTTTGAGGTTGTGTCTTCCACCAAGTACGCACAACTTTGTTCAGTTGGAACGTGGCGAGACGAACCTTCTCCTGGTCGGTGCATTGCATGACCTCAAATATCTGATTCATCTCGTCGATCCAATTTTTAGCCTCATCGGGGTTGGAAGATCCAGAGAATCATGGAGGGCACAAACTCCGTAAGTTGCCGTGTAAATTACCCGCGCCTACCCAAGCTCCAGCTTGGGCCATGGTTTTCAAGGGCCTGGGTGAGACCCGTGACGGTTTGTTGCATCTCGTCCCAGTTAACATAGTGAGCCATTACGAGAATATGGTACCTGAGAGAAAGAACGATTTGTTAATTCCTACGAAATTGAAGGGAGTTATCCTTAGAGATAAGTTCTAAACAACTATTTCATCCCGGGCTCTACCCAATCTCTCATAGGTGGGAACTTTCTTTCGTTAGTTCATAGGTGTGGGTCCTAAATCCTTGGACTTAGCCTCTGACACGATATTTTCCTAGGACTTACTTATGTCTAAGCTCTGATACCAACTTAAATGTCATGCCCCGAGCCATGTGTGTATAGCGGAAGCAACTCAGGGAACGTGAACAGTTGGCAATACGCCTCATGCTCGCAATATAAATTAGAGCACAATAACATCCGCATAAAGAGGAATGCATAATAATTGACCAAAATTCCAACTTTTATTGATAATAATCAAAGTACATGATTGTTTGACTCTCTCTTGACATAAAGACAAACTAGACTCAATAAAAGAAAACATCATGATTCTAACTAATGACTCTACTAGGCTTCTCTCTTGACTTTAGTTGCTCTCGGATCCGCCACTTGTATAGTCCGAATCCGACCTGCGAGTATTTCTTAAAAAGATTGGAAAAGTAGGGTAATGAGCACACTTGCCCAGTAGGTGTCTTCGTATCAACATGAAGGCATAGTTTAAGTAATTAATCAATTTAGCTCTAGAATACAAGGTATAAGAAATGTGGTAAAGCATACGACATAAAGCCAAAGTAACAATACAAGTATCAAGACATAAAAAGATGTGTGTGTCCACGTAGAATGAGAGCATGATCGAGAAAGAATATAATGTGGCCTTTCATTAACAAGAATGTACTAGCATGAACGAGAATGTACTTTGTATAACTATAAAGGCTATGCAGTAGAAAGTCATGTAAATTTCACAAGATGGCCTCGTAGTTTTCACCCGTTTATAAAAAAGTACTCCCGGCGCAATGCGACGCTAGTGTTTATTATACCCCATAGTTTACAGTATGTTTTCGAATATCTGCCGAGGGGGCTAACGTCGAGCCTTTGGACACTGTCGATGCCCGCTCTTGCATCTTCAAGTTATAAATCAAGCTACTTCCATGAAAAATACAAATATGTAGGACGATAATAACAAGTTCAAACTATAGTTCACGATAACAATATCAAGGCAAGAATGCAGCAATTAGGAATATGCGAGTTCCAAGGTCGAATTAAGAACAATGTCATGCTACGGAAGGAATTCGACAGCATAATGGTACATTCAATAGTTTCCATAATTCATTAATAATTTATTAGATAAGGTGTTAGGTTCTAGACAATCAATAGACAATCTAGGAATATAGGAAAAATCAACCCTTGGGTCAAACCCCGGGTTAAATAACACTGAGATAGGAAATGGTCTAGTCTAGGCCGTTTCTTGAAGTAGCGGTCACATCCTGGCCACAAACTGAAAGGTGGCGGTCCTGGGATGGCCGCAACTAGACAGAGTCGATCCCAGAATGAAAGAAGGGTTGACGTAGTGAAAATTGGGAGATAGCGGTCATGGGAATGCTGCTAACTGACAATAGCGTTCTCCTTGATGGCCACAACCAGCTAGAACTCAAAAAAACACCAGTCATGTGAGTGCTTTCTAGACAATTGGGCTTTGAGGGTACAACCAGCTCGGAGTCCTAGTTGGAATCTCAGGCTCGCGAAGACTTATGGAGGCCTTGAAACATGATCCTCTAGTTCGACAGAAGGAATATCCGGCGGAGAGGTTTACAAGTCCAAGAAAGTGTGCCTATAATTACAAGGTGTAACTAATGACATCGTACCGGAATACATGTCATGTACTTAAGAAAGACTCAAAGATGAGAGTGGTATCGTGATAAAACAGTGATCCAACCATCAATAAAACAAGTCCACAAAGCATGTGAAATATAGCTTTAATACAAAATTATATTATTTTTTGCAAAAATTAACATATGATAAAAATAAGTTTCTATCACATGGTGATCATGAAAACTTGCATGGATGATGCACAATATAACCATTAACAAGAATCCAAGGTCATAACTAGGAAGAAGACCTAATTACATGGGCTTAACATATTATTAATAGGGCTAATCTGTAATCTGTTTAGAGTTAACAAACTACAGACAATAGAAACATAGTAGCGGTCTGGACATGGCTGCTATATTTAAATAGTGGTCTATCGTGCGGCCGCTATTAGAAAATAGCCGTCATCCTGTAGACCGTTTCTGTCCCTCAGATAGAAGCTAAAAACCTCGTGTGGGCAGGCCTATTTTAGGGAAACAGATAAATTAAAACCATGCTAAACAGAGGGGTAAGACATGATAGATCATGAGAAATGCATGGAGATGCATGGTTTACAGGAATGAAGTAAAAAATATTTACTTTTCTTATTAAAGGCATGGTTCATGAATGCAGTGATAACCTAGATGTGCAATCAAAGTAAAACATCAAATTCTCCAAGTATAGTGCATGAAATCACGGGAAACCAGAGGGCTTTTGTTCCTAACACATTAATTTAGCCATCCATAAGATAATCTACCCCTGGGAATACTCCTAGAGTGCGAATTTCTAACTGGAAGATCGCCCTGGTTCCTGCACGTCCTGCACGAACCCAGCAACTTCCCGTCCTTCTATCTCCTTAGCCTCTTATCCTAAATTCTTGAAAATTGGAGGGTAGGTAGATAATATAAAGGAGAACAACTTCTTCTAAAGACTCAACATGGAATTACCTTGATTAGGGCTTCTAATCTTACATTCTTCCTCTGATAGACACCATATTTCTTGCCCATTCTACAGTGAAACAGCCACTTTGGGAGCTTCTATCTTTCCGATGGTTTGACCTCCTAATACGAGATTTGGAGGGGAGTTAGATAAAAGTAAGGAGAGTAATAACTTTTAAAGAACCAACCTCAGATAATGTCTCCTTAGCTTCGAAACACGCGATCCAACATTAGGGTTCGCATGGGTCGACGTTAGGGCCTATTTATAGAGTTTGAGTTAGGGCTAAGAATTAGATCGATTTAGAAGTTCTATTTGGGTTAATATCGATCTCAAAGAGTCCTAGATAGGTCTACCTACCAGATAGCATCGATCCCATGTGATTTGGGCATGAAAGATCCAAGTTTTCCATGCCTCTCACCGTTGCGTTCATGGAAGCTGGTAGCGGTCGTCCCTGGACAGCTATATGGTGGTATCAGTCGCACGATAGACCGCAACCATCCAGGGTGCCAGAAATTTAAATTTCTGTCAAACTCTTCCTATTATTTATTTTTTCCCGAGTTATCTCTTAAGGATAGGGAATTATCTTAAGGATGTTCTAGTGTATGGGCTTGGGCCAAAAGGGTTTGGACATTGGTCTATAGGCCTATTTTAGGTGGGCTAAACCTTTTCGTTAATACAAGGCCTTTATATTAATTCTAATTAACCCATAAGCATTATTAAATGCTCAAAAATTCTTTATTTAATTCTAGAAAATTCTGGGGTGCTACACTTTTCTTTTTGTTCTCCACAGTAGATAGGTTGATGTCTCTTCAATTTTTAGCATGCCAAGCATATGATGACATGGTTGTTATCACGGTGGCCACTGGCTCGGGGTTTGTTCAAGCTTATGGACATGACTCTGGGTTGCCAACCTCCCAGAATTCGCATGGTTTCCTCTTCGTTTTGAAGTTATACCGATTTCTTTTTCTCAAAACCCCACTTTGGGATTTGATCGAGTTTATGCTCATGATGCCAAAGGGGTGAGAGACATGGGATTTAATCTCAGATTATATATTCTATGATGCTCGGTATTCACTGTTTTGGGGAAGAGATGCAAGGAACGGCCTATAGGAGAGTTCCTGAGTTTACACATTCTATGAGTATGACTCGAGATTCACGCCCTTCAGGTCTCCTATTGGGCCACTTCCCGATTTTCTTTGGCTCTTTCTCGGCTCTGTTCTGAAGTTTTCTGATCACTCCCGGACCCCCGGGGGCTTGCTTCTTCATAGCATTGCCCCCGAGTGATCCTCCTCAAAGGGGTGAATACTAACGGCCATGTAGCTTGGCGACAATCTAAGCTCGCGTTTCAGAATGGAGACTGTGGCAACTCGCGGGTCATTGGAGCCCCTCGTAGGCTAGTCCTTGGGGTTTCCACGCCCAATTTGGATCACCTGATGTTATCACTTCTGTGCGCATCCTCATTATTTCGGGGTCATCTTGGACTCTCTGTTGACGAGTACCCAATTAACACCCCCCCAATGCTCCGGGCCCAGGGGAGGTGCTGCCAGATTTTCACCAGGGAACTTGAACAAATTGCAAGATTAATAACCCAAAAAAAAATGATGATGAATAACCTAAATAAAAAAATCATCATGACAGATATGCATCAGCCATGAAGTGGATAACAAAAATGATGTAGTGATGACCAGAACTTTAAAGGACTGCTAAAGATGAAACGAATATACAAAAAGACGGGAGCAAGAAACAATGAATTTCCGATCATAATAGAAAATTTCTGAATGGGCATTTTGCATGCACATGTGTGCATATATGTTTGTAATTCTTGATAGAAACCCCTACTGGGACTATTGTCCAGCGTAGTCGGACCTGCTCACATGTCAGGCACTTGCCCATAACAGGTCTGCATGATAAACTCACCAAGATTGCATGAAAATGATCAACACTGCATATGCATATTGAATTGTACTGGATTTTCACTATAACCACATGAACCCAAGCATATTTTCTCCTTCATACATCTTAGAACTAAACAACACCTTTATGCGTGCTTTGATTCATGCGTGCAATGATTTATGAATTCAAATCCATACCCTTGCATCCTTCAGGGCCATAGGCTCCTTGACACATGAACCATGCATGGATTCATGATTTCTTGTCATATGTCTTGTTTTCAAATGCTAATAGCAGAGCTTGGCCTGTTGGCAGTGAGCAGTGCGTCGACGCACCCTGAGGGCTACGTCGATGCACCCTTAGCCTACTGCCCCCTTCCCAGCCACCCTGCTTTCATATATGTCTATGTACACATTTGTATATGCATCGCATGCATGATTTCAGAAGTGCATTGGCACGTACAAACTAAAGAAATGCATTTGCATGCGTAGGTTCACAAGCCCCTATGCATATGCATGCTCTACCCATACATTAAAAAAAACAAGGATGAAAACAAATAAAAGAAAAGAGCAGGGGAAGGGCTACCATCCCCCTAGAAATGCTGGGTTCATTCGAGTGAACTCAATCTTTGGTCGACCGATCAGTGGATGAGTCGACGCACCCTGATGGCTGCGTCGACCCATCCAATAGCCCTCCATCTCTGGGAGGATCGGTCGACCGACCTCATTAGTTTGGTCGACCGAACTCCCTTGTCTTAAAAAAAGGAAAATAACCATGCATAATCATGCACAAAGAAAGAGAGAAGCAAGATCCAAAATCACACTTGCATGATAATCCTACATAAGAATTTCTGACAGATTACACAAGCATTAAGTCCCCAAGATCATGCTTGAACCCATGTTTTATGCCCCTTTTCTCATAAGCACTCACATACATATCTCCATATGCATATGCATGCTTTTGCCCATGTGTAGGAAGGGAATAAGAAGATGGGGCAGAACAAACTAAGAAGATTCAAAACACAACCAACTCCCTCCATGCCAAAATAATAATATGAATAAAAAAATGAATGAAATGAAAAAGATAGAACATGAAGGAGCTCTTGGCTCGCCAGCGGGGAGTGAGTCGATGTAGGCAGCCCCTTGCGTCGATGCAGCCACTCCCCGGCTGCTGGGGTTGCCCCCTTGTTATGGGTTGAGTCAACGCAGGCAGCCCCCTACGTCGACGCAGTCACTCCCCTGGCTCTCAGGGCTGCTTCCCCCTTCATGCTACATCGACGTAGGCAATCCTTGCGTCGACCCAGCCTCCATGAAACAACAAAAAAATAAGAAAAATCAAAAAAGGAAAAGAATAATGAAAGGGGGGGTAAAACTCCTGCGTCGACGCAGGCAATCCCTCCGTCGACGTAACTATGTCCCCCCCTGATTTGCCATAAACCAAAAAAAAAGAAAAGAGAAAGAAAAATAATAATAATAACAAAATAAAACAAACAACTGATAGTAAATAACCAAATAAAACAACAAAATTAATACAAACAAAGATGAACAAAACAACAAAGGAAGGAGTGATAAATCATGAATAACACTGTTTTAAAAAAAAGGGAGATAACACAATGATGAAAAAAATGCCACAAAAACACAATAATAAAGATAATGAACTTAAATGCCATCCTTAAGGAATTAATGGCATTTTATCCAGAAGTCCTCGTCTCCTTAGACTAGGCGTGAAGAAGATATCAACGGTGCCCTGCAAGCCGTGCTTGGCCCTCGGGGACCACCCCAATATGGCCATAACCCGACATTGCCCGGGCCAATAGCCCACTGATTTTAAACCATTTTGACCAGGATTTAACTCAATTTCTTGATCCTTCAATTATCAAATTTGCCGTATCTCGGCATACATCTGTCCCGATGTTCACTACGTATATTTGTGATGCTTTCAACCCGGACGCATGTCCGGACATGAAATGGTCAATATATGACGGACATGACTTTGAATACCCCTTTGCACCCTAATGTAGGGGATTTTAATGCTCTTCAATACACCTTTCGTTCATTTCATGAAATTTGATTTTTAGGCCATGAGGTCCCTTATCTTGGTGATTAATCAAAGGTTTTCTCCTCTCCGAGGTGATGTAATTAACGCCGTGACCTTTAGGGCATGGCGGGTTCCAGTCTCGACCCGATACCCACTATCGTCTAATTAGTCAGACGACGCACACCACTGGCTCCGGACCACTCCAGTCTCGGAGCCTGAACATATCATGACCCATGTGACTAGCACACCCTCGCACTTAATAAACCGATAAAATATAAAATGATATAAGATAAAAAGTGAGTCTACAAGTCTGGCACGCCCGGTGAGACTGGATCATCTTTCATCTCTTCACATGGATTTGGGGCTTCATGGCCTCCTCCTAAAATTCTAACATCCTCAATTTAAATTGCAGGTTGAATTTCGAAGAGATTAATAGCGTTCACATTTGGGTCGCTTATCGTCACAAGCCATGCTGAGCATGGCTACCTGGCGGTGCCGTCCCAGTTCGGTGATTTCCCCCCAGTGGTTGGGTTCCCCAACTTTCTGGGGGTCATGTTCGTGAACCTCTTGGAAGCCGGGGAGAACGAGCTCGTCGCCATTCCAAAGGTGACATCTGAAGAAGAAGCGAAGGTGGCAGCAAGGCTGGCTCACCGTCTCCAGCAAGTCTGTCATTATCGGACGTGTGCGGGTTTTCCTGAATGGCCGCCAGGCCACAATTGCACCCGACAGGGTGGTACCAACTGTGCCGGTGCATAATCAGTTCCAAGCACTGGCCCTAGATAAAGCGGACCACACCAGGTCCAAATTGAAGGGAGGGTTGGCCCCGGAGCCGACCAAATTCAAGCAAGCGTGGGTGCCCAAGCGGCGGGCCCCGTCCCCAGTACAACCAGAGCCTGTCAAGATTGATAGGTTCGAAAGAGAAAAAGAAGATAAAGAAGAGAAGGCTGAAGTGCTAGCTCGAGTATCTCGAAGACCAGCCTTCTGAGCTTATGCCTGGCAGATAGAAGGTACGGTGAGAGGTCCGAGTGAAGGTGCCTCGCCTACAGATCCACGGTGCAAACTAGAGTGTCATCACCTAGAGCCTTCTCCACCAATGGGTGAGATGATGTTACTCAGGCTGTACGAGGATACCTCCATGGCCTCGGAAACACCCTTTTGGGAACACAGTGGCTCTAGAAGCTGTAAATGATGTAGAGAGAAGCCAGGGGCGATAAGTCAGTCTGGGAAGCATAGAAGATGCTGAGTTAGGATGCTATGGGACACCCCTCCGTGAAAAAGCTACATTGAGGGTCTCGGTGTTTGATAGGTTAACTTTCCCAGGACAGCCAGCTAGGAAAGTGATCCGAAGGAACAAGAAGTTGCAGATTTTCACCTGCAATATGACCGGAGTGGCCAGTCATTACAAGGCTCTCCCCGAAGACCACGAAGAAGTGGCTAGGCTCGCTGAAAGGCCAGGTCCCATCACCAGGAGAATGAGAGCCACAATCGAGATAGTACAAACCCCCACCAGTGAAACAAGCTCAGATGTGGTCGCCATGGCGGAAAATGTGGTTATCACTGAAGGTGAAGGAGAGAGGCCAGCACCTTCTCTAGATACTCTGTTGGAAGGAGGAGGCCAAGTTCCCAGCCCATCCACCCCTAATCTAGCAATGATGATGCTGCTCCAGAAGTATCAACAGGAGATTGAACCATTGAAAAGGCAAGTAAGCGAACTAACTGTGCATGCTTCTGCCTCGAAGCAGGTCGAAGCCCCTCACGTAAACATCTCAGTGAGGCACCGATGAGTTCGAGGGTTCCCCTTAGATGATGGCTTCTCAGCCGGCACCCCACTACATTGGGGGCATGGCCCCAATACTACATTTGGCTCCCCAGCACCAAGAAACTGCCACTATACCCCAGGTGACGGTGTTGACAACGCCACAGATGCAGCCAACTCATTTCTACCCGGAACCGGTGGATTCGACAATGACGAATAAGCTGATGATCGAGCAGATGATCGAGATGAAGCTGGCAGATCGGGGTAGTATTGAGCATGCTCTATTTTATGTGCATAAGGTTCCTTACCCTATCCATCATGCGGCCAAGAGATTGCCTCTCGGCGTCAACAAGCCGCTGAAGTTTGACAAATTCAATGGGCAAGGTTCGCCGAAGGAACACAAAGCCTATTACATCAACATGATGGGTGATTTGACGACCGATGAATCATACCTATTGAAGTTCTTTGGGTCCTCGCTCAAGGGGCTCGCATTCGAATGGTACTCAAACTTACCGGTAGGGTCCATCACTGACTGGCCGGATATGCAACGAATGTTTTGGGAGCGGTTCCACGTCATCGAAAGGGAAGTCATCGTGGTCGAACTTTATGCCTCTAGGCAAAAGAATGATGAAACTACTCTGTAAAATATCAAGAGATGGTGGAACCTCAACATGAGGTGTAGACGTCCGCCACATCAAGAGGATACGATCCAGATCTGCAAGCAGAATCTGAGGCAGGAAGTCCTAGAACAGATGATCAGTATGGAAACAGGTCTTTCCACTGATTGAATAATGTGGTGGCGAAAATCAAGGCTTTCCTCTCCAGATACTCTTCCATCCCAGTCGCCCCAAGCCAAAAGTCAAAGTCAGCTGATAAATGACCCGCGCCTAAAGAAGTCAACATGGTTGACTTTAAGGTCTTCGAGCAGCAGAAGATCAAGGATAAAGGAGTCGCCAACACTTCTCCTGCTAAGCCGGCTGAACAATAAGAAGGCTTCTCCTTGCGAATTAGAATGAAGAAACTTTATTCCTTTCCAAAGGAGAAGACATAGGTCCTCTTTGAATGGGCCAACAGATACAACAAGATTACTCCCTCGGAGCCAAAGAGACCCAGTGATGCCAAGAGGAACGATGATCCTCGATACTGCCCATATCATCAGATGCTTGGGCACACCATCGAAGACTGCTATGTGTTTAAAGACACTATTGAAGGTCTGATCAAGAAGGGGGAGCTCCAAATGGGCGAATACAAGGTGGACCCACCACGCCCTCACGAGATGCCTGTGATGGGGGCAATAGCCAATATGATTTCCTTATATCAACAATTGCCTCAGCAAGAGTCAGAAGCTTGTACAAAACACACCTACGAGGCATTCATCCTTGGAAGTTAGCAGATGGTGCCAAAGAAGGCAAGAAGAAAGACGGCATCCCGCCCTGCCTCGAGAGTCTGAATCCATGGTGTCACACCTTGGCCGGACAGCCCGCTGTGACCCCAGTTTGGTACGAGACAACCCCTCGCATGGTCATCTGAAGGATAACCAATAACAAAAAGAAGTAGCTCCCGCTGCGGATGCACAGACAAGCCAGCCCGGCAGCCGAACGACTGCAGACGATCCATCAATGGGTTGGTGGAATATGAACAACCCAAGATCCAACCGGTGCAGCTGAAGGAGTATGTCCCCTAGGAGCACATGGAGTCCCTCAGGCTAGATCAATACGCTGCAGATGAAATTTGGGGTGAAGCTGCCCCAAAAGACGCCCCATGCAAGCGGATGCCAACTGAAAAGAAAAAGAAAAAGAAGAAGTTGAAGAATAAAAGAAAACGTAGCATTGCATCCTGCAATACCTTATCGGCTTTGTTCAGCTTAGCCCAGAATTCTAAAGAAGAAGATGAAGAAATATGCTTTGCACCAACTGAAGCAAATTAGGCCGAAGCTTCCACCTCCTAGCACGCCACTAGATCTGGGAGGAGGTGGGGACGTCTACCTCCGGCTAATCACAATATTATGTTCATGGGTGATCAACCATACCACATCCCTGAACCTGAAGTCAAGGGAGCGAGAGTCTCGCCTCCACCAGGCATCTACTCCGAAGATATAGCAGGGCAGGGAGTCCCCTCATTCGCTGAATTTCTACTTGCGTAGAAGGGCAAACAGCCAGGTCAGCAGGCTGATTCAAAACCCAAAAAAGCTCCTGCCTTGGCCTCAGATGCGCCATTCTCGGCAAACAAAGATAATGAGGGCACTTCCCATGCTGCTAAGCCCGTGCATATAAAGGATCCAGCCGACCAAGTATGTCAGGATCGGGCAACCCCCAAAAAGGAAGATAAACTATCTTCTCTGCCGACTCCTCCGGCACCAAACTGTGGCAAGCATAGCAAGGCCGAGGAGGCAAAATTAGCCAATGTCCGAGCCGGCACCCCAATAATGAAATAGTTGAAAAGGATCCCGATAAGATTCAGTATCTGGGAGATACCCTCCCTAGATGAAGAAACCAGGTAGGCCGTCATTGTAGCCTTGCAGACCCCAGCATACTACGAGACTTGTTTCACCGAGATGCAGTCGGGAACAACCATCACTTTTGCTGAAGAAGATATGCTCCTGCCTTCGGCCAGCCATAATAGACCCTTATATATGAAAGGGCAATTGAACGGCCAGCCTATAAATAGAATCCTGATTGACCCAAGGGTAGCGGTGAACATACTCCCTAACCGGGTCTACCAAAAATATTATTTCAATGTGCACCTGATCGAGGTCAAAGACATGAAGATAGCTGGGTTCAACCAGAAATTGGAAGTCCCAATGGGCATAGCGGAGTTCGAGCTTTCATTGGGAGACTTCACCACCAAGGTGCAGTTCCACGTCATCAACTCTGATACTTCATACAAAGCATTGTTGGGCCGACCCTGGCTGCATCAAAACCGGGTAGTGTCTTCTACTTTGCACCAATGCATCAAGTACTCCCGGTATGGAAAAGAAGAAAGAATATTTGCTGACTTACACCCCTTTGAGGTGTTTGAATGCCATCTGCTGGATGCATCACTCGATATGGAGAAGCCAAAGCAGACTCCCCAGCCAGCTCAAGGCAAAGGGAAGAAGATAGAAGAAACTGACGATTGGTTCCCTCCGCCCCCGCCCGACTGTGAGGCTCTACAGGAGGTGTCACACATTTTTGAAGTTGAAGGGGTGGTTCGAGCAATCCCATCTGATATTCACCTTGAGCCAGAGATGCCAGAGCTCGAGGATTTGCTGGGTTACATGAAAATCCCTCCAGGGATCACAAAGCCCCTTATAGATATAGACTGTCAAATAGCTGAATTACTGAAGATTTAGGAGGTGCCCAATCCTGAGGGCCAACCTACGATATTTTATACAGATAATGAACAGCCGGTGAACGGGGATGACGATTGCAAATTCCCCGAAGAAATTTATGACCCAGTCGTCCCAATCATGAGGCTTCCTAATATATCTGATAAAATGGTGAAGATGGTCTGGAGGCAATAGCTTCCGTTCTTCCAGACTGAAAGTCAGAAGCAGATGTTTAAGAAGTTGTGGTACCCGCCCAACTTGGATAAAGAACTACTGCAGATCACCCAACACCCTAGCTTGGGTTTCTTGATAGAAGAATTCTATTAAGCAGACACGATATCAATCTCTGCTTCCACTAGCAAAGATCCTCTAGAAGACCCATATATACAGAAGGCTCAAGAGCAGCACGTGCCTCTAGATGGTGAAATGCAAAATGAAGAAATACACCTCTAGAGGCCACCTCCACGCAAGGATACATACCTGGTCACATCCACTTCTGAAGGACTGGTCCCAGATAGTCAAAGTGACGAAGTGTTGCTGCCTCCGCCCGACAATAGAACGGAAGGCAGTGGTCCGAGCTATACCCCAGATCTCTCTCAATACAACCCTGTTACGCTCGCATTTTTATATGAGCAACAGGAGGGGATCAAGATACTGAAGGCACAGTTGGCCGAAATGACCAGACTTTTGTCTGACTAACTCGGGGCATTCTCCCCTGGCAAGGTAGTTCCACCAACTAGAAGCACTTCCCTGTAAGTAAGGCAGAACTGTATAGCCACAGGCAGAAAGATAGTGAATCTGCCATGGATTACATTAAGAGATGGAGGGACATCCACGAAAGATTCAAGCCTCCTCTAGGCCACGAAGCTGCTATCGAGGTTTGTAAACGAAGCTTGAAGGAAGAATTTTCCAAAGGGTAGCTGGCTTCAAATTCCAGTCCTTTGATCACTTGAGCAAAATGGCAGCAGATATTGAAGCCCAGCTGTCGAAACATCATCTAGCCGTTGCCACAACAAAAAGGGAGAACCGATCTCTAGGCATCGACCTCAGCACTCTCGAGCACTTGAAGAAGAAGATGAAGGAGGCAGCAAGTCCTTCGACCAATCAGCCTGTAGAGCAAATCCCCTCATTGCGGGAGAAAATGAAGAAACCCTATTACTTCCCGAGAGACAAGACTCAGATAATTTTTGAATGGGCTTGTCATTAAGACAAGATCACTCTGCCAGAGCCCAAAAGGCCAGAGGATGCCGAAAGAAGCATTAATGATCCTCAATTCTGCCCCTATAATTGGGTGATGGGGCATCCCATCGAGAATTGTTATGAATTCAAAGATATCGCTCAAGGCCTGATCAGGAGGGGCAAACTGCAAATGGGGGGGGGTATGAAGTGAACCCGCCGCACCCACATGAAGCGGGCGTTTATAAAAGGGGAGTCTATATGGTCATAGTCCACTACAGGACCCCTGCAGAGACATCAAAGGCCGAGCAAAGCAAGCCTCAAACCATGAAGCAGCCATCGTTGGGTTTCAGCGGTTTTAGCAGTTTGCCCTGACAGGAAATCAAGCACCAGCCTTGAGAGGGAATCATTGGCATTGGGTATATGCCAACACAAGGATAGTGTTTAAGCCGATCTTAGATGGAAGGTCTAAGCCGTTAGGTTTTAGTGGTTTTAGCAGTTGACCTCGACAAAGAGTTGGGCACCAACCTTAGAAGGAAATTGTTTAAGCCGGTCCTGGACGTAAGGTCTAGACCATTGGGTTTTAGCAGTTTTAGCGGTTGGCCCCAACGGGAAGTGAAGCACCAGCCTTGAAAGGAAATCATTTAAGCCAGCCCTAGACGTAAGGTCTAGACCATTGGGTTTTAGTGGTTTTAGCGGTTGGCCCCGATGGGAAGTCAAGCACCAGCCTTCAAGTGGAATCATTGGCATTGGGTATATGCCAACGCAAGGATAGCTTTAAGTCGGTCTTAGATGGAAGGTCTAAGCCGTTGGGTTTTAATGGTTTTAGCAGTTGGCCTCGATGGGAAGTCAAGTACCAGCCTTGAAAGGAAATCGTTTAAGCCAGCCCTAGACATAAGGTCTAGACCGTTGGGTTTTAGCAATTTTTAGCGGTTGGCCCCGACGGCAAGTCAAGCACTAGCCTTGAAGTGGAATCATTGGCATTGGGTATATGCCAACGCAAGGATAGCTTTAAACCCGGCGTTAGACGAAAGGTCTGAGCCGTTGGGTTTTAGTGATTTTTTTTGGTAGTGGAAAGTCGTGGTGGGACTGATAATGTGTGACGTCCCAGACTCTGTATATCGGGTAAACTCGATACCACTTGGATTCTGAGAGGCCTCCCAAGAGCGGGAAAGCTCCGAAGGGATAGGTGTGATGCCCCGCAAATTTTGTAGAATATTTCTAAATTATTTGAGTATTTTATGAAAATTTTAAAAGACCAAATGAATTAATAAATGAATATTGGGTTAAATAAATCATTGTTAAAGGCCCAATTATGATAAACAATTAACATAGCCTAATTAATTGAAGCCCAGAGGGTTTAAGGACCAAGCCCATGAAGTTTGGCCCATGTTCTAGAAGGTTAATTAGCCTATTCACGGAATTTAGGGATAAATACACCTTGAATAGATAATAAAATGGATAAAATAAAATTAGAGTTTGAACTCATTTCAAATTCGGCGCCCAGGATCTGTAGCGTGTTGTGCCCCTTGTGCTTTGTTGATGATGTGGTGTTTTAATGATAGCAATATAATTGAGTCACCACTTTGTCTTGAATATGTCTGATCTATTCTGTGGGAGATTGCATGAGTGTGCCATGTCTGAATTGTGAAGAATGCATGTGTATGCTTGAGTCATGCTGTGATAAATTGGTTTGTGCTCTGTTCTGTGCATTGCTTCTCTGCTGATAATGTTCATGTTGCAGTTCATCTAGTCTATACATCCGTCTCACTGTTCACATGCATCAAGTATGTACAGTGTCCGTCTCATGTCATATGTGTTTACTTCATTCAGAACTTGGTACACAGTTTAACTGTGAGCATGGCATAGATCATGTATGCATGTCTGTCTTTCACTAATATGGGTGAGGTGCAATGGCTGCGTTGACGCAGTGGATCAGCTGGGTTGACGCCATGCTGCTTTGTCTACTTTTTCTTGCGCATTAAGTCTTAAAGTCTGTACAGGGTAGTTCATGCATCACTCTCTTTGCCAAGTGTATACATTGGTCAACATTGCATCTTGTTCGCGAAGTCCATACATTGGGCCATTCATCAAAGTCCATACATTGCATAATGTTTGTCAAGCCAATACATTGCATTGTAGATGCATCGAAGGGAAGTATGCACATTGGTCTGTTCATATGAAGTCTGTACATTGGAAGTGTGTACAGTGTTCAGTTGCCTTCTCATAAGGTCTATACATCTAGTTGAATGCAAAGTCCACACATCGCTTCACATCATATGAAGTCTGTACATTGGAAGTATGTACAACGAACTGTTACACGCATCATTCCAGTTGTCTTCGTGTCGTTATTTGTTCCATCGTGTGCTGAACACTGCAGCACCTCGTGCTGCTTTCTGTGCCACCTCGTGTCGCTCCATCTGTGTCACCCCTATGTCTTCGAGTCTTCTGTATTCGTGGTGTTTCTTCCAAGACCCCGTGTCTTTCTTGCTTTGTGATTACACTTCGTGTCGGTTTCTGTTTTCGTCTTCGAGTTGTTCTCAGCCCGTGTCGTCCTCGAGTTCGAGTCGTTTTCCTGTGTCTTCGTGTTATCTTTTGTTTTTATGTCTTCGTGTTGTTTTTATGTCTTCGTGTTATTTTTGTGTTTTGAGTCTTCATGATTATTTCTGTATTCGTGTCTTCGTGTTGTTTTTATGTCTTCGTGTTATTTTTGTGTTTGAGTCTTCATGTTATTTCTGTATTCGTATCTTCGTGTTATTTTTATGTCTTCGTGTTATTCTTGTGTTTGAGTCTTCATGTTAGTTGTGTTTATGTCTTAGTGTTGTTTTATGTCTTCGTGTTGCTTCTTTCTATCTTCGTCCAGGTTTTCTCTGATCGCGTGTTTTACTACCGTTTTACCTCGTGTCGTTCTCTCTTACCTCGTGCTGTTATCATCTGACTTCGTGTCGTTATCTTTGTAGTGTTAGCTTTGATACTGTATGTACCTCGTGTCGTTCTCTGTTTATCTCGTGATGTAGTCATCTTATGTACCCCGTGTCGTTTTCAGTATAGTGCACCTTTTGCTGTTCTAATGTCTATACATTCATTTCTAAGTTCAAGTCTACACACTTGTGATCACATCTTAAGTCTGTACACTCGTGGCTAGCTGTTCAAGTCAATACACTCGTTGGCTAAGTCTTTAAAGTCTATACATTCTATCCTTCTGATTAATCTCCTATGACTGTGTGATAGGTACTGTTCGTGGAGCCTATGCAGAGTGGGGCACGTGATACGAGGCTGGCATCTGGCACGTGATCCGAGATGCAGAGGAGCCTCCACGTGGACTGAAGCATTTGGGCGGGAATCGTGGAGAGCACACGCCGCCCTGATCTGCTGCTGCTATATATATGTGTGTCTTCTTCCTCTGAAGGGCGTGCGTGAGGGGGATGAGAGTGACTGAAGTAGAGGCAGCCAGAAAAGAAGAAGAGGTGCAGAAGCGAAAGAAGAGATAGAGAAGCCTGAGAGCTAGATCGAGAGAGCAGAAGAAGAAAAAGAAAGAGAGACAGTGAGATACAGAGTGTGAGAAGAAGGAGAAGGCAGAAGCAGTGAGAAGAAGAAGAAGTAAGAAAGAAGAAGAAGAAGAAAAGAGAGTTCGTGCTGGGAGAAAAAGAGAAGCAGTAGAAGAAGTTCCTGCTGGACCGTGGATCAAATCCAGGCCAGCCAGCTCCTGCGAGAGCCACATTTGATTTTATCTTTTCAGCTTTCTGTTGCTGGGTTTTGATTTTCTTTTGAACTATTCACTTGTTGTTCTTCCGATGGCCCTGTTGGGGATCGGGTTCCTCCTGTGGACTCAGGAGAAGGGAGATCTTGTGTCTTCGGTTTGCAAGTAGCTGGGTGCTACTTGTGGGTTCCCTCCTGGTTTGGAGGAAGGGAGGTTTGTTCCTCCGGTTCTGGTCTTGTGGGTTGCAAGGCTAGGTGTTCCCTCCTGGTCTGGAGGAAGAGAGACCGTGTGTCTCTGGTTTCCAAGTGGCTGGGAGTCACTTGTGGGTTCCCTCCTGGTTTGGAGGAAGGGAGATTCATCTCCGGTTCTGGTCTTATGGGTTGCAAGGCTAGGTGTTCCCTCCTGGTCTGGAGGAAGAGAGATCGTGTGTCTCTGGTTTCCAAGTGGCTGGGAGTCACTTGGGGTGTCCCTCCAGTTGGGAGGAAGAGGGGAGGTTGTTCCCCTGGTCAAGCTGTTTGGCAGCCTTTGTTGCAGACTGAGTCTGCTGTGCTAGTGTTACTAGTGGAAGCCTCACTCTGGTTTGGAGTGAGGGGTGGACGTAGGTCTGTTGACCGAACCACCTAAAATCATCGTGCAGTGGTTTGTTTGATTGTCTGCTTCCGCTAGATGCATGCTAGGACCGTGATTTAATTGATTATCTATCCTAGAGGTTAATTGAGTTTCTTATATGTTCACTTAATTGCTGCGCATTCGATGCTTGCTTAGGATCGTTTGAGGGCTTCTTGAGTTGCTGTCTTGCTTTGATCCTTCTAAGGTTCCTCAGGCTATTTCTGCAACAGTTTTAATTCCGCATTACTGAGCATTAGAGTTTTAATTAGGCCATATTTGTAGAGGGATACATTCACCCCCCTCTGTATCCGGGCCTTACATTCTAACAATTGGTATCAGAGCGGTGTCTGCATACAAGGTCCAGTGACCTGCAGATTCGATCTTGCTGTCTTAGGTGCTAATTTGTTTTTAGTGCATAATTTTTCATGTTGCCTTGAACTTACTCGCTATTTGTTTTTCAATGGCTTTACCACCCGTCTTTAGTGGTTCTGGTTTCAGTCAGTGGTACACTGCTTTACATGCTTATGTAAATTCTGCTAATCCTGATTTGTGGAAATTAATTTCACAAGGTCCTCACACCTTACCAACGAAAGTGTCCAAATAGACCGACAGACACAGATCAAAGGATGGAGAAAATCAGAAAGTCTTTAACCTGTTGAAAGCAGCTACTGACAGAGCCTTATGGTCTTGTCTTCATAGTTGCAGCTCAGCAAAGGACATCCTGGATAGGCTGAAGTAATTTCACAGGGTAAACGAGGACAACTGCATGATGGCTAACAGAAGTAATCAAATTGGCAGCAATCAAGGCAGCAGTCAGACTGAAGATGATGATGATGAGGTAAATCTCTTCGAGAATTTTTCTCTAGAAGATTGGGAGAATGCATATGCTGAATTATTTGAATCTCATGAACTGTTAAGAAAACAGTATAAAAAATTGAAGAAGGGTACTGGTTTAGATAGTTCAAGTTCTCCTTGTAGAAAGTGTGTTGAATTGAAAAATATTCATGATGCCTGTATGTCTGATTCTCTAATGTTGAAGAAACAAATTTCTTTATTGAAAACTGAGAATCAAGATCATGTGAAAGAAATCTCTGAACTTGAAAAGAAGCTTAGTCTAGCTAGTCATGATTTTGTTCAGAGCAAGGATTTGCTGAAAGAAATTGAATGTGTTAAGTCTGAATTAAACAAGCTGAAATCTGAAAATGATTCTCTTAAAGAATTCTCCAATAAAAATGATGAAAAATCAGAGAAACTTAGACAGGAGAACAAATTGCTGATTGAAAAGCTTAATGCCATAAAATCTGTAAACATAGAATTACAGAAAGATTCTGAAAAATAACAGGAAATGTTTCATGAATGTCAGTCTCTCTCAGATGAATGGGTGGTTGATGCTGATCTCCTAGAGCAGAATGGTAAACTGCAAGAGGAAATCAATGAGTTGAAACATCTAAACACCCAGCTGACAGATAGGCTAATGATAATGGAAAAAGGCAAGTGTGTGAGTGTGGATAATTCTGATAGGTTGATGAATGCTGAACAAGAAATTGAGAGTCTAAAAACCATCAACTTAATGTTAAATGGAAATGTCAGTTGCAGTGAACAGAAAATAGCTGGATGTGAGCTTACTATCACATCCCTTCAACAAGAAGTTGATGATCTTTATAAGTCCCTATCTGAAGCTGACAATGAAACAAAACTAAAACAGGAAGTTGAAAAACTCAAGAGTCTGAATGATGCCTTGCATCAATAAGTCATTTCCTGTGAAACAGATCTGTCCAAATATGAAGCTAAAATTGCTGATTTGAATTTTGAGATTAAAGATTTGCAAAATTCTCTATCAAAATTTGTCAAAGGTAAGGACAATCTGAATAAGCTTCTTGGAAAGAGTGATAACTTTGAGAGAAAGGGACTGGGCTATAGTCCGACAAATAAAACGAGTAATGGGAATGAAACATGTACTATTTTTGTCAAAGCCACCAATCAGAACACAACCGCTGCTCCTTCTGTCTTCAAATTCATTGCACAAAAATCCACTGAAAAACCCAAAACTGTGGAACAAAATCAAAAACTGAAAAAGGGTGAAACTTCACAGAAGAAGGATAAAGACACTCTTGTTGCTATAAATAAGGCTACACACAACTCACATGATCTCTCACACATTCATATTAAAAAGGGGTCATATTATTATTGTGGGAAAGGAGGTCACATAATGGAGGATTGTGGATTGATCTTAAAGGATGAGCATGCTAGTGGAACTTTACATTCTAGAAACTCTTTTGATAGAAACCATGTTGCTAGGAAGCCTGATGCCTCATGTTATTATTGTGGGAAGCATGGTCATCTCATGAGTGAATGTTTTATCATGAAAGAAGATAATAAACAGCATGCCAAGTTCCCCATTCATGTTCATGGTCCATATGGATCTAACCACAATCCTAGTCAGCACATTGTGTGCTTCAACTGCAATAAGCCTGGGCACAAGGCTGCTGAGTGCTGGTTTAGATCTACTTGGGGTAAAAATGTTTTTCATAGAAGAAATTCTTTTGCTTGCTCCCACTGTGGGAAAAAGGGGCATACAGTCAAAGACTGTTGGTATGTTCAAAAGAACTATGTTAAACCCCATTTTGTCAAATTCCCTGCAAAACCTTTTGTGAAAATTTCATGCTATAACTGTGGGAAGCCAGGTCATAAATCTGCCGAATGTTGGATGGTTAAGAACAAGCATCAAACTGCTCATGCATATAACAGAAAATCTTATGAACATGTTTATAAACATCACCATGCTGTCAATATGCATCATAAGAATCAAACACCAGCCATTTCATGCAGATACTGTGGAAAATTTGGACATTCTATGGATGACTGTTCACTGATGAAATTTGATGATAATGTTGCAATGAAAATATTTAGAAAACCTGTCAGGGCTAACGCAGGACCCAAAGCTGCTTGGGTCCCTGCAGGATCAAGATGATCAAATACTTTGCAGGTGTGCCTTGGAGGGAGAAATAAAAGGGGTTAACCAAGGTACTCAAAAAGAAAATCCCAGGACTCAATTCAGGTCAGTTCTGAAATCTGTTTCAATTTCATTATCTGAAATTGTTATTTTGCTTGGTTGATTTTTGATGTTCTTCTCATGCTGTTGTTTGCACTAAACAAATGGGATTGCTTTGCACTGCATATGTAGGATAGTGCATATCATAAAATTTTGAAAAATCTAAAAAGAAATTCACTGCACTTAGACAGGGGGAGCATTCCTATTTCATATCTTCTTCACCTCATGAACTCCTTTTGTTTAAGTAACCTGATTCATTCTCTTGACTTTGCGCTATTCAACTGTATTCTCTGCTGATATCTCTAAAATAGCTGATCAGTCTGTATTCCAGACTCAGCTACTGTCTGATGATAAAAATCTCTTCTGATGCTCTTCTCTATTGCTGATTTACTCTTCCACCAGCTTGTACTCTTCCTTCATATACCTCTTAGCTGGTGTGACTATTTTGGCTCCATTATTGAGTTGTTGGTCAGCTAAATTTATTGTTCTGATCTGAGGAACTTAAGCTGCATGTCATGCAATTCAGTCTGAGATTTTGGTAGAAACTCCTATCATATGGATTTAAGAATTATCACTGAATCAGACTGATATAAGATTAATGTATTCTCAGCTTTGTAATTAAATGAATTGAAAATATCTGTTGATGAGGTTTAATAAACTTTAACCTCTTGTGTCATGTAATCCTTATTGTCTCTCATCTGATATCTGAAATTTAAAATCTAGGCTACTTTGGTAGAGATACATAGAGTGAGTGTTGTGGTTAAACATTAACTTGAAAAAGTTGACTAAATGAAAAAATTATGAATTCAGAGCAATGACTCGGTCACTGAGAAACTGAGTTCCTTATCAATGAAATAAAGTAACTCATGTCATGAGGTGCCACAGTTATCTCTGATAAAAATTTAGTGAAACAAAACCTGACAGAGCAATACCTTATTTGTGTTGAGTAGCTGGGGAGTCTGGCCTCTGATAAAGGTGTCTTCTCATGTAAAAAGACACTCATATTGCTAACTCTGCTCTCAAAGTGAGAGACAATGCCAGTTATCACACAGAGTAACTGGGTCACTTCAACTAAGACTTGTTGTGCCTCATGTAAAAATGTGTTGATCAACTTAAATTACTCAGGAAAAATATAATGTGCTTCAAATAAAATTATCTTGAAAAAAAATCTGTCAACTCATGTTCTTCAAAAAGTGTTTAACTTCAGTACTAACCTGTGTATTTTTCAAAGGTGCAATTGAGATCATATGTGTAAGATAAAAGATGACTGTTTTTGAGTGTTTTCTGACTATTTGGTTCACTTTTATTAAAACTTGGATTCAGATATGAGGATTGAGTTTAATTTGGCAAAGTTGGTATACATCAAAATTAAATCAGATTGGTTAATTTGCCACTTCATAACTCCTTATGATAGAAGAGTCTACATCCTTTAAGACTTATTGAAGTGATGTATGCATTCAAATCCCTCATGATCAGATTCTTGCATGATCAACAAAGTGAACTTCTCTCTTATCAGTTGACTGATTCCATCTGCATTTTTCTGACCATACAAATGTGAGGTGCCACTCCCATTATTACCTTGTTCACTTGCAGCCCTCTTAACTTCAGAATCCTTATGGTGGTGGATTTCAGATTGATTCCTGAGATACATTTCTCTCCACACTGTTGGAATCTTCCATCTTGTTCTGCAATAAGTTCGGATTCTGTGGTATTTTCACCAGAATTCAGATTCTTTGAAATGGCTGATTTCAGATTGATTTATTGGATAACCAGAGTCCATTCTTGTGCTTCAGGGGGAGTTATGATTTATTTACATCTAAGGGGAGAGTAGTCAATCATGCATGTTGATAAGGGGAGAGCTGTTTCATTGTCATAAGGGAGATCTTCATTTTTAAGAACTATGACTCATTCTCTACATTTATGTGCTGTCTTTGTGTGCTGCTTTTATGTGCTACAGTTGACTATCAAACCATTTCCCTTCTTTTTGATTCTGTCAAAGGGGGAGAATAGTTTGATGAGTCAATGTGACTCATTATGTTGCCATCATCAAAAAGGGGGAGATTGTTGTGCCCCTTGTGCTTTGTTGATGATATGGTGTTTTAATGATAGCAACATAATTGAGTCACCACTTTGTCTTGAATATGTCTGATCTATTCTGTGGGAGATTGCATGAGTGTGCCATGTCTGAATTGTGAAGAATGCATGTGTATGCTTGAGTCATGCTGTGATAAATTGGTTTGTGCTCTGTTCTGTGCATTGCTTCTCTGCTGATAATGTTCATGTTGCAGTTCATCTAGTCTATACATCCGTCTCACTGTTCACATGCATCAAGTATGTACAGCGTCCGTCTCATGTCATATGTGTTTACTTCATTCAGAACTTGGTACACAGTTTAACTGTGAGCATGGCATAGATCATGTCTGCATGTCTGTCTTTCACTAATATGGGTGCGGTGCAATGGCTGCGTTGACGCAGTGGATCAGCTGGGTTGACACCATGCTGCTTTGTCTACTTTTTCTTGCGCATTAAGTCTTAAAGTTTGTACAGGGTAGTTCATGCATCACTCTCTTTGCCAAGTGTATACATTGGTCAGCATTGCATCTTGTTCGCGAAGTCCATACATTGGGCCATTCATCAAAGTCCATACATTGCATAATGTTTGTCAAGCCAATACATTGCACTGTAGATGCATCGAAGGGAAGTATGCACATTGGTCTGTTCATATGAAGTCTGTACATTGGAAGTGTGTACAGTGTTCAGTTACCTTCTCATAAGGTCTATACATCCAGTTGAACGCAAAGTCCACACATCGCTTCACATCATATGAAGTCTGTACATTGGAAGTATGTACAACGAACTGTTACAAGCATCATTCCAGTTATCTTCGTGTCGTTATTTGTTCCATCGTGTGCTGAACACTGCAGCACCTCGTGCTGCTTTCTATGCCACCTCGTGTCGCTCCATCTGTGTCACCCCTATGTCTTCGAGTCTTCTGTATTCGTGTTGTTTCTTCCAAGACCCCGTGTCTTTCTTGCTTTGTGATTACACTTCGTGTCGGTTTCTGTTTTCGTCTTCGAGTTGTTCTCAGCCCGTGTCATCCTCGAGTTCGAGTCATTTTCCTGTGTCTTCGTGTTATCTTTTATTTTTATGTCTTCGTGTTGTTTTTATGTCTTCGTGTTATTTTTGTATTTTAAGTCTTCATGATTATTTCTGTATTCGTGTCTTCGTGTTATTTTTATGTCTTCGTGTTATTCTTGTGTTTGAGTCTTCATGTTAGTTGTGTTTATGTCTTAGTGTTGTTTTATGTCTTCGTGTTGCTTCTTTCTATCTTCGTCCAGGTTTTC
This sequence comes from Amorphophallus konjac, assembly GCA_022559845.1. NCBI lineage: Eukaryota > Viridiplantae > Streptophyta > Magnoliopsida > Alismatales > Araceae > Amorphophallus > Amorphophallus konjac. The sequence continues at coordinate 239,026,331 of CM040123.1, forward strand.
TCTGATCGCGTGTTTTACTACCGTTTTACCTCATGTCGTTCTCTCTTACCTCGTGCTGTTCTCATCTGACTTCGTGTCGTTATCTTTGTAGTGTTAGCTTTGATACTGTATGTACCTCGTGTCGTTCTCTGTTTATCTCGTGCTGTAGTCATCTTATGTACCCCGTGTCGTTTTCAGTATAGTGCACCTTTTGCTGTTCTAATGTCTATACATTCATTTCTAAGTTCAAGTCTACACACTTGTGATCACATCTTAAGTCTATACACTTGTGGCTAGCTGTTCAAGTCAATACACTCGTTGGCTAAGTCTTCAAAGTCTATACATTCTATCCTTCTGATTAATCTCCTATGACTGTGTGACAGGTACTGTTCGTGGAGCCTATGCAGAGTGGGGCACGTGATACGAGGCTGGCATCTGGCACGTGATCCAAGATGCAGAGGAGCCTCCACGTGGACTGAAGCATTTGGGCGGGAATCGTGGAGAGCACACGCCGCCCTAATCTGCTGCTGCTATATATATGTGTGTCTTCTTCCTCTGAAGGGAGTGCGCGAGGGGGCTGAGAGTGACTGAAGTAGTAGCAGCCAGAAAAGAAGAAGAGGTGCAGAAGTGAAAGAAGAGATAGAGAAGGCTGAGAGCTAGATCGAGAGAGCAGAAGAAGAAAAAGAAAGGGAGATAGTGAGATACAGAGTGTGAGAAGAAGGAGAAGGCAGAAGCAGTGAGAAGAAGAAGAAGTAAGAAAGAAGAAGAAGAAGAAAAGAGAGTTCGTGCTGGGAGAAAGAGAGAAGCAGTAGAAGAAGTTCCTGCTGGACCGTGGATCAAATCCAGGCCAACCAGCTCCTGCGAGAGCCACATTTGATTTTATCTTTTCAGCTTTCTGTTGCTGGGTTTTGATTTTCTTTTGAACTATTCACTTGTTGTTCTTCTGATTGCCCTGTTGGGGATCGGGTTCCTCCTGTGGACTCAGGAGAAGGGAGATCTTGTGTCTTCGGTTTGCAAGTAGCTGGGTGCTACTTGTGGGTTGCCTCCTGGTTTGGAGGAAGGGAGGTTTGTTCCTCCGGTTCTGGTCTTGTGGGTTGCAAGGCTAGGTGTTCCCTCATGGTCTGGAGGAAGAGAGACCGTGTGTCTCTGGTTTCCAAGTGGCTGGGAGTCACTTGTGGGTTCCCTCCTGGTTTGGAGGAAGGGAGATTCATCTCCGGTTCTGGTCTTGTGGGTTGCAAGGCTAGGTGTTCCCTCCTGGTCTGGAGGAAGAGAGACCGTGTGTCTCTGGTTTCCAAGTGGCTGGGAGTCACTTGGGGTGTCCCTCCGGTTGGGAGGAAGAGGGGAGGTTGTTCCCCTGGTCAAGCTGTTTGGCAGCCTTTGTTGCAGACTGAGTCTACTGTGCTAGTGTTACTAGTGGAAGCCTCACTCTGGTTTGGAGTGAGGGGTGGACGTAGGTCTGTTGACCGAACCACCTAAAATCATCGTGCAGTGATTTGTTTGATTGCCTGCTTCCGCTAGATGCATGCTAGGACCGTGATTTAATTGATTATCTATCCTAGAGGTTAATTGAGTTTCTTATATGTTCACTTAATTGCTGCGCATTCGATGCTTGCTTAGGATCGTTTGAGGGCTTCTTGAGTTGCTGTCTTGCTTTGATCCTTCTAAGGTTCCTCAGGCTATTTCTGTAACAGTTTTAATTCTGCATTACTGAGCATTAGAGTTTTAATTAGGCCATATTTGTAGAGGGATACATTCACCCCCCTCTATATCCGGGCTTACATTCTAACATAGCGGTCTATCGTAAAACCGCTAAGGCACATATGGCGGCCCATTAAGCGACCGCTACATTCTGCCAGTTCCGTGAAGTGAAGAAAGAGAAAAAGATTGGATTTTTTATGAGTTATCTCCTAGGGATCGAGATGGGTGGACTAGTAAACATTTTAAGGACTCTCAGGAATCGATCAAAGGTTTAATAAGAACTCTAGGATCGATCTAATCCTCAAACCCTAGCAAAACCCTATAAATAGAACCTAGTTTTGGCCTGCGCGACCCTTGCATTGGCTCGCGTGAAACCAAGGTAAGACGATGTTATTTCAGGTAGGTTCTTTAGAACCTTTTATTGATAATATATTTGACTAACATCTCCCAAAATTTTGTGCTAGGAGATCAAGCACACAAGGAGATAGAAGCTTGCAAAGTTGCTGGTTCCATATTAGCGACCCAGGATGTTAGGTTCGGTGCAAGTATTCAGAGGGGGGGTGAATGAATACAGCCTATAAAAACTTTCACCCAATATAAACTATCGCTCAATTAGAATTTCACTCACTCAACAGATTAAACACTCAGAATAAAAACAGATCAAATCATCTAATGAACCTGTGATCAAACACTTGGAGCGCCCCTATGCAAACATCTAGCGGAAGCAAACCATAATCAATCAAACCACAATGCAAGAGGGGTTTTTAGGTGGTTCGGTCCTGCAGACCTACATCCACCCCACACTCAACCCTAGTGTGGCTTCACTAACAGCTGGGCAACACAGCTTGCCAACAAACGTTGATACACAGCTTACCCAGGGGAACAACCTCCCCTCTTCCTCCTACCCGGAGGGAACCTCTAGCAACCCACGGTTACTAGAAACCAGAGACTCACGTCTCTCTTCCTCTATACCAAGAGGGAACCCCACTAGTAGCAGCCCCGCTACCAGTGAACCAGCCAGTAGCACTCTGCTACCAGCAATCCACCAGAGGCCTAGCCTCTCTTCCTCCTAGCCCGGAGGGAACCCACAAGCAGCCCCGCTGCTGCTTGCAAACCGGAGGAACCAGCCTCCCTTCCTCCACACAGGAGGGAACTATCACCAGTAGCAATCTGCTACCAGCACAAATCGGAGACACCCCCGTCTCCCTACTCCTGATCCCTCCAGGAGGAACCCGACCTCAGTCCAGAGGATCGGAAGAACATAGTAAATCAAATCGAATAAAAGGAAAATAAGAAACGAAAATAACACAGCAAACACAAGCTGTAAATGAAGGAACATCAGATGTGTCTCCCATGGAGCTGACTGGCCTGGATTTGATCCACGGTCCAGTAGACAGATCTTCAATAGCTTCTTCCTTCTTCTCCACGAACTCTCTCTCTCTCTCTATCTCTCTTTCTTTCTCCTCTGCTCTCCTTTTCTCTCATGCTATTCTCTCCTTCTTCTCTGCAACCTTTTTTCTTCTGCCGGCTCACTCTTCTTCTATTTCTTCTTCTTCTCTTTTTCTTTTTCTTCTCTTTTTCTGGATCGAAGAGCTTTCTGCTCTCTAGGCTTCTTCTTCGATCAGCCTTCTACAGAGGATGAAGGCTTCCTTTTATAAGCAGCAACAGCAGGCACACTGGGCGCGTGTGGCTTCCACATTTCTTGCCCTAAAACTTCAGACCACGTGGTAGCATCCTGGTATCTCGTCCACCCTTGGATCACGAGCCAGGCACCTCGGATCACGTGCCCTTCATTAGTACGCATTTGAATTTGTCCCACTGCATCGACCCTGCTATGGATAGCGTTGACGCATTGAAGACAACCAGATATAAGTCGCCCCTTTCTTGAACTGCTGCGTCGACGCTGCCAGTTGGTGGCGTTGACGCATGAAAATGTACATTTATATATTGGCGTCTCTTAAGCCGCTGCGTCGACGCTCTCAGCATGCTGCGTTGACGCATCGGCAATCCAGTGATCAAGGTCTTCGGCAGATAACCGTGCTACGTCGACGCTGTCTTGCAATGGCGTTGACGCACTGCAGTATTCTAGTGAGCTATGGACTCTGCCTTATTAACTACTGCGTCGACGCTGCTGTAGCATGGAGTTGACGCAGCCATGTGAAGTTCTGAAATCCTCTTCAGCTGAAGCGTGGACGCATTGAACTCCCAGCGTTGACCCTGTTCCCTTCAGCAACCTGAGTGTATAGACTTAGTGTTAACGTGCCAGAGAAACCAGTGTACAGACTTTATGTTAACGTGCCAGACAAACCAGTGTACAGACTTGCTGAGCTTTCGCTAAGTCTGTATAGACTTGATGAAAGAGTGCCTAGAAAGGCAGTGTATAGACTTGATGGCGTGAAGGAACGAGTGTATAGACTTCGTGATGCCAACAGACAATGATTGTGCAGACTTGTTAAACCATGCACACTGTATAGACTCTTCATGCGACAATGTATGGACTTAGAGGTTAACACTCGAATGTATAGAGTTGAAGACCTAACAATCGAGTGTATAGACTTCAAAGGACAAAGCATCCACAGAACAGACGATGTACAGACTTTGCCAATATGAGACACTGTACAGACTTTGTCAAGTGACTGGCTGTACAGACTTCAGAAGACGAAGACTCTGTATCGACTTGAAGACCATGAGCCAATGTATAGACTTGGCTTTGAACGCTTGAGCTGAAGACAATGATGTAATGTATAGACATGAAGAAACTGTGCACATTGTATAGGCTTGAAGAAGCAAGGCAACATTGTATAGACATGAAGATGAAGGATCAGACAATGTATAGACTTCACAGTTCAACAGCCATTGTATGGACTTTGAAACAGCAAATGGATAAGTATGTACACAGAGTAGAAGAGGCAGGCTGTATAGACTTGGAGTTTAACGTGCATGAAAACCAGTGTACAGACTTGCTGTCCTCACAGCTGACGGCTCCAGTGTATAGACTTGACGACCCTGAGCCAATGTGTAGACTTTGCACTGTACATACTTGAAGAATGCTTGCAGAAGGCGATGAAGTGTACAGACTTCATGAAATGCAAACGGCTGAACAGACTTGAATGAGTATAGAGTGTATAGACTTGAAGGCCTGAAGGCGATGTGCATACTTGCTGAGTTGACGCTGCAGCCCAATGAGTTGACGTTGCAACGTATACACTTTACGTTCAAGTGATGATATGTAGACTTGAAGTTAGACAAACCAGACAATCAGTGTTCTGATGGGTCGACGCATCAGCAAGAGTGGGTCGACCCACTACTGTTCATACTAACTAAGCAGAGTGTAGCAATGAATGCTTTATGCATCAGTTAACATGACTGAACATCAAAAAATGTTAAACTAAACTGAGCAGCAAGATGACTGAACATTTGATAGACTGAGTTATGATCAGAAAATAACTGAATAATAGCATGATGACTCACACATCAGGATGACTCACAGTGATTAACTCACATCAAAAACCAATCATCAAAACCATCATCAAAACCACAGGGGCACAACAATCTCCCCCTTTTTGATGATGGCAACACTTTCAACACATTGAGTCATTCTGATGATGTGAGGCATTCTGATGACTCAAATTATTCTCCCCCTTTGACTTCATCAAAAAGAAAATAATTTGAGAAATTAAAGCATGTATAAGAAATCAGTCAATTCCTCCCCCTTGCAAGAACAAAATGCTCCCCCTTTTAAGAGTTGCAGCAAAAACATGAGTCAGAGATGATCAAAAGGAGCTTGCATGCATTGATGAATGAAATTTTCCCTTTGGCAAAAAATCAACATAAACAGATACCAGAATGCAAGATCTCCCCCTAGAAATATGAATGCAAGAGCACAATTCTCCTCCTTCTATGCAGCATGATGCATATGACACGGAGGCTCCCCCTCTATAAATGGAACCTTATGAAATGAATGAGAAGGAGACCACAGGGGCATGCAAGAATTCTCCTACTTAGATCAACAGTCAGGTTTGAAATAATGGAGTCCAATGTGAGAAAGCAAGTACTCAGAATGAATGTGAAAGATTTTCAATGGGATATCAATTTCATAAATCTGATTAAACAAGTATTTTAGACTCTTCTATTATAGAGATTTATGAATGATCTTCATTGACAAGTCAGAGCAGAATATGATGTTTGCAAGGCTTGTTTATAAGTTTCCTGTACTCATATCTGAAATCAATTTTAATAAAAGTGAACCTTGCTTTCATATTGACAGTCTTGTTTGATCTTCTTCTTTCTTACTCACTCAATTTCAAAAATTCATTTAAGAGATGCAATCAGTAGTAATGAAGTTAAACACATAAGAAAAATATTTGTTTCTGTCAAGGGTTCCAATAGAATATTTCTTTTGCACATATTTTTCAAATGGTATACTGGATTAGCAGCAATTTTCATAACATTCTTCATGAGCACTTGAGTTTAGTACACCATTGTAACTAGAGGATACACGTTGCTTAGACGCTAGTATCCCTAAGCACTTGGATGGACTAACTGTCATGCTTCATAGGAACAGAGATTGCATTTACACTTCATGACACACTACAGATCATTTCTTTGATGAGTGAGATGTATTTCTCAGTGTGCATGCTATTGCTCTGCCAGATTATCAATCATTTTTTAAGCAGAGTTAACTATGGCACCTCATGACACAGTCCCTTGGACATGGTTTCTCAGTGACCAAGGTCATTGCTCTGACAGGATTTACCCTTAGACATAATCCATATTCTCAGATGTTTAAAAATCAATACTAATTTCATACATATCAATCAAGGAATATCATGGTTTCAGAATTTTTAGAATTCAGAAGAGTTTAAAAGACTCAACATGAAAATGTTGGTTAAAGTTTATTAAGACCAACTCAGATATTTTCAAGATATGTTCATAAGCAAACACAAGACATACATGAATCATCAACCGGCTGAAAGAATCAAACATTCATAATCCTATATAATAGAAGATTCCTTTTTAATTTATTTTCAGATTTATGATCAGGATATGTACAGAGAATACTTTCTGAGTGTTCAGGGAAGGCCGGAACATTTTAAAGAACAGCCAATTCAACAGATACCAATGGATAGGTTGAGTGAAAGTGGCTGAAAATAGTTGAAGTAGGAATTTGAAATGTGTTGCATTACACATTCATCACAGGGATTGAGCAAGATAGCAGTTCAATCTGAAGATGGGAAGTTCAGTTGATAGAATATGAATGATGCTCCCCCTAAATGTATGCATGAGCTAGCATTCCTACATGTATGCAATTCTGACCTATGGTACCAGGCGGAGGACTTGGTCTAAAGACCACCTCACACACAGCAAGCACTTCCAGACAGAATTCATCAGCCCTTTAGTATCTCACTATTTATATACCAAAAGTCATGCATGACAATCCAATGCATATGCAGTCCTACATGCATCTTAAGCTGACAGAGTGTTATTTATATGCAATTGTGAATGCATGTGCATGTCAAATGTGCAGATGAACAATTTTTGAGCATGAGACATCATCCAAGCAACAGATTTATTCAATTCAGCTTTTCAGATTTTTCAGAATGCAATTTGTTTTCAGTGATTGTGCATTTTAACAAATATCAAACAACTGCAATTGTCATATGTATGCATCAAATGCAGACAACCTTTAAATCTCATGTATGCACCAGTGCATGATCAGACAGAAAGAAATTGCAAATGGCAGATGCAGTTATGGACATGTATGCATGAGATCTTAATTGACATATTAAGCATGATGTTCAGCTAGAGCAAAAATTCAGGTGAACAAGCATTTAATTAGCAGAGTTGGGGTTTACCAAACTTTGGATGCCTTGATTTATTTGACCCCCTTTTTATTCCTCATCCTCAAGGCATACCTGCAAAGCACATATCTTATTTTGTGTTTCTAGGTACCCAAGACTTCTTGGGTCCTACTTTGTTAGTAACACCTCTGATACGTGCTTTCCATAATCTTTGGGCATGTAAGTCATCAGACTTCATTAAATTACACTCACTCATGGAGTGCCCAACTTGCCCACAATAATGACAGGAAACAGCAGATCTTGAATTCTTTTTATGCACAACATTGTTAGCATGGAATCTGTGTGCATTATTCTGAACATAAATTTTATGTGCATTGGCATGAAGATTTCTGTTACTTGCATGAAATTTTGGTTTACCTTTATCTGCCCACCAGCATTCCGAAGCTCGGTGGCCAAGTTTTCCACATTCAAAGCATGCCAGACTCTTTTCTTTAAAAACAGATTTATTTCTTCCAAAAACATCTCTATTTATAGGGAGTTTTATATTTTGAGAGAATGTTCTTCCCTGAGCATGCCAACAGTCCTTGACTGTATGGCCATGTTTTCCACAATGAGAACAATTAGAGAAGGTATTTCTATGAGGGCCTAACCAGCATTGTGCAGCAACATGTCCTATTTTTCCACAGTTATAACAATGAATTTTCTTTTCCCTAAGGACATGATTTCTACCCTGGTTGTTTTGAGCAGCTGCTAGGTCATCTTTTTCCATTAAATTACACTCATGCATCAAATGTCCATATTTGTGACAGTAGTGACAGATCATTTTCTTTCTAGATGCATGCAGAGTGGGAAGAGGAACTTGTTGATTCTTTTCTTTCTGTTTTTCTGTTGTTTTCTTTTGAGTAGTTGACTGATAACCAAGAAGGTTCTGAGGGCTTTGAGAAGTTGAACTGGACACAAAGGAAGTTTGAACTTTATTTTGAAAACTCTTCTTATTTGAGGGATTGTAGCCCAACCCTTCCTCCTGAAAATTTACTTTAGTTCCTAGAATTTTGTCCAGATTATCTTTTCCGTCCACAAATTTTGACAAGGAATTATTCAAATCTTCAATTTCATTTTTCAAGGAAACGATGTGTATTTCATAACTGGCAATCTCTTGTTCATTGCAATTTACACATTCGCTTAGTACCTTGTTTACAATTTTACATTCCTCAATTTCTTATTCCAGATTTCTCAATTTTTCAGACTCTTCAATGTAAACAGTTTTTCCTTTTTCTAAGAGAAGAAGTTTCTATGACATAGCATTGTTCAACTGCTTCAATCGTTCAACCTCTTGAATTAGTTTGTCATTTTTTGATTTCAGATTTTCAATTTCTTCAACAGAGTCTTTATCAATTTTTATTGAGCTCATTTTATCATTCAGTTCTTCCTCTATATGTTCAAGCTCCAAAATCTTGTTTAACAGATCTTTGTTTTCTTCCATTAGGGAAACAATAAACTCCTTCTGACATTCTGAATTTGAGTGAAGATCTTCATTTATTTCCTTGAGAAATGGACACTCATTACATGCAGATGTAACAGAACATATTGTTTGAACCTGGAGTTTTTCACATTGTTTCCTAAGACATTCATTTTCAGATTTTAGAACATCCAAATCAGCGCTAACAGAATCAAATTCTTTCAACAGTTTTTCATTCTGATTTTTATGCATATGGATATCTGTCAAATAGGCATCATGAGATTGCTTCATATTTGAATAATTTTCACATGGTGAACTTGAACTACCCTGATCACTTTTCTTTTTCAAGTTCTTGTATCGTTTTCTTAATTGTTCATGAGACTCAAACAGCTCAGCATATGCATTCTCCCAATCATCTAAAGAGAAATTCTCGAAGATGTTTACCTCCTCCTCATCATCTTCTTCTTCATTTTGGCTGCTGCCTTGATTGTTGCCACTTGGATTACTTCTGTTAGCCATCATGCAGCTGTCCTCGTTTACCCTGTGAAATTGCTTCAGCCTATCCAGGATGTCCCTTGCTGAGCTACAATTATGAAGACAAGACCATAAGGCTCTGTCAGTAGCTGCTTTCATCAGGTTAAAGGCTTTCTAATTTTCTCCATCCTTTGATCTGTGTCTGTCGGTCCATTTGGACACTTTCGTTGGTAAGGTGTGAGGACCTTGTGAAATTAATTTCCACAGATCAGGTTTAGTAGAATTAACATAAGCATGTAAAGCAGTGTACCACTGACTGAAATTAGAACCACTAAAGACGGGTGGAAGAGCCATTGAAAATAAATAGCGAGTAAATTCAAAACAACAGGAGTATTTATGCACTAAGAACAAATTAGCACCTAAGACTAAAAGATCGAATCTGCAGGTCGCTGGACCTTGTATGCAGACACGGCCCTGATACCAATTGTTAGGTTCGGTGCAAGTATTCAGAGGGGGGGTGAATGAATACAGCCTATAAAAACTTTCACCCAATATAAACTATCGCTCAATTAGAATTTCGCTCACTCAACAGATTAAACACTCAGAATAAAAACTGATCAAATCATCTAATGAACCTGTGATCAAACACTTGGAGCGCCCCTATACAAACATCTAGCGGAAGCAAAACATAAGCAATCAAACCACAATGCAAGAGGGGTTTTTAGGTGGTTCGGTCCTGCAGACCTACATCCACCCCACACTCAACCCTAGTGTGGCTTCACTAACAGCTGGGCAACACAGCTTGCCAACAAACGTTGATACACAGCTTACCCAGGGGAACAACCTCCCCTCTTCCTCCTACCCGGAGGGAACCTCTAGCAACCCACGGTTACTAGAAACCAGAGACTCACGTCTCTCTTCCTCTATACCAAGAGGGAACCCCACTAGTAGCAGCCCCGCTACCAGTGAACCAGCCAGTAGCACTCTGCTACCAGCAATCCACCAGAGGCCTAGCCTCTCTTCCTCCTAGCCCGGAGGGAACCCACAAGTAGCCCCGCTGCTGCTTGCAAACCGGAGGAACTAGCCTCCCTTCCTCCACACAGGAGGGAACTATCACCAGTAGCAATCTGCTGCCAGCACAAACCGGAGACACCCCCGTCTCCCTACTCTTGATCCCTCCAGGAGGAACCCGACCTCAGTCCAGAGGATCGGAAGAACATAGTAAATCAGATCAAATAAAAGGAAAATAAGAAACGAAAATAACACAGCAAACACAAGCTGTAAATGAAGGAACATCAGATGTGGCTCCCATGGAGCTGACTGGCCTGGATTTGATCCACGGTCCAGTAGACAGATCTTCAATAGCTTCTTCCTTCTTCTCCACGAACTCTCTCTCTCTCTCTCTCTCTTTCTTTCTCCTCTGCTCTCCTTTTCTCTCACGCTATTCTCTCCTTCATCTCTGCAACCTTTTTTCTTCTGCCGGCTCACTCTTCTTCTATTTCTTCTATTGCATTCATTCAATGGTGTACTTGAAGCTCACAATTTAAGGGCCGAATTTGTATACCAGATCATGTGGATACTAAGAAACTGATCCTGGAAGAAGCTCACAATTCCAAGTACACCATTCATCCTGGTGGTACTAAAATGTATCAAGATCTTAAAAGGAACTTTTGGTGGCCCAATATGAAAAGAGAAATAGCCGATTTCATGTCCCGCTGTCTCACTTGTCAACAAGTAAAGATAGAGCATTTAAGACCCGCAGGTAAATTACACCCCTTGAATATTCCCGAATGGAAATGGGAAAGTATAGGGATGGATTTCATTATGGGTTTACCTAAAACAAGAGGTGGACACGGTAGAATATGGGTAATCATAGACCGATTGACTAAGTCTGCACATTTTTTACCAATCAAGAGTCGATGGTCTGTGGATGTACTAGCAGCATTGTACATGAAGGAGATTATTAAGTTGCATGGTGTCCGAGTCACCATTATATCTGACCGAGATCCTCAGTTTACTTCACAATTCTGGAAGGGTCTACAACATTCTTTAGGGACCCGATTGATCTTTAGCACGGCATTCCGCCCACAAACTGATGGACAAACAGAAAGGACAAATCAAGTGGTGGAGGATATGCTTAGGGCTTGTGCTATTGATTTTGGAGGTAGTTGGCATGATCACTTGCCTCTAGTGGAATTTGCATACAATAATAGCTACCAAGCTAGCATTCAAATGACACCGTTTGAAGCTCTATATGGAAGAAGCTGTCATTCCCCTATTTGTTGGAATGAAGTAGAAGAAAGGTAATTTCTCGGTCCCGACATTATTAGGGATACTACCGGGAAGATAAAACTCATTCGAGAAAGACTTCAAATGGCGTAAGATAGACAGAAATCCTATGCTGACAATCGAAGGCGCGACTTGGAGTTTCAAGTAGGAGATCACGTATTTCTTAAGGTTTCTCCGGGTCATGGTATTCGAAGATTTGGTATTAAGGGCAAGCTTACTCCAGATTTATTAGTCCTTTTGAGATTCTGGAACGAGTTGGTGAAGTCACGTATAGAATTACTTTACCTGTTCAATTATCTGAAGTTCATGATGTATTTCACGTCTCAATGCTCAAGAAATACGTTCCTGATCCTTTCCATGTCATCACCGATGACAATCTGGAGATTAAGAAGGATTTGACATATGAGCAGAAACCAATCAAAATCCTTGAACGAGAGGTACATCAACTTCGGAATAAGACTATTCCTGTAGTCAAAATCCAGTGGACAAAGTCAGGAGAAACATGGGAAACCGAAGAAGCTATGCGCAAAAGATTTCCAGAATTGTTTAACTGTAAGTACACTCTCCACAATCCATACATTGAATTTGGGGACCAAATTCTCTTAAGTGGAGGAGAGTGTAATGCCCCGAAAATTTTGTAGAATATTTCTGAATTATTTAAGTATTTTTTGAAAATCTTAAAAGACCAAATGAATTAATAAATGAATATTGGGATAAATAAATCATTATTAAAGGCCCAATTATGATAAACAATTAACCTAGCCTAATTAATTGAAGCCCAAAGCGTTTAAGGACCAAGCCCATGAAGTTTGGCCCATGTTCTAGAAGGTTAATTAGCCTATTACCAGAATTTAGGGATAAATACACCTTGAATAGATAATAAAATGGATAAAACAAAATTAGAGTTTGAACTCATTTCAAATTCGACGCCCAGGATCTGTAGCAGTCTATCGTAAAACCGCTAAGGCACATATGGCGGCCCATTAAGCGACCGCTACATTCTGCCAGTTCCGTGAAGTGAAGAAAGAGCAAAAAGATTAGATTTTTTATGACTTATCTCCTAGAGATCGAGAAGGGTGGACTAGTAAACATTTCAAGGACTCTCAAGAATCGATCTAAGGTTTAATAAGGACTCTAGGATCGATCTAATCCTCAAACCCTAGCAAAACCCTATAAATAGAACCTAGTTTTGACCTGCACGACCCTTGCATTGGCTCACGTGAAACCAAGGCAAGACGATGTTCTTTTAGGTAGGTTCTTTAGAATCTTTTATTGATAATATATAGGACTAACATCTCCCAAAATTTCGTGCTAGGAGATCAAGCACACAAGGAGATAGAAGCTTGCAATTTTGCTGGTTCCATATTAGCGACCCAGAAAACTGTGCAAAAGTTCGGTGAAGATCAAGGAATTTGGATACCAAAACAAGATAATTAGCATTAGTACCTTTAGAACTTCTTGTTCCCTTTAATATCTACTTCTTACCCTCCAAATTTCACATCATTAGGTCAAGAGAGTAAGGAGTTAGAGCAACGTGAAGTTGCTGATTTGTCACAAGGAGTGCAAGGGACTAAGGGTAGCATGTAGCATCAAATTCGGAGTTTAGAAGCTTTAGCAGAGGTAGATCATCTCATGAACGGCTAAAACTTTATTCTAGGGATAAAAGCCTTCTTATTGCACTTGAGTTCATACTTTATAGATCGTCAATTTCATGTTTTATGCATCTAGTGTACATTCATACATGTTCTTAGCCCTAACTAAGTTAAGAAGAACTCTCTTGTAAATTCACAGAAATCCATGCACATTGTTAGCTTAATCTACGTTCTATCATGTAGAAGTTTTATAAATATGTTGATTTCCAGACATGATGTGTTTTAAACATTAGTCTTCTTATTTAAGTTGCTGTCAGTTGTGCTCTAGCGGCCTAAGTTGTGACCGCCAACATCATGCAGCGGCCCTACGATAAATCGCTAGATACTCTGTCAACTCGATTCTTATGAAACCTCTGGCGGATCAGAAATAGACCGTTTTATCTCTCAAGCGGCCTTACGATAAACCGCTAAACATCTTGTAACGGCTCTATAATAGACCGATATTGTGCTATTTTCTGTCAACCCGAGACAAGGAAAAAGAGCAGCCCATTAAGCTTATGATTAGGCCTAGTTAACTAAGCACTAACCTGATTTTTTATTAATTACTACTCTGAGTTTTAAATTCTTGATTCATAAACAGTGATTTCATGTTTCTTTATGGTTCTTAGGATTATTTTAAGCATATGATAATTTCATGCCAAAAACTATATAGTCTTGTATTAAATTTTGGTTTAAATGCTTATATGGATGAGATTGAACGTTGGTTTATCACTGTACACTTTCTATTCTTATCTCAGAGTCATTTCTATAAGTATATGGCATATATTCCGGTATATGACTATTAATTACACACTTTGCACTTCTAGGAACGTAATCTTCAACTTGATGACCTCTCCCTTGGATATTCATTCCAATGGACTAGGAAATCTTATTTCAAGGCCTCCGTAATTCTCCGCGAGCCTGAGATTCCCACTAGGACGTCGAGTTGGTTGTACCATTAAAGCCCAATTATCTATAAAGCACTACTGATGTTTTCTTATTTTGATTCTGTAACGGTTCAATATTCGACCGCTAAGGCCCATTAACGGTCGAGTATATGACCGCCATGTCATCTGAGTCCAATTGATTTCATTCTGGATTCAGCCCATTCTAGCGGCCCAATACTAGACCGCTATGTCAATATAGCGGCCCAGTTATAGACCGCTAAGTTTTCTGAAACTGTTGACCCAAGGTTTGATCAAGGGTTAATATTCCTATGATCCAAGATTGACTAATGAATGTCTGGGATTTGTAACCTTATTCAAAGACATCTAAAGTAAATTGTGAAAGATAAAGAACGTACCGTTATGCTGCCGATTTAGTTCCATGGCATAACCTAGTTATTAAGGTATTTATTGGAATTCCTTATTCTCAATAGAAGCATTCTTGTTTTTGGTTACTTCATCATGAGTTTATCATTGAAATTATACATTCTTGGCCATATTATTTACATGCGTGGAAGTAGCTTGATTTATACTTGAATATGCGGTTCGAGCACTGATTGTGTTCAAGGGCTCTATGCTAGTCCCCTCGGCTGATTGTCGGAAACATACTATTATAAACCATGGGGTATGACGCTACTGGCGTCGCATTGCGCTGGGAGTACTTTCTTTATAAATAAGTGAAATGTCCACGGTAATCACAGAAATATTCACGACTTGTGAAAATATCCACAGAAATTCATGAAGTACTTGTTACTAAGTGAAGAGTACATTCTTGCTTGACTTGCTAGTACATTCTTGTTACTTTCTTCAAAGGCCATAATTACATTCTTACTTGATCATGCTTGCTCAATCATATCTTAACTTGGTCATGTCTTGTTACTTTGGTTTATTTACATGATTTGCCGCATTCGCATGATTTTATCTTATTCTTTAGAGCTAAAATGCTAATCATTTTAATATTGCCAATCATGTTGATGCGAAGATACCTATTGGGCAAGTGTGCTTATTACCTACTTTTCAATCTTTTCAGGAGATGCAAGTAGTTCGGATTCGGATTTGAGTTATTCAAGTGATGGGTCCGAGAGCGAATGAAAGTCACATAAGATTGAGAGTGAAGACTTAGGAAGTCAATAATGTCTAGATCGAGTTCATGTAATTTTCCTTTTTATTGAGACTAGATTTGAGTAAGTTGGAATGGTCTATGTACTTGGATCTTTATCATTTTTATTATTAATGAAAGGAGAAGTTCATTAAATTATTGTGCAATTGCATCTTATGTGTGATTATCTTGCGCTCTGATTATTCTTTCTTGTAAGAGGCTTACCATGCCGGATGTTCACGTTTCCCGAGATCATCTTCCGTTGTAATAAAGGCTCGGGGCGTGACAGAAAGGAGTGTGTAAGTACATTGAACTTCCAGATAAAGTAGTAAGCAATAAAAATTCAATGATTTGGATTGCTAAAATAGTAGAAATAAAATTATATTTTCTATCAACAAATTAAACTACAGTAGCTAACAAGCTACAACAAAGTCCAGTCAAACTAAAGTGCAATACAATAGGAAAGAGAACTGATGTGGCACAGCCCAAAGACTACTAAATATGATAAGGTGACCCTAGGACTTAGACCCGCAAGCATACAAGCGCTCAATGATTCTCACAACGACGATTTCTGCTCACTCGGTTCACACGTTCACCCGGTGGGTCCGGGAGATGATGGTGAGGGTCCGAGGCGGGACCCAATTGTCCTAATGGACTTACAATGCTAAGGCTGACCTCCAATGGGCCTGGGCGTCCCAACTTTGTGGGTGGCTGGCCCGCAAGGCGGGGTGTGGGGTGGCACTCACTCACGGGCCGCGGTGGGCACGATATTGCTTAAAATGAATTCTGAGCACTCTCTTACCGTCCGACGGGCATTCAAGGCAATACTACATTTGCAGAAATGAAGCTACAAGGGTGTGATCAGAAGCTCACCTGATCGGTGTGAAGACACCGATCCCGTTCGGAGACGAGGGCGCGCCGGGAGGCGAGGGTATACACCCGATCGCCGCGGCGATGGAGCTTGACCTGAAAATGTGAAGAGGTACAGCACTACGCCCCTTGCAAGGGGGGGATCTTGGGGTGGGGGTTAATGTATTACAACCAAAAATTACCTCTACGCAGGGAGGGGCCTTCAGCCGGCCAAGCGGGGAGGGGAACGAGCGAGATAGAGTCGACTTTCCGAGCTTTGCCGATTCTGCCTAGCTTCTGTAATTCTGGACAGAGGGCCGATGTCGATGCTGCCAATAATTCCACCGAGCTTGGAATCTGATGAAACTTGCGCCAAAAGCTTGCTAACCGGAGAGGGGTGCGGCTTGAATTTTTGGACGACGTTCTGATCTGGGGGCTGACTGCTCCAGCGACTGGAAGATGGATGCAGCTCTGGTCTCTGGCCGAGCTCAGTCTGAAACAGCAGGTTGCAGAAGCTGCCACGATCGCTCCTGAGCTCCAAATTTAGGACCGCTAGACTCGTTGGAATCGTGGACGAGTCTGATTTTCAGCAAAACAAACGGGGAAGTCTTCTGATGTTGGAGATGAGCTGGGTGTCCAGAGAAGTGGACGGTGGTCGGTGCAGACTGTGAGGAGGCAGACCGGCGTGGGTGTGGTAGAAAATTGGTATCTCTGGTTGTCAGATGTCGAACGGGGTTCTGCCTTCTGTTCCTGGACGCTGACAGGGGGAGGGAGAACTTTGTAGAAGACCTCGAAGACTGGTTCCTTCAAGGTTCGTCGTGGGAGAGTCTTCTCTGCCGCTCTGGCTCCTGGTCTGAGAGGTTCTGCGCAGTCGGGGAAGAACAGCCTTCACGGACGGCCACGAACTCGGAATGGAGTGATTCCACCTCTCCTGCGAAGAGCACAGGGAGGCCTTTCCAGAAAGGTAGGCCACGCCACCAGCAGAACCAGGATGCAGTCATGGACGTCGCTGCAACAGAGTGCTAAACTGCAGGTCGGCCTGCACACAAAGCTGGAGTGGAGAAGAGAGGAGGGGGTGAACTTGGCTTGAGGGGAGAGGAGGGGTGCGACCTAGGGAGCAAGGAGGGAAGGGGAGATTCGAATTTGGGCTTTGGAATGAGTTAATTCAGCCTTGGGAAGGTGGAGATATGCTTAGGGAAGTGAAAGGGGTAGGTGGTGGTTGGAGGGTGGGGTTTTGAGTGGTGGAACTTCCTTGGGACTAGGTGAGGATTAAAGAGGGGTTGTGGGAAGTTGTGGGGAGTTAATGGAGGTAGGTGGGGGTTGGAAGTGGTTGAGAGGGGGAGGAGAGAGAGTGAATTTCGAAATTTAGAGAGAGGAGGAGAGAGAATGGAGAGATAATGAGAGAGAGAGAGATATTGAGAGAGTTTGAAAGGGTTTTCTTCAATATTCATCAAAAGTTGAATACAAGAGGAGAGATGGGGCCTATATATAGGCAACCATTCTTTACATGACCAAAATACCCTTGACAATAAGATAAAAGACCGAGCATATCCTAGACTCAATCCTATGGGCCCATAACTAAAGTAATAAGGCCCAATTAAACATAACAAGGGAAATGGACTAAAACCATATGACTCAATAAAGGAAAATACATAAGATAGGACTCAATAAAAAGAAAATACATAAAATGAAACTTGGGAAATGAAGATAACAAGTGTAGACCATGATCAATCTATATCAAGAGTGTGCAGGCGATCAAAGCTAGAGGGGTGTCGGGAGATGCCCTCATCAAATCCCCCGGGGTGGGGAGAGCTCGACCCTGTCGAGTATGGGTCTGCCTGGCTGTCGTACTGCTCCATCATGTCGGGATCCAAGCATATCAAATCCTCCCGACTCACCCATGTATCCTCGATCGGGGGACGGCTCTTCCACCTAACCAGATAGCGCTGATACACCCTGTGCCTCGTAATGATACTCTGCTCATCCAGTATTGCCTCTACCTGCTCTCGTCGATCTCTCAAGCTAGAAAGTGGAGTCCCTCCGGGAGTGTCTCTCATAAGGGGGGGTAAAGGCTCAAGCTCCTCACTGGGTTCCACCGCGGGGCCTTTGTGGGGTACCAGGTCCGCCACACTGAAGGTAGGGTGCACCCCATAGCTTTCTGGTAGGTCAAGCTCATAAGCATTGCTGCCAAGTCGTCGTAGAACTCGAAAGGGTCCCGAACCCCGTGCCCTCAACTTGGAGGCAGGTCCCGGAAGGAGCTGCTCCGTCCTCACCATCACCGAGTCTCCCACTTGGAACTCGTAGTGGCGTCGATGAGCATCTGCCCGCCTTTTGTAAGTCTCATTGATCCTTCCTATATGCTTGCGAGAATGCGTATGCCAAGGTGGACCTGGGCAGCCAAATGTAGACCGATCACACTTTGATGCTATGAAGACTGTGGTAGTCTTAGGAGGGCCGGGACATCCATAGATGAACCTTTTATGCATGGGTGTGATAAATGTCGGGGGACCCGGGCATCCATGTATGCTCCTATCATGCTTAAGACTCATGATGAATGAAGGTGGGCCAATACATCTGAATATGGTCCACTTATGCTGCCTACTTGACATGTGGGTGATGTGGATGAATGTACCCGACTTATAAATCATGTCAAATGGTGTGGTAGGCCTGGACACATGCATGTTTATCCCAAAGGTGACTTCCATGTGCATAGATGTGGGATGTCTTTTGAACGTCCACATGAATGGGTCGAAGGGATCTACGAACGTGGTTATGGGGTGGGGCACTTCATCAATCCCAAGGTGTTTGTTGCCTAAGGTCAAGGCTCTCATGTTGTAACCCGATTCTAGGAAGGGAGGAGTTTGGGTCGACATGGGCGATGTGGGTAAGGTGAGGTGGGTGGTGAATAGGGAAAGTGGGTCACATGGAGATTTAGGCTCCCATAGAAAAGGGTCAAAGGGATTATGGTAAGGGTCACCTAGGTAGGGGTACTCCATGTTCTCAAGGTCCTCAAATGGCGAATCATCTCTCTCTAAGATAATTGGGCCAAGGTTGCTAATGGGTTGGCCAATCAAAGTACTTGGGATCTCAATGGTTGGGGAGTAGACTAGGATGGGTTCCTCCTCCATGGGAAGAAGGAGTATGATCTCACTTGTAAATTGGCCATTGGTGTAGATGGAAGTGATGGAGCCAATGGTGGGGTAAGCTAGGCTAATGGTGCTAGACTCTGATGGCCTCATGGCTAGCATATCGGTCAAGTGGACTTGCCAATGTAGGTAGGCCACTAAGTCTCCCAAATCTTCTACACAATAGGAGGTTTGATAAGTGACATGAGGCTGAGTGGGAATGAGTTGGGATTGATGTCCCATGAGTAGGTGGCTTGGTTGTAAACTAGGAATGGTGAGGCCTCGCTTGAGCCATAGGAATATGGACTTATCTATGGTGATGGTGTCATGGGGAAGGGTGTATAGCTCTTGAGGAACTAGGTTAGGAGGCGTGGGTGAGTTGTACGGCCCTTGGATTTCCTTGATTTTGGGAGGTGGATCCGAATTGGTATCCCTCTCCACTTGGGTAGGTGTGTGGGTTGCAACTCCTAAGGACAATGGGGTAGGAAGGTCTATGGTGGGTGGGTTGGTGTTAATCGAGGCATGGCGCACTCGAGGAGGTGAGCAAGGTCGGACATGGGTTGGACTTGGGAGTGGAAGTAGTGGAGGCCTAATTTGGGGTAAGATTGGTGTAGGAAGCGGGAGGTGGGTTGGGTGAGGGGTTTTGGGTTTTGGGGTGGTGGCCATTATGGGCCTTGGTGGAGGGGTGGACATGGTGTCCACATGGTTTTTAATGGTGAGGGTTGGATGAGTGGTGGTCACCATGGAGGGAATTGGGTTGGTTAGGGGTCTCTTGCCCTTGGGATCACTTGGGGTGGAAGTGGGGGCTAAAGGGGCTTGACTAGTGTAGGTTAGGGAAGGGGGTTTTGGTTGGGATGTGGGGGACCTCATGGGGTTAGGTGGGGAGGTGGAGGTCTTAGGTACTTGGGTTTTAGTGATAAGGGTTTGGACGGGTGGGGTGGGAGGAGTGGGAGTGCTCCTTGGGTTTTGGTGATCCGAGTGGGAAGGGGACACATACCTAGCCCTTAGTTGATCCTTCATGTCCTCCCATGTGGTGAGGGGAGCTTCCCGTCTAATTATCCTTAAGCCCTCAATTTTACACCAATGAGTTTGAGCCCTTTTGGTTAGTTGTATTTTGGCAACCCATGCCTTTTCATCCTCGGAAATATGATACCAATTGAAGTATTGGTCCATTGTAGCTTCCCAATCTAAATATTTGCTAGGAGAGGTCCCATCAAAGGTGGGAAGTGGGAAAGGGGTCATCCTATCGTCCGTCCTTAGGGCGGGCCTATTTTTTCCAAGTTGGTTGAGTCGGCCCGATATGTTATCAAGCCGCTCATTGGCATAGGTCAAGGCTTTCATGAAGTAGTTGAAGTCATGAGTGTTAGTGGTAGGCATCCCTTGGGGTTTTGGATTCATTGTGGGATTGGAAGATGTAGTATTGGGTTGAAAGCGAGTACCACTACGAGTGGTCATGCAAGGTTGGGTGGGCTATGCAAGGGTGTGCGGATGCACCTATGAAAGACTTAGTGTGACCCAAGACTAGACTTGTAAGGACAAGCCTATGACCGCTCTGATACCACTTGATGTGGCACAGCCCAAAGACTACTAAATATGATAAGGTGACCCTAGGACTTAGACCCGCAAGCATACAAGCGCTCAATGATTCTCACAACGACGATTTCTGCTCACTCGGTTCACACGTTCACCCGGTGGGTCCGGGAGATGATGGTGAGGGTCCGAGGCGGGACCCAATTGTCCTAATGGACTTACAATGCTAAGGCTGACCTCCAATGGGCCTGGGAGTCCCAACTTTGTGGGTGGCTGGCCCGCAAGGCGGGGTGTGGGGTGGCACTCACTCACGGGCCGCGGTGGGCACGATATTGCTTAAAATGAATTCTGAGCACTCTCTTACCGTCCGACGGGCATTCAAGGCAATACTACATTTGCAGAAATGAAGCTACAAGGGTGTGATCAGAAGCTCACCTGATCGGTGTGAAGACACCGATCCCGTTCGGAGACGAGGGCGCGCCGGGAGGCGAGGGTATACACCCGATCGCCGCGGCGATGGAGCTTGACCTGAAAATGTGAAGAGGTACAGCACTACGCCCCTTGCAAGGGGGGGATCTTGGGGTGGGGGTTAATGTATTACAACCAAAAATTACTTCCACGCAGGGAGGGGCCTTCAGCCGGCCAAGCGGGGAGGGGAACGAGCGAGATAGAGTCGACTTTCCGAGCTTTGCCGATTCTGCCTAGCTTCTGTAATTCTGGACAGAGGGCCGATGTCGATGCTGCCAATAATTCCACCGAGCTTGGAATCTGATGAAACTTGCGCCAAAAGCTTGCTAACCGGAGAGGGGTGCGGCTTGAATTTTTGGACGACGTTCTGATCTGGGGGCTGACTGCTCCAGCGACTGGAAGATGGATGCAGCTCTGGTCTCTGGCCGAGCTCAGTCTGAAACAGCAGGTTGCAGAAGCTGCCACGATCGCTCCTGAGCTCCAAATTTAGGACCGCTAGACTCGTTGGAATCGTGGACGAGTCTGCTTTGCAGCAAAACAAACGGGGAAGTCTTATGATGTTGGAGATGAGCTGGGTGTCTAGAGAAGTGGACGGTGGTCGGTGCAGACTGTGAGGAGGCAGACCGGCGTGGGTGTGGTAGAAAATTGGTATCTCTGGTTGTCGGATGCCGAACGGGGTTCCGCCTTCTGTTCCTGGACGCTGACAGGGGGAGGGAGAACTTTGTAGAAGACCTCGAAGACTGGTTCCTTCAAGGTTCGTCGTGGGAGAGTCTTCTCTGCCGCTCTGGCTCCTGGTCTGAGAGGTTCTGCGCAGTCGGGGAAGAACAGCCTTCACGGACGGCCACGAACTCGGAATGGAGTGATTCCACCTCTCCTGCGAAGAGCACAGGGAGGCCTTTCCAGAAAGGTAGGCCACGCCACCAGCAGAATCAGGATGCAGTCGTGGACGTCGCTGCAACAGAGTGCTAAACTGCAGGTCGGCCTGCACACAAAGCTGGAGTGGAGAAGAGAGGAGGGGGTGAACTTGGCTTGAGGGGAGAGGAGGGGTGCGACCTAGGGAGCAAGGAGGGAAGGGGAGATTCGAATTTGGGCTTTGGAATGAGTTAATTCAGCCTTGGGAAGGTGGAGATATGCTTAGGGAAGTGAAAGGGGTAGGTGGTGGTTGGAGGGTGGAGTTTTGAGTGGTGGAACTTCCTTGGGACTAGGTGAGGATTAAAGAGGGGTTGTGGGAAGTTGTGGGGAGTTAATGGAGGTAGGTGGGGGTTGGAAGTGGTTGAGAGGGGGAGGAGAGAGAGTGAATTTCGAAATTTAGAGAGAGGAGGAGAGAGAATGGAGAGATAATGAGAGAGAGAGAGATATTGAGAGAGTTTGAAAGGGTTTTCTTCAATATTCATCAAAAGTTGAATACAAGAGGAGAGATGGGGCCTATATATAGGCAACCATTCTTTACATGACCAAAATACCCTTGACAATAAGATAAAAGACCGAGCATATCCTAGACTCAATCCTATGGGCCCATAACTAAAGTAATAAGGCCCAATTAAACATAACAAGGGAAATGGACTAAAACCATATGACTCAATAAAGGAAAATACATAAGATAGGACTCAATAAAAAGAAAATACATAAAATGAAACTTGGGAAATGAAGATAACAAGTGTAGACCATGATCAATCTATATCAAGAGTGTGCAGGCGATCAAAGCTAGAGGGGTGTCGGGAGATGCCCTCATCAAGAACGTACTCAAAGTCGGGAGATGCCCGACCCTAGTAAAGCTGGCAACTAAGAACCACCGCACTCCACCTCCAAGCACGAGGATGAATAGCTACACCTAAAAAGTCAGGGGTGAGCCTCGTCTCACTGGCTCAGTAGGGGTCCCGTAGAACCCTACCATAAAACAACACAGTAACAACAGTGCTAACAGCTAAAGCAAAGCAGTAACAACAAGAGTAGGAACAGCAGTAAAAGAAAAGAGGAAAGCCGTACTGAACAGAAACACGACAGCCGATCAAACCTCGGCCCTCTAAGCTATTCCAACCGCAACAGAAAGGTAAACCCCGATCCATTGTCAAATCATGAAACTCATATCGTGAAGGTCTACAGAAACAAACAAAGGCCCTATAAAGACCTACATGGTCAAAGGTATAGTCACGACTTCGCTGTCATGCACCCTACAGTGTCTATGGGTAGAACCACGATAATTCTCTACTGGCACCCTAGACCACAGCGTCCAAAGGACACAAAACCACTCGAGGAATTACGTCATCGCAAACGCAAACCAAACCACGAGTATCACCAGACGAAATCACACGTCTAGAGCTCACACTGCACGAGAACCACGTAAGCCACGAATCTCGAATCTCGTATCATGTGACAGAGCACCTCCTCACTAGTAGAAAAGCCAGATGCATCCACCGACATCTTACACTATGCCTCAAGCGTCTCCTACTCGCCTCGAATGCGGTAACTGAGACATCAAACAAAGAACCAAGGAATAACAGTAACAAGTGACTAGTCAGGGTCACGTCCGTCGGCACTGGTCCAAACGCCCCTGACCACTTGTACACACACAAGCTCAATGTCTTGAGCCAGGTCTCTAGCTGATTTTCCCTTCCTGTCGGACTCTAACGGCTAGACAAAGGGGCCCACGGCAACCAGCCTACAAACCATCTCTATCGGAACTCGCCCCGCCACCACTCCCAGGTGGGCCGACACACGGAAGTGTCATCAGACTACGGCTAGTGGAGGGTCACTAGACACAGAGACTCAAAACAGTGAAGTACGGACATGGTAAGCACTACGAAGCACAAGGCAGCACATAAAAATGCCGCAAGACTCAGGACAGACAACTAGACCTGCTCACAACGATCCTTGAGTCACAAAACTCGGGTCAAGATCGTCGCACATCGTCGCAACACGCCATTAAGCAGCCTAGTCCCTAAGCCAAATCATGATAAAACAACATGGAAGATGGCACAGAACGGCCGGATCCACATCATTAATGAAAGTCCACAACCATTAGGCCGCTCATTGGACTCACAGTTCCGTATAACACGAAGCACAGAACATGAGGGATTACCAAAGCCCTCAAACCACATGGACATGCAAACCGAGGTAAGACAACATCTCCAAGTGTCCAAGACATAGTCTCGATCTCCACGGGATAGCCGAGACACTCACGAGCTCACGTGTCAACCATTGGGTCACAACCGGGTTGACCAGAAACCATAATGACCCCCGAAATAACATGAAATACCGCTCAGTACAATGGCACTCCTAGACACCCTATAACAAGGTCACAGCCCTCATAGGGCGTCCAAGACATCCACGGAACAATGGGCTAACCAAGGGGTCAAGTCAAGCCAACTGAAAGACGAACAGACGAAGAAACACCCAGAAGGTAGCCGCGGTTTGAGGCAAACCGCCGCAGACGGACAGAACCTAGCCGTGGTTAAGATGTAGCCGCGGTCATCAGAGCCGCGGTTTCAGACAAACCGCCGCTACATAGCCTCTGTCCTAGGCTAACCGCTTCTGGCCTATGAACGGAAAACAAAATGAGAGAAGAAGAAGACAGAGTTGACGCTTCATGAAGCAGAGTCGACTCAGAGACAGCCGTGGTTCCAAACTAGCCGTGGTCATCCAGACACGGTTAAGCATTAACCGCAGGCATCCTACCATTTCTAGAAGGAAAACCAGGCAGGTGGAGATGAAGACAGACAGACGCGATTTCAAGCTAGCCCTGGCCATCAACCGCGGTTGAATGCTAACCGCGTTCTCCCACCGCCATACGCATCGAACCGACTAAGCCCAAAAAGTGGCCACGGTTCAAGACTAACCATTGCCAAGGTGTGGACGTCGAAAAATGTCGATGATGGTCATACGGCATGCACGTCTCGACACTCGAGAGAAAGTCGAAGATGGAAATGCTAAATAAACCTCATGCCTCGCCCGATCAGGATGAGGACTCGCTTGGTGGTCCGCTAGCCGATGAGGGAGCCCCCCGGGCGGAAGATACGGCCACAACTCTACAGCCGGCCGTGCCGAGAGCCGAATCGAAGAAGAGTCGGGAACTCCGACATAGCCCGGCGTGCACCGAAAGTCACGCAGAGTCTGGGACCGAGCCCCAAAGGCTGCGAACGGAACATTGTGGAGGTCATACATAGCAACCGAAACCTTCCGGGAATGTCAACATTCATATAAACGGCCACGACTTCGAAAAGAATCCATTCGGTGCTTAAAACGGCACGAGGGGGCTTTAAAACGGCGCGCCTTAAAACGGCGCGCCCCCCCCCCCCTTAAAACGGCGCGCCCCTTTTTCCTTCTTTGGCTACACGGCGCGCCCCGAAGGCCCCTTTGATGCTTAAAACGGCGCCCCTTTGAATGTGGCGCCGTTTTAACCCCTAAACCTATTCTCTGAAGCGCTTCTCAGGCGTGCAGTGAAGCCATCCCGTCATCAATGCGGTCCCCTGTTTCCTGCGAACAGCACGTCGACGAACTGCTTAAAATGGCTAAATGTCTGCTTCGATCCGTTGGGCAACCGAGCATATGCCGTGAATGGAAGTTCTCGAGCCCCATCCCACCGAACGCTCATTCCGTCGATCGGCCGCCCATTCTTCTGCAAATGATGAAAGCAACGTGGCTCCCGGTCACACTGTAGCCGCGGCGGAGGTGACGTCCACGACAGCGGCACTCAACACGGCGACACGGCAGAAGCGTTGCAGGCGAAGTAAGA
Source organism: Amorphophallus konjac (assembly GCA_022559845.1). Classification (NCBI taxonomy): domain Eukaryota; kingdom Viridiplantae; phylum Streptophyta; class Magnoliopsida; order Alismatales; family Araceae; genus Amorphophallus; species Amorphophallus konjac. The sequence goes on from CM040123.1 coordinate 239,052,409, forward strand.
TGGAAAGAAGAAGAAATAAAGAAGAAAATAAAGGGAGCCGCTCCCTTCGACAGGGCCACTGGCCCCTATAAAAAGCCCACCACGGGGAACTTTTGATCGGTTGGAGAGGAGGGACAACTCTCAGAAGCCTAGAGAGTGGAAGCTTTTCTTCTGAGAGAAACCCCTTGAAGCCACGAAGCCTGTGTGAAGAAGAAGAAAGAAAGAGTGGGAGAGAAAGGGGAGGAAGAGTAAGAGCCAGCCGTGTGAGGGTGGGTCATTGTCTTTCTCCTCTTCCCTTGTATTCTGCTCGGCGACGTCCAGCCCCGATGTAGCTCTTCCGTTTAAATGGAAATGAAGCATGGGGACTTCAACCCCGATCCTTACTTATCTCCTTCATGAAACCCGATTTTGATGCTCGCTCATCCCTTTCCTTTTGCAAGTCCATATGTTTCCGTAGGATTATATATGCATAGATATGTACATAAGTATCTATAAATATATATACATATATACATGCGTGCATTCACTTCTTTTTACTGCTATCCTCTGGATCTCCCCTCCGCCATGTTCTTGTGTCGGCTTTGGCTCTCACGCTGTGCTCGGCCACGATCGGACGACTCCTGGGTCACTGGAATCCCTTGTAGGCTTGCCCTCGGGATCTCCGGCCCTATACGGGAGAAGTCTACACGATCGCAACAACCCATGGGTCATCGGACTCCCTTGTAGGCTAGCCCTCGGGACCTCCGGCCCCAAATGGGGTAATTTTACTGGTGTCGCCGCTTATGCGCACACCGGGATGTTTCGGGGCCGTCGGAGTTCTCTCCGTATGGCACACCCCATTTTTTTCCCGGACCCTTCGGGTCTAGGGGAAGTGCTGCCCGATTTTTGCCAGGATCAAGAACATACCAGAACAAACAAACAAGCCATTCTCTGAGGGCCAGAACATCATATGCTTGAAGCCTCTGCATCAAACTGGACTACCCTGCACACAAACTCTTCTAACGAAACACTTGAATCATCACGCTAATCCACCTGAATAAACAATTAAAACACTTAAATCTTCTTTCCGTAAACATAATCCATCCATAAGATGAACAACTAATCAATAAACTGACTTACAGTTTAAAGAAACAAGAAATAGAGCATAAAAGGGTTGAAATAAAACCTCTTTGAAGCTGTCTCGGCGTGGCCTAATCCGGCGCGGTCACCCCTCACCGCGCCGATTTAACACCATTCTCGTAACCCCACATTTCCTTTGAACGCTAAAATGGCGCGCCCCCCATGGGAGCCTCTCTACCCGGCGCGCCCTTCTACCTTGTTTAACCATTAAAACGGCGCCTCCCCTTCTTTGCCTTAACCGGCGCGCCCCCCCTCATTGGGCCTATTCCGGCGCCCTACCTCCACCTCCTTCCTTGAATCCCAAAAATGGCGCGCCCTCTCCATCTCTTCCTATGAGCACCTAAAAATGGCGCCCCCCCCCCCTCCATCTCCATCTCGTTGCCCGAGCACGGCGCGCCCCTCGCCCCTTTGTAGATTGCTAATCCGGCGCGCCTCCTTAATATAAAAAAATGAATAAATAGCTAAAGATAGAAGGGCCCAAAGAAAATAATAACAAAAGGTCAACGCTAATAAAAGAATGAAAGAAACTCTATTACCCGTACCTTAATTGAAATTTTGTTCCGGGGGCGCTGCCCCCGGAAACCCCCGCAAGGGGCACTGCCCCCTTGACCCCCGCGACCTAACCACGCAGGTCGATCCGCGTGCGAGGGCGCACGTTGCCGAGTTTGGGCTTCACACTTAACAACCCGCTCCCCCGCACTGCGCGTGAAGAGAAAAGCAATGATGCCCCGTGGTATTGGACGTGGACCTCGGGATCCCTGACATGGTCATGATCCGTGCACCTCTTGGGCCGATAGTTCATCAGCTTAACCCACCTCTTCCAGGATCCGATCCCGCACCCACATGAAACGTGCCGCACCTACGGCAAATATCCGAATGTCTTTGTTGTTATCTCCGATGCTTCGATCATGGAGTCTCGACCGAATACTGGATGGTCCGTTAGTGACTGATATATATATATACCGGGATCTAATCCCGCACTTGCATTAAATTTGCCGCACTCGCAGCAAGTATTTGTATGGTTTTGAACACCGTTTTGCATACCGATGCGGAGGGTTTAAATCATGTCAACCCAACTCGCATGCTTTAATGAAGAACGATCTTTAGGTCATTTGGCCCCTTCTCTTGGTGATTAATCAGAGGTCTTCCCCTCTCTGAGGGGATGTAATTAACGCCGCGGCCTTTATGGCGCGGCGGGTCTCCAGTCCCGACCCGATATCCACAATCGTCTGATTAGTCAGACGGAGCGCACTCCGGGCTTCAGACCACTCCAGTCTTGAAGCCCGAACACATTGTCACCTAGGTGACTGGCACGCCCTCGCACTAGATAAACCGATAAATCGATAAAAAGAACACCCCGATATCTTTCACGAACACGAAATCCAGTGCGTTCCACAATTGGCACGCCCGGTGGGACAAATGATCCCGAATCGATATAACCACCAATATCCCGATTTTCATCCATCGAAATCCAGTGTGTTCCACACAAGGTCGAGTTTCGAACGTAGTTTCTATGTAACCGCGTTTAGCCTCCGGCCTGAAAACCGTAAGACTTCACAAAATGCGATGATTCCATGCCCCAATCTATAACAACTTGGGATCAGAGTACCGGAAAGGAACCGGTGCGACTCATACCTCGGCCCGCCACCCACGAGTCCGAAGACTCAGAAGGGTTAAAGGATGGTGTGAGGGTACAAGAGAATCTAAAATAAGTGCAGAGCTAGCACAATGAACTAAATAAAATGCCTGGAATTAAACAATTACTCACTAAATAGCTACAAGGTCTAGAGTATCTCATGTCCAAAGTAAGTACAGTCAACAATAGAAAGAAAAGTACAAGTACAAGGGGCATACCCCGGCTCTGGCAACTGGCGAATAACCCTGACTGTAGGAACCGCGGTGAGCCTCAGACGCATCTCTCGACGACCCCGCCTCACCTAAAAACACAGGTGAGCCTCATTTCATAGGCTCAGTAGGGATCCAGCGGACCCCCACCTCGCAACGAGAGAAACGAAACAACAAGGTACTCACGAGCGCGGAAAGTAACGCTACCTAAGGAAAGCACGACAGAAGCAACAGGTAACAATAAATAAACGAAAAAGCTCACTATAACTAACCATACCGAACAAACCAACCACGAACCGTCGAGAAAGTAGGTCCGTACCTGCCAGAAGACAGGAGCACCACCCACTAGAAGTAAAGCCGGATGCGTCTCCTAACGTATTACCCTGCTCCTCAGTGTCTCCCTACACGCCCCAGGCGGAGACTAAGACACACAACAAGTACCACGAATAAGGACTAGTTAAGGTCACGCTCGTCAGCGTGGGTCCGACGCCCCCAACCACGTGTGCGCACACAGACCATGTGCCCTAGGTCAGATCCTCTAGCTGGTTCTTCCCCAAAGCCCGGACTTAGGCTGCGCGAAGGGGACCTATGACAACCAGCCTAAAAACCATCTCTCTTGGGTAAGCCGCTCCACCACTCTTGGATGGGTTAGCACACGTGTGCTGTAAGAAGGCTACGACTAGTGGACGTGTCACTGGAGGTAAGACTTAACTCACGAAAACCACCGATCGAAAGGAAACAAAGTGGTAGTCCTCCCAGGACCGTTTCTCCAAATGGCGGCAAACCCTTGACCGCAAGGCGAGCCTAGCAATCTTCTCCGAGACCACCAAGCTCAGCCTAGTGGTCATGCCATGGCCGCAACCAGGCAAGCCATGGGGTTGACTAGCTGTCTATCGCCAGACCGCTACCCCCACTAAGCGGTCACATGAAGACCGCAAAACCCAAGGAAACGTTCGTGCCCTGACCGCAACCTGGCAGATAGCTCCCAACGGTCGAAAACACGCGCCCTGAGGGTGCTCTGACCAAACGAGAGAAGCGGTCGGTAGCCAACCATTACCCCAAGGGTAACAGTCTATCGCGAGACCGTAACCTTGGCTTGGCGGTCCCAGGTGGACCGCTAAGCCCAACCGATAGTCAAAACCACCTGGCGGCCCCCTAAGGGCCGCCAAAGGGGGGGGTTCCTGGTAGGACCGCAACCCCAACCCATGCGCGGAAATGGCGGGAGCGGCCAAAAAACCCGATCCATGCCCCGATCATCCCCCGATGATGCAAAAATAAAGGGGAATTCATCCCCAACCCTCCTAGCATGATTATATGCCCATAGATCGGTCAAAAATCCCAAGAAATGTAAGATCCGGCGGTCGAACCCCAAACATGCATTTTCACCCTCCCGGCACAAATACACCCCTCTCGACCTCTCCTCGGCCTAGAAATCACGGGGAAAGCGGGAAAGAGGGTAAGGATCCGTCCCCCTACCTCAAGGAAGCTCGAAACCCGCTGGATCACCGCCGATCACCAAATCTCGGCCGAACACGATCTTCAGACTCTTGCAGCGAAAATGCCACCGCCACGATCACCTCTCTACCGCCGTCGTAGCCACGCCGCCACCTCAGCTCGCCGTCCACAGCCGGAGAGGGAGAGTGAGTCGCGAGCTCTTGGATGGGGGAGAAGGCTTGCAACGGTCGGCCACGGCTCACGGGAGAGAAAAGAGAAGAAGAAGAAAGAAGAAAGAAGAAAGGGAAAAGAGAAAAGAAAAAGGGATTATTTATAGAAAATCTAAAAAATCCTAAAAATATAAAAAATGGTAAAAATCATTTTCTCGATCCTCGAAACACGCTCAATGCACTGGTAACGTCCTAGAGTAGGAGAACACAACGGTTCACCCTATACGGGGTTCCAAAGGCACGTTAGGGAAAAACACGCTTAAATCACAAAACGCGCTCCGAGACCCCCAAAAGTGATCCGAAACTCATAGATCTAGATCCAAAAAATGTCTAAAAAACCTGAGACATTACACAATTGTTCTCAAACGATAGGGAAACATATATAGACTCGATATCAACCTTCCACAAGTCAGAAGGGATCTAGAAAACCACAAAACGACAAGAAACATGCGATTCCCACGAATCGACCTAAAAAGAGTTCTTAGTTTGATGATTTCTATATGAGTGTTGATCCTCAGAAGCTTTTGTTTGCTTCTATGGACTCTTGGGAGTATTATCTTCGAGATTTATCTAGGTTCAACCCTATTTTCGTATTATTATCCCTCCAACTCGACCTAAGGTTTTGGGGGTCTATAAATAGAACCCTTGACTTAATGGCTTGAGGAGGAGATTTCTGGAGCTTGCGACGAAGTGTTGCCGTATCCTGGAGCGAGTGCCAACCAGGGGGAGCTTGTGTTTGCATCCTAGGGTCGTCTGGTCCAGGGAGTAGCCAGTTCTTAAGTGTTTTTATATTTTTCTTCTCTTAGTCTTTGTCTTATTTGCATCATCATAACATATTCCTCTTCTTCTTCCTCCATGTTCTTCTGCACTCACATCACATTTTTAAACACCCTCCTACTGTTTTCATGCCCCATAGGGTTTAAAAAACCACCAGCCCCCCAGGTATCCACCCTTCCTTTTATGCATATTAGTTTCATTGCACTATAGATACTACACTTTTCCAGGGCTAATTGGGTTCCTTTCTTCTTGTGTCTACACTCTTTTGCAGGTCTACAGAGCTTATTACACGAGGCCCAACTCTTCTGGCCGGCCAGGAGGGGTGGAGGTTCAAGTTCCACATCATACTTTTCTAGGTGCGCTTAGCGGCCAACGCCAGACCGCTTGTGTTGTGCCCCAGAATTTTTATAAATTATTTCTGATATAATTAAGAAATTTCTAAATTATTAAAGGTCTAAATAAATTAATTAATGAATATTGGGTTAAATAAATCATTGTAAGGCCCAATTTATGTTAAGTAATTAATCCAGCTTTAATAATTGAAACCCAATAGGTTTAAGGACCAAGCCCATTAAGTTTGGCCCATATTCTAGAAGGTTATTTAGCCTATTCACGAATTATAATGGTAAATAACTCATATTTAGATAATTTAGTGGATAATTAACCAAAGAGTTTGAATTAAGATGAATGACCACGTCCAGTTTATGTAACGGTCTATCGAGCGACCGTTACAGCCATGTAACGGACCAGACCTAGTCCGTTACACTCAGCTGATTCCGTGAGAGGAAGAACTTGCAAAAAGATTGAAACTATGGGATTCTCTTGGCTAGAGACCAACTTGGGAGAACTTGTAACATTCCTAGGGACTCTTAGGGATCAGGTTTTAGACTCTAAAGTCGTTCAAATCCTTGAACCCTAGCCAAAACTCTATAAATAGAACCCAGTTCTGAACTGAGCAACCCTTACTTTTGGCTCGTGAAGAATCAAGGGAAGGAGATAGAATTTTGGGTAAGTTCTTTGGAACTTTTTACTTTCAATACTAAGGTCTAACAACTCTCAAAATTTCATGTTAGGAGATCAAGTAACCAAGGAGATAAAGGCTTCTAAAGTCGCTGATTCTGTCATAGCAACCCAGGATTCAGAGCAAAGGACCAGTGAAGATCAAGGAATTAGGACGCCCAAACGAGGTAATTAGAATTCGATGCTTTAGAACTTTTTGTTCCCCTTAGATTAATCTTCTTACCCTCCAAATTTCACCCCTTTAGGTCAAGAGACTGAGGAGTTAGAGCGACGTGAAGTTGCTAGAAAATCTCAGGAAGGGAAGAACTAGGGTGTGTCTTGAATACCAAATTAGAAGGTTTAAAGCCCAGTTAAGAGGTAGGTTATCTCATGAATGGAAAGAACAACATGTTAGGGATAAAACCCCTCTGGTTTTGCTTGATTATTTGCACTATAGATCATGAGTTTCATGCTTAAGTTGGGACAAGCATAAATGCATAGCTTTAGCCTTAATGGAAAATAAAAAGGTACTATCTTGTTATTTCATTACTGCTTATGCATCTAGATAGCCTTTTTCCTCATTTTGACATGATTAGAGTAGTTAGTATGCCATGATTTAATCATAGATTTCTATAATTCCTATTTTTCTAATAGAAGAGGACCTAACGGTCTATCGTAAGACCGCCAGGGACGTGTAACGGACTTACCTTGATCCGTCACAACCTCTGTAGACGACTGAAGGGTCCTGAGAAACCTGACGGACCTAATCTAGACCGTTACCTTCATGTGACGCGCCTAGACTAGTCCGTTACACAACACTGCATTCTGTCAACTTAGGACAGAATCAAGATCGGTCCAATTGATATATATATGTATGACTAGTTATCTAAGTTTTGACCTTATTTCATGACTTTGAGTTTATTGAACGATTTATGATAGGAAATTACATGCTTTAAGCATTTACAGTTATATTCAAGTATATGTTAATTTCATGCCAAAGCACTATAGTTTGTATTAACTCCATGATTTCAAATGATGTATTGACGGAGTTTTTATCATGATTTCACGTCGTGACACATTCCTTTTTATCTATAGAGTCATTTTCTTTAAGTACATGGCATATATCTTGGTATATGTCCATTAGTTACACTCTTGCACTATAGGAACACATTCTTGAACATGAGGACCTCTCTATTGGATATTCCTTCCAATGGACTAGGAAATCATGTTTCAAGGCCTCCGTAATTCTCCGCGAGCCTGGGATTCCCACTAGGACGCCGAATTGGTTGTACCATGAAAGCCCAATTATCTAGAAAAGCACAAATCGAAGGTTTTAAGTCTTGTTCATATAACGGACCTGCACTAGCCCGTTAGGCACACCTAACGGACCGATGTTCGACCGTCAGGAACATATAACGGTCCAATATATGACTGTCACATTGTTTGAGTCCATATCTATTTTATTCTGGATTCAGCCCATTGTAACGGCCTAATACTAGAGCGTTATGTTCATGTAACGGCCCAGTAGTAGACCGTCACAGTTCTTGAGTACATTAACCCGAGGTTTGACCAAAGGGTTGATATTCTAAAGTTCCTAGAAGGATTATTGATGGTCTAGGACTTGTCATATTGTCCAAAGAAACTTAATTTAAATTATGAAAGATAACGAATGTACCGTTATGCTACCGAATTATTCCCATGAGCATAATATCGTCTTAAATCATTCTTGATCTCTCATATTCTTAATTGAAGCATTCATTCTTTGATGATTATTGTCATGAGCTTATTGATTGAATTTGTTATATTAGTGGCCACGCTTTATTGTTACACTCATGGAAGTAGCTTGATTTATACGTGAAGATGCAGTTCGGGCGCTGATTGTGTCCAAGGGCTCTATGCTAGTCCCCTCGGCTGATTGCCAGAAACATACTATTATAAACCATGGGGTATGATGCTACTGGCGTCGCATTGCGCTGGGAGTACTTTCTTTATAAATAAGTGAAATCCATGAGCACTCATGAAAATCCAGTGAATTGCTACATGATTGACGTTCTAGTGCGTAACCTTTATGGTTATGAAAGTGAAAAGTGAAAGTGCATTCTCGTTACATTCTTGTTCATGAAAGGCCATATCATATTCTTGTTACATTCTTACTAGTTCATACTTGTTCATTGTATCTTACATGATCGTCTTGTTACTTTGGTTTAATCGCATGATTTATCGCATTCGCATGATTTTACCTTATTCCTTTAGAGCTAAAATGTTAATTACTTTAATAGTGCCTTCATGTTGATGCGAAGATGCCTACTGGGCAAGTGTGCTCATTACCTATTTCCAATCTTTTCAGGAGAGGGAAGTGAGTCAAAATCGGATTCGGAATGTTCAAATAACGGGTCCGAGAGTGAATGAAGAATGAGTGAAGACTTAAGAAGTCTACATTGTTTAGATTGAGTCTATGTAATTTTCTTATTCTTGAGTCTAGTAGGAGAAAGAAAGTTGAATTGGTGGTTGTATTTGAATATTGATTGATAATGAAATAAAAGTTGGAGTTTGACTAAGTTATTGTGCAATTGCATTATTCTTATGTGTGATTGTCTTGCGCTCTGATCGTTCTTGCTTGCAAGAGGCTTACCATGCCTGTCACGCCCCGGGCCGATAGCAGCGGAACGTGTCGTTTGCTCGGAACGTGACAGTTAAACAGTCGTGAATGATCAAGAGCAATCGCATAAGACCAAGATAATTTCGAACAACAATAGAAATTTATATTTCTATTATAAATCTCTTACAAGAACTTGTTTTCCAACTTGGAGACTTCAACACAATGGAAAGGAAGATAACGACATACTAACAGACGTTAGACAAGATGACTGAATAAGAGACGCCAAGCTGACTTAGCTAGACAACACCATCTAGACTCAAGAAAGATAAAAGACTCGGTTCACTAGTTTCGAAGCTCGCTTGCACACTTGTCCCGCCCGTGTGAGTCTCGATCTTGCTAGCCACCTGATTACCTGAAAATGTTGGAATAAAACGGAGTGAGCGAACGCTCAGTAGAAAATTATATCTCAAGAACTAGCAATGGGTTTAAGTAATTACAAGTTTTCACATGTTTATGCAATAGGGCTATGCATGTATAAATAACTGAGCAAGTGAAATAAACTGATCAATAGAATAACACGTCGTGCAAAACATCCAAGTGAGTATTAATCAAGAAGTATTCATGAGAGACTTTATAGATTATTGGCTATTTCACGCAAGTACATTGCCCGTGTCGGGCCACACTAGTAAAGTCACGCAAGTCAAGTCACGCACGCAAGAAAAGAGAGATCGTGGAATGCCAAAGATCAAGATAAAGAGTACTCTGGTGCAATGCTAGACACCGTTATCATTAAAACTCCCATGGGCACTAGTACTTTCGGGCGCTCCTCCCAGGACCAGATCGGGCCCTATATGCACAGCATTCACGATAGATCTAGACATCCACGATAGTTTATAGTCAATAAGGAGTTCCAAGAACAAGCTTTAATTAGGATGATAAGATAAGATTTTCATGGAATTCAAGGGCAAGACCCTTGAGTAAGGACATACTGGCGATAAAATCCACGCAAAGCATATAAATCATGACATGTCGATAAACTGGGTGGAATTGGTTCCCTAACCGGGTACCATGACAAATAAGTGCCCATATGTAGGTGGTCACTCCTTTATATAGAATTGTGATCTACAAGAACAGCATGTTAATAACATGAGGTCCACAAGAATCATCATAACAAAATTGATATAGAATTGGGGTCTACAATAACATCTCATTGATGGCATGTTTTCCCCCATTCCTTAAGATAGTTCTCATATCATACATATAGTATAACATGAGGGCCGGTATACCATGTTTCATTAGAGTGACATGGTAAGGATTGTGTAATGGGTTTTTAGGGTACAATCAGCTCAGTCGACCTTGAGGGAATCTAAGGTACGAGGAGTCTTACGGAGGTCTCTATGACTAACTCGCTAGTCCAAAGGAACGGAATGTCCAATGGAGAGCTTGTATGTCAATGAGAGTTGAGGGTGATCGATAGAACAACATGAAAACGTGGGACTATACTCACGGAGTGGAGATATAGTGCCGATATACATATATATAAATATAATGAAAACCCTCGGTTAGCAGTAACAGGTAAAAACATTTTTACAGAAAATAACGACTTTGATTAAGTCACTACTTAAGTAAATAACGCCTTAAATAAGGGCGTTTACATGCATTTCCAATTTTGCAGAAATTTCCATAATTCTGTGTTTTATCAAAAACACGCCCTTTACAGGGGCGTTTTATTTCAATGTGACGACATGCACAATGGTCGTCCATTCTTTAATCCTATTTTTTTGCAGGATATACATATTCTGGGATTTATCAAAGACACGCCCTAAACGGGGGCGTTAGTTTCAAATTCACACCCTCGATCGTGGCGTGGGTTTCACAAGAAACGACTTGGTTCAGGTCGTGAATTCATGCTTTTCAAGAATTTTTATAAATTTCAAGATAATAAATTTCAGGAGACAAGATATATAGTCATGACAAGAAAAATAGTAGGATTTCACGATATACTCATGCATTACATTAGTTTCAAGATTTCATAGCTATTAAATTTTAAACGTGAACAATTATTAATTGCATGTAATTTCATGGAATTAACGCCTTTGTACAGGGCGTCGAATTTAGGAATTGACGACCTGGTCAGGGTCGTGTCTTGTAAAATAGCGCCGTTGACAGGGGCGTCTCTTTCAAAAATATTCCAGAAAACGCGTAGAAGCTATATTAAAACTTATATTCATGCATGTGATGATGTATGTTCATTGAATTAACTTGTTTGGGCTACAGTGCCTTGAGAAAACCTACCTTATAGTTGATCTGGATGAAGGACTCGTGAAAGGTTTGATAATACTGATACTCTGTTTGGAACCTTCGTGGATGAAGAACCTTCGTTCTTCAGGAAGATATTGCCACAGCTACCTGTAAAGGAAGAGAAGATATCAATCTTCTTTACCTACGTAACCTGAAGGCAAGGGAAAAAGAAGAACTTTACCTGTTCTTCGGCAACGATGGTGATGAAGATGATGATGATGAAGACCCTTTGTCTTCAAACACTAGAAGCAGCCACCTATAGCAACGACGATGAAGGATGGTTAAAACCTCCTCATGTGTTGATCGAAAGCAAGGAAAGGAAGAAGAACTTAAACCTGTTCTTAACGCACAGCAGTAGCAGAGATTTCTTCGGCCAACAGCTCGTTAGGGTTCGACAGAGCGGTTACTTATAGGATTTTCAGAATCCTACTAGGGTGAGTGTTCGATTGAGGGTAATATATCCTCAGTAGAGTCCTTACCTATGTATAAAACCCTTCCTGGATTAACACAAACTTCCTTAGATAAGATCCTGGGTCGAACGGAATATAAACTGAATTAACGTCCTAGGTAAGGGCGTCGATTTTTGAATTGACGCCTTGACCAGCGTCGTTTCTTGTTGAAACGCCTTGGAAAAGGGCGTTTCTTGTTTAAAACGCGCCCATGCATGGGGCGTCTCATTTTCTTGCCCTTTTGGAGTTTGAAATTTGACGCCGCGTGGTGAGGGCGTCTTTTCTTTAATCACGCCTCGTATAAGGGCGTTTCTTATTTAATTAGTGCCTTGATAAGAGGCGTTATTTTCTTCTTGGTTTATTATTTACTTGTTTTCCCTTACATCTATTTATATTTCTATGTACATACATATATAGGTTAATGTTATGCACACATATATATATATTGCATTAATGGGAGAAGATGATAAAATGTGTTAAAGCCCATTAAGTGTAAAACGTTTTGGGTCGGGTTTTTGGGCCAATGGAGTTTAATCATTGATTTCATGTTTTTTTTTTAAGGTTAAGCCTTAATCCTTGTCCTGGGTATCAGAAGTAGGTTCGATCCGAGTAAACCTTTTACTTCCATTCCTGAAGGAATAATACTTGCTCATTGAATAGATTTTTATTTATTAAACATTATATACTTATAAGAGTATGTATGTATATTTTTATTCCTATTCCAAAATTACCGGGCGTTACACCCTCCCCCACTTAAAAGAATTTGGTCCCCAGATTCACATTATCTTTTACTTACAATGGGGGACTACTATAAAGCGTAACAGAAATCTAGATATATCGAGTGGTATAGAATTAGATAAGGCTTAAGGGTGAGGGGTACCTTCCGCAACTTTCCCTCTGGCAAGTTTGGTAAAAGTTTGAACTCCTCTTGGAGGTTTCTTGGGGCATTCTGCTATCTTATGATCTAAGTTCCCGCAACACAGACATGCTCCCGAACACCACCAACACTCTTTCGATTTGTGACCATATCTTCCACGAGATTTACACTTATCTTGCGATTGATCCGCCTGAGTTTTTCTCTTATTACACTTCTTACATTTCTGGCATTTCTCACACCTTTGTGAAATATCTTCCTCATTTATTCTTTTCTTGGTAACGGCGAAACCTTCGGAGTTATTTGTTTGATCTTTCCCTTCAACTCTTTCTTTTTCTTCCACTACTTTCTCTAGTTCTTGAACTCTCCTGACAAGGCTCGCGTAAACTTGGACATCCACCATGATCATTTCATGAACAAGGCTCGGCTTAGAGGCTCCCATTTTATCTAGGTTCCTGCAAGGACGAGTGGAGGGATAATTTATTGACTCAAGATTTAGTGTTAATGAAATGTAAATACTTTATCTTTCTTTTATAACTTTAACCCCAAGTTCTACCCATCTCTCGCGGAACTCCTATAGGACGACTGACAAGGATACTCAACCTATAACCTGGTTTCAACAACCTAAGGATTTTGGAAAGTTGAATCCAAATATGACCGACAGGGATACCGGACCTATCACGGAAACTTAACGATTGCGACAACCAAAGCTATGATATGACTAACAAGGATACGTAACCTGGAGGATATGAAAGCCGAAGCTCTGATATGACAGACAAGGATACTTAACCTGGAGGATATGAAAGCCGAAGCTCTGATACCATTCTGTCATGTCCCGTACTCTATACCGTCGAGATATTGTCCGCTTTGGCCTACCGGCCTCACGGTTTTATCCCTTTTTAAGGGTGATCGGCTCCAGAATGAGGGACTTCCCGGGCAGGTCACCCATCCCAATACTACTCCCCATTAAGCACGCTTAACTTCGTAGTTCTTTCCAAGAACTGAGCCGATACTTGAAAAGGCGCCTCGATGATATAGAGTACAACTTAGCTATATTTGAGGGTATTACAATCTACCCCTCTTATATAGGCGACGTCCTCGTCGCTGGGCACATATAGCACACAATCAAACCCCCAGGCAGGTAGGATTCTAGAGGTGGCCCCTATAGGCTCAAGAGGTGGCTCCCACTATGTAGCACTTTGTCCCATTGCGGGTTCAAGAGGTGGCTCCATAGCGTAGCACTTTGCCCTGCATGGCACTTAGTTCCCACACTTCTGGCTGGGGTATGGCTCTGATACCACCTCTGTCACCTCTGTCACGCCCCGGGCCGATAGCAGCGGAACGTGTCGTTTGCTCGGAACGTGACAGTTAAACAGTCGTGAATGATCAAGAGCAATCGCATAAGACCAAGATAATTTCGAACAACAATAGAAATTTATATTTCTATTATAAATCTCTTACAAGAACTTGTTTTCCAACTTGGAGACTTCAACACAATGGAAAGGAAGATAACGACATACTAACAGACGTTAGACAAGATGACTGAATAAGAGACGCCAAGCTGACTTAGCTAGACAACACCATCTAGACTCAAGAAAGATAAAAGACTCGGTTCACTAGTTTCCGAAGCTCGCTTGCACACTTGTCCCGCCCGTGTGAGTCTCGGTCTTGCTAGCCACCTGATTACCTGAAAATGTTGGAATAAAACGGAGTGAGCGAACGCTCAGTAGGAAATTATATCTCAAGAACTAGCAATGGGTTTAAGTAATTACAAGTTTTCACATGTTTATGCAATAGGGCTATGCATGTATAAATAACTGAGCAAGTGAAATAAACTGATCAATAGAATAACACGTCGTGCAAAACATCCAAGCGAGTATTAATCAAGAAGTATTCATGAGAGACTTTATAGATTATTGGCTATTTCACGCAAGTACATTACCCGTGTCAGGCCACACTAGTAAAGTCACGCAAGTCAAGTCACGCACGCAAGAAAAGAGAGATCGTGGAATGCCAAAGATCAAGATAAAGAGTACTCCGGTGCAATGCTAGACACCGTTATCATTAAAACTCCCATGGGCACTAGTACTTTCGGGCGCTCCTCCCAGGACCAGATCGGGCCCTATATGCACAGCATTCACGATAGATCTAGACATCCACAATAGTTTATAGTCAATAAGGAGTTCCAAGAACAAGCTTTAATTAGGATGATAAGCTAAGATTTTCATGAAATTCAAGGGAAAGACCCTTGAGTAAGGACATACTGGCGATAAAATCCACGCAAAGTATATAAATCATGACATGTCGATAAACTGGGTGGAATTGGTTCCCTAACCGGGTACCATGACAAATAAGTGCCCATATGTAGCTGGTCACTCCTTTATATAGAATTGTGATCTACAAGAATAGCATGTTAATAACATGAGGTCCACAAGAATCATCATAACAAAATTGATATAGAATTGGGGTCTACAATAACATCTCATTGATGGCATGTTTTCCCCCATTCCTTAAGATAGTTCTCATATCATACATATAGTATAACATGAGGGCCGGTATACCATGTTTCATTAGAGTGACATGGTAAGGATTGTGTAATGGGTTTTTAGGGTACAACCAGCTCAGTCGACCTTGAGGGAATCCAAGGTACGAGGAGTCTTACGGAGGTCTCTATGACTAACTCGCTAGTCCAAAGGAACGGAATGTCCAATGGAGAGCTTGTATGTCAATGAGAGTTGAGGGTGATCGATAGAACAACATGAAAACGTGGGCCTATACTCACGGAGTGGAGATATAGTGCCGATATACATATATATAAATATAATGAAAACCCTCGGTTAGCAGTAACAGGTAAAAACATTTTTACAGAAAATAACGACTTTGATTAAGTCACTACTTAAGTAAATAACGCCTTAAATAAGGGCGTTTACATGCATTTCCAATTTTGCAGAAATTTCCATAATTCTGTGTTTTATCAAAAACACGCCCTTTACAGGGGCGTTTTATTTCAATGTGACGACATGCACAATGGTCGTCCATTCTTTAATCCTATTTTTTTGCAGGATATACATATTCTGGGATTTATCAAAGACACGCCCTGAACGGGGGCGTTAGTTTCAAATTCACGCCCTCGATCGTGGCGTGGGTTTCACAAGAAACGACTTGGTTCAGGTCGTGAATTCATGCTTTTCAAGAATTTTTATAAATTTCAAGATAATAAATTTCAGGAGACAAGATATATAGTCATGACAAGAAAAATAGTAGGATTTCACGGTATACTCATGCATTACATTAGTTTCAAGATTTCATAGCTTTTAAATTTTAAACGTGAACAATTATTAATTGCATGTAATTTCATGGAATTAACGCCTTTGTACAGGGCGTCGAATTTAGGAATTGACGACCTGGTCAGGGTCGTGTCTTGTAAAATAGCACCCTTGACAGGGGCGTCTCTTTCAAAAATATTCCATAAAACGCGTAGAAGCTATATTAAAACTTATATTTATGCATGTGATGATGTATATTCATTGAATTAAGTTGTTTGGGCTATAGTGCCTTGAGAAAACCTACCTTATAGTTGATCTGGATGAAGGACTCGTGAAAGGTTTGATAATACTGATACTCTGTTTGGAACCTTCATGGATGAAGAACCTTCGTTCTTCAGGAAGATATTGCCACAGCTACCTGTAAAGGAAGAGAAGATATCAATCTTCTTTACCTACGTAACCTGAAGGCAAGGGAAAAAGAAGAACTTTACCTGTTCTTCGGCAACGATGGTGATGAAGACGATGATGATGAAGACCCTTTGTCTTCAAACACTAGAAGCAGCCACCTATAGCAACGACGATGAAGGATGGTTAAAACCTCCTCATGTGTTGATCGAAAGCAAGGAAAGGAAGAACTTAAACCTATTCTTCACGCACAGCAGTAGCAGAGATTTATTCGGCCAACAGCTCGTTAGGGTTCGACAGAGCGGTTACTTATAGGATTTTCAGAATCCTACTAGGGTGAGTGTTCGATTGAGGGTAATATATCCTCAGTAGAGTCCTTACCTATGTATAAAACCCTTCCTGGATTAACACAAACTTCCTTAGATAAGATCCTGGGTCGAACGGAATATAAACTGAATTAACGTCCTAGGTAAGGGCATCGATTTTTGAATTGACGCCTTGACCAGTGTCGTTTCTTGTTGAAACGCCTTGGAAAAGGGCGTTTCTTGTTTAAAACGCGCCCATGCATGGGGCGTCTCATTTTCTTGCCCTTTTGGAGTTTGAAATTTGACGCCGCGTGGTGAGGGCGTCTTTTCTTTAATCACGCCTCGTATAAGGGCGTTTCTTATTTAATTAGCGCCTTGATAAGAGGCGTTATTTTCTTCTTGGTTTATTATTTACTTGTTTTCCCTTACATCTATTTATATTTCTATGTACATACATATATAGGTTAATGTTATGCACACACATATATATATATTGCATTAATGGGAGAAGATGATAAAATGTGTTAAAGCCCATTAAGTGTAAAACGTTTTGGGTCGGGTTTTTGGGCCAATGGAGTTTAATCATTGATTTCATTTTTTTTTTAAGGTTAAGCCTTAATCCTTGTCCTGGGTATCAGAAGTAGGTTCGATCCGAGTAAACCTTTTACTTCCATTCCTGAAGGAATAATACTTGCTCATTGAATAGATTTTTATTTATTAAACATTATATACTTATAAGAGTATGTATGTATATTTTTATTCCTATTCCAAAATTACCGGGCGTTACAATGCCGGCTGTTCACGTTCCTCGTGTTAGTCTTCCGCTGTAATAAAGGCTCGGGGCGTGACAGTTAAGGTGGTATCAGAGCCTAAGTCTCAGGACTTAGGGAGAAGAATCATGTCATAGGATAAGTCTAAGGTTTAAGGACCCCTACCTATAAACTAAGGAAGAAATTCCCCACCCATGCGAGAATTAGGGAGTGCCCGGGATGAGATAGTTATATAAAAATTATCTTAGGGTAAATCTTCCCGACTCTAAATAACTAAAAATGTCCATGTTCTCAGGTACCTTGATTCTCAATGGCTCATCATGTAAACTGGGATGAGATGTAGCAAACTGTTGCGGGACTTACCCAAGCCCTACAGACAGTGGCCCAAGCTGGTGGAAGGGCTGGCACGGGGAACTTGCACAGCAATTTCTGAAGTTTAAATCCCCCATGATTCTCTGGATCTTCTAACCCAGATGAAGCGAAAAATTGGATCAACGAGATGAATCGAATATTCGATGTCATGCAATGCACCGACCAAGAGAAGGTTCGACTTGCCACGTTCCAACTCAATGCGGATGCTCGCACATGGTGGAAATCCATTCCGGCACCACCTGCAGATGCACATCATATATGGGAAGATTTTCTTACACTTTTCCGAGCCAAGTACTTCTCCGAGCATGTAAAGAAGAGGAAGGCTATGGAATTTGCCTCCTTAAAACAAGGCACGATGTCTGTGGCAGAGTATGAATTACAATTCTCTCGACTAGCACCTTATGCTCCTCACTTGGTAAGCACAAATGTATTGAAAGTCAACCGATTTATGGATAGTTTAAGACCCAGATTTATCCAACAACTTGGGACTCAGAATATCCGCACCTATACCGAGATGGTTCAAAGAGCGCATCTATGTGAAAGAACCATGGAGAAGGTGGAAAGGCTCCGAGGAGAAAAGTCAAGCCGAAAACATGATAGGCAAGAAGAAAAAGAAGTGGATGAGGATGGAAATCGTCACATTAAGAGGTCTCGTAATGGGAACGGTAATAGAAATGGAAATGGAAATGGAAATGGAAAGAATAAGAAAGTTAAAGAAGAAGAGATAATGCAAGTCTCCACGGCTTGCTCATTTATGAAGAATTTGGACACTCGACAGAAGAATGTTGGAAGCGTCTCGGCGGTTGTCTTAGATGTGGAAGTCAGGAACATCACTTGCCCATGTGTCCTCTCATAAAGGAACAATCATCAAGGGATAACAACGGACGAGGGAAGCGAGGTCGATTAAATGCCATCCTAAACGAGGCAGGTGAAGTGATTAAAGGTACCCTTTTAACCCATTCGCCTGACGTTAAATTTTAATACATTAAAGTACGTACACTCTTTGTAAAAACTCATGTTATAAATTTGGGGACCAAATTTTCTTAAGTGGGGGAGGGTGTAGCGCCCTAGAATTTTTATAAATTATTTCTGATATAATTAAGAAATTTTTGGAATTATTAAAGGTCTAAATAAATTAATTAATGAATATTGGGTTAAATAAATCATTGTAAGGCCCAATTTATGTTAAGTAATTAAACCAGCTTTAATAATTGAAACCCAATAGGTTTAAGGACCAAGCCCATTAAGTTTGGCCCATATTCTAGAAGGTTATTTAGCCTATTCACAAATTATAAGGATAAATACCTCATATTTAGATAATTTAGTAGATAATTAACCAAAGAGTTTGAATTAAGATGAATGACCACGTCCAGTTTATGTAACAGTCTATCGAGCGACCGTTACAGCCATGTAACGGACCAGACCTAGTCCGTTACACTCAGGTGATTCCGTGAGAGGAAGAACTTGCAAAAAGATTGGAACTATGGGATTCTCTTGGCTAGAGACCAACTTGGGAGAACTTGTAACATTCCTAGGGACTCTTAGGGATCAGGTTTTAGACTCTAAAGTCGTTCAAATCCTTGAACCCTAGCCAAAACTCTATAAATAGAACCCAGTTCTGAACTGATCAACCCTTACTTTTGGCTCGTGAAGAATCAAGGTAAGGAGATAGAATTTCGGGTAAGTTCTTTGGAACTTTTTACTTCCAATACTAAGGTCTAACAACTCTCAAAATTTCATGTTAGGAGATCAAGTAACCAAGTAGATAAAGGCTTCTAAAGTCACTGATTCTGTCATAGCAACATAGGATTCAGAGTAAAGGACCACTGAAGATCAAAGAATTAGGACGCCGAAAGGAGGTAATTAGAATTCGTGCTTTAGAACTTTTTGTTCCCCTTAGACTAATCTTCTTACCCTCCAAATTTCACCCCTTTAGGTCAAGAGACTGAGGAGTTAGAGTGACGTGAAGTTGCTGAAAAATCTCAGGAAGGGAAGAACTAGGGCGTGTCTTGAAGATCAAATTAGAAGCTTTAAAGCCCAGTTAAGAGGTAGGTTATCTCATGAACGGCAAGAACAACATGTTAGGGATAAAACCCCTCTGGTTTTGCTTGATTATTTGCACTATAGATCATGAATTTCATGCTTAAGTAGGGACATGCATAAATGCATAGCTTTAGTCTTAATGGAAAATAAAAAGGTACTAGGTTGTTATTTCATTACTGCTTATGCATCTAGATAGCCTTTTTCCTCATTTTGACATGATTAGAGTAGTTATTATGTCATGATTTAATCATAGATTTCTATAATTCCTATTTTTCTGATAGCAGAGGACCTAACGGTCTATCGTAAGACCGCTAGGGACGTGTAACGGACCTACCTTGATCCGTCACAACCTCTGTAGACGACTGAAGGGTTCTGAGAAACTTGATGGACCTAATCTAGACCGTTACCTTCATGTGACGTGCCCAGGCTAGTCCGTTACACAACACTGCGTTCTATCAACTTAGGATAGAATCAAGATCGGTCCAATTGATATATATGTATGACTAGTTATCTAAGTGTTGACCTTATTTCATGACCTTGAGTTTATTGAACGATTTATGATAGGAAATTGCATGCTTTAAGCATTTAGAGTTATTTTCAAGTATATGTTAATTTCATGCCAAAGCACTATAGTTTGTATTAACTCCATGATTTCAAATGATGTATTGACGGGGTTTTTATCATGATTTCACGTCGTGACACATTCCTTTTTATCTATAGAGTCATTTTCTTTAAGTACATGGCATATATCCCGGTATATGTCCATTAGTTACACTCTTGCACTATAGGAACACATTCTTGAACATGAGGACCTCTCTATTAGATATTCCTTCCAATGGACTAGGAAATCTTGTTTCAAGGCCTCCGTAATTCTCCGCGAGCCTGAGATTCCCACTAGGACGCCGAGTTGGTTGTATCATGAAAGCCCAATTATCTAGAAAAGCACAAATCGAAGGTTTTAAGTCTTGTTCATATAACGGACCTACACTAGCCGGTCAGGCACACCTAATGGATCGGTGTTCGACCGTCAGGAACATATAACGGTCCAATATATGACCGTCACATTGTTTGAGTCCCTATCTATTTTATTCTGGATTCAGCCCATTGTAACGGCCCAATACTAGAGCGTTATGTTCATGTAACGGCCCAGTAGTAGACCGTCACAGTTCTTGAGTACATTAACCCAAGGTTTGACCAAAGGGTTGATATTCTAAAGTTCCTAGATGGATTATTGATGGTCTAGGACTTGTCATATTGTCCAAAGAAACTTAATTTAAATTATGAAAGATAACGAATGTACCATTATGCTACCGAATTATTCCCATGAGCTTAATATCGTCTTAAATCATTCTTGATCTCTCATATTCTTAATTGAAGCATTTGTTCTTTGATTATTATTGTCATGAGCTTATTGATTAAATATGTTATATTACTGGCCATGCTTTATTGTTACACTCATGGAAGTAGCTTGATTTATACGTGAAGATGCAGTTCGGGCGCTAATTGTGTCAAAGTGCTCTATGCTAGTCCCCTCGGCTGATTGTCAGAAACATACTATTATAAACCATGGGGTATGATGCTACAGGCGTCGCATTATGCTGGGAGTACTTTCTTTATAAATAAGTGAAATCCATGAGCA
The DNA here is from genome assembly GCA_022559845.1 of Amorphophallus konjac. Classification (NCBI taxonomy): domain Eukaryota; kingdom Viridiplantae; phylum Streptophyta; class Magnoliopsida; order Alismatales; family Araceae; genus Amorphophallus; species Amorphophallus konjac. The sequence continues at coordinate 239,073,815 of CM040123.1, forward strand.
CTCGTGAAAATCTAGTGAATTGCTACATGATTAACGTTCTAGTGCATAACCTTTATGGTTATGAAAGTGAAAAGTGAAAGTGCATTCTCGTTACATTCTTGTTCATGAAAGGCCATATCATATTCTTGTTACATTCTTGCTAGTTCATACTTGTTCATTCTATCTTACATGATCGTCTTGTTACTTTGGTTTAATCACATGATTTATCGCATTCGCATGATTTTACCTTATTCCTTTAGAGTTAAAATGTTAATTACTTTAATAGTGCCTTCATGTTGATGCGAAGATACCTACTGGGTAAGTCCGCTCATTAACTATTTCCAATCTTTTCAGGAGATGGAAGTGAGTCAGAATCGGATTCGGAATGTTCAAATAGTGGGTCCGAGAGTGAATGGAGAATGAGTGAAGACTTAGGAAGGCTATATTGTTTAGATTGAGTCTATGTAATTTTCTTATTCTTGAGTCTAGTACGAGAAAGAAAGTTGAATTGGTGGTTGTATTTGAATATTGATTGATAATGAAATAAAAGTTGGAGTTTGACTAAATTATTGTGCAATTACATTATTCTTATGTGTGATTGTCTTGCGCTCTGATCGTTCTTGCTTGCAAGAGGCTTACCATGTCGGCTGTTCACGTTCCTAGAGCTAGTCTTCCGCTGTAATAAAGGCTCGAGGCGTGACAGCTTGGGTTGCCTTGCGGTCTATCGGTTGACCATTTTTCTTCTCCTTACGGTCGTCTCAGGACCGTTTTTCACGTCTGCACCTGGTTTTCTCTCCCGCAGGCGAGTGTGCTTCACTCGGCTTCTTTCCAAGGTACGTGGTGTAGTTTTGCTGCTGTTGACGCCCATTTTTTGCCGATAAGTTGAGTCGTTCCTCTTACGCTCATTTGTTTATGCCTCGAGTTGTCCATCGCTCATTGGGGCTATTTTCAGGCACGTTTTGCGCCAGTTTTATGGGTAGCCTCCCTCCCTGGCTGGGCTTGCTTCAATTCTGGGCTTAATGGGCCTTGATTTTGGTTGATTGGGCTTTTCTATAAGTTTCAAGCTCCCATATACATGTACGGTTCATCCCTGGCCGCTCAATCATTATGCGGTTGCCTGTGGGCCGTCCATACATTCATGGATATTTTGGTTAATTTTCTGAATTTCTGCCGACAAGCATTCATGCGGTCTCCTTTTAGCCGTTCAAAATAATGGACGGACTACTAGTAATCGTTCTTCTCCCAGAATCCTACGCTTGGTGGTCTTCTCAGATAATTACCTAATTTATCTATTTATCACCGACAAGGCTAGAATGGTCGGCGTCCGGCTGCTCTTCCTCTTGAACGGACTAATCCTAGCCGTTCATTTATGAGAGTCCAACGGTGAACTATTCGACCGATTCAATGGATAATTTGGATTATTTTGTGAATTGTTGAATTTCCACCGACAAGGTTGGACGGCCCAGAATGGGCCGTCCATATTGATGAGTGGTCTATCGTAAGACCGTTCATCTGCTCGTTTGCTGTAGATTCAACAGATTCTCTCTCTCTCATCGTGGATTTATCCCAAACGTCCTCCGATGATTTCTCCGCGAATCCTTAACCATTTTGAGTGCTGTTTCTTCGAGATGAAAGATAATTGAATTGTCTTCATCTTTTATTTGATTATCTCGACTTAAAAATGCATGGAAACCCTAATTTCGGGGTTAGCATTTGGGGGTTCTATAAATAGACCCTAAAGGCTACCTTTGAAAGGGGGGAGATTTTGGTCGACGGCGAAGCCCTGCTGAATTCTTGAGCGACCTAGCACCAAGGAGGGAGGCCTTCTACGTCCACACAGGCCTCCGGTTCAGGGAGTAGTCCTAGTCTTAAGTCTTTTGCATTTGATAGTCCCGTTTCTTCTCATTGCATGCTTGTTTCTACACGTCCATTCGCCCACGTTTTTCTTTGTTGGTACTGTCATGCACACACCCTCCCATGTTTTCTGACGCCCTAGGGGTTTAAAAATCTCCAGGTATTCCCCATTCAATTAATTATGTTCATTTCCCTTCATTCAAGCATTTGCTACACTCCACGTTCCTAACTTGGGTTTTATTTTCTTGTGTTCTACACTTTGTTTCGCAGGTCAGCAGCACACTAACGCGAGGCCCATTCTCTCTGGCCGGCCGGAAAGGGTGGAGGTTGAACTCTTTGCAATTTCTGGCATGGTGGCATAGAGCGGTTCCCAACTACCCGTTCAAGGAGACGAGCGGTGCAATCTGGACCATTCTTCTACTTCCTACAGTCGATTTGGAGCCGTTCGTCAGCCAGGAATACCTCATCCCGCGTCTTTTGCAGTGTTCATAGACGGTCTGCACTTCGACTGTTTATCTCAATAGGTGGTTCCTCCTGAGCCATACATCATTGCAACGCTGCACACCAGGCGAGTGTCTCTCCCTTTTTCCAAGGTACGGCGTGTCCATCACGTTCGGCACCTTGGTGGCGATCACAGGTTTCTACTCTGCCCTTTCCCTCTGTCTTTGTTCATTTCCCATGCTGGATGTGGTAATATAGGCATGGGAAGGCATTAAAAGAATGGACGGGAGGAGAAATATATCTACACCCTTCTTTTGTGGTGATCACGGTGGGACCCCTAGTGCCCATCCTGTTAGTGATTTGCTGACCCTTTCTTTTGCTGTGTTAGTCCTCTCCTTGAAGTGGCTGCAGGTTGGGTTGCGTTCTCTGTCCTTTGGAACTTGAGCGGTTTTTGCAGAGCCGCCCATCGTTTCTGCGGTTGGAAGTCCACCGCCCTTCTCTGTGAACATCGCCATATCTTCTGCAAAGCCTGCTGTTATAAGCGGTCCAATACCATCCGTTCAAATCTTACACGGTCTATTCTTCACCGTCCATCTTGCTAGCACAGGTACGCCTCTGTCTTCTGATTATTGTTTTGATTGCTATTACACGGCTTCTGCAGGTCCGTTCCATACCTTAGAAGGTTCAGGAGGAGACCGTCCAACCTGGTATGTCTCTGATTTATGCCTTCTCTCATTCCAGAGTTCTCTGATTTTCTATTAGTCCATCGTTACTCCCTATATTATATGGTCGTCTACAGACCGTCTATATCCTTGAGCGGTCTAACAGAGACCGTTCTTGTCATGCTACAGTGCACCGTGATTTACTTTGACTGTCTTGTTATTTCATGTTCATGATGATTGGTGCTGATTGGTGATCTCCCTCTGCTCTTATATCATTGTTGCATGGTTTCTTCCATTTTCTTACGTATTTGATTGATCATTGATTGTTAGTTGCTAGGCTAGACTTCGCATGCACTCCGGTGCACATAGGGGCATACATTCTTTTCATAGTAGTTGCATTCCTACCGAGGTAGGGTCTCCTCTCGCCTCCATACTCCTTGGAGCCGACTAGGGGATCTTACTGTGGACCTCCGTAAGCCCCCGTGAGCCGTGGATTCTCACACGGACGCCGGGCAGGTTGTACCGTATCCACCCCCAGTCTAGGGATTGCATCCGTGAGAGAGAGAGTTCCATAGAGTCACCCAGTTCCTCATTTCCTACCCAGGTTAGGTACCTTGTGGTTGAGTGTATTTATACATTAATTAATTCACTAAGGTCCCAGAAGAGGAATTTAAAAAAAATTTGACGCGCATCATTTGACAATTTGGTTGCTTAAGTGGTTGATTCTCCGCTCATCTCTCCCCTCCATTGGATGCTTGGTTGTGTGAGGTTTTGATTATTCTTTGGTTAGGATTGTTTGCCTTAGTCTTGGAGTGCTTAGTGTATGTGGAGTTGTTTCTCATCCTCAGGATCACCTCCTAGGGTTAGTTCTCATTTCCATTCTTACCTTAATCCTTTGTTTGATTCGTCATCCCCCATGTCGTCATACGACTTTTCCCATTCCCACGAGGATTCACTTCCTGGCGGACTTCTTGAGGACCCGTCTAGGGTCACCCATATGCAAGGAGGAGATGGGATTGCCCCTCCACTCCCGACCATTCTTGGCGAGGGTTCCCAACCCCCTCTTTCCGATCCATCCATTTAGAATCTGGCCAGTCAAATTCTCAGTATGATGGCCCAGCTGGACCCTACCCAGCTCCATCTTATTCGACAAGCTTTGCAAGGGGCCGATGCCCCGATTTCAGCTCCTTCTCGTGGCGCAACTATTGTCGCCACTACATCTCCTATTACTGGGACCACCTCTGTGGCCCCCATTGACCTTACTCCCATCCATCCTCAGATCCCTTTGTTCTCTAGCATGGAAGCGGGCCAGGCTTCTATCTCGGCCCATCAGCCTGTCGATAAGGGGAAGTCTAAAATCCCTTCTGTTCCTTACCTTGATCCCTATGTCACTATTTCTCCATCGCCGCAGGCCCTGGTGGCCCCGGCAGACTTTACTCGGTTGCAACCAGGGGCCGCCCAGCTAGCTCATGCGGATATGGGCCCTTCCCTGGCCCATTATCCATCTTACGGGTTGCCCACTCAGTCGGCTTTTCCTTTAGCTCCATATCCAGGTCCTGCTCTTCCTGCTCCTTCTCCTCCATCTCAGAAACATGAAATTCATGACAAGTGGGCTGCCATGCAACAGCAGATCGCCCTCCTTCACAAAAGGGTAGGCCCACAGTCCCTTGCTGATGTCCCCATTCCTAACTTCAGGGACATCTGATTTTCCCCTCAGTCCGAGCTCCCCGTATATCAGAAATATGATGGGAACGGCAACCCGTTCATTCATGTTCGGGAGTTTCTTTACGAGTCGACGTAGTTTCAGCATGACGATCGTCTGATGGCTTCCTTGTTCCGCCGATCCTTGGACGGGGTCGCCCTGGAGTGGTTCTACACCTTGCCGCTAGAGGAGGCGGAGAGCTTTAAGACCGTGAAAGAAAAGTTCAGTCAGAGGTTCCAAGATCGGGTCGGTCCCGAGTATTCCTTCACCGACCTGGTAGTGGAAAAGATGAAGCCGGAGGAGGATTTTGCAACCTATGCGGATCGATGGAGGCAGATGGCCTCACGTGTGCCCGGGCAAATCTCGGAAGAAGAGAAAGTTAAGTTGCTGATCTCCAATGCTACCCCGACATTCAGAAATATTTTGGCAATGAATGACATTTTGAATATGCACCAGTTATACAGCAGGGCTCGGTTCATACAAACGCAGTTTAAAGACTCCCCTATTCATTCACTGTTCGAGGCCCAGAAACCCAAAATTGCCAGAAAGTCCTAGGGCCACGTCATTGAGGGAGTGCAAATCAATGAGCAGGTCCAGGCTGCCAATTTCCCCACAAAGCCGCTCTGCCTCGCTTCCCACAGCCTTCACGCAACCCCCAGTTCGCTGCTCCATAGGCTCCCCAACCCACTTTCCCGGCTCCTCAACACCCGCAGCAACCACCACCACCACCCCAACAGCCTCAGCGGCCGCTGCAATATCATAATGTTCATCCACCCGCTGCTTACGAACCTGCCCGACCGAGCCCGAAGAGGACCCATTACCCTCATCTTCCTGAAACCTTGCCTGATATTTTCTCTGCTTTGATGTACACTGGTGATATTCAACTGCCTCCGGAGCGTCAGAATTGGAATCCGACCATCGATCAGTCCAGATATTGCATATATCATCGGTAGCCCGGGCACACAATAGAGCGGTGCTATCAGTTTAGAGATCTGGTGTATGATTTACACGAGGGCCAGAGGATTGATTGGGCCCAGATGCACCAGTTGATCGAGGACATCAAGCAGAGGCAGAGACAAGCCAGGCCGCAGTAGGCGGCACCCCAGCAACAGCAGCAGCAGCAACAAGACCTTGGGATCCATCAGAATCCCATGCCAGTACACCCGCCCGCTCCTCAGCAACAACAACAGCCACCGGCGTCGGCACCAGCCCAGGTAAACATTGTTCAGCACCCAGCCCCCAACACTGGGTGGACTTTTGATGATGAAACCCCCGCACACCTCTTGGCCTTCCACCACCACCATTCCCCCGCACCTGCTATCCCCTCCGTCCTCAGGCCCGCCGTTCATACCACCACTCTACCCATTATTCCCTCCACATCACCCATCAGGCCCACTAGTCCTTTCGCCATCACCCACTATACTGATGCGGGACGGACACGGGAGACCGACTCTATATGATGCGGACCTCAGACTCTAGATGGAGATGCGACCAGCAACACACAAATTGGAGAGACTTCGGCCCGACACTATGAGTTCCTATGGGCTATACATCGCTAACAGAAACGTAATCTCACTCGTCGTCCCAAGCGAGGGAAACGTGGATCGTGCATGGTTGAGGAACCGGCAGAGTTCAAGGGTAGTCGACTCACTTCCGGACTCGGATCGAGCTACGGGACGGGTCACTCTCACACTCACAACGGTGACATGGACTCACGGGCTAGTTCCTATTGCACTCGGGGCCTAAGATCATATACTAAACTAGCAAGTAAATTCCAAGAAGTTACGACCCTTTACGTCCACGCACCCGGCATGGGGAAGACAACCCCGGCCAATCACGGACTCCCGGGTAACAAATTTTACAGTAGTACAAAAATTTGACCCACTCCACGCATGGAGGTAATAGGTCACATGTGGGGCCCGGGAGTCACGACAATCGGGTTGACGGGCAGCATCTTGATGTCGCCCAGCGGTGCCGAACCCGCGTTTGTAGTGCTGTCCAGATGGCGCGATTGACGGGTCCGTGGGGCCCACGGACGGCGCTGTCTTCCGGGTCTACTGGGGTGGGGCCCGCTGTGATGGGGATCCCTGGTGGCGCGCCTCCCTGGACGGCGGTCGGCCGGAAACACCGACCGGAGGTCGATCGGTTCCGATCTCCAAGCTTGGAAGTTGCTGTCCACGGACTTGTGCTTCTATTTTCAGACGCGCGCTCCGGCGAGATTGACCGCTGCGATCAGTCCCGATGTCGGATCGACAATCAGGAGGTACCGTTGGAAAGCTCTTTCGAAGTACTTCAAGATAGGGCCAGAGAGATCAGCTGGATCTGCACGGATCTGGCCTTAAACTATTTTTGAAGTTTCTGTTGCACAGTACCTGAACTCTCAGAACAGTAGAGCAGTTTCCTAAGAACTACCTTTGACCGTAAATTAAACCTCCGATTCAGACGTCGACTTCTTCATGAAAGTTATGGAGGGGAGTGAGAGGAAAATGGAAATAGGTCTTGTGAAGGGATTGGTGGAGGCTACGATTTGTTAGGGGTTTTACACGGACTGGTGGTCGGATCTGGACACTGGCTGACAGAACTGTAGATGGATCTGAAGATGATTTTTAGAAAATAGGTGGAGGCCTTTAGAAATTCCACGAAAAATTGGGGATAGGGAGGAAGGTGGAAAGAACTCTCAGTAAATTTGGGAGCTCCTGGAAAAATCAAGAAGTGGTCCGAAGATTGGAGACTCAGGGCGGGTGGAAATCAAGACTGAAACTAGATAGATCTGGGATGAAATGGTGGACGAAAATGGAAAAATGGATTTCGGGATCTAGAGGCCAAACAAATTTTTCTGAGAGCTGGAGGGAACGTCTGGAACACGCCCTCAAAATCCCAGCTCAAGAAGATCACGAGGTGGAGATCATAAATTCATGGAAGATGCTGCTATTGGATGAAGACAGAACTCCGACGGCAACCGTGGTGGTGCGATGGCGGCACGGTGGCGGCGGCGGCGGCGACGGCGGCGACGACGAGCTCCGGAACTGATAGGGGAGGCTTCACACCTCCAAAATACAGCCTTCCAAGCTGCAATAGGGGGAGAGAGGGGAGAGAGAAGGGGGGCGGCCAAGGCTCCTTCCAACAATAATCAAGATTTCTTCTTCATTAATTCTCTAAATTGGGAAATACAAGCCATTTATATGAAAGGCCAAAAGACACAAATACCCTTGGACTTAGGGTTTGGGGAATAAACAAATGGGATAGAACTAATTAGTTCTAATACCATTTTTACAAAAAATAAAATGCTTGATGGTGAGAGGGGGGTGCCCCCTTGACTATGGTGTCAAGGTTGGTGGCCAACCTTGACATTTCAAGTCATTTGTCCCCCACTTGGCCCACCATTCTGGAAGCCCCCAATTGACATGTTCACTGACCCCACATGGGCCCTGGGGATGAGGTGGATCAATGGGACGAGGTCTGGGGGGCCCGCGGGACCCAGGTGGTCCATATTACACATAAACCCCTCTTACAAACCAAATTACAAACCGAATAAAGACAAATAAAAACACACTACACACATATAATGTCCCAGTAAATGTGATAAATGTCGAGACTCAAGGGGGAGTCTCCAGACTGTCTCCGAGCCAGATGGACGCCGAAGTGGCTCGGGTGGTGCTCCGCGTACGGTATCGGTGGCTTGGCGTATCATGCTTCTCGATCGCGCGGGTGTCCGCACCACATACCCTCCATCATCACCCCTCCACTTAACCCTTCACCCATTTCCCCTTCACCAGGGCCCATTAGACCAACCGCCGTCATCCTCACTCCCACTTCTACCCCTTCCACCTACCCCACTGGGCCAAGCGGGGGTCCCTCTCAGGCCGTGCCGGCCCGACATTGCGCCCTTTGGAGCGGGAATCCATTCCACAAAGTTTATCCTTCTACTCGTGCACCCGCACCTAGCCCTCAGGCTTCTCTCTCAATAGCTAAAGATGCAGACCCCGTGCCGGGCACGAAGTATGATTTGTTACAGCACTTGGACCGGATGCCGGCCAAAATTTCAGTTTTGGAGTTGATCAAAAGGTCGCCACTGCACCAGGATGCCTTGAAGACTTTTTTGCAGAAAGTAATGGTGAATGAAGACGTGGCAGTGGATAGTTTACCGACGGTGTTGGCAACAATTACGAGGGGGCCTTCTATTTCATTTTCTGAGTCAGAACTAGCTCCCCCAGAGGCACGGCAGATGCCACTCTGTATCACCATTTCTTTGAATAAGGTGGCGGTGGAGTCAGCCCTCGTGGACACAGGAGCATCGATAAATGTGTGTCCATTGAGTACCCTCCGTGCCTGCAACATTTCAGAGACATGCTTAAGCCCACATCGATCACAATAGCAGCGTATGACAACTCCAGGTGTGCTTGTCACGGGGTCGTGACTGTACAGGCCGAGCTAGGGCCTTTGGTTATGGACGTGGAATTTTATGTATTGGACATAGACCCAATGTTCAAAGTAATTCTGGGTCATCCATGGATAAACAGTTTGAATGTCGTGCCCTCGACCGCCCACCAATGCCTGAAATTCCCATTCCAGGGCCGGGTGGTTAAAGTGAAAAGTTTCTGCACCGTCCAATCTGTTGATGCCATTACAGATAAGATTATCCCTACATTGTGGCCAAGCAATAGGCCAGTTTTGTCAATAATGGACTTAAATTATTCATGGGCATATGCGTCACGCAAGCCCGCCACTGCACCAACAAATGTCAAGATTAAGTCCAAGATTAGAGATTCCAAAGGGTGGCACATGATTCTGAAATTGGGTTATCAGCCAGGCCTGGGTCTCGGCGCACAATTACAGGGACAGACCAAGCCCGTCCCTAAAGTTAGGAAGATGGGCCACCGAGGCCTTGGCTACCGTGATTCAACAATGTTGATACTTGGAGATTCTGGGCCGTTAACGTGGGACTATCGACAACATTTTGTGAAAGGTCCGCTGCAGCCCGGCACTTTGAAGAAGCCACCGCCATGTGCTGATGTGAAGGTTGATGCCGCCTGTGATGTTTCTGACCCACTGCCGCCGCTGAAGGGGCTGGTGGGTGATATGGATGATTTTTGTGTTTGCTTTGAAAAGTTGTTCAGCGAAGAAGAAGACCGTCCGAGGAAGAAGGAGATGCAGCTGGTGAAGCATTCTCCAACGCAGCTAGTCCGCCGGAGGCCACGGGAATTGGGGAGCTCTATCACTACCTTTTCTATGTCCCCGTCCCGTCTTGCCTCTCTGTTTCAACAATTGGGGTTTGTCCCCCATTCCCCTCCAATTCTGGTCGACCCGTACTTCACGGAGAGACCGCCTGAAATTCTGTTCGTGCCATGTGCATGTGGGCGCTGCCCACCTATTGATCTTTCAACTTTGTTTACTCCTCCTCCCCCCAATGCCCAACTCCACGAGATGTGGTTTCGATCCTCTGATCCGTTCTTCGATTGCATCTTCCCCGATTTGTTCTCCATGCAACTACCTCCTCCCCCGTCTTCTTCCTCCTCTTGTCTCGTGATCACCTCCGACCTCCAAAAAAAAATGCCAATTTTAAAACGGAGGTTTCAATGGAAGATTACGCTGTTTTCAGTCAGTCCTCTCCCCAGGGGCACGAGACTCCTGCTTCTTTCCCTTTAGACTTCTTATCTCCTAGGTTAGATGTACAGTGTGCAGAGTCTCCTAGGATAGTCGAGTCAGTTGGGGTAGAGTCTAGTTCGAGTCTAGTCAGCCCATCCACGTCTGCGGCGCACCCTGTGATGCGTCATTCTAAATCCATCCCTGATAGGTTTCTGCAGAATTTGGACGAAAGATGCCATGCCCTCCTTAGGTGCCCGGAGTTTGTAGAGACCGTAATTGTCTTAGAGAATGATGAGAATTGGATGGGGTGTGGAGCAATGACGGATTGGGAGTATATGAGATTGTGGATGAGAAGGATCCAGCCGATGATGAGGAAAGTGAAGTGGACGACACTGCCAATTTGTACGCACAAGGTTTGAAGAGGTTTGATGAACCGTCCTCGGTAGTGGATGAGCCCACTAAAGAAATTAATCTTGGAACAGAAGAGGACTCTAGGCCCATACTTATTTTTGCTAATCTCTCTCCTCATGTTGAAGAGGAGTTAATCAAGGTTTTGAGGGAGTACAACGATTCTTTCACCTGGTCGTATGAGGACATGCCGGGTCTTGACCCTACGTTGGTTGAACACCGATTGATTCTTAAATCAGGGGCAACACCCGTTAAGCAAAAAGCAAGAAGATTCCACCCATAGATGGCCTTAAGGATAAAGGAAGAAGTCGATAAATTGCACAAGGCCAGGTTTATTAGAGTTGTATTGTATCCGCAATGGGTGGCAAACATAGTCCCAGTATTGAAGAAAGATGGCAAAATTCGGATTTGTATTGATTTCAGGGACTTGAATAAGGCATGTCCGAAAGATGATTTCCCGCTTCCTCACATTGATGTATTAGGTGATAACACGACTGGGTATGAGGCCCTCTCATTCATGGATGGTTATTCTGGATATAACCAAATCCGTCTTGCTCCTGAGGATCAAGAGAAGACCTCGTTCACTACGCCCTGGGGCACATACTGCTATGTTGTTATGCCATTTAGATTAAAGAATGCATGTGCTACTTATCAGAGGGCAATGATGGCTATCTTCCACGACATGATGCATGTGTACTTAGAAGCTTACGTGGATGACATTCTGGTAAAGTCGAGGTCCAAAGAAGAACACCCTGCCATTCTAGCCAAAGTGTTGCAAAGGGCTAGGGAGTATAAATTGAAAATAAATCCAAAGAAATGCGTGTTTGGAGTTGCATTAGGGAAATTGCTTGGGTTTATAGTTAGTACACGGGGGATTCAGATCGATCCGAATAAAGCAAAGGCCGTTATGGAGATGCCGCCGCCTAAGAACATCACCGAGCTCAGAGGTTTGATTGGGTGGTTACAATTCATTAGGAGATTTATATCTCAACATTCGTAAAGATGCCGCCCATTCTATGAATTATTAAAGGCGAGAGCTAAATTTGAGTGGAATGAACAATGCCAAAAGGCCTACGAGGATCTTAAGGTCTATCTTTCTAATCCTCCGGTTTTGTAACCACCCGTCCCTGGGAAACCCCTGATCCTATACATTTCTGTTATTGAGGATTCCCTAGGAGCTGTCTTGGCCCAGGTGGATGATGAAGGAAGGGAAAGGGCAGCATACTATCTTTCAAGGTTGTTTAATCCCACTGAATCCAAGTATACTACCATGGAGAAGACCTGTGCAGCACTAGTATGGGTGGCTCAGAAGCTCAAACACTATTTTCTTGCCCATGAGGTCAAGCTGATGTCTAGAATGGACCCCATTCGTTATCTTTTAGAAAAACCTGTCCTTTCTAGCCGTTTAGCTCGCTGACAGAGCTTTCTTTCCCAATTCGATGTCACCTTCATCATCTAGAAAGCGATCAAGGGATACACCATTGCTGAGCATCTTGCTCACTCTCCTATCCCTCGCATTGATTCAATCTAGGACAAATTTCCTGATGAACACTTGGCAGTGATCACTCATCTTCCTTTCTGGTCTCTTCATTTTGATGGTGCTCTCAATTCCCAGGGCTGTGGAATCGGTGTCGTTCTCCTCACTCCGGAAGGAGTGACCATCCCTATCGCTTATCAACTCTCTTTTCCTGCCACAAATAATATAGCCGAGTATGAGGCTCTCCTTGCCGGTCTGAAGCACGCCTACCTCATGGGCGCACGATACCTTAACATCATAGGGGACTCTCAGTTGGTGCTGCGTCAAGTTCTATCAACCTACCGCACCCGTGACCCCAAGCTTAAGCCCTATCAAGATCTAGTCACAGTCTTGGCTAGGCAATTCTGAAAGCTCATCTATATTCATACTCCTCGTTCTCAAAACATCCTGGCTGATGCACTTGCATCACTCGCTTCTTCTCTTTCATTCCCCCTCAGTCGCGCCACTGAGACCATTGTGGTCCAGCGACAAGACGCTCCTTCTCTTCAGGATCCCTGGTTTGACAACCTTTGGAAATCTGTAGAAAGGAAGGCAGAAAGGGAAGATGTGAAAGAAGTTTCATTAACTGAGCTTGAAGAGATCATAGAAAAAGAATAATTACCGTGGTATTATGAGATTGAACAGTATTGCAGGGATGGTTCCTTTCCCGAGATGGCAAACGCCGAGCAGCGTAAGGCCATTAGAAGAGTCGTCGCAAGATACACAATTGTTGCTGGAGAATTGTATAGGCGGGCTCTCAATGGACTTCTGATGAGATGTTTGGATGACGATGAGACTTGGAAGGTAGTAGAAGCCGCTCACTCCAGTGAGTGTGGAGGGCACGTAAATGGGCAGGCGTTGGCGAAGAAGATTCTTAGGCAGGGCTAAGACTGGCCAACCCTAGAAGAAGATTGCTCTTCCTATGTCCATAGGTGTCTTCAATGCCAGCTCCATGCTGACAAGATCCATGCTCCTGCTTCTTCTCTCCATCCTCTCTCTGCTCCTCGGCCATTTTCAATGTGGGCCTTTGATATCGTTGGACCTCTCGGTGACCCGAATTCCGCAGTCAAACAGAAATCTTTCATTCTAACGGCTACGGAGTACTTCACCAAGTGGGCGGAAGCTGAAGCTTATGCAGAAAACAAAGCCACCACAGTATGCCGCTTCATCCTGAAGAATATCATCTCGCGGTTTGGAGTGCCAAGTGATATCGTCACCGACAACGGGCCTCAATTCGTTTCTCCAGAACTCCGGGACCTCTGTAAAAAATTTAATATATCATTGCATCATTCATCACCATACTACCCCCAAGGTAATGACCAGGCTGAGGCCACGAACAAAACCCTTCTTAAAATTATCAAGAAAACATGCGAGTCACACAAATTTACTGATTGGGCCGATAAACTGATAGAAGCTCTATGGGATTATCGCACCTCCGTCGGTACACCCACGGGGCAAACTCCTTTTGCTCTCACCTATGGGATGGAGGCGGTACTCCCGTACGAGATCCTGATTCCTTCACTAAGGGTGTAGCTAGATAAAGAACTTAATCTCGACGAGCATCGAGAGGCGTTTCTAGTCCAACTGGAACTCTTATACGAGAAGAGGCTTAACGCGGCCAATCACGTCTCGGTTTATCAAAAATGAGTCTCGCGGTATTTCCAAAAAAAGGTTATTGAAAGAAAATTCCAAGTGGGTAACATGGTTTTGAAAGGTAAATTTATCAGATCAGCAGGTCCCAGGTCTAAGCTGCAACCCAACTGGGAAGGGCCGTTTGTAGTTAAGGAAGTCTATCCAGGTAATGCGTATCGTCTAATCAACGCGGAAGGTGAAGAATTGCCGAATCCGTGGAATGGGCTATATTTAAAACACTTTTATCCATAGAGTCAAGCCAGCGATAGCCCGGCAGCGGGGTGTGCCTTCACCTGATCGCAAAGGGGGATCCCCGGTTCGACATTTCACACACTACACGACCCTCCATGGTTCGGTTTTCATCTTTTGCGCAACACCGTTTCTCCCTTGGCCACGCTTAGGGGAGGGTGAAGATCCTTGCTTTTCTTCTCTCTCGGCTGAACATAGGGGCAAGTGGTGAATAAGGGGGCGAGAACTGATCTAGACCCCCCGATAAAAGAGGTCTCAAATAGGGGCAGTCCGTTATGACCTTATTCCGCAGGACGAAAGAGCAAGAAAGAGACTAAGAAAAGAAATGGAGAAAGAAAGGGGCAAAAATCAAAGCTAAAAGCTCACCCAAAAGCTCGAAGCTCTCAAAAGTTTGAAAGTCCCCAAAATGATAAAACTAGGCATGGCAAGAGTGGCAGTACAGTTTCCCCGCGGGACGTTATGAGCCCGGTCGTATGCATACCTAGATCGGATGTAGGTTCGATGACGGACACAAAGCCCCGGCGCAACAGACCAAATTCTTTGAAAAGGGGGTGTCGTGAGAAGAACTCAAACCCTAAAAACCTCTATACCTACTGCCAGCTTTTATGCTAAATCTTGTTTTATTTTCCAAGGAATGGATCCCACCCCGGGTATGGCCTCGGTAGAGACACCGTTAAGCGAAATTGGCCCCGGCCACGGGCGGTCCCTTTTAGCACGTGTTGGACATGGGAGACTCCTAGTGAGAGGGGAGGTTCCCCGTTGTCAAGTTTAAGCTGGTTTAAAAACCAACAAAAAATCAAATATTTCAAAACTCCAAAAAAATGAGATATTTTAAAATCTAAAAAAATCAAATATTTCAAAACCCCAAAAAAACAAATATTTCAAAACCTGAAAAAGAAAAAAAAATCAAATATTTTAAAACCAACAAAAAAATCAAATATTTTAAAACTCCAAAAAAATCAAATATTTCAAAACCCGAAAAAAATCAAATATTTTAAATCCAAAAAAAATCAAATATTCCAAAAATCTAAAAAAATCAAATATTTCAAAAAAAAACTCAAACAAAAAAAAATCAAACATTCCAAAATCCAAAAAAAAAATTAATTAAATTTTCAAAATTACAAAAAAGGGTTTTATGATTTTCATTCATAGCATCAGTTGTATTCATCATCATTTTATTTACCTATCTAATAAGGCTTACCCCCTTGACCAAAAACCAAGAACTGGTTATTTCCTAACTTACTACAGGCAAGGGGTTAAGCCTAAAATAGATTTAGTCTGTCTTTTCTGTTTGCGTTTGTGTGTGTACAGGGGCAGGTTGAAGTTGAGGGTTCAGTCAGTCCGTGGCCGCGTACATTCTGAAATCATATCCCAACTCACTCATTCATACCAGCAAAGCCCAAACTCAACTCAAATCAAATCATTAGCTTTATTCATTCATATCAAACTCTCTAAGCACAAATCTCTACATCAATACCATCATGAAAAGAAGAAAAAGAAAATCACTCAGTCCTCCGCTGGGCATCCCCGCGGGGACGAATCTCTCTCAGCTCTCTAACATAGGCCTGGCGTGTCGCCGGAATCTCTGCAACCACTGCTGGTAGGGTAAGCACCCTGCTCACTTCCCACATGATCAGGGCACTCCTGACCGCCTGCTCGTCCTCCTCTGTACCGATCCTCCTCGCCTGTAGTGCAGGAAGGTGGGGTAGTGCTGGTAGAACAATCCGGGGTAGTCCAACCTGTAGGAAGCACCGGTGCGGGCTGTACATCGCCAGTGCGGTGTCGCTCACGAGCCTCAAGTCCAAGCCCGACCTCCTGGGAACTCTGACAGTGGTGTCGCGGAGGAAGTCCGGGCACATCACGAACCAATCCAAGGGCAGCCTGTTGATGTGCAGTCGCCACTCGTCCCTGGTCTTCATCTCAGCTGTCCTGCACTCTACCTGTTGAGAGAACCCGAACGCGCCACCTATGAAGAAGAGGGGGTGGCTCCCGAAGATCCTATTAGCTGAAGTGACATCTTCCTTGTAGATGAATTTCATCCTCACACCCATCCAGCACTCTAAGAGGATTATAGAGCCAAACAGGGGACCTCCTAAGGCTACTGAGGTGAGGCCCTCATACAAGTAGGCAAGGATTACCTGGGAGACGGAAAGTCCCTGCCATAGGCCGCTGATGGTACTAAGAAGGGGAATCTCTAGCTATTGGTCAACTGAAGGAAACAAGATAGCCCCGAACAAGCAGATGGACGCGGCCTTAGCTATGGCCTCATCCCACCCACACTGATTCCTGCAATGTTCAACTACCCACTGGCTAAGAAAAAGAAGGTGAATCTGACGTGGGCCTATGAAAGTGTGGACATCCCTGTTGTCTGGTATGAACCCTCCCAAGATAAGCCTAGGATCTACAGGGGCAACAGTGTGACACACGGAGTCCTCCTCCCCCACCTGGGACCTGGGTAAACAGAACTAGGTCTCTACCTCCTCTAGTAGGACAGTGGCCTCAAATGATGGAAATATGAATGTGTGGGTCTGGGGGTGCCAGATTTCTACTAAGGCTGAGATGCTGTGCCAATCAAGGGAAAGCTTTGGGTAGTTCTGACCTAGTACTAGGAGAGGTTGTAAGTGCCAAGATCTCAGGATAGATGTCACTCCTAGGGGCAAGGCACGGACCATGGGAGCCAGCCACTTCAAAGTGGAATATCGCCTAGGACCAGGGAGAAGCTGAGGTGGAAGGATGAAAGAAAGAGATAGAAAAGAAGAGCACGTAAGTAAATGAAAGATTTGAACTGAAGGAAATCACGATTAACTTACCTCTCTCAGAGGGCTCGAGCTGAGATGTCGTGGGATCGCGGTCAGTCGTTGGAGCACTTCCCGCTCCTTCCTGGCCGGCTTTGGCCCTTCAAAAGATGCTCCCTCCATGGAACTCCCCTCTAGGGCCCTCTTCATCATGGTTTGGTGAAGTATGGCAAAGGTTTCAAGGCTTAGAAGAGGGAGGGTGTGTGAATCACAAATTTGGACCCCCTTCCTACTTATAGGGCTTGGTTAGAGGCCTAGACCCCCTAGGAATGAG
Source organism: Amorphophallus konjac (assembly GCA_022559845.1). Taxonomy (NCBI): domain Eukaryota; kingdom Viridiplantae; phylum Streptophyta; class Magnoliopsida; order Alismatales; family Araceae; genus Amorphophallus; species Amorphophallus konjac. Next base: position 239,090,913 of record CM040123.1, read on the forward strand.
ATTGGATAAATTTAGGAAGGGATAATATAGCTTTCGATTGGGTTAAAGTGTTTTACCCTTGGGTTAGGACTCTCCAGGAGAGTCCCATTCAAATTCGCAGGACGTCCATTTGCGCGGTCTCACGATAGACCGCCTATCTTATTGAGCGGCCACAGAAGGACCGCTTATCATCCTCCAGGGGTTCGAATGCTGAAGTTTGAGCGGACTAAGTCAGACCGTTCTTATTCTCGAGCGGCTGGTTATAAACCGTTCTACTTTCTGAATGGTGGTCAGAGGACCATTTATCATCCTTCTATACGGTCTAACGAATGACCGTATGTCTCCTTCGGCAGCCCGATTGAAACCGTTCTACTGACCTGAGGCCTTCATTCAATAGTTGTCCACCTGTGCCACTAATAGTCGTGTCCGTCACTCATCTCACTCATTTGGCGTCCCTCATCTCACTCATTTGGCGTCCCTCATCTCACTCATTTTGCATCCCTCTTCTCACTCATTTGGCGTCCCTCATCTCACTCATTTGGTGTCCCTCATCTCACTCATTTGGCGTCCCTCTTCTCACTCAATTGGCGTCTCTCTCTCACTCTGGGTCGACCTCTCTCTCACTCACACTCGGCTCTCTCTCACTCACTCGTGTCGGCCTCTCTCTCACTCTGTCACTCACTCGTGTCGTCTCTCTCTCTCTCACCCGTGTCCATCTCACTCGTGTCGTAGTCATAGTCAGTGTCAGTCATTTGCATTCATTCATACTTTTCAAACATCCACAAAGTCCAAAACAAAGAAAGGCATATCACTATCATATCATATCATGTACAAAAGTCAGGCCCCGAGTACAAAAGTCAGGACTGTCCCTCTCCCTGGCCCCCGTCACTGTCTCCATCGCCCTTGTGCCTATTTGGTGGAGGCATTGCTGAAGTCGCCTCGTCACGCTGACGTCGCCGACGCTGCTCGTCATCCTCGTTCCTCCGGTGACTGGAGGAACCCATGAAGTAACTCCTCACAGAGCCATGAGTGCCGTGGCTGCCGCTCGGAGTCCCGCTGCGTGATCATCGGCACATCTCCTTATAGGCCCGCAGCTCTCCACTCAGCCCGGACGCATTGATCAGAGCCCGATCCTGCTCCGCTCGGACCCGCACCAGCTCCTCCGCTCCAGCTCGGAGTCGCTCTAGCTCCGCTCGCAGAAGGGCCATCTCGAGGGTGTCGACTGGTCGGCTCTGTGCCGCCTCCTCCCGTACACGGGCCACCTCCTCCCTAGCCGCTGCTCGGCTCTACTCTAGCTCTGCTCTAAGATGGGTCAGCTTGGACGTCTGCATTCACATATCATTGTCAGTCAACTGCATTTCATAAGCATAAATAACAAGGGAAAGTGTCATGATTTTACGTACCCTCTCAGTGAGCGCCACCTCGACCGCCTTGGCCCGCGCTACAATCCGAGTGAAGTCGGCCTCCCGCTCGGCCCGATCTGTAGGAGTCTGGGTAGAAGAAGAAGAAGGAGCATCGGCCCCCTGTCGCTGGGCCCCCTCGGCACGCTGCATCCAAAACTCCAGGTCAGTCACATGCATAACCATAATCATAAGCATTCGCATAATTTAGGAAGTATAGGGTTTAGAAAACTCACCAGTAAGGCCAGGGCCTACCGGGCCTCGTCCCGCTCCATGATGGTGGAGTGCAGGAGCCCCTACAGCTCTGCAAGTCGTCCCTCAGGGTCAATCTGCATTTATAGGTCCAAGTGTCAGTACATTGTCATATAGAAATCATAAGCATAATAAGTAGAGTTTGAGTTGAGAAGTCGTACTGGTCAGTGGGCACCCCGGAACACCTGGTCCCGGTAGTGTCTAGCATATGCGGTGTAGTACGCTGAGTCGCTCTCTGCTCGGGCGGTCACCACTTGCCTAAGAGCCGTCCAGTCGGCCACCTGCGTAGCGTTCCTCGCCGTCCAATCAAATGTTGCCACCAGGCCCCGGGTAGTCCTCGTCACGCGCTCCCCCGCCTTCTCAGGCGTCGGGAACTCCACCGCGGGCTGATGGACCCAAATGGTCCTCATCACCAATCTGTAGTGCAGTGACTCCACCACATTCATGCAGTGAAGCCACACGTCTCGTCTAGCAAAAGCGAGGGCGCCAACCACCCAAGGCTGACCCTCCTGACCCTCCTCTATGTAAGGTGTCCACCGTACCTACAAGAAATAAGAGTCGCATCAGTATCATCATATAAGAATTGCATTTAATTAAAGAATCTAAGTTTAGAAGCATACCGAGGCAAACGGTAGAGCATCCAGGTCATCCTGCAGCTCTCGGACCTGTCGTCTCAGGGCTGTAGTCTCTCGAGGTGCTGTCCACCTCCGTGCAATCGGCAAGAGCCCATGACGGGTCTCCTCACCTCTGCCCTGCCCACGTAGGTGCACACAGGCCCACAGCTGCATCATAGCATCGTGTCAGCATTTAGGAAACATATAGAGTTGCATAATTAAGTCTTGGATAGGAGTCATACCTGGAGTAAGGGGGAGAATCCCCCGAGCATGGTCCGACGGGCCGTCGAACTTAGTGTATCGAACAAGAACGCGAGGACTGCTGCTCCCCATGCGTAGTCGCCCACGTAGCTGAGCTCCTCGAGGAAAGGAAGGAACCGGCAGCTCATCACGTCTGCCCTGGTGGAGAAGAGGAGTCGCCCGAACATCAGCATCAGGAATCACCGTAGTACCCTGTCTGCCTTTACTCCCGGCTCCGCAGCTACTCTCGGTCGCGCCAGCTCCACTAGCCGCTGCAGGTGCTCCTCCGGCTGCTCACCAACTGCACCCATCGTAAACCCAGGCTGTCTTAGAGACTAGCCCGGGGTAGGAGGGTCGACTACCTCTCAGGGCGTCGCAGCTCTAAGCCCAACAGCCCCCGAGCCATCGCCCGGTAGTCGGGAAAAGTGGTCCCGCTAACCGGTAGCCCGTGCACTCGAAGGCCAGTGAGTCTGGCCACGTCCTCCAGCGTGGGGACCATATGGTCCCACAGGAAGAGAAACATACGACTCACTGGGTCCCAGCGGTCGTGCAGGGTGTAGAGCAGAGCTGTGTCGAACCGACACACCTCGATGCTCAGAAATGGTGCGAACCCCATAGCAGTCAACCACTCTCGCTGAAAGTCCGGCAGTGCTAAATACACTACGCAGACCTACAGCCATGAGGTGCGGGTTCTGCGCTTTCCCTGCACTCATTCATTCATTCCATGCATTTAGTAATTAATTTGGGTATTTTATTTCATAAATAATTGAAAATAATCAAGGTTCAATTCTCTGTCATAAGAACGGTCCACCTTGGACCACTCTTCCTTATAAACGGTCCCATATGGGCCATTCCAATTCTCAGGTTCTTAGTTTTGAATGTACCAATGTTAGCCATTCTTATCTTGAATGGTTGATGATGCACTGTTCTTTCCTTGGGTTTCTTCGACTTAAGCGGCCATTCTAGGGCCGTTTGAAGGTTGGGCGGTCCTAAGTGGGCCACGTGGTTCTGAGTCTCCAGGGTTCGAACGGCCCATTTAGACCCATTCTTAGTTTGAGCGGTGGGAACATCACCGTTCATCCTCAGGTGTGGTTCTGTTATTCTATGGTTTTGGGTGGCCATCCCTGGGCCGTATGGACTTTGGACGGTCCTATGTGGGCCGCAGGCCTTAAGTTGTGTGGTCTCTTGGAGACCGCCCAACCATCATCTTCCCCGACAACAGTGAGGGCTTTCCCCACCGGCGGGGAGGCCACTGTTGCCCCCACGCCGGTCCCTAAGCACCCTAGTCCCCCTTGAACATCTAAAAACTAACATGCATGCACTGAAATTAAGCAACGGCTAGAGGTGAGCCTACCTCGGTGTCCCGGGCCGCTTTCCCCTTCACCGATGGTTCGCCGGCGTCTCTTTCCGACGCCACTTCGTCTCCTCCGACGTCAGCGGCAATGGCTGTAGCTTCTTCCACCACCGCGGGCGCAGCATCTTCCTCGACGGTAGACGTCTCCGCAACCTCTCCCTCCGCGGCGGCCGCCGGTGGCGGCGGCGGTGGCCCTTCGCCGGCCGCCGGTGGCGGCATCTCCTCCTCCGTGGCCATAGCGGGGCGGGCGGCTTGATTTTTCGTCCTCATCAGAGAAGTGAATGGGAGAGTGAGAGAGATTGAGAATGAGAGGGATCGAGAGAATGGGGGGGTTGTGTGTGGGTTACCCCTTCGTTCTCCCTCCCACCGTCGGTTACGGTGGAGGGAGGGAGACGAAGGGTTTTAGCCTTTCGAAGTTGCAGAGGTTATACGGTCTAACGATAGACCGTCCTTCATTTGAGCAGTTTAGATATAACCATTCGTCTCCAACGGTATGTTGTCTAAGTCGGTCTGAATTCCAGGTATTTAGACGGCTAGTATCTAGCCGTCCTTCCATTTGGGCGGTTTGTGCTTGACCGTGCATGTTTTGAAGAAATGATCTTTCTCTTATTTCTTGGTATTCAATTGATGAATTTTGGCTATTTCGTGATATCATTGGAAATCTTGCTAACAATCTCTTGTGTAGCATCAAACTCTCACTTGCCGTTTCACCTGCACAGGTAAGTCAGGTATGGCCTTGCAACCCTATCACCCTTATTACAGTACTATATGGTATTATGCTATATTATCTCGAGAACCAGTTGGTTATCTACGTGTTCCAAGATCTGATGTTCCCCTTTAACAAAAACGATGATGATCCAGGTTCACGTGTTTAATCTTCGGATAGGTCGTTAGGTTGGGAAAGCCTGGGGAGGCTGGTTCTATCCTGCACGCTGTGGTTGCGGATGTATCTTGACTCTGATTCTCCCAGCTTAGCAATATTATTCTCGAGTATTTTATATTTTAATCTTTCTTTGCATTTATTTTAACGATTTCTTTTATTTTAGCCCAGCATGCATCATACGCATCTTTTGAGCTTTCATGACCCATGGTTTGCCTGTAAAATGTCCCACCAGTGATGGTTATCTATGCGTTCAGTGTTTGGGTAAGAGGAACTAATTCCACTCTGAGTTGGAAGGTTCTCTTTTGTCAATTCGCTTGGTTTGGTTGATTAAGAGGTCTCTGTCTGGAGCTTTAGCATGTTTCCTTTACTTTTACTGCCTGCTTTTGGCCTCCTCATTGGACCGCGGGATTGTGTCTCCCATGAGGTTGGTCTTATCGATTTGTTTCATTTCGTTTAGTTTAGTTCCTCCAGACTAGTGTCACTTTTTGTATAATTATTCCTTACGTTTGGTTCAGAGTTTTTCGAAAAATTCTTGTCGCTTGTTAGTAAAAACGGGTGTCGTTTTACCTTAACGCCCGCTTTTCGGTCCACTCCGCTTCATTTCCGCTTCATCTCCATGTTCCATGTCACTTTCGCTTCACCTCCGCTTGCTCCCCTGCAAAGAAGACGTTAAGGAGGGGCATCTGTTGACACCCATTTTTTGCTGATAAGTTGAGTTGTTCCTCTTACTCCCATTTGTTGATGCCTCGAGTTGTCCATCGATCGTTGAGGCTATTTTCGGGCACATTTTGGGCCAGTTTTATGGGTAGCCTCCCTCCTTGGCTGGGCTTGCTTCAATTCTGGGCTTAATGGGCCTTGGTTTTGGTTGATTGGGCTTTTCTATAAGTTTCAAGCGCCCATATACATGTACGGTTCATCCCTGGCCGCTCAATCATTGTGCGATTGCCTATGGATCGTCCATACATTCATGGATATTTTGGTTAATTTTTTGAATTTTCGCCGACAAGCATTCATGCGGTCTCCTTTTAGCCGTTCAAAATAATGGATGGACTACTAGTAACCATTCTTCTCCCAGAATCCTACGCTTGGTGGTCTTCTCAGATAATTACCCAATTTATCTATTTATCACCGACAAGGCTAGAATGGCCGGCCTTCGGCCGCTCTTCCTCTTGAACGGACTAATCCTAGCCATTCATTTATGAGAGTTCAACGGCGAACTATTCGGCCGGTTCAATGGATAATTTGGATTATTTTACGAATTGTTGAATTTCCACCGACAGGGTTGGACAGCCCAGAATGGGCCGTCCATATTGATGAGTGGTCTATCATAAGACCGTTCATCTGCTCATTTGCTGTAGATTCAACAGATTCTCTCTCTCTCATCGTGGAATTATCCCAAACGTCCTCCGATGATTTCTCCGCGAATCCTTAACCATTTTGAGTGCCGTTTCTTCCAGATGAAAGATAATTGAATTATCTTCATCTTTTATTTGATTTTCTCGACCTAAAAATGTATGGAAACCCTAATTTTGGGGTTAGCATTTGGGGGTTCTATAAATAGACCCTAAAGGCTACCTTTGAAAGGGGGGAGATTTTGGTCGACGGCGAAGCCCTGCTAAATTCTTGAGCAACCTAGCACCAAGGAGGGAGGCCTTCTACGTCCACACAGGCCTCCGATTTAGGGAGTAGTCCTAGTGTTGAGTCTTTTGCATTTGATAGTCCCATTTCTTCTCGTTGCATGCTTGTTTCTACACGTCCATTCGCCCACATTTTTCTTTGTTGGTATTGTCATGCACACACCCTCCCATATTTTCTGACGCCGTAGGGGTTTAAAAATCCCGAGGTATTCCCCATTCAATTAATTATGTTCATTTCCCTTCATTCGAGCATTTGCTACACTCCACGTTCCTAACTTGGGTTTTGTTTTCTTGTGTTCTACACTTTGTTTCGCAGGCCAGCAGCACACTAACGCGAGGCCCATCCTCTCTGGCCGGCCAGAAAGGGTGCAATTTCTGGCGTGGTGGCATTGAGTGGTTCCCAACTACCCGTTCAAGGAGACGAGCGGTGCAATCTGGACCGTTCTTCTACTTCCTGTGGTCGATTTGGAGCCGTTCGTCAGCCAGGAATACCTCATCCCGCATCTTTTGCAGCGTTCATAGACAGTTTGCACTTCGACCGTTTATCTCAATAGGCGGTTCCTCCTGAGCCGTACATCATTGCAGCGCTGCACACCAGGCGAGTGTCTCTCCTTTTTTCCAAGGTACGGCGTGTCCATCACGTTCGACACCTTGGTGGCGATCACAGGTTTCTACTCCGCCCTTTCCCTCTGTCTTTGTTCATTTCCCATGTTGGATGTGGTAAGATAGGCATAGGAAGGCATTAAAAGAACGGACGGGAGGAGAAATAGATCTACAGCTGTATTACTTACTTTGGTGGCGATCACATCCTTCTCACTTGGGTATTTGTCATCATATTCTTCCATCTTGTTCTTTGTTTCTTCTTCTTTAGTTGCTCCACACCCACGGTGTATGTTTACTTATCTCTTTCTTTGCTCCATGCCCACGGCATGTGTTTAGTTCTTTCTATTTACTTTTCTTTGCACTGTTGAGATGACATGCCCACGTGCTTTATATTTGATGTCATTGCTTGCTTGAGTTAGCACATATCACACATCACACATCACACCTCCATATCGCACATACCTCATCACACCACTTCACATAAATTTCAACAACCTTATTTTTTTGGCGATCACGGTGGGACATCTAGTGCCAATCGTGTTGAGTGATTGTTAGACCAGCTCTTAGTTATTTTTCTCAATTTGCCATGTGCTTTCCTCGATTTTCCCATTTTATTCCCTGTTGTTTCTGCTCTCTGGTTCCCTGGCAGTCTCCTCTTGGCCGTTTACTGCTTAAAAGAGGTCTAGCGATAGACCATCTTATCTCTTTAGCGATCACCAGACGACCGTTTCTCCAGTCATAGGTACGTATCCCGAGGATTGCTCTTATTTCTACATTTTTGCTGATTCCATTTGTTCCTGGGTGCTATCTGGTCTCCTCCCTTGTTGTGGCAAATATTTATATCATTGTTTGCATATTATTTGTTAGTTCTAGGATAGAAATTGCATGCACTCCGGTACACATAGGATCATTCATCTCTCATATCATAGTTGCATTTCTACCTTGGCGTGTGATCCTTTCGCCTCCACATTCCTTGGGGTCGACTAGGTGACCACATCCGAGACCTCCGTAAGTCCCCGTGAGCCGTGGATTCCTACACGGATGCCGGGCCGGTTGTACCTTTGCCACCTCGTGTCTAGGTTGCATAAGTGAGGGAGAGTTTACACCGAGAGTCAACTAAGTCCCCACTATCCTTTCCCATTAAGAACCTATTGTTGGAGAGAACATTTTATTGAAATCACTAAGATTCGGAAGGAGAAACAAATAAAAATTTGTGCATCATCATAACTTGGTTGATTTTGGTTGCTTCTTATCCCCCTTCTTATTTGCATATTTCCCCTTTGTTGTGTCATTTTGTTTGGTTGCATATTAGTGGTTATTTGTGTTGTCTTCATTTGATAGGTGCCACATTGCATGTGGAGTTGCTTCAAGTCCATAGGTTCATCTCCCAGGGGAAATTCCTCTTTCACCTCCTATCTTAATCCTTTGTTTGACTCCACAATGTCTTCTTATGATTTCCCCCATTCCTTCCTCAAGGGCTCCTGGAGGACCTGTCTAGGGTTATGCCACTTCGTGCTGGAGAAGGGTCCGACCCTCCTCCATCTTCTGCTACCATAGAGGGTGGTCAGCCCTCTCTTTCAAATTCTTCCACCAACAATCCCACAAGTCACATTCTTCAAATGATGGCCTAGTTGGATCTGGCCCAACTTCAGGCCCTTTATCAGACCTTGCAGGGGTCAACCGCCCCGTCCTCCACTACTTCACAAGGTCCATTTGCTACTTCCATCTCCCAATCTAGGGTTGATGGGCCCGGGGCTCCACCTGCTCCTATTGATCTTATCATGATCCAACCCAGGGTCCTTCGCTTCTCCAATCTGGAAGCGGGCCAGTCCTCTTGGTCGGCCCCTTTACCTCTTGATAAAGGGAAGACCACTCTTCCCTCATCTACCCAGATTGATTCTTACAGGTCTGTTGTCTCAGCGCCACAGGTCCTTGTGGGCCTGACCAATTTTGTTCACCCTTAGCAAGTGGCGGCCCATGTTTATACCAATTCGGGTCATCCCTCGGTCCAATATCCTTCTTATGGGCCTTCCCCTCCTTCCGTCTATCATTCGGCTCCTCGCCTTGAGCCCGCTCCTTTCACTCCACCTATTCCATCTCGAGAGCAGGAACTCCTCGATAAGTGGGCTACCATGCAGCAACAACTCGACTTTCTTCAAAAGAGGGTCAGCCCACAGTTTTTGGCAGATGTTCTTGTTCCTAGCTTTCATAACATCTGGTTCCCTCCTCAATCAGAGCTCCTCACATACCGCAAGTATGATGGGATCAATAACCCATATGTTCATGTGAGGGACTTCATGTATGAATCAGTGCAGTTCCAACATGATGATCGCCTTATGGCGCATTTGTTCCGTCGATCGCTGGATGGAGTTGCACTGGAGTGGTTTTATGCCTTGCCGCTGGAGTTTCAAAGTTGTCAAGGAAAAAATTATTCAGAGGTTCCAAGACCAGGTCGGCCTAGAGTACTCTTTCACGTATCTGGTTGCTGAGAAAATGAAGGTCGATGAGGACTTTGCTACCTATCCTGACAGATGGAGGCAGATGGCTGCCTGTGTGCCCGGTCATATCCCGGAGGAGGAAAAGGTCAAGTTGCTCATTTCTAATGCTACCCCTACCTTCCGTAACATCTTGGCCATGAATGATATCGCCAATATGCACCAGTTGTACAGTCGGGTGAGGTTTATCTAGACCCAATTCAAGGACTCCCCCATCAACTCTCTCTTTGAGGCCCAAAAGCCCAAATATAATAGAAAGCCTCTGGGGCCCATCACTGAAGGAGTCCAAACCAACGAGCAAGTGCAAGCTGTTGCCTTCCCATTCCCTAACCAATCTGTTCCACACCGCTTTCCACAACCCCCACGTAACCCTCTGTTCTCCACTCCACAAAATGCCCAACCTATTTTCTCCGCTCCACAAAATGCCCAGCCGGCCTTCCCCTCTCCACAAAATACCTTCCCCACTCCCCAACAACCGCAACAACCCCTACAATACCATAATGTCCCTCCACCTAACGGCTACACACCAAATCGCCCGGCTCCAAAAAGGGCGCAATACCCTCCATTGCCCGAGTCCCTCCCGGACATATTTTCAGCTCTCATGTCCATCGGTGCACTCCAACTTCCTCTGGAACGGCCTAATTGGAACCCGACAGTCAACCAGTCTAGATATTGCATGTTCCACCGGCAGCCCGGGCACATGATAGAGTCTTGCTTCCAATTCCGAGATTTTGTCTATGATATACATGAAGGGCAGTGTATAGACTGGGATGAAATGCATAAGGTTATCACCGAAATCAAAGAAAAAAGAAGGCAAGCGTCGAGACAGCAAATGCAGCAGCAAGCACCGCAGCTGCAACCATAGCCACAGCAGTAGCAGCCTGTGCAGGATCTAGGGATCCATCAAAATCTCATGCCGAATCATCCACCCGCTCCGCAGCCTCAACCACCGACACCAGCTTAGGTCAACCTTGTTCAACGCCCGGCTCCCAACGCCGGGTGGTCCTATGACGATGAGTCTTCTGTTCAACGGCTCATGGCCCTCCACCATGCTTCCGCAACCCTCCTCCACCTCCTACTCCCTTCATTCTCCAGCCAAACCATCAAACCACTACCATTACTATAACACCCTCAAGTATAGCTAAGTTGTACTCTATATCACCGAGGTACCTTTTGAAGTATTGGCTCAGTTCTTAAAAAGAACTCCAAAGTTAATCGTGCTTAATGGGGAGTAATACTGGGATGGGTGACCTCCCGGGAAGTCCCCCGTTCTAGAGCCGATCACTATTAGAAAGGGACAAAACCGTGAGGCCGGTAGGTCAAAGCAGATAATACCTCGGCGGTATAGAGTACGGGGCGTGACAAAATGGTATCAGAGCTATACCCCAGCCGAAAGTGTAAGAACTAAGTGCCATGCAGGGCAAAGTGCTACACTATGGAGGCCACCTCTTGAACCCCCAATGGGACAAAGTGCTACATAGTGGGAGCCACCTCTTGAGCCTGTAGGGGCCACCTCTAGAGTCCTACCAGTCTGGGGGTTTGATTGCGTGCTATATGTTCCCATCGACGAGGACGTCACCTATATAAGAGGGGTAGATTGTAACACCCTCAAGTATAGATAAGTTGTACTCTATATCACCGAGGCGCCTTTTGAAGTATCGGCTCAGTTCTTGAAAAGAACTCTGAAGTTAAGTGTGCTTAATGGGGAGTAGTATTGGGATGGGTGACCTCCCGGGAAGTCCCCCATTCTGGAGCCGATCACTATCAGAATGGGACAAAACCGTGAGGCCAGTAGGCCGAAGCGGATAATACCTCGACGGTATAGAGTACGGGGCGTGACAATTACACCACCCATACCTTTTAAACCCCTTATCCTACCACCTTCTTCCCCTATTATCCCACCTGTCTTCACTCTCCCGCAAGTCCACATTTCACCCATCCTTGCTCCCTCGCAAGTGCCCACAACGCCTGTTGTCGCCACACCACTGTTCAACCCTTCACCCATCATCCTTCCAGCACGACCCATCACCACCACTACTACCCCCATTACCCCTATTATCTCCATTGTGCCTACTTCTACTCCTCTTGTCCACCCCATCGGGCCTATTAAACCCCCCACCATGAGCCGATCTGATGCTGTGCCGGCCCGAAACCTTGCCCTGCAGAGCGGACATTTGTTCCATCGGAACTATCCTACCACTGGCGCATCCGCACCCAATCCTCAGTCCTCGTAACAAGTTGCTGATCAGGAGGAGGCAGATCCGCTGCCGGGTACTCAGTATGATTTGTTACATCATCTAGACCGAATGCCTGCCAAAATTTCAATGCTATATGTGCCCAGCGGCGAGGACGTCGCCTATATAAGAGGGGTAGATTGTAACACCCTCAAGTATAGATAAGTTGTACTCTATATCACCGAGGCACCTTTTGAAGTATCGGCTCAGTTCTTGAAAAGAACTCTGAAGTTAAGCGTGCTTAATGGGGAGTAGTATTGGGATGGGTGACCTCCCAAGAAAGTCTCCCATTCTGGAGCCGATCACTATTAGAAAGGGACAAAACTGTGAGGCCAGTAGGCCGAAGCGGATAATACCTCGACGGCATAGAGTACGGGGCGTGACAATTACACCACCCGTACCTTTTAAACCCCTTATCCTAACACCTTCTTCCCCTAATATCCCACCTGTCTTCACTCTCTCGCAAGTCCACATTTCACCCATCCTTGCTTCCCCGCAAGTGCCCACAACGCCTGTTGTCGCCACGCCACTGTTCAACCCTTCACCCGTCATCCTTCCAGCATGACCCATCACCACCACTACTACCCCCATTACCCCTATTATCTCCACTATGCCTACTTCTACTCCTCTTGTCCACCCCATCGGGCCTATTAAACCCCCCACCATGAGCCGATCTGATGCTGTGCCGGCCCGAAACCTTGCCCTGCGAAGCGGACGTTTGTTCCATCGGAACTATCCTACCACTGGCGCATCCACACCCAATCCTCAGTCCTCGCAACAAGTTGCTGATCAGGAGGAGGCAGATCCACTGCCGGGTACTCAGTATGATTTGTTACATCATCTAGACCGAATGGCTGCCAAAATTTCAATGCTATATGTGCCCAGCGGCGAGGACGTCGCCTATATAAGAGGGGTAGATTGTAACACCCTCAAGTATAGATAAGTTGTACTCTATATCAGCGGGGCACCTTTTGAAGTATCGGCTCAGTTCTTGAAAAGAACTCTGAAGTTAAGCGTGCTTAATGGGGAGTAGTATTGGGATGGTTGACCTCCCAAGAAAGTCTCCCATTCTGGAGCCGATCACTATCAGAAAGGGACAAAACTGTGAGGCCAGTAGGCCGAAGCGGATAATACCTCGACGGCATAGATTACGGGGCGTGACAATTACACCACCCATACCTTTTAAACCCCTTATCCTAACACCTTCTTCCCCTAATATCCCACCTGTCTTCACTCTCTCGCAAGTCCACATTTCACCCATCCCTGCTTCCCCGCAAGTGCCCACAACGCCTGTTGTCGCCACGCCACTGTTCAACCCTTCACCCGTCATCCTTCCAGCATGACCCATCACCACCACTACTACCCCCATTACCCCTATTATCACCACTATGCCTACTTCTACCCCTCTTGTCCACCCCATCGGGCCTATTAAACCCCCCACCATGAGCCGATCTGATGCCGTGCCGGCCCAGAACCTTACCCTGCGGAGCGGACATTTGTTCCATCGGAACTATCCTACCACTGGCGCATCCGCACCCAATCCCCAGTCCTCGCAACAAGTTGCTGATCAGGAGGAGGCAGATCCGCTGCCGGGTACTCAGTATGATTTGTTACATCATCTAGACCGAATGCCCGCCAAAATTTTAATTCTAGAATTGATGAAGCGGTCTAAGCTTCACCAGACGCGCTGCGGGATTTCTTGCAAAAGGTCAAGGTCAGTGAAGACATGGCATTGGACATCTAACCAACCACCCTGGTCACAATCTCCAAGGGGCCGGCTATTACATTTTCAGAGACCGAGCTAGCACCACCTGAAGCTCGTGAGATGCCGCTATGCATTTCAATCATCTTGAACAAAGTAAGCATAGATGCGGCATTGGCAGACACTAGGGCCTCTATCAATGTTTGTCCCCTCAGCACTTTGAGGGCATGCAACATTTCAGAAGATCTACTAAGGCCTACCCCGACCACCATTGCAACATATGATAACTCAAGGAGGCCGTGCCACGGGGTGGTCACTATTCAAGCTGAACTTGGGCCTCTCACAATGCCCATCGAATGTTATGTGCTCGACATTGACCCCATGTTCAAAGCCATTCTGGGTCGACCATGGATTGACAATCTTAATGTCGTGCCATCTACTGCCCATCAATGCCTCAAATTCCCTTTTCAAGGGAGGGTGGTGAAGGTTAAAAGCATTTCCACGATTCAGTCAGTCAAAGCCATTTCAGAGAAGATCTTACCAATACTCTGGCCCAACAATCGGCCTGTTATTTCAGTTTTGGACCTTAATTTTCCCTGGGCATATGCACCACGCAAGCCAGCCGTCGCGCAGGTGAATGTCAGCATAAAGCCCGAGATAAGGGATTCTAAAGGCTGGAATATCATATTGAAGCTAGGCTTGTTGTGATTGGTGATCCACGATGATACTAATTGTCGGGATGCATAGGAAGATCCAGAGGGGGATGAATGGATCTAAGTGAAGAATTTTGCGGAATTAAGAATTTAAACATCTCTAACTAATCTAAAGTGAATATCAGAGATATGCTCACAGAAATGAACTAGAAAAATGTCTCTCAGATGAACCAAAAAACTGAATCAACCAAGTGTGACGAAGCTCTCATATCATCAAACTAAAATTGCAATAAGAATTAAGCACTTAAAGACAAGCGATCCTAGTCATGCATCTAGAGAAGTGAAACACAAACTAACACTCACATAGGATGCAAAGAGATTTTTAGGTGGTTCGGTTTTCACCTACATCCACCCCAAACTCAGAACTGAGTGTGTCATACTACTGCCAAACAGCTTGAACCGCTGCGCACCATAGCTTACGTCCACTGCGCACCACAGCTTGAGTCCGCTGAGCATCACAGCTTGCTTACAGATCGCTGAGCATCACAGCTTGCTGTCCGAGGAATCCACCTCACCCGCTGAGCATTACAGCTTAGCTTTGCTACCACACAGCTTGAAAGAGGATGATAAAGAAAGAACAGGAACGGAAAAATAAAAGATAGAAACTAGATCTGACTCGAAATACAATAAGCTCGCAAGGGAGCAAATGATCCTAGATCTGATCTAGGGATCGTGACCACCAACTAGCTCTTCAACTCTTCAATTTCTTCTTCAGAAATGATACTCTGGTTTTCTCTCTTTTCTGGAATTCTCTCTGCAACTCTCTCTTCTTCTTTCTCTTATTCAAACTCTCTAGATCACTCCGTATGCACTCGCTCGAGTGTGCTCAATACCAAGAGATCCCTTTTCTCAAACGATGAAGGTTTTCTATTTATAGATCTTCTGAAAATCTGCGGTCCCCACAGAGTTGTCAGTTTGACGCGTGGAGGGAACATTCCCGCCCAAACAGTTAGTCCATAAAGTCCTTGGATCACGTGCCAATCATTAGAGTCTCGGCTCACGTGCTCCACTTAAGCTTCTGCTGCTTTCAGAGACGTAGTGATTAACCCTGCAATTCAGACATCAGACTTTTCGTCAAACACTTAGAGTGCATACTTAATGCTCAGACCAATGATATAAATCTATATGCAAATGCCTGTGGACGTCAAAAAAAAATGACGGTGACGATCATACGGCATTCGCGTCCACATGCGAGTCAAAGATAGGAAGGCCGAACAAACCTATACCTCGCCCGGTCAGGACGAGAACTAGCCTGCTGGCCCACTACCCATCAAGGGAGCCCCTTCGAGCGGAAGATACCACCACAATTCTCCAACCGGCCATGCCGAGAGTAGAATCAAAGAAAAGTTGGGAATTCCGACATAGTCTCAGCATGCATCGAAAGTCACGCAAAGTTTGGGACCGAGTCCCGAAGGCTGCCAACGGAATATTGCGGAGGCCATACATCGCAACCGGAACATTCTGGGAATGCCAACATTCATATAAACGGCCGTGACTTCAAAAAGAATCCGTTCGGTGCTTAAAACGGTGCGGAAGGGCCTTAAAGCGACACGCCTTAAAACGGCGCGCCCCTTTGCTTAAATGGTGCACCCCACCTTATGCTCTAATACGAGCCCCCCCTTGCTTTTGTTAAAACGGTGCCACTCCCCTTGTATGCTAAAACGGCACGCTCCTGTTGGAGGGCCACCCCTTTGAATGCACTAAAACGGCGCCGTTTTAACCCCTCATTCTCAAAGCCCACAGTAGACTATTCTCTAAAGCGTTTCCCCGGCGTGCAATCAACCCATCCCGTCATCAATGTGGTCCCCTATTTCCTGTGAACAGAACGTTGACGAATAGCTTAAAATGGATAAACGTCTGCTTCGATCCTTTGGGCAACCAAGCATGTTCTTTAAACAGAAATTCTCGAGCCCTGCACCACCGAATGGCCATTCACGGCCGGCCGCCCACTCCCTTGCAGGTCATGGCGATGTTAACGTGGCTGGCGAAGGAGCTCGACAGCAAATCGGCGCGACGTGGGCAAGCGTTCGGCGCGCTCAGCTTCGAACAAAGACTTGAGTGCTTCACCCTGTATATATAACAAGCATTTGTTAAGCATGGTGGCTCTCGTGTGGCCCTCGGGCACGCGCAGGAAGAAAGAAAGTTTTCCGAGAGGTGAGTGTAAGAGGAGAATAGGGGTGAGAGAGTTTCCTTTTTCTTCCTCCAGGGAGCTTCCATCGAAGAAGGCCGAATGGTGAACAAGCTCTGTTCTCGTGTCGGAGAAGAAAAGGGAGAGAGAGGGGTGAGTGTGAGAGGTGAGTCGGGGGGGTTCTGTGTTCTTTTTCTTTCCTCGACAATATCTTTTTCCTCCCCCCCCCCTTTGATGTAGTCCATTTGTATCTTGGGATGAATATCTTTCTATGTAAAACTCCTTCCTCGTTGTGTGGATGAATAAAAGAAGAAAGGCCATTTTCACAACTCTAGTATTCTCTGTTCCAATCTCTACTCTTCCTTTCCTCACTCTCCAATCATCCGAGGCCTTTGAGGTCCGCCTCTTCATGGCATGACCCTCAAAGGAACCCGGCCGAGGGATGAACATTCATTGCCCTTGTGGCGAACACTTGCCCCGCTTCAATGAATCATCGCCCGTGAGTCATGGTCGCTATTGTAGGCTGGCCCTCGAGAGCTCCACACTCACATTTTGGTTCGGACCGCCGTGAGGCCACTCCGATATTTTGAGGGTCACCCCGGAGCAATCCGTTTGGTGGCCTTCGCTTCTCTCTGGCAAGCCTCAGTCCGGGGGAGGTGCTGTCCGATTTTTGCCAGGGGCTAAGAACCCGCGAGAACAAATAAAGAAAGCACCCTCCGGAGAACAAACTCAACCATCAAACTAATACACAGTAAGCCTATGTGAACAAACTCCCCGAATAAAACACTTGAACATTCATGCCGATTCATCTTAATAAACAACGAAAACGATTAAACCCCCCTTCATCAACTTAATCCATCAGTTAGATGAACAAACGAACCATTCAACCAACCTGCAGGTGAAAGAAAAAAAAACACAGTCAACAGTAATGAAACAACCCTCGGGAGAGTTTATCCCGGCGCACCGGTTTAACCCCTTGTTCCTTCCTTTTCCACCCCAAAAATGGCACGCTCCATTGCCTTACCGTAACACTCCACTTAATCCGGCGCCGTGTGAAATGGCGCGCCCTCCTCCTCACTTGCTTCTTGTGGCACCTTAAAACGGCGCGGCCCTTGTGCCATGTTAATCCGGCGTGCCCCCCCCCCCCCCACACTTGCTCCAATTTCGGCACGCCATCTGCCTCCTATTGTTGCAGCACCCATTCCGGCGCGGCCACTCTTCCCTTTGTTTCAATCCAAAAATAGCGCGGCCTTAACCGGCGCGCCCCCCTGGTGTCTCTCTTAATCCGGCGTGACTCATACATGTAAAAAAAGGGGGGGAGAAAGAGAAGCAAAAGCAATCAACTAAATAAGAGAGAAATGCTTTAAACTAAAGATTGAAACAAGAGAAACGCCTAAATCAATAAACAGAATGAGGAGAATAATAGGAATACAAGCCACACTTATGAGAATCGGAACAATGATAATAGCACACCCCCCCTATAATCCAAATTTTTTTCCGGGAGCACTGCCCCCGGAAACCCCCACAAGGGGCGCTGCCACCTTGACCCCCGCAACCTGACCGCGCAGGTCGATCCCCGCGACCTGATTGCGCAGGTCGATCCGTGTTATGATGACGCATGTGGGCGAGTTCAGATGCTATACTTAATAATTCACTTCCCTCGGACTATGTGCAACGAAGGGAAAATAATGATGCCTCGTCGTATCAGACGTGGGCCTTGGAATTCCCTATATGGCCATGATCCGAACACATTTCGGGCCAAATAGTTCATTAAATCGACCCGCTTCTACCGGGTTTCAATCCCGCAACCCTACATTAAACTTGCCGTATCTACGGCAGACATTCGCACGGCTTTCTCGATGCTTCAAATACGGACTCTCGTCCGAACAATGAATGGTCCGTCAGTGACCGATATACATACCGGGATCTAATCCCGCCATCACATCAACTTGCCGTACGTATGGCAGACATTTGATTGGTTTCAACCGTCGCTTTCGATACTACTAACCCGACTTCTGTCCGAACAAGAAACGGTCCGTGAGTGACCGACATACATAGGTTTATTAACGCTTACGCCCTAACGTGGGGTTTGTTTCAACGCAATCCGAGATTTCGCTCTAGCTCCCATTACTATGAACTTCAGGCTATTGGGCCCCTTTTCCTGGCAATCAATCAAGGGTCTTCCTATCTCCGAGGGGATGTAAATGACGTCGTGACCTTTATGGCGTGGCGGGTTTCGATCCCGACACGAACCACACAATCATCTGATTAGTCAGATCGAGCGCACCATGGGCTTCTATGAAGCCCGAATAAATGGTCACTTCGTGACTGGCACGCCCTCGCACTAAATAAACGAATTAACCCCGATCAACAAACGAACCGATTCTTTTCGAATTTTAGTGCGCCCACAATGCCTCAGAGCATGGTCATGATGTACAGACATATGGACGTTGATGCTCAGACCCTGAACGTGCTCAGACTTATATGTGTACAGACTTTACCTTGTGTACAGACCTTTATTATGCATGTGCTTAGACCTCGAAGTATGCATATGCACATACCTTGTAGCATCATATGAAAATGTGCACATACTTGTCCTTGCAAATGTGCAAGGACCTTGAATTTGAACGTGCACATACCTTAGTTATGCAGGATACAAATGTGCACCGACTTCATTCATGCACAATGAGAACGTGCACTGACCTCAGTCATGCAGGATGCCAATGTACACCGACCTTAGTCATGCACACTTCAACCATGCACCGTCCTTGTAGATGCATTTGGCAAATGTGCACCGACCTTATATATGCATATGACAATATGCACCGACCTTATATATCATGAAGCGGAATGTGCACAGACCTTAGTTATACAAGATGCAAATGTGCACTGACCTCAGTTATGCATGATGCAAATGTGCATCGACCTTATACATGATATGCTTAGACCCTACATGTGCATGCGTTCCAACTTAGAGAAGGTGCTCTGGAAGGTGCTCTGACCTTATACCAGTGAGAGTGCGTATGTGCACTGACTCGATATGCATGTACTCCGACTTGGAATATATGTGCTCAGACTTGTATGAACCAAGTGCTCTGACCATGCCTATTGTGCTCTGACTACAATAAAGGTGCTCCGACCTTATGGATCATGAGACAAAAACATGCATCGACGTTATGAGTCCGATCACCAAAACATGCATTGACCTGAGGTGAAAATGGCCTGAAAATGCATTGACCCTTGTCTAACACTTAGACACAAATCAGGTATGATAAATAAGAAGGTACTTATGCATTTCAGTCCAAATTATGATTCATAGATTGTTATTATCAAAACCAGGGTTCCAATAATCTCTCCCTTTTTGATGATGACAACTATGAGTCATGTCTGTTTGCACAAAAATGAAAATTACACAATCATTGTTTTCATTCTAATCAAACCAAGATTCAAGCCTAGATATATGGACTGACATGCATAACAGTGACATTCAAGACAAAGATGCAACACTGACATTTCTGTGTACAATAAGAAAAAACAAACTGATGTTTGACTAAATATCAAGAAACACAAGTGTTTAAAAAAAAGGAATTCAGAAGCCTTGTCCTTTTCTTTCTCATTCAAACCATGATTCCAAAGTTCTCTCCCCCAAACCAACAACTCAAACAAACAACTCCAAAATTTCAAAAAATTTCAAAAGAAAATAGACATGACACTTTCTCTCCCCCTTTGTCATTATCAAAAAGAAACACAGCAAGAGTAATCTCCCCCTGATTGGGACATTCATCAAATATCAGCTGGAGAAATTCTACTAACTGCAGAAGGTCCACCAGCTGCAGTAGTTCTGTTACCTCGTTGGCTTCGTCTTTGAGCAACTGTCACTATTGGTGATCTACTTGAACTTCCCTGTGCTCTTAACGGTATGGCTTGTGGAAACCTCTGGAGAATTCTTTCAACTTTGGTGCCCAATGCAGCAAACTTGGTCATCATTTTCTGGTCATTCTGCTGAACTTGTGCTTGCAGCTCTTTTACAGTGGATGTCAGATCTTCAAACCAGTTTTGGAGCATAGTATAGATATTGTCCACCTGTGAAGTCTGCTGGTGATGTATCTCAGCCATTGTGGTGGAGGCACTGGTGGCTTGAGATGAAACTATCTCTCTGAATTTGTTAACAAGATTCTGAACATGAGCTTGGACAAAATCAAGTGTCCCATAGATGTTTCCAAGCTGTATAATGCTACCCTGAACATCATTTGAAATTGAGTTAATCCTCTGAGACATAGTCTTTTGGTCTTCTCTTATTAAGTTTGGCTGGTTTCTAATGATTTCTAGTTCACTTTTGATATCAAAAGCGTGGACTAGCATTTGTGTAGATTTTGCATAATGTTTTGCTTGTGTCAGTCTTATATCTGTCATAAGTGTTCCAGCGTTCTCACATACATGTAGAAGAGAATCTAAGAATCCATGAAGTTTTTCATCAGATTCGTATTTGTCATAAACAAAATTTTCCCATTGACTATTAACAGTTTACTCGACATGACGCATTCTTACATCCAATCTTTCTACAGCTATATGTAAGTGCATAAACTGCGCATTCATTATCCTGCTTTGGTTCATAAGAAGATTTACCAGTGTGTTTAACATCTCTGTAGATTGTTGTCCTGAGTTAGGTCCAGCTGAACTAGAGGCTTGAAAATCTGGTGAAATGAAAGGTTCTTCAGGAGACAAGGGAGGTTGTATCCCTAATGCAGTTAATGGTCCATGATAAGGTCCATAGTATGTAGCAGGACCTAAAAATTCTTCTTGTGGAGCTTCAACCTCAACTTCTTGATCTTCCTAAGGTTGCTCTTCCTGTATCTCTTCTTCCCTTTGCTGCTCAAACCTCTGTTCAGGTTGGTTTTCAAATAATTGCTGTTGCTGCTGCTACTGTTCCATCTGATCAATGGGATTATCAATGTGTTGGTCCAATTGTTGTAAGAATTGATCATCAGCCAAGTGTTGTTCTTCTAGTTCATGAAATTCTTGTTGCGTTTGTACTTCTTCCATTTGTTGCTCTTCATGAACTTCTCCTGTGTCAATATTCATTTCTTCATTTTCATTTACCTACTGAATAGATTCCTATTCATCCTCAGCTATTACTGGATGAAGCTCTACTTGAAGCTCTGGGACATATTCTTCCAACACTTGATGAGCTTCCTGTTCTGGCTGCACTACCACTTCTACTTGCTCATACACTGGGGGCTAATTCTCTACATTTGTAGACTAGATTTCTTCTTCATGGGTTTCTTCTTCTGCTGGTTGTTTCTCTTTCTCAACTATCACTGGTTGCTGATCCTCTTCAACTTCTGGTTGAGGTTCTTTTTCTGCTAGATGTTCTTCCCCTTGCCTTTCAGATTTATCAACACCTTCTTTCTCTAGACTGACCTGAGATTTTTTTAACTTCATAAAAGTTGCAATAAAATCCATGTTGTAAACATTGACTTTGGGGATTTCCTTATAGGTCTCATCCTCTACTTAGATGTTTTTCTTCTTGAAGATGGCTGTGAGATGGGCAGCATAAGGTAGATGTCTCCTTGACGCTTTACAAGTACCCATGATCTGAATCATCAGTTCAGGCAAACATACCCTAATTCTTTTGAACATGCAAAAGAAAATGAATCTTTGAGCTTCAGTAAGTCTCCCTCTCTTTCCTCGCTGAGGGGTTATTATTGTTGTGAAGATATGGTGCAATAATCTCTTAAGAGGAGAGAAGTTATTGGTATTAAAATGAGTCAGCTTAGTCTGTTCCTTGTCCTTTGGGTTGCTAGGCAAGTCAATAAGAATGGAGTAGGCTTCATGCTTATCATACTCATCATACTCAAAATCCCCTTCTATAACTCCATCTTCTGGAATCCTAAACACTTTGTGAAGAAAATGCCTAGAGATTTCAATTTTAGTTCCTCTAACAGTGGACCAAATCTTGGAC
The DNA here is from genome assembly GCA_022559845.1 of Amorphophallus konjac. Taxonomy (NCBI): domain Eukaryota; kingdom Viridiplantae; phylum Streptophyta; class Magnoliopsida; order Alismatales; family Araceae; genus Amorphophallus; species Amorphophallus konjac. The sequence goes on from CM040123.1 coordinate 239,113,109, forward strand.
TGTTTTGAATCAAATTTCATGTTCATGTAGAACTCTGTGATTAGCCTAGGGTAATAAATTCTATGTCGTCCCATAAATTTCTTCCATTGCTGAAACTTAATCAATTCTAATAACTCTAGAAACTCAGCAAGCATACTTTCATCATGAAAGTCCACATATCGTGGGAAAAGGATTTTGCCAGTTTCAATCATTGATTCAGTCTACAATGAAGCTTCAGTCTCATGTTCTTTCTCTTCAGGTCCTCTGTGGATTGTTTCTGCACTAACTGTTTGTCGCTGCTTGACTGGAACTTCTACTACCTTTTCTTTACCCTTGCCTGATTTCTCTTTAGCCAGCCCAGAAACGATGCCTTTAGCGTGTACCTCCTTTGATCTTCTTTCATAGTGATGAGCTACGGCAGGTTTCACGGAGAAAGGTTCCGTCGGCTCCTCCTCCGCCATTACCTTTCTCTTCCCCTTGCTCTTGACGGTCGGAGAGGACATGATGGAAGCGATGAAGAGTGGAGGATGAGAAGTGGTAGGATGGGTAAAAGAAATGTGGAGAACGAAAATGGAAAGGCGAAGACTATGATCTGGAGAAGGTCAGCACAGACGCAGGGAACGTCGATGCTGAGAGAGAAGCTTCGACCTTGGTGAAGTGGGTTTCAAAGTAAGGAAGACTATGAAAATAGGGTAAAGTTATACCTGACGTTCTGCCGACTTTACCAACTTCAAAAGTTAATTACCATATTACCCTTTACTTTTTGTTAAAAACCTTTCTTTACACCTATATGGTTTTCTGCTTATGAGATTATATCTTGATGTATAATCCTTCACACATTAATCGTTTGAAGCAAAATCAATGGAAGTAAAACAATCTAATCAAAGTACTATGCCCAATCAGAAAAACCATTAATCTTACTAATCATTTTTATTAGCCAAAACTGATTTAAATCTATCTTATATTGAACTTAAAATAGTTTAAGTTATCTGAAAAAGAACCGAGAGTCAACCATATTTTCATTGATCTTTTATTCACTTGATTGAGCATTCTAGTCTAACTACACCTTTTTACTCAAGGAGACATATTGATCAAACACCCGAATCCCTGGTAACTCAGTGCAGTTTACCTTTATGATACTAATTTTGAACAGAGATAGTGATGGGGACATCACTTACCACTTCCTATTTCTCCATGGGTCCCGATGATCGCCATTGTGTTCGTCTTGATTTCTTGAGTCGAGTTATGTAATTTTCATATTTTTCTGGAGTCATATCATTGTATTTTTTCTTTTATTTGAGTCAAGTCCCTAGGTTAATGAGTCATCTACCTAAGTTTATTATCATTATGTCAGTTAGATTGGTTAATGGGCCCAGTTATATGGGCTTGGCCCAGGGGCGCCCCTTTCCCCCTTGGTTAGTTGTCATTAGTCAAAAACTCAGGGTCGTTTGTTAAATTGTGGGTTTCCTATAAATAGGACCCCAATTCCCCCCATTTGAGGCTAATGAAGTATTGATATAATTTCCCAAGCATTAGTGCACCTCTCTCTTTCTCTCTAGCTCTCTCTCTCTCTCTCTTCTTCTCTCTCTCTCTTACTCTCTCTCTCTCTCTAGGGCGCCACTTTCTCTCTCTTCCCCCCAAAATTTTGAAATTCTCTCTCTCTCTCCTCTTCATTCACTCCTCATTAAACCCCTCTCCCTTCCCTATACCTCCCATTTACTCCCCCCCAACCTCCTAGGTGGAATACCATTCTCCTAGACACCTTTCCCCTTCCCCATTCACCCTTTCACCTTCCCAAGGGGGAATCCATTCTCCCAAACACCTCTTCCCCTCCCCAAGGCAACCCTTCCCATTCTCTAGGCTACCATTAATCCCTTTCCATTAAACCCATTCCAAATCCAAAGGAGGGAAACCATTCCCCCCCCACCCACTTGTGCCCCCTCACCTTCCCCCTTTCCCTCCAAGCCCAATTTCGCAACTCCCCTCTCAGCCACTGCAAACACCTACTTCCAGGCCTCATTCTCCCCCTCCCACTTCTTGGAACACCCCCTCCCAGACCCCATCACAGCCAAGGGTCATCCCCATACCCATCCACCTCACTTCCCCTCCCATAAACCCCCTTTCCCCCCCCCATCTTCTTCAAATTACAGCTCTAAGTTCGAGTGTAGCAGAAAGGGTCGACTTACAGAAGCAACCACGGAGTCATACGGAAACATCTGAAGTCGTACCATACATTTCTGGAAAGGTCGTCCAATCAGCTTCGCAGGCGAGGTGATCCCGCCCCATTCTGAGTCCGGGGTTGTCTGCGAGGACCGATCTCTCCCGACGGCGCAGAGTCACCCCTGTAGAGTACCTGAACCAGGTTAGAGCCTGTACCACGACGGACCACGGAAGAATTCGGCCTCGAGCTCTTCTAAAAAGTTCTCCCTTGTCTAGTCGACATTCAGAATCAAGAAGCGGAGCTTCGTTCCACGTCCGTGGGACGAAGTTACCATTTTTCTCCCTCGGCTGCGCGGGTCTGCCTCCCACAGTCTGCAACGACCTGCCTCCACTATTCTGAGTCCCCCAGTCCTCTCTGACATCAGACGGCTTCCCCGTCAGTTTTTCTGCGAAGAGAGCTCGTCCACGGTTCCAGAAACTCCAGCGGTTCATGATTCGGAGTCCAGAAACGATCGGGACACTCTCTGCAACCTACTGTGTGAGATCAGAAGCTGCCAGTCCCAGATTCTGTTGCGCTGTTCAAACCTCAACCACGGCCAGCAACGACATCAGAAGAATTCAACATAATTCTGAGGCATCCCAGCCCAAGTTACGAAGAGTTCCTCGCTGGTCTCATCATCGGTAAAATTCCAGACCGGGAGTTACGACCTCAACAGTGACTGTCAGTCATCCACCACAGGAAGCAGGCAGATTCGACATCGGCTTCTCCTTTCGCAATTTCGGCGAATCTCCCCTCCCCGCCTGGCCGGCTTACCACCCCTCCCTGCGTGGAGGTAGTGTTTGCGTGTAAATCAACATCCCCACCCCAAGTCCACCCTCCTGCGTGAGGTGTAGTGCTTGTATTAAACATGATTCAAGCTTCATCGGCGCAGTGTGCGGGGATCCCACACTTCCCCGCTCGCCCATCGTCTCCGAACGAGGTTGGTTTCTTCAAACCAACCAGGTGAGCCTCTACCCTTGCTCCCCTAGTATCTGTTTGTTTAATATCCATCAAGCTAGTCCGCTGGCTAGTAAGAGAGTGCCCGTTCCCGGATCTACCATCTTGAGTGGTCATCGTGGATAATAGTGAGTGAGTGACCTAGTGCCCCTAAGGCACCAGGCCACCCTTGATTGTGGGCATCATACCTTTGGGAGGGTGAACCTTAGTTGTGCTGGCCCTCTACCAGCAAGGGTCTTGTTCCACCACCTCGACTCGGCATCACCGAGTCACCACGGGTTGCGGGTGTGCACAGTGGTTCGGTCCAATTTCTAAGAAATCTCGAATCTTGAGTTGTGTTTTGCGAATTAAGTCCGAGGAAGCATAGTGTCTTGCTGCATCCCCATCATTGTGTCACATCAAATGGTATCAGAGCATTATCCTTAGGGTGTGTCACATCAAATGGTATCAGAGCAAGTTCTAGACTTGTCTCTACTAAGTCTTGTCCTAGGGCGCATAAGCATTTAGAGTCATTCGGTTCATCAACATGGCTACCTCTCTTTAGTCCCACTCGGCCCTCCACAAAGGTCCGAACGACCACCCATTTTCGGACATCCTTATAGATGAGAGTATCACCTTTGATGGGTCACATCATAGTGATTATGTTAGGTGGGAGACTTTCATGACAAAACACTTTGATAGGACTAGGGTCTATGGACACGCTAGAGTCCGCAGGGCCACAGGGCGACTTCGGGGACAAGCCAAGAAGGAGTGGGAACACATAGTGAGCTTAAGGAGGATTTGGAGGCAAGAACCCATAGGATCATGGGAACAGATGAAAAGTGAGCTTAGGAAGATCTACGTCCCCCGACCGTCCCACTCCTACCGTGAGGACCATAACCCGAAGAGCACTCCCACTCCCCCGTTTCCTCCCAGTCAACCCAAGACCTCCATTAGGACCCAAACCCCACCACCCAAAGGACCCCTAGATTTATTGGAAGAGATAAGGGTTGAGATCAGGAAGATCTTCACTCCCCAACCCTCCCACTCCTACCTTGAGAACCATAACCCAAGGAGCACTCCCACTCCACCTTTCTCTCCCAGTCAACCCAAGACCTCCCTTAAGGCCCAAACTCCACCACCCCAAATGATTCCTATCCCGATCACCACCACCATTCAACCAAAGTGGCCCCCACCCTCACTCCACCTAGGCCCATGACGGCCATCACCCAACCTAAAATTCTCCATCAAACCCACATCCCACAAGCTTCCACGGTCCCCACCACCACCCTTCCATCTTCCCCAAAAAGGGACACATCTCCCAGAATCAATCAACCCAGTCCTCCTCGACCCACCCATCTTCCACTACCAACCCCAATCCTACCCCAACTTAGGTCTCCACTTCTTCCACTCCCAAACCCAACCCAAGTTCGAACACCCTCACCACCCCGGGTGCACCATGCCCCAACCTTCATCACCCCATCCACAAAAGACCTTCCCATTCCCTTGGAGAGCAAAACCCCCACACCCCAAAAGGATAAGAATGTGATTGAGGAATATGAGGCTCCCCTAGATTGGGAGGAAGAATATGAAGCCCAATGCCAAGGGTTGGGTCAAGAAGGCTCCTCTTTATCCAAAGAGACCACAACGAGCCTAACTAGGAACATCCTCCCCCTAGAGTTGCCAGATGACCAACCAAGTCCCCCCACCCATCCTTCCATAAGAACTGTGATTTTAGGGGAACCCCTCATTGAGTGGCTTAAGCAAAACCTCCTCCTCCACATCATGCACCCCCCTATGGAGAATCATTACCCAATTTTGCCCGCTCCTCCATTCCACACAACCTACCAATCGTTCTCCTTTGTGGGAGCCATGAGGGACTTGATTAAGAGTATACTGTGGCAAATAAAGGTGACAAACATGTGGGCCTTAGAATCAAGCCACATGGGGTACCTTAGTTTCTCACACCCCTCCGTCGGGACCATCACCTCCATTTACACCAAGGGTCCTTGCATGAGTAAACTCCTATTATTTCTACCCGAGCCTAATGAGTCTTACATCACCCCCTTACCCTCCTACAAGGAGCATTGCATCGGGTCCCACCGGGGTCATGACTTCCACTTCCCTATGTGTGCTAGGGACCCTAGAGCGATCATTTGGATTGAAACCCCCCTCCACGTCACTCACCCCTTAACCCATCTTGATCTGTTTGGCCACTCCCTATGGGCTTCCAAGTACTCATCACTTACCACCCACTCCCTCCTACCCTCACCCACCATGTCAGTCCTAACCCACCCATTCCAAAATTCCGCCCACACTATGAGAGTCAATGCCAAGGGTGACATCAACCTTGGAAATAAGGGAGTGACCCATCCCAAGAACCGCTTCGATCCCCATGAGTGGAAACCCCCAAATCTCACAGATGGGACCATCTTGATAGGAATCCATGTATCACAACCTTTCGCATCATGTGGTCAGGCTAGTCACATCATTTGTGTCACTCACACACTAGGTCCAGTGCACGATAGGTTTACATTTGGACAAGTTGGTCTCCCCCCACTCTTCATCGTCTCATGCATGATAGAGCCACTTATGGCTGCCCCGGTCCACCTAAGTGCACCAAGGTCCACATGATTTCTAAGCATGATAGGTGATGTAAAACCGACATTGGACCTATTTTGCAAGCATTCAAGTTTGAGCAGCGGACTCACACTAGTGAGCTCACCCGTATGGCACACACTAGGGCCCGAAGGCAACTAGGCGATGTTGGAGAGGGTCCGAGGTGGGACCATGAGGCTCCAAGGGTTGGCAAGCTTGGGGAGAACCCAAAATGGGCCTAGGATGCCCAAATCATGGGCGGCCAACACACCAAGGGTGTGGGTTAAGTGGATTCACTCTCAACTCGCCCGCGGTGGTCACTCAATTTGGTGGCAATGTAAAATCGGACACTCTCTTACCGCCGGCGGAGTAACTATAGCAATACTAAGCTAATCAAGTCCAATACAGCAATGAGGGATGTTCAGGAGCTCACCTAGCCGGCGTGAAGACGCCGACTCCGGCCGGAGACGGGGGCGAGCGGGGAGGCGAGGGTATGTACCCGCACGTCGCGTCGGTGTCGCTTCAACCTGAAAGTGTAAAGAGTACAACACTACGCCTCTCGCAGGAGGGATGATCTTGGGGTGGGGATAAGTTAATTACATCCAAAACTACCTCCACGCAGGGAGGGGCCTTCAGCCGGCCAAGCGGGTTGGGGATTACGCAATGAAACTTGACCTCCCGAGCTCCACCGGTTCTGCCCTGCTTCAGGTTCACTGGACAGACAGTCGGAGACGGTGCTGCCACGGGTTCCACGGAACTCGGATCTTGACGAGACCAGTGCCAAAAGTTTCCCAACTGACAGAGGATGAAGTTTAAATTTTTGGGGAAGCTTTGATACTCGGGGCTGACCGCGCCGGCGACTGGAACAGGACAGCAGCGTCTGGTCTCTGGCGGGTACCGAACTGATGCAGCAGGTTGCAGAAGTCACTGTGGGCTCTCCCGGACCCGATTGGAATGAAACTGGCGGTGATGCGATCGTGGTCGGGGTAGCTTCGAGCCGGAGTTGACGGGGATGCTATCCGATGTCGGTGGAGAGAGGGGTAACCGGAGGAGTGAGGACTGGTCTAACCTGGGACCACAGGGGGCAGTCTGCCGTCTCCGATGAAGAAAATTGGAGCAGAGGGTTCCGGTGGCCGATTGAGTCCCTTCTTCTTGGAGGTGGCAGCTAGCTTGAAGTAGTTTCTTCCCTCCAAAAATGGAGCTCAGAGCCTTCACGAGCTGGCCGTGGCAGAGTCTGGGACCGGACTGATTGATTCTGTCTCTATCTGGTGAAGATCAATGTGGCTGGTTGCAGAGGGTGCCACGATCTCTAACGAGCTCTGATTGAGGCGAGACCTGAACCGTTGGAACCGTAGCCGAGTCTTATTTCTGTTGGCATTGACGGCGACATCGGCAGATATCGGAGAAGACCGGGACGATCAGATGAGTAGAGGGGTGTTGGTTCTGGCTCCTGTAAACTGACCTGACACACTTGGAGTAGAAAATTTTTAACTTGAGATGCCGATGTCCAAATGCAGATCTGCTTCTTTAGGATGAAAGAGGACTTGAGAGGGAAGAACTTTGCTGAAGAACACTTGATCTCAATCCCAAAAGGTTCGTCGTGGTCGGGCTTCCAATCTCGCTCTGGTTCTCTGCCTGGGGTCTTCTGCGCAGTCGTGGGAGATCAGCTCCTGCGGATAGCTCCAACCTCGGAAGCCGGCGAGACCACCACCGTTGGAAATCTATCTCTACGACGATTCTAGAAATGTAGGCCTTGCCACCTGAATCTTTGAGAGACGGTCGTGGCTGCCTCTGCAAGTTGCTACAACTCTACTGTCTGAAACAGAGGCTGAATGAGAAGAAGATGAGGGGGTGGGGAAGGGGATGGCCAAGAGAGTAAGAGGTGGAGGGTGAACTTGGCTGGTATGGGGAAGGGGGGCTGAGACTTTGGGTTGTTTGGGAGGTGGGGAGATGGAAGGGCACTGCCCTAGGGAGAGGGAAATTTGAATTTGGGCTTAGGGAAGAGCCACTTCAACCTTGGGGAGAGGAAGGGGTGCTTAGGAAGTGGTGTTGGGTAGTTGGGGGTTGGGAGGTGGGGTGTGGATTGGAGGATGCCACCTTGGGTTGGGGGGGAGTTAAATGGGTGTATGGGGAAGGGGAGAGGTCTTAATGAGGGGTGAATGGGGAGGAGAGAGAAAATTCCGAAAATTGGGTGGAGGGAGAGAGAGAGAGAGATAAAGAGAGAGAGAGAGATAATGGGTGAGAGAGGGAAGAGAGATTTGGTAGAGAGGAGTAAGACTAGAGAATTTTTTCTATTCAAATGATTCTTCAAAAGTTGTTACATATGAGGAGTGGGGTGGCCTATTTATAGGCACATGACTTTTTCACAAAGGACCCTAACAAAAGACACAATGACTAATAACCGAAGGGAAGGGGGGGCATCCATGGGCCTAGCCCAATGAGATGGGCCCAATAACCTATCAAACCAACATAATGACTCAATACTTAGGAAAATGACTCAACAACCTAGGTACATGACTCAAATAAAGGGAAAATTACATGATATTGACTCAAAGAAAATGTGAAGATTACATGACTAGACTCAAAAATACATGACTAACATAATGGCGCTTGCCGACGAACAATCCGAGTCCGGAGAAAATATGGAGGGGCAAGGGATGCCCTCATCATACCCCCGGGGTGGGGAAAACTCGACCCCGTCGAGTATGGGTCCACCAGGGAAGTAGTACATCGAACTGCGGCTCTAGGTGATCCTCGATCTCCATACTCAACCCGCGACCATAGTCGGGGAACGGCGCTTCAGCTCGACAAAGTGACTCGGTCATACCCTCATGCTGGCGATGAGATCTTGCTTGCCTAGTATTGCCGCTGTGTGCTCACGTCGGGCTCTCAGGCTATTTGTGGTGGCACTCCGAGGGTGTCTCTCACAAGGGTAGGTGTAAGCTGGAGGCACTCACTAGGATCCACCGCGGTGCCCTTATAAGGTGCTAGATCCGCCACATGAGAAATGGGGAGAATCCCAAAACCCTTTTTGAAAGTTCAACCCATAAGCCGGGTTGCCAAAGTCACTCAGAACTTGGCAAGGTCCAAGTCCTCGTGCCCTCAATTTGGAGGTGACCCTGGGGTAGAGCCACTCCAAAGTCATCATCGTCAAGTTACCAACTTAGAATTCCAAGTGGCGCTCATGAGTTTTTGCTCGCTTGTTGTGAATATCACCGCTTGTTGCTTGATATGTGCTTGGATGCATATGCCACGCTTGATGATGCGATGTGAGTGGGCAATGTTTGGTATGCAAAGGTGGTCCGGGGCAGCCACATGTAGATCGATCATGCTTTGATGCTATGAAGATTGTGACAGACTCAGGGGGGCCGGGACATCCATAGATGAACCTTTTATGCATGGGTATGACAAATGTCGGGGGACCCGGACATCCATGTATGCTCCTCTCATACTTAAGACTCATGATGAATGAGGGTGGGCCAATACATCCAAATACGGTCCACTTATGCTTCCTACTTGACATGTGGGTGATGTAAATGAATGTACCTGACTTATGAATCATGCCAAGTGGTGTTGTATGCCAAGACTTATGCACTCTTGTGACAAAGATGTCTCCTATGTGTGGGCCTTTGGACTTCCATTGGAATGGGTCGAAGGGGTCTAGAAAGGTGGATATCATGAGATGGGGCACTTCCTCGATCCCTAGGTGTATACCACCCAAAGTCATGATTCCCATGGTGTAACCCGGGTCTGGGATGGGATGGATTGGATCAAACATGGTGGGTTGGGGTAGGGAAAGGTAGGTGGTAGTTAAGGTGGTTGGGTTACTTGGGTTCCTTGACTCCCATTGGAATGGATCATAGGGATCATAAAGTGGGTTACCAAGGGACTCCATGTCCTCAAGGTCCTCAAAAGGTGATGCGTCGTCTTCTTCTAGTGGAATGGTTGGGCCGGTGTATGGGGTGGGCTGGTTGGTCAAGGTTTTAGGAATCACAATGGTAGGGGAGTGGACCAGGATGGGCTCTTCCACTATGGGGAGAAGGAAAAGGATGTCACTAGTGTAGCAACCAATAGTGCAAACCGAGGAGATAGACCCAATGCATGGATGGATGAGGTTAAGGCTCTTGGGTTGGTCCGCTCCTAGGGCCAATAAAGAAGTCAAGTCTTATTGCCACTTTAGACCTTTGAGGAGATCATCCCAATCTTCTACCTCATAGTAGGATTGGATTGTGGTGTGATAGGAGTGGAGGGGAATAATTTGGGATGGATATCCCAAAGGTGAGAGAGGTGGGGGTGAGCTAGGAAGGGTGGGTCCTTTCTTGAGCCATTGGAGTATATGCTCATTCATGGTGAAGGTGGGTGACTCTTGAGGATCCGGGCTATTTGAAGTGGTAAAGGGTTGAGGCTTTTCCTTACCATTGGTGTGATCTTGGGCTTCCTTATGGGTAGGAATGGGTTCCGGACTAGCATCTACTCCCATGTGGAGGGTTGTGGAGGTTTCAATTCCTAGTGTTAATGGGTTGGGTAGGTCTAATGCGGGAGAATTGGTGATAGCTGGAGCATGGTGCACTTGGGGTGGTGGGCAAGGGTGGACTTGGATTGGAAGGGGAAGTAGAGGAGGCCTAGGTTGGGGAAAGATTGGTGTAGGAAGCGGGAGGTGAGTTGGGTGAGGGGTTTTGGGTTTGGGGATGGTGGCCATTATGGGCCTTGGTGGAGGGGTGGACACAGTGTCCACATAGTTTTTAATGGTGAGGGTTGGATGAGTGGTGGTCACCATGGAGGGAATTGGGTCGGTTAGGGGTCTCTTGCCCTTGGGATCATTTGGGGTGGAAGTGGGGGCTAAAGAGGCTTGACTAGTGTAGGTTAGTGAAGGGGGTTTTGGTTGGGGTGTGGGGGCCCTCATGGGATTAGGTGGGGAGGTGGAGGCCTTGGAGACTTGGGTTCTAGTGGTAAGGGTTTGGACGGGTGGGTTTGGAGGAGTGAGAGTGCTCCTCGAGTTTTGGTAACCCGGGTAGGAAGGGGACATATTTTGCTCTAAGTTGCTCCTTCATGTCCTTCCAAGTGGTGATGGGAGTTTCCCTTCTAAGTATCTTTAGCCCGACAATTTGCATCCAATAAGTTTCCGCCCATTTGGTAAGTTGCATTTTGGCAACCAATACCTTTTCATCCTCAGATATATGATACCAAGTGAAGTATTGGTCCATTGTAGCTTTCCAATCTAAATATTCTCTAGGAGAGGTTCCATCAAAGGTGGGAAGTGGGAAAGGGACCATTCTATCGTCTGTCCTTGGGGCGGGCCTATTTTCTCCAAGTTGGTTGAGCCGGTCCGATATGTTATCAAGCCGCTCATTGGCATAGGTCAAGGCTTTCATGAAGTAGTTGACATGGCCAGGGAAGTTATGGGTGTTAGTGGTAGGCATCTCTTGGTGGCTTGGACTTATGGAGTGGGCCGATTGGTAAGGTTGATATGAGGTGGCCATACTAGGGGACAAGAGTGATGCACTTGAAGACTCTAAATGCATAGACATGCCCTAGGACCAACTTGATAGAGACAAGTTGTGAACTTGCTCTGATACCACTTGATGTAAAACCGACCTTGGACCTATTTTGCAAGCATTCAAGTTTGAGCAGCGGACTCACACTAGTGAGCTCACCCGTATGGCACACACTAGGGCCCGAAGGCAACTAGGCGATGTTGGAGAGGGTCCGAGGTGGGACCATGAGGCTCCAAGGGTTGGCAAGCTTGGGGAGAACCCAAAATGGGCCTAGGATGCCCAAATCATGGGCGGCCAACACACCAAGGGTGTGGGTTAAGTGGATTCACTCTCAACTCGCCCGCGGTGGTCACTCAATTTGGTGGCAATGTAAAATCGGACACTCTCTTACCGCCGACGGAGTAACTATAGCAATACTAAGCTAAGCAAGTCCAATACAGCAATGAGGGATGTTCAGGAGCTCACCTAGCCGGCGTGAAGACGCCGACTCCGGCCGGAGACGGGGGCGAGCGGGGAGGCGAGGGTATGTACCCGCACGCCGCGTCGGTGTCGCTTCAACCTGAAAGTGTAAAGAGTACAACACTACGCCTCTCGCAGGAGGGATGATCTTGGGGTGGGGATTAAGTTAATTACATCCAAAACTACCTCCACGCAGGGAGGGGCCTTCAGCCGGCCAAGCGGGTTGGGGATTACGCAATGAAACTTGACCTCCCGAGCTCCACCGGTTCTGCCCTGCTTCAGGTTCACTGGACAGACAGTCGGAGACGGTGCTGCCACGGGTTCCACGGAACTCGGATCTTGACGAGACCAGCGCCAAAAGTTTCCCAACTGACAGAGGATGAAGCTTGAATTTTTGGGGAAGCTTTGATACTCGGGGCTGACCGCGCCGGCGACTGGAACAGGACAGCAGCGTCTGGTCTCTGGCGGGTACCGAACTGATGCAGCAGGTTGCAGAAGTCACTGTGGGCTCTCCCGGACTCCGATTGGAATGAAACTGGCGGTGATGCGATCGTGGTCGGGGTAGCTTCGAGCCGGAGTTGACGGGGATGCGATCCGATGTCGGTGGAGAGAGGGGTAACCGGAGGAGTGAGGACTGGTCTAACCTGGGACCACAGGGGGCAGTCTGCCGTCTCTGACGAAGAAAATTGGAGCAGAGGGTTCCGGTGGCCGATTGAGTCCCTTCTTCTTGGAGGTGGCAGCTAGCTTGAATTAGTTTCTTCCCTCCAAAAATGGCGCTCAGAGCCTTCACGAGCTGGCCGTGGTAGAGTCTGGGACCGGACTAATTGATTCTGCCTCTGTCTGGTGCAGATCAATGTGGCTGGTTGCAGAGGGTGCCACGATCTCTAACGAGCTCTGATTGAGGCGAGACCTGAACCGTTGGAACCGTAGCCGAGTCTTCTTTCTGTTGACATCAACGGCGACATTGGCAGATGTCGGAGAAGACCGGGACGATCAGATGAGTAGAGGGGTGTCGGTTCTGGCTCCTGTAAACTGACCTGACACACTTGGAGTAGAAAATTTTTAACTTGAGATGCCGATGTCCAAATGCAGCTCTGCTTCTTTAGGATGAAAGAGGACTTGAGAGGGAAGAACTTTGCTGAAGAACACTTGATCTGAATCCCAAAAGGTTCGTCGTGGTCGGGCTTCCAATCTCGCTCTGGTTCTCTGCCTGGGGTCTTCTGCGCAGTAGTGGGAGATCAGCTCCTGCGGATAGCTCCGACCTCGGAAGCCGGCGAGACCACCACCGTTGGAAATCTATCTCTACGACGATTCCAGAAATGTAGCCCTTGCCACCTGAATCTTTGAGAGATGGTCGTGGCTGCCTCTGCAAGTTGCTGAAACTCTGCTGTATGAAACAGAGGCTGAATGAGAAGAAGATGAGGGGGTGGGGAAGGGGATGGCCAAGAGAGTAAGAGGTGGAGGGTGAACTTGGCTGGTATGGGGAAGGGGGGCTGCGACTTTGGGTGGTTTGGGAGGTGGGGAGATGGAAGGGCACTGCCCTAGGGAGAGGGAAATTTGAATTTGGGCTTAGGGAAGAGCCCCTTCAACCTTGGGGAGAGGAAGGGGTGCTTAGGAAGTGGTGTTGGGTAGTTGGGGGTTGGGAGGTGGGGTGTGGATTGGAGGATGCCACCTTGGGTTGGGGGGGAGTTAAATGGGTGTATGGGGAAGGGGAGAGGTCTTAATGAGGGGTGAATGGGGAGGAGAGAGAAAATTCCGAAAATTGGGTGGAGGGAGAGAGAGAGAGATATAAAGAGAGAGAGAGAGATAATGGGTGAGAGAGGGAAGAGAGATTTGGTAGAGAGGAGTAAGACTAGAGAATTTTTTCTATTCAAATGATTCTTCAAAAGTTGTTACATATGAGGAGTGGGGTGGCCTATTTATAGGCACATGACTTTTTCACAAAGGACCCTAACAAAAGACACAATGACTAATAACCGAAGGGAAGGGGGGGCATCCATGGGCCTAGCCCAATGAGATGGGCCCAATAACCTATCAAACCAACATAATGACTCAATACTTAGGAAAATGACTCAACAACCTAGGTACATGACTCAAATAAAGGGAAAATTACATGATATTGACTCAAAGAAAATGTGAAGATTACATGACTAGACTCAAAAATACATGACTAACATAATGGCGCTTGCCGACGAACAATCCGAGTCCGGAGAAAATGTGGAGGGGCAAGGGATGCCCTCATCAATAGGTCAATTCATGGATGCCCTGGTCCTCCTAAGTCTGTCAAAACCAAACTAACACTTGATAGGGCTGAATTTGGTTGTCCAAGCCCTCCCTTCATCCCTATGGGATCACCATTCATGACATTGCATGGTAACATTCGCAAACACAACAATAAGAGCAGCAAGGTTCTTAAGGAATTAGCCGATTCCCACTGTCGCCACCAAGAAATCCATGTCGGTGATTTTGTGATGGTGAGGACTGAGATTGTGCCAAATATGAGGTCTCGTGGAGCAGGCTCATTTCAGGTATTGAGGCGCCTTGACACAAATGCTTATGTGTTCGACCTCCCCGAAGGGTACGGAGTAAGCCCCACTTTCAATGTGGCTGACCTGGTGCCCTACAAGGGTCCCACGGTGACACCCAGTGAGGAGATCCAGCCTATCCCACCCCTTGAGAGAGCCCCCACGCCAACGAGAGCTCCATCTGGTCAGAGAAACCAGCGTGATCAAGTGGAGCGGATATTAGATGAACAGATCACTACCACGCGGAGCAAGACGCATGAGCGATATCTGGTTAGGTGGAAGGGTCGACCACCTTCGGTTGACGCCTGGGTGATTCGGGAGGATCTCCAGCAGCTGGATCCAGACTTATCGGAGCAGTACCGCAGCAGGGTGGACCCTTACTCGACAGAGTCGAGTTCTCTGCACCCCGGGAGTATGATGGGGACATCGCTTACCACTTCCCATTTCTCCATGGGTCCCGATGATCGCCATTGTGTTCGTCTTGATTTCTTGAGTCGAGTTATGTAATTTTCATATTTTTCTGGAGTCATATCATTGTAATTTTTCTTTTATTTGAGTCAAGTCCCTAGGTTAATGAGCCATCTACCTAAGTTTATTATCATTATGTCAGTTAGATTGGTTAATGGGCCCAGTTATATGGGCTTGGCCCAGGGGCGCCCCTTTCCCCCTTGGTTAGTTGTCATTAGTCAAAAACTCACGGTCTTTTGTTAAATTGTGGGTTTCCTATAAATAGGACCCCAATTCCCCCCATTTGAGGCTAATGAAGTATTGATAGAATTTGCCAAGCATTAGTGCACCTCTCTCTTTCTCTCTAGCTCTCTCTCTCTCTTCTTCTCTCTCTCTCTCTTACTCTCTCTCTCTCTCTAGGGCGCCACTTTCTCTCTCTTCCCCCCAAAATTTCAAAATTCTCTCTCTCTCTACCTCATTCACTCCTCATTAAACCCCTCTCCCTTCCCTATACCTCCCATTTACTCCCCCCCAACCTCCTAGGTGGAATACCATTCTCCTAGACACCTTTCCCCTTCCCCATTCACCCTTTCACCTTCCCAAGGGGAAATCCATTCTCCCAAACACCTCTTCCCCTCCCCAAGGCAACCCTTCCCATTCTCTAGGCTACCATTAATCCCTTTCCATTAAACTCATTCCAAATCCAAAGGAGGGAAACCATTCCCCCCCACCCACTTGTGCCCCCTCACCTTCCCCCTTTCCCTCCAAGCCCAATTTCGCAACTCCCCTCTCAGCCACTGCAAACACCTCCTTCCAGGCCTCATTCTCCCCCTCCCACTTCTTGGAACACCCCCTCCCAGACCCCATCACAGACAAGGGTCATCCCCATACCCATCCACCTCACTTCCCCTCCCATAAACCCCCCTTTTCCCCCCCATCTTCTTCAAATTACAGCTCTCAGTTTGAGTGTAGCAGAAAGGGTCGACTTGCAGAAGCAACCACGGAGTCATACGGCAACATCTGAAGTCGTACCATACATTGCTGGAAAGGTCGTCCAATCAGCTTCGCAGGCGAGGTGATCCCTCCCCATTCTGAGTCCGGGGTTGTCCGGGAGGACTGATCTCCCCCGACGGCGCAGAGTCACCCCTGCAGAGTACCTGAACCATGTTAGAGCCTGTACCACGACTGACCACGGAAGAATTCGGCCTCGAGCTCTTCTAAAAAGTTCTCCCTTGTCTAGTCAACGTTCAGAATCAAGAAGAGGAGCTTCGTTCCACATCTGTGGGCCGAAGTTACCATTTTTCTCCCTCGTCTGCGCGGGTCTGCCTCCCACAGTCTGCAACGACCTGCCTCCACTATTCTGAGTCCCCCAGTCCTCACCGACATCAGACGGCTTCCCCGTCAGTTTTGCTGCGAAGAGAGCTCGTCCACGGTTCCAGAAACTCTGGCGGTTCGTGATTCGGAGTCTAGAAGCGATCAGGACACTCTCTGCAACTGGCTGTGTGAGATCAGAAGCTGCCAGTCCCAGATTCTGTCACGCTGTTCAAACCTCCACCATGGCCAGCAACGACATCAGAAGAATTCAACATAATTCTGAGGCATCCCAGCCCCAGTTACAAAGAGTTCCTTGCTGGTCTCATCATCGGAAAAATTCCAGACCGGGAGTTACGACCTCAACAGTGACTGTCAGTCATCCACCACAGGAAGCAGGCAGATTCGACATCGGCTTCTCCTTTCGCAATTTCGGCGAATCTCCCCTCCCCGCCTGGCCGGCTTACCGTCCCTCCCTACATGGAGGTAGTGTTTGCGTGTAAATCAACATCCCCACCCCAAGTCCACCCTCCTGTGTGAGGTGTAGTGCTTGTATTAAACAGGATTCAAGCTTCATCGGCGCAGTGTGCGGGGATTCCACACTTCCCCGCTCGCCCATCGTCTCCGAACGAGGTTGGTTTCTTCAAACCAACCAGGTGAGCCTCTGCCCTTTCTCCCCTAGTATCTATTTGTTTAATATCCGTCAAGCTAGTCCGCTGGCTAGTAAGAGAGTGCCCGTTCTCGGATCCACCATCTTGAGTGGTCATCGTAGATAATAGTCAGTGAGTGACCTAGTGCCCCCAAGGCACCCGGCCGCCCTTGATTGTGGGCATCATACCTTCGGGAGGGTGAACCTTAGTTGTGCTGGCCCTCTACCAGCAAGGGTCTTGTTCCACCACCTCGACTCGGCATCACCGAGTCACCACGGGTTGCGGGTGTGCACAGTGGTTCGGTCCAATTTCAAAGAAATCTCGAATCTTGAGTTGTGTTTTGCGAATTAAGTCCGAGGAAGCATAGTGTCTTGCTGCATCCCCATCATTGTGTCACATCAAATGGTATCAGAGCATTATCCTTAGGGTGTGTCACATCAGATAGCATTCATTATCATGACATGACCTCTGAATTTCTTTGATACAAACGGTCAGTTTCTCAAACAGAATATGCCATTGTTCTGCATATATATAATTTTTTTTAAATTTATATATGGCGTATTCCCTGGTCTTTTAACGGATTTTTCTTAAAAACATGGCTTAAGAACCATATAAGCATAAGATCTTCTATCAGATTGTCTTATTACAAATAATTTTCAGATCTCTGGAGATTCTTCCGAACAGCTCCAATTTTTAGAAAGTTTTAAGACCATTGATGATACAATCAAGGACTATTTTTGAACAATTAACATGTGATTTAATCTTCATAGGCAGAAAATCATCTTGTTGTAAAGTCCAGCAAGATTATTTTGGATCAGGGTGGTCTTAGTAACTAACAATTGATGGTTAGTAAAGTTGATAGATTTCAAAGTATTACTCCCCCTGAATGATAGAGTCCAAGGACTTATTATGGAATTCAGATAAGAAGAAGGATGTGGACAGGATAGAAGGCCACATAGGAGCAGGGGTAAGACTCAGGAAAGATTTGCAGACAGCTAAAGACTTATCCTTTACTAGCCCTTCAACTAACAAACAACCTTCTGTAAAACTAGTAGCATACCAACTTCAGCTAATTCTGAATGTAGCAAAGATGAGGTCCTATTCATGTGATTCAACTAGCCAGCCAACTAAGGTCGATGCATCTCCTATATACTTTGACTTGCTTGCATGGTGAGGTTGAGGCACCTTCTATAAGCATCGACCTGAAAGCCTTTTCAAGTAGGATGTCCAGTACATCATCAAAACATCATTTTAGCAATACAACAGACAGCACTAGCAGAGCTCATATTCTGACAACCAGCCATAGACCACTATATCTGACAAGTTCATCTCAGCTCAACTCAGCTCCCCCTCACCATGTGCAGTGGTTTCAGCCAAACATCAATTCTTTTCTTAAGGTACACAGTGATGCAGTAATGAAATGCACATTACAGATTTACACTACATGCAATGTTTTGGACCCTTAGTACTTGGCGGAGGTCTAATATCTATGCATAGCGTGGGTTTCCAGACAGAAAAGATATACTCTTCTCCCAACTTACCATTTGATATACCAAGGAGTCATGCAGACTAATGCAGCTACTATGAACATGACTGACTAACATTGACAAATTCTTAGCATGAAAATTCTCATATGAGTTATGCATGTGGCAGATGATCAAAAATTCAGCATTCATTTCAAGACATCATTAATCAATAACATTAATTGATGAGATGGCATTTAACAGCAATAGTATATTCATTCCGACTAATCATGTAGAAACTCAAAGATGAATTTTTCAAGCCATAAAATAAGTAATACAAGAATGAGTAAGAATGGGGTTTAACTGACCTTCATGTGCCTTGTGTTTTTATTCAACCCCTTTTATTTCTTCCACCAAGACACACCTGCAAGAGAAGATTATCTCGCATATCTAGGAACCCAAGAACCCTTGGGTCCTATTAGATGAGTAACACCTCTAGCAGGTGTACTCCAATTTTTCCAAGAATTCAAATCAGATTTTATCCAATAGCATTCAAACATGGTATGACCAAGTTTTCCATAGTGATTGCATTTTGGATATCTATGATTTAGAGTAAAGTTATTCTTGATATTTGTGTTTCTAAAAATAAGCAACTGAGCATATTTAGCATGAAAATTTTTCTTTAATGACCAGCATTGTGATGCCACATGCCCAACCTTCCCACAATTAAAACACTCTAATTTCTGAATAGCATGTTTCTTAGCTTGATAATTCTGTGCATGATTGTTTTTAACATGAAACTTGTGAACCAATTGATGATTATGTGACAGGAAGTAACAATTATACATGTGGTGACCATATCTACCGCAGTTGAAACATGAAGTTTTGTCCTTATTCCTATTCACATGCTTGTGTGGAGAGATATTTGACTTAGCATGCACATTGACATATTTACCAGGAGTGTTCTTAAATGTTTTCTGCCTATTCTCATTACCACTCTGAAGTACATTCACTTTCTTCAGTGCCTTCATGTCATCAGCCATCATTATCTGGCAGTTATCCGTGACATGATCTCCCTTACCACAATAGTGACATGAGACACTCTTTGCGTGTGCATGTGAATGAATTCGAGAATTTTTAACAACATGCACTAAGCTATTGGATTTATCAGACATAGCAGAATTCACAGCAAAAGTAGACATATTCTTGGTTTTATTTTGATTCAAACCCTTTTTCTGTTTTCTAATCGTTTTCATATTTTTTGATGAATTTTTAGTTTTCTGAGCATTAAATTGAAAAATAGATGAGCAGGATGATTTGGGCTTTTCAGAACTGCTCACGAATGAAGTTGATAGTTTATTTTCAAACTTCTTCTTCTTAACTGGATTATAACCTAGTCCTTCTGTCTGAAAATTCACTTTAGTTCCAAGAATTTTATCTAAATTATTTTTCCCTTCAACAAATTTTGACATGGAATTGTTCGAATCATGGATTTCAGATTGTAAGGAGGCAATGCTCATCTCATAGCCAACAATATCATTTTCACAACAAGTTACTTGTTGATGCAGTGCATCATTCAAACTTTTGATTTTTTCTATTTCCTATTTTAGTTTTATTTCACAGTCAACTTCATCTTCTTTCAAAACAAATTTTCCTTTTTCAATAGCTAACCATTTTTCTCACATTACAATGTTCAAGACCATTAGCTTCTTATTTTGTTCTTTCTAATTCTTGTTTTCATCCATCAGAGTTTCTTCAGATTGTTCGACTTCTTTCTTCTTTTCAAGCAACAAATGATTTTCTTCTTCTAAAGAAACAATCAGATTCTTCTGCATATCATTATCAGAATTAAGATCCTCAATCACTTCTTTTAGAAAAATACATTCATCATTTTCTTCTTTTGATTATGTGCTTTTTTGCTTCAAGGAGTTTATTTCTAAGACTATCATTCTCAAATTTCAATCTATTCAATTCAGATTTCTCCTTGTTAAACTCCTATAATTTCATTTTCAGTTTGTCAATTTCAATTCTTAGTTCTTAATCTTCAACATGATCAGATTCAACAAATTTCAATTTCTTTTTCAATGATTTATTTTCTTTTCTTATTTTCTCATACATGACAAACAATTCAGTATAAGCTTCTTCCCATTGATCTACTATGTAATCTTTGAAAGGAGAGCTTACCTCTTCATCAGTAGTTTCATCACTGCCACAAAGCATTTGTGGTCTTCTTTCTGTTCCCGAACTGGATTAATTTTCTCCAAATTTTCCTTAGCAGACATGCACACATTCACACTAGGAAACACGTTGATATCTTTCGCCCTCTTTACCATTTCCAGGGCTTTCATATTCTCTGCATTCTTAAGTCTCTTAACGACGGTCCATT
Source organism: Amorphophallus konjac (assembly GCA_022559845.1). NCBI lineage: Eukaryota > Viridiplantae > Streptophyta > Magnoliopsida > Alismatales > Araceae > Amorphophallus > Amorphophallus konjac. The sequence continues at coordinate 239,133,558 of CM040123.1, forward strand.
TGGATTGATCCTCTGGAACATCGTATGGACTATGTGCTATCAAAATCTATAAGTTTGAATCTACAGAGATTACATAATCTCTGAATTTTCCTAGCCAAACACAGAAACTGAATCCATCAAATCTTGGTGGATTTGCCATAAAGACAAATTTAAACCAGAGACAAAAACACACAGGATGCACCAAAGATACAGGATCTGATATGTAGATCGTTGGATCTAAAAAACTCAGAAACCCGCTCTGATACCAATTGTTGTGATTGGTGATCCACGATGCTACTAATTATCGTGATGCACAGGAAGATCCAGAGGGGGGTGAATGGATCTAAGTGAGGAATTTTGTGGAATTAAGAATTTAAACAACTCTAACTAATCTAAAGCGAATATCAAAGATATGCTCACAGAAATGAACTAGCAAAATGCCTCTCGGATGAACCAAAAAATTGAATCAACCAAGTGTGACAAAGCTCTCAGATCATCAGACTGAAATTGCAATCATAATTAAGCACTTAAAGACAAGCGATCCTAGTCATGCATCTAGCGAAGTGAAACACAAACTAACACTCACATAGGATGCAAAGGGATTTTTAGGTGGTTCAGTTTTCACCTACATCCACCCCACACTCAAAACTAAGTGTGGCCTACTGCTGCCAAACAGCTTGAACCGCTGCGCACCACAGCTTGCGTCCGCTGCACGCCACAGCTTGCGTCCGCTGAGCATCACAGCTTGCTTACAGACCACTGAGCATCATAGCTTGCTGTCCGAGGAATCCACCTCGCCCGCTGAGCATTACAGCTTAGCTCTGCTGCCACATAGCTTGAAAGAGGATGATAAAGAAAGAACTGGAACGGAAAAATAAAAGATACAAACTAGATCTTACTCGAAATACAATAAGCTCACAAGGGAGCAAATGATCCTAGATCTGATCTCGGATCGTGACCACCAACCAGCTCTTCAACTCTTCAATTTCTTCTTCTGAAACGATACTCTGCTTTTCTCTCTTTTCTAGAATTCACTCTGCAACTCTCTCTTCTTCTTTCTCTTATTCAAACTCTCTGGATCACTCCGTATGCACTCGCTCGAGTGTGCCCAATACCAGGAGATCCCTTTTCTCAAACGATAGAGGTCTTCTATTTATAGATCTTCTGAAAATCTATGGTCCCCACAGAGTTGTCAGTTTGGCGCGTGGAGGGAACATTCTTGCCCAAACAGTCAGTTCATAAAGTGCTTGGATCACGTGCCAATCATTAGAGTCTTGGGTCACGTGCCTCACTTAAGTTTCTACTACTTTCAGAGACGTAGTGATTAACCCTGCAATTCAGACATCAGACTTTTCGTCAAACACTTAGAGTGCATACTTAATGCTCAGACTAATGATATAAATCTATATGCAAATGCCTCACAGCATGGTCATGATGTACAGACATATGGACGTTGATGCTCAGACCCTGAATGTGCTCAGACTTATATGTGTACAGACTTTACCTTGTGCACAGACCTTTATTATGCATGTGCTTAGACCTCGAAGTATGCATATGCACGGACCTTGTAGCATCATATGAAAATGTGCACATACTTGTCCTTGCAAATGTGCACGGACCTTGAATTTGAACGTGCACAAACCTTAGTTATGCAGGATACAAATGTACACCGACTTCATTCATGCACAATGAGAACGTGAATCGACCTCAGTCATGCAGGATGCCAATGTACACCGACCTTAGTCATGCACTCTTCAACCATGCACCGACCTTGGCAAATGTGCACCGACCTTCTATATGCATATGACTATATGCACCGACCTTATATATCATGAAGAGGAATGTGCACAGACCTTAGTTATACAAGATGCAAATGTGCACTGACCTCAGTTATGCATGATGCAAATGTGCATCGACCTTATACATGATATGCTTAGACCCTGCATGTGCATGCATTCCAACTTTGAGAAGGTGCTCTGACCTTATACCAGTGAGCGTGTGTGTGTGCACTGACTCGATATGCATGTGCTCCAACTTGGAATATATGTGCTCAGACTTGTATGAACCAAGTGCTCCGACCATGCCTATTTTGCTCTGACTACAATAAAGGTGCTCCTACCTTATGGATCATGAGACAAAAACATGCATCGACGTTATGAGTCCGATCACCAAAACATGCATCGACATGAGGTGAAAATGGCCTGAAAATGCATTGACCCTTGTCTAACACTTAGACACAAATCAGGTATGATAAATGTGAAGTTACTTATGCATTTCAGTCCAAAATATGATTCATAGATTGTCATTATCAAAACCAGGGTTCCAACAAGGCTATTAGTCGGGAAGAGGTCTCGGCGCTCAACTGCAGGGGCAGACCAAGCCGGTCCCCAGGGGCAGAAAAATGAGCAGTAGGGGCCTCGGTTACCGAGAGTCCTCATTATAAGTTCTAGGAGACTCAGGGCCATTGACTTGGGACTACCGTCAGCACTTTATTAGGGGCCCTCTCTAGCCCGGTACTCTGAATGCCCCGCCAAGTCAGCTCGAGAAAGAAGATATTGCTTGCACAGTTGCTGGCCCGCCATTGATGCCTAGGGGGGCCGTTGATGATATGATTGATTTCAGTGAAGCTTTCTCCAGGATGTTCTATGAATAAGACCATCCATGAAATTCGGAGGTGCGACTTGTGCAATACACGCAAGGAAAGCCGGCTTACCTTATGTGGGAAGAAGGGAGCTCACCCATTGTTTTCACTTGGTCTCCTTCCCGTTTGACGTCTCTTTTCCAAAGGCTGGATTTCATACCCCGTTCACATCCTGTCATGATCGATCCCTTGCTGTTGGAAACACCAACTGAATTCCTGATTGTGACTTTTACATGTGGGCGCTGCCCGTCAATTGATCTTTCAAGTATGTGGTTCTCCTCCTCTGATCCCTTCTTCGATATCTTATGCCCGTACATTTACCCTCTCGCCCTTCCTCATCCTTCCCCATCCTCTCCATCTTGTTGCGTGCTCTCTATTGATCTCTAAAAAAAACGTCAATTTTGAAACGAAGATTTCAGTGGAAGATTACGCTGTGTTCCGTCCGTCCTTCTCCCAGGGGCATGAGGCCCCTGCTCCCCTTCCATTAGAGTTCCTCTCTCCTAGGTTAGATTTAGGGTCTATCGAGTCTAAGGAAGTAGGGTTTGTTAGGTCTAGAGAAGTAGGGCCTTATTCTAGTGCGTCCAACCCTTCCGCATCTGAGCCGTGCCCGTCGACGCCTCGTTCCAAATCCATTCCTAATTGGTTTTTGCAGGATCTAGCTCAGCGATGTCATTCTCTTCTCAAATGCCCAGAGTTCGTAGCCATGGCGATTATGCTAGAAGAAGACGAGGAGCAAGACGGGGTATGGAGCGACGACGGATTAAGTGTTTATGAAGCCGTGAATGAAAAAGACCCGGTCAATCTTGAGGATAGCGATGTAGATGACACTGTCGACTTATATGCACAAGGTTTGAAGAGGTTTGATGAGCCATCGTCAGCAGTGGATGAACCTACAAAAGAAATTAATTTGGGAACTAATGAGGATCCCAGGCTAGTCATTATTGTTGCTAATCTCCCTCCAGAAGTAAAATAAGAACATATTAAGGTTTTAAGGGAGTATAGCAATTCTTTTGCCTAGTCATACGAGGACATGCCGGGTCTTGACCCCTCCTTGATGGAACACCGACTTGTGCTTAAGCCAGGGGCAACACCCGTTAAACAAAAGTTAAGAAGATTTCACCCCCACATGACCTTGAGGATGAAAGAAGAAGTTGATAAATTGTATAAGACCAGATTCATTCATGTTATTTTGTATCCCCAGTGGGTGGCAAACATAGTCCCTGTTATCAAGAAGGATGGAAATGTGCGAATTTGTATTGATTTCAAGGATTTAAACAAAGCATGTCCCAAGGATGATTTCCCGCTGCCTCACATAGATGTATTAGTGGATAACATAGCCGGGTATGAAGCTTTGTCATTCATGGATGGTTATTCAGGCTATAACCAAATCCGTCTAACTTCGGAAGATCAAGAGAAGACTTCCTTCACCACGCCCTGCAGCACTTATTGCTATGTGGTGATGCCGTTCGGATTGAAGAATGTTGGCGCCACCTATCAAAGGGCGATGATGGCTATATTCCACGACATGATGCATGTGTACATGGAAGTTTACGTGGATGATATTTTGGTGACGTCAAAAACCAAACAAGAACATCCCTCTATCCTGGCTAAGGTGCTTCAGAGAGTTAGGGAGTATAAGCTGAAAATGAATCCCAAGAAGTGCGTATTTGGAGTATCTTCAGGGAAGCTGCTAGGCTTCATAGTTAGCAAAAGGGGTATTCAAATCGATCCTAATAAGGCTAAGGCCGTCATGGACATGCCCCCACCTAAGAACATCACCGAGCTTCGAGGATTGATTTGACGCTTGCAGTTCATTAGAAGATTCATATCATAACTGTAGCACCCCGTATAAAAAAATGATAAAAAAATTTATTATTATTAATATTTTTCAAATAAAAAAAATAATATTAGAGAGTTTATGTAAGAAGTGGGAACACGAAGTTATCACATGTAAAGATTATTCACTTAATAATTGTAGCTTTCTAGTGTAGTTGGTTAAGTAACTTCCCTTTCAACCCAATGACCAGGGTTCAAATCTTAGCATCCACAATTTACTTTTTGTGCCAAATAATTATATACGATAGGCTAGCAATTAGACAAACCTACGTTGGCATCTGTCCTTTTCATACGTGAATAGTGCCATGAATAGTATCACTTTTTATTTAAAAAGACTTTTTCAAAAATAATTATATGTAAAAATAGAGAAAAATATAAGGATCTTATCCATGAAATTTCATTAACTAACTCCATCAAATTTTAAAGATAAAAATCATAAAAGTTAAGTGGGAAGTTTAAAATAAATAAACCACCCTCTCATAGGAGCTACAATCCACCAGACAACCTTTCGATTCCCTTATCCCCAACAGCCTGTACAAGCTGTAAAGTCCCATTATTTCAGATCTTGCCTCCCATTCGTTCATGACAGACCCTATAAACATCCCCCTTTGCTACCCCCATTCTAGGCTAGCTAAGGTTGGGGCAAAGCTTTGCAGGGAAGGGTTCTGCTACTACGATCTTCCAACAGGTAGGTGTTCTCAACTTTTAACTAAACTAATAGCTAATCTAGGATGATTAGTCTAGGCATTTAATCTTAGGCTCATTTCCATGCGATATTTAGTGTTTATAAAGCATGTATTAGCTTCATACTTAAGATGATTAGCATGTATTAGCCTTATACCTAAGATAATTAGCATGTATTAGCCTTATACCCAGAATAATTAGCAAGTATTAGCAAGTGTTAGCAAGTATTAGTCTCATACCTAGAATAATTAGCATGTGTTAGCTTAAATCTAGGATGATTAGTATGTACTAGCTTCATATCTAAGATAATTAGCATGTATTAGCCTTATACCCAGAATAATTAAGTAAGCATTAGCAAGTATTAGCAAGTATTAGTCTCATACCTAGAATAATTAGCATGTGTTAGCTTAAATCTAGGATGATTAACATGTATTAGCGTCGTACCTAAGATAATTAGCATGTACTAGCCTTATACCCAAGATGATTAGTATTAATTAGCATGTATTAGCTTCAATCTAGGGTAGTTGGCATGTATTAGCTTCATATCCATATGATATTTCCGTGTAACGTAAGTTTTATCGTGTTTTTACGTAACCTATTAGTTTAGCTATTAACTAACCTGTTAACATACCAAATTAACATGTTAGTTGATTTGCTAACTAATTAGCATACCTAATTAATCTGGTAGGTAGCCTATCTAGAAACCTTGTCTCCATGTAGTTCCTTTAAAATGAAAACTAGTATGATACGTCATGTTAAAAATATGATATTCAAGCAACTAAAGCATGAAATGAGTGCATGAATAAAGATCTATAATCCTTACAATTTTCTCTATCTATCCATGTCATCAGTTTTACCTAAATCAACTTAAATCAAAGGTTAATACCTTAGCTTAATCAAAGATTAATACCTTAAGCTATTTTGAGCAAATATGAACTGATGAGTCGACCCTGCCAGTTCATCGCGTTGACGCGATGAACTGATGAGTCGACCCTGTGAACTGGAAATGAACTGATGAGTCGACCCTGCCAGTTCATCGCGTTGACACGATGAACTGATGAGTCGACCCTGTGAACTGTCGACCCTGCCAGTTCATCGCGTTGACGCGATGAACTGATGAGTCGACCCTGTGAACTGGAAATGAACTGATGAGTCGACCCTGCCAGTTCATCGTGTTGACGCGATGAACTGATGAGTCAACCCTGTGAACTAGAAATGAACTGATGAGTCGATCCTGTGAACTGGAAATGAACTGATGAGTCGACCCTGCCAGTTCATCGCGTTGACGCAATGAACTGATGAGTCGACCCTGTGAACTAGAAACGAACTGATGAGTCGACCCTGCCAGTTCATCGCGTTGACGCGATGAACTGATGAGTCGACCCTGTCAACTGGAAATGAACTGATGAGTCGACCCTGCCAGTTCATCGTGTTGACGCGATGAACTGATGAGTCGACCCTGTGAACTGGAAATGAACTGATGAGTTGACCCTGTGAACTGATGAGTCGACCCTGTGAACTGGTGAACTGACGAGTCGACCCTGTGAACTGATGAGTCGACCCTGTGAACTGGTGAACTGATGAGTCGACCCTGTAAACTGATGAGTCGACCCTGTGAACTGATGAGTCGACCCTGTGAACTGATGAGTCGACCCAGCCTGTTTGCAAGGTTTACGCGATGAACTACTGAGTCGACACAGCTGGCTCATTACGTTAACCTGATCGTTAGGCCTTTTCTTTTGCCATCTCCACTGATAGATGGCAGCCTGAGAAGTGGTATTTAACTCCTAACAGGGTCCTCTAAACCCTGTATAGTTCCCAGGAAGGGCATCCCACAGTGAGGGTGTCGTTTCTAAAATTGTCAGGTGGCCCGTAAGGCACTGCTCTTATCTAGTTTTTCCGTGTATCAAACGTTACTGGTTTCCACTTCTAGTTCATCCCTACACATCAATGCGCCCTTAGATTCCATTCCATAATTCCACCTTATATATCATACTGGTCAAACCTTGAAATTCCATATTGGCTATAAATGAGAATGGATGTCAACAAACATGGTAAATGCTGTGCATATAGGGCCCGGTCTGGTCCTAGGAGGAGCACCCGAAGGTACTTGTGCCCATGGGAGTTTATTGACCACGGTGTTTGGCATTGCACCGGCGTACTTGCTTGTTAGGCTTTAGACATTCCACTCATTCTCGTGATATTACTTGATTGATTTGACTTGAGACCCGCAAAAGGGTAAAGTTTTACTTGAATGAAATTGATAAATAGCCAATTCCAGTTTTACATGCTTGAATTTATATTACTTTCTATTACTTGCTTGACATGAGTTCTTACTCTCTTGGAAAGATTTCGTTAATTCCAGTTATTACTTGTTTGAATCTCTTGCTATTGCTGCATTGAAGTTGGAATCCTTATACTCTCACTTGTTATTCCTTCACTACTCTTGTCGATTTTTACAATCCTTGATATCTACTCATCTACATGCATAGCTTTACTGACATTAATTAAACTTGTAAACCACTTAAAGCATGTTAAATCTTGAGATGTAATTCCTATTGAGCGATTCGCTCATCTAGTTGTTTTCTAATATTTTCAGGTAATTTGGATGTCAACCAACACTCGGAAGGGAATGAGACTGAGTGATGAGTGTTAGAGTGAAGTTATCAAATTGTCATGTCCTTTGTGTTATTGTATTAGTTCACTTATGTCAGTTGTATCAATTCATCTATGTCATTTGTATTAGTCAACTTGATTAGAACTGCTTAAGATTTGAAGCCTAGTCGTTAGACTCTGGGAACATAAGTATTTGTCCTTTGATTAGTTGTGACAATTGTCAGCTCGTACTATTTATATTAATTTTCAGTTAAATCTTAGTTATTTGCGCACTCTGATATTTCCATGATTGACACGATCTATATAGACGCGTCACGCCTCCGGGTAATCTTCCGCACTCGGGGCGTGACAATAACATTCTCAGAGGTGCCGCCCGTTTTATGAACTGCTAATGGCGGGGGTCAAATTTGAGTGGAATGAAGATTGTCAAAAGGCCTATAAAGATTTGAAGGTTTATTTGTCCAATCCCCTAGTTTTGTAACCTCCTGTCCCTGGGAAACCCCTGATCCTATACATTTCTATCATTGAGGACTCCTAAGGAGCTATCCTGGCACAAGTGGATGACGAAGGGAAAGAATGGGCAGCTTATTACCTCTCCAGGTTGTTTAACCCGGTAGAGGCCAAGTACACTGCCATGGAGAAGACTTGTGCCGCATTAGTTTGGGTAGCTCAGAAGCTGAAACACTATTTCCCAGCCCACCAGATTAGGCTGATCATTAGAATAGACCCAATCCACTATCTCTTAGAAAAATCCATCCTTTCTAGCAGGTTAGCTTGCTAGCAGACCTTCCTCTCTTAGTTTGATATCACCTTCGTCATTCAGAAGGCAATCAAGGGATATGCCATCGCTGAGCATCTGGCCCATCTTCCTATTCCCTACACTGACTCTATTCTGGATGAATTCCCTGATGAGCATCTAGCTGTTCTTACCCACCACCCCTTCTGGTCTCTGCACTTTGATGGTGCAGTTTGTTGAGTAGTGGACAGCGGATCTAGAGAGGAGGGGTGAATAGATCTACCCCTCTTCTCGCAATGCAACTCTCTATATAGCTAGTTAAAAATAATTGCAGCGGAATATAACTAGCTTATCGACGTATACAACGATTTGCTTAGAAATATGATTTCACAATATAGAAATTGAACCTAAGCATGCATCTAAAACAAATCAATCGCACAATCAAACCACAACATAAAGGATTTTAAGGTGGTTCGGACTGAATCCCCAGTCCTACGTCCACCCCTCACCAAATCCAGTGAGGCTCCACTAGTGCCATGCACTGAACCCCAAATCAGAAAGATCTCCGATTGCCTTCCTACTAACCACAGGTAGGGACGTCAACACCGCAGATCGGACAACTTCCAATTGCCTTCCTACTAACCACCGGTAGGGACGATCTTCAGTTCCAAATATTTGAATGAAATGGAAAAAGAACAAATATGAAATCACTCAAACAAGATATAGAATATGCTCAAAGTAAAAAGATCTTATCTGAGTTGCAGGAGCTTGAATATGATGCTTCGATGGTGTCTTCTTCTTTGAGAGATGATCTTCCTTGAGTTGATGAAGAAGACTATGGATGTAGCTTTGATCTCCTTGAGTTGATGAAGAGTTTGATGTAGTTTAGATCACCGTTGAGATGATGAAGAAGATGAAGGATGCAGCTTTATCTTCTCTTAGCTTGGGCTTGATCTCCTCTTGAAGAAGCTTGAATCACTTAAGGATGAAGAAGCTTCTTCCCGTAGTACTGTTCACAGCTACAGTACTCAAACTCCTCTCCTTTGAACACACCCTTGTAGCCTCCCTTGAATCCCCTTGAAGCATTAGGGTTTCTAACCCTCCTTGTGTTGGTTTTATAGACTTTGAATGGTCCTTGGACATCCTTCAGACCAGATCCACAATCTATGGGGGATTGGGTGACTTTGGGGTTAAACAAATATAAGGAAAGGGGCTCTTCTCGAAGTGGAAAACAAAGTCAACATTGAAGGCTTGGGGCTGGCGGTCGACTGCTACTGAGAAACGCTGTAGACGGATGGTCCCTGGAATTTTCGGTCGACCGCAACTGGGCTGGCGGTCGACCGCCACTGAGATTCGTGCAGACTGGGAGCTGCTTACTGGGGCGGTCGACCACGCTTGTGCTGGCGGTCGACCGCCAACTGGGCAGACCCCGGGTTTTCCCGGGTCGGTCCGTTAACCTCTTTAGCTCCGTCGCTTGAGTCCTTTAGCAGTCCGTTCTCATCTGTGGCATCAACCTTGACAGTCTTGAAGATTTTTATTGATTATATTGCTCCTATAATCAAATTTTTGTTCCGGGGGCTCCGCCCCCGGAAACCCCCGCAAGGGGCCCTGCCCCCTTGACCCTCGCGACCTGACCGCGCAGGTCGATCTGCGTGCGAGGGCGCAATCATTGAGCTTTCACTTTTGTCATCTCCACTCCATTCCTTGGCATAGCTGTCATGAAAGAACATCAAGTAGTTTAGTCATATGAGAGTGGAAAACAACAATGACTTATAGTGTTTAGCCATTATCAAAACCATGAATATCAAATAACTCAAATGACCACATGGGCACAACATTCTCCCCCTTTTTGATGATGGCAACACTATGAGTCATTATGTGGCAGTAATGTCCAAGATGACAAATTTTATAACATATGCAGCTCAAGATATGCAACTCAAGATCCATGATAATTAAGGCATGTGAATGCGGATATGTATGCATGGATGATCAAAGCATGTGAATGCTATGCAATCCTCCATCACAGATGAAGGGTCTCTCCCCCTTTGACTCTCCCCCTTTCATAATTCGCTTCTCCCCCTTTGACAAGTTACAAAGGCCGCACAAAGGATGAACAAAGGTATTAGCACAAAGGACTCACAACAAGACATGTTCTCCCCCTTTGACAGCAGCAAAAAGGAGGGATAAGGTAGAGAAGGTGACTGATGTCTGTGAGACCAGAGCTGAAAGGAGTTGAGAGCAAGCCATTATATGCAAACCTGAACCAGACCGTGAGCAACATATATGGTTCAAAACTAATGAAATCTGAGATCATCAACAGAGTTAAAAAAACATCTACATCCATATTTTAATAGAAATGAACCAGAAGTGCATATCATGGCAGTGTTTAACCTTCCCTTGTCTTATACATTCATATTCAATAACGACAAAGGGAATAGCACAAAAACTAGTATTGAGGCTAAACAAGCATGAGTAAAGCATGGAATTATATGATTGCAGCATGTTTGATTTTTCAGTAACTTTTGTATTTGAAGGCACATGACTCATATTTTATGAGCAATCAAGTCTAGTACATGCCTCCTAGCCGTAAGAATACACGTTGTTTAGACGCCAGTATCCCTAGGTATTTGGCAAGACTGACGGTCATGCTTCAGAATGAATAGAGATAGCAAAGTCACGTCATGACATATCCAATCTCATTTCTTTGATGAGAAGATATATTTCTCAACAATTATGCCAGTGCTCTGCCTAAAGTCCAAATATAATTAAGACAGAGATAACAGGGGCACATCATGACATATCATTCGTCACTTGATTTGATGACGTGACATATTTCTCCGTGCAACAATATCATTGCTCTGTCAAATAGATTTTTGAGAATTCCAGCTCATCAAGATGTTTAAAAATAATACTTAGCTCGAGTGTATCACCAAGATGGTCATGCATTTTGAATTTTCAGATATCAGGATAGTCATTCAAAGCATAATATGCAATCTCTAGTTAAGGTCTATTAAAACCACAGAACATAGATAATTTCGAAAGATATATCAGAACTTCAAGAAATAACTAAATATGAACCATTTTCATTGGATAGACAATCATCAGTTCATATAATAGAAAGCTCTTACGCCGTAGTGCTGTCGGTCTCATGATCTCATTTTTAAACTGGAAGCCAGTGAAGTTCAGATTGCAAGAGATTAAGAAAGGCAGCAAGACTCCCCCTAAGGATATGCAATGAATGCACTCAAGGAGTTATGTTTACAAGTGAAAAGATAATTGTCAAGGAGAGGTTGACTAGAACCATGTAGGGGTTGACCTGATCAAACATGGAGTTGGCAGAAATGAAATGCATGACCTAATACATGGGTGTACACTTATTAAATGTAATAGAATGAAGATTAAACAAATGCATGAATGCTGCAAAGAGACAACTCCCCCTTACTATATGGCCTATATGCGACAGTGGCACATAGTACTTGGCGGAGGTGAAACCTCAAGCACATTGAGTGCTTCTAGACAAGCATAACCTGCCTTTCCATACATCAACATTTAATATACCATGGCCATACAAGAATGATGCTACACAAACCATGCAATGCATCGTGAACATGAATTCAATTCTTTATTATGCATCATGACTACATGCAATGCCACACCATATGTAAAATGACATATCTACATATAAATAATGCATGGAACACCAATCTGTAAAAACACACACTAAATTGAACAACAGTATCATATCAAGTTTTATTGGCCTGAGGTCGGCAAAGACCAAGTTCCCTTCTGAGTGTTGAAAACCTGTCATTACATAAGGTCTTGGTGAAAATATCAGTAATTTGATTTAAAGTATCAACAAAATGCAGCCCAAAGTTTTTCTTAACGACCTCATCTCTAATGAAGTGATGCCTAATCTCAATATGCTTAGTCCTAGAGTGCTGGACTGGATTTTTTACAAGGTTGATAGCACTAGTGTTATCACACAGAATCGGGACACAACTAAGATCCACTTAGTCTTGGAGTTGGTGTTTAATCCACAACACTTGGGTGTCACAGCTCCCCGCAACAACATATTCTGTCTCTGTGGTTGAGAGGGCAACCGAGTGTTGTTTCTTGGAGGCCCAAGAAACTAAACACCCGCCCAGAAACTGGCAGTAGCCACTAGTACTTTTGTGATCTAGCTTGCATCCAGCATAGTCCGCATCAGAATAAGATATAGGAGATAAGTCACATGATGACGGATACCACAATCCCAAATCTTGAGTGCCGGCAAGATATCTAAGGATACGTTTGACGGCAGTCAAGTGGGATTCTCTAGGACTAGCTTGAAATCTAGCACAAAGACATACACTAAACTGAATATCTGGTCAGGATGCAGTCAAGTAAAGTAAAGAGCCGATCATACCTCTATAGATCTTTGCATCCACTAATTTACCATTTTCATCCGAATCCAGTGATGTTGTGGTGCTCATAGGAGTTGCAATTATTTTACTATTTGTCATGTCGAATCTTTTCAGCAGCTCCTTGATGTATTTGGCTTGACTTATGAAGCACCCATCTTCTCCTTGGTTGACCTGTAAACCGAGAAAGAATTGGAGTTGTCCCATTAGGCTCATCTCAAATTCGCTAGTCATGAGGTTAGCAAATTCCTCACATATTTTAGATTTAGTAGAACCAAACATAATATCATCAACATAAATTTGAACAATCAAAATATTCTTACCTTGCTTCTTGGTGAAAAGTGTTTGATATATCTTACCTCGTGTGTACCCTTTCTCAACGAGGAACGAGCTTAGTCTCTCATACCAAGCTCTTGGTGCTTACTTCAGTCCATAAAGCACCCTGTCTAGCTTATATACAAAATCTGCATGGTTAGAATTCTCAAAGCCAGGGGGCTGCTCAACATAGACTTCTTCTTTGATCAAGCCATTAAAGAAAGCACTTTTTACATCTATTTGATACAGCTTTATTCTAAGGGAGCATGCAAAGGTAAGTAAAATTCTGATGGCTTCGAGTCTAGCAACTGGGGCATAAGATTCATCAAAGTCTATCCCAAACTCTTGATTTTACCCTTGAGCCACCAATCTAGCCTTGTTTCTTATTATCTTGCCATCCTCACTGAGTTTGTTCCTAAAGACCCATTTAGTCTCTATGACAGATTGTGATGAAGGTCTAGGAACAAGATGATAAACTTTATTTCTCTCAAATTGGTTTAACTCGTCTTGCATTGAATTTATCCAGTTTTCATCCTTTAATACCTCATCAACATTCTTGGGTTCAATCTGGGAGACAAGAGCAAGTTGATCTAATTCTTCCACAAATCTAAAATGTGACCTTGTTCTAGGTGGGTCATTCAAGCTACCAATGACATTTTCTAAAGGATGATCCTTAAGAAATCTAATGTTTGTAGAATCATTACCTTCTCCTGGAGCTTGATCCCTTGCGTTACTTGATTCAGCTAGGTCACCATCTTCTCTTGTTTCTTCTTGTGGAGGATCATTCTTTTCCTTCATGCTTAGGAATTTCCCATCTTCATCATTTTTCCTGTAAGAGTTATCATTTTTAGAATCATCATGATATTCATGAAAGGAAATATGGGGTGATTCTTCCACAGTTTGACTCTTGACATTATAAATTCTATAACCCCTAGATCTATCAGAATATCCAAGGAATATACCTTCATCGCTCTTGGGCTCGAATTTATCTAAGTCTCTTTTGTCATTGTTGTGGATGAAGCATTTTGACCCAAACACTTTCATATGTGAGAGAGAGGATTTTTTACCTTTCAATAACTCATAAGGAGTCTTTTTGGTATGTGGCCTTACCATAGAGCGGTTGATAATGTAACATGCCGAGTTTACCGCTTCAGCCCAAAATTTCCTTGGGAGTTGTCGTTCGGCAAGCATTGTTCTTGCCATCTCTACGAGAGTTTGGTTTCTTCTTTCAACTACACTATTTTGCTCTGGGTTCTTGGTGAAGAAAAGCGGTGTGAAATTCCTTCAGCCCTGCAAAGATTATAGAAGTCAGCATTTTCAAATTCACCACCATGATCAAATTGAATGTTGGAGATTTTGAACTCACCGTCTTGCTTTATCTTCATATAGAGTGCCTGAAACTCATCAAAAGCATCATTTTTATATGTGAGAAAGAAAACCCATGTGAACCTAGAGTAATCATCCACCAAGACATATCCATATTTTCTACCACTTAAACTAGCAGATCTGGTTGGATCAAACAAATCCATATGAATCAGCTCAAGTGGTTTAGATGACATGTTTGTAGATCTAGCCTTGAAGGATTTTCTTGTTTGTTTACCTAGGGCACATGCATCACATAATTTTTTTTCTTGTTTAAAAGATATTTCAGGCAACCCTTTCACCATTGAATGTTTTAACAATTTATGTAAGACATTGTAGCTAGCATGACCTAGTCTACGATGCCATAACCATGCAAGTTCAGATTTTGGTGCAGCAAGACAAAGATTTAAATGAGCAGGATCATCTAAGTCAATCATGTAAACATTGTTGACTCTCTTACCAGAAAATTTTACCTTGTCAGATTTTGGTTCAAGGATCCTACATTCATAAGAGTCAAACAGCACTTTGTGACCTTTATCACACAATTGACTTATACTAAGCATGTTGTATTTCAAACCTTCAACTAGCAGCACGTTACAGATGGAGTTGGAGAGGTTCTTACCTACATTACCTTTTCCAATAATTTTTTCTTTGTTGTTCCCTCCAAATGTGACGTATCCTCTTTCATTTTCCTTAAAGAGACAAAATTTTATTTTGTCTCCAGTCATGTGTCTTGAACAGCCGCTATCAAGGTACCACATGTTATGCATGGCTGCAAGACACTCATACACAAGCAATTAAGCAATTGTATTTGGAACCCAAATAAATTTGGGTCCCATCAAACTTTTCAATTTTTTAAAACATGAAACTATTTCTTTTATAATCCAAACCTTCCTAACATTCATGTTTTATTTGCTTAGAGCAGGAATTTGGTTTTTCTTTTCAACCTTGACATTTACTTTTTGTTTAGAAGCTCTTTGTTGGATTTTGTGGAAGTTTGAGGGAGTTTGCTTCTTAAACCATTGAGGCCGTTAGTTGGTTTTGGGTTGAAAGCGATTATTTTGCCACCTAGGGGATTGAGACTTATAAGATTGGTGAACACATGAATCACAATTTCCCCAAAAGTAGGGTGGTGTTGGCCTATATGAATGTGCAATCCAGTTATGGTGATATCTGGAAGATTGAGCATGCAATGGCTAAGGAAGTGTTGACCTGTGCTGCGGGGAAGGTCGACCTTTCTTAGGCTTTTGGACAAGCTTTTTGAGAATTTCAGTTATTGCCTCTTTAATCTTTTCTTTTCCTTTCTCCTTTTGTTTTTTCTAGTTTTATGTGGGAATTATGTTTGAGGTGGAAGCTTCGGAAGATGAAACAAATGTGACAGTTTTTAACTCAATTAGCCCTTTGTTTGTAGGTTCAAAACCTAACCCTTCCTTGTTGAAGTTCATTCTAGTACCTAGCAATGCATCTAGGTTTTCTTTTCTATCCACAAATTTTTCTAAAGATTGTTGTTTGTCCTTTAACTCTTTTTGTAGGTTTTCAATATTTTGCAAGAGTTGAGTGTTGACATGTTTGACAACTTCATACTTCTCATTGCTTAATTTGCTATCCTTTTCATAAGTTTGTATTTTGAGCTTCATGCTGTCAATCTCATTTCTTAAATCTTCATTTTCAGTTTCCAAGTCAGCCATTTCTTTTCTTCCTTCCTCCAAGTTGTCAATCATTTTCTTAAGATCTTCAATTTCAGTTTCAAGTAGAGCATTCTTATCATTCATCTCATGATCATGCACAAAGAAGTTAATTTTCTTCTTCAATGATTTATTCTCCTTTTTGTACATGTCATATTTTTCCATGAGCTGTATATATGCTTCCTCCCAATCATCAAGTGTGTAATTTTTAAATGGAGAGTTTACCTCAGTTTCTTCGTCACCTTTGGCCATGAGACAAAGATCTTCTTTTTCTTTGTCCGAGGAGCTAGTTCCGTCATCACTTTCCTCTTCATCGCTCCATGTGGACACCATGGCCTTGTTCTTCTTCTTGCCCTTCCATTTGTCAGCTTTTCTGAATCTGTCGGGACAATCATTCTTGAAATGTCCTAGTTTATTGCAAGAATAGCAAATGATTTTATCAGATTTCTTAGAGTTTTCAAAATTAGATTTGAAACCATTTCTTACCTTTGACCTTCCTCTCATGAAACTCTTACCTTCCTTTCTCGTGAATTTTCTGAACTTACGTGTGAGCATGGCTACGTCATCCTCATCTCGCTCACTTGCCGAGTTCTCACCTTCATCAGAAGAGCCTTGACCGTTGGGTCCTGCTTTAAGAGCTAGGGGCTTTTTCTTAGGCACCTCAACCTCTTTGTTCTTAAGGTTGATCTCATAGGTCATTAATGACCCAATGAGTTCATCTACCTTGGTAGTTGCGAGATCTCTCGATTCTTCAATCACGGTAGCCTTTGTGTGCCATGCGGGAGTCAATGATCTAAGAATCTTTCTCACAATTTCCTGTTCTGAGTATTTCTTTCCCAAATCAGTTAGACTATTAGTAAGCACAGTTAACCGAGCATACATATTCTGAATTGACTCATCAGGTGTAGCAACCCTGGTAAAATAAAAGGAAGATTTCAAGAAATATTAAGTAAGTAAATGATAAGAACCAAAATGAATAAATAATAAGTCAAATGTAAATAATGCCTCTCAACAAGGCGTGATTTAAATAATAAACGCCTTCACCTGAGGCGTTAATTCAAAAAGTGACGCCTATACCAAAGGTCGTCAAATTTCAAAACGTCCAAAATGAATAAAAGGAAAGAGAAAGAAACGCCCTCTTCTTGGGCGCGAATTGTAAAAGAAACGGTACAGGTCAAGACGTCAATTAAAATGCACGCCCTAACCTAAGGCGTTAATTGCATTTGTGTTCCATTCGAACCAGGAGACTATCCAGGGTAAGTTTTAGGATTAGTACGTGTTTGATTGAATATAGAAGGACTCTATCAAGGAAACTAGAGTTCTAATCAAATTCTAACCCTAAGGGATTCCTGAAACCCTATAAATACCCCTTTCAGTCGAACCAATTAGCTATTTTGGTCAAAGGCGCTCTGTTGCTGTCTCGTGCGTGAAGAACAGGTTTGTTCTTCTTCCTCTACCTTCGGTTATGGATATGGAGAACATTAATGTTCTTCATCTTCTTCTTCTGTAGGTTGCCTGCAGCAAGTAGTAACTCTCTTGTCCAGCTGAAGAACGTGGGTTCTTCATCAACATCGTTTTCCCAGAAGACTCTGTTCAGAACAGAGTACCGTTTTCTCTTCACAACCTTCACGTATCATCACCCAGATCATCATCAGGTAGGTTTTCTCAAGAATTGTAGCCCAAACTAGCATAATAATTACGATAATGTCATCTGTTAATACATGCATATAGATTCTCTGCATTTTCATAGTTTTCTGAGAAATTTTGTAAGTGGCGACCCTCTATAGGGCACTAATTAAAGTTCTGACGACTGACCTAAGAGTCGTCAATTTCAAGAAATTAATAAATACGCACGTTTAAAATTTTATATCTATGAAAGCTTTGGTTAAATCTAATACATGATAATATATCTCGAATCTTGATATTTTTCTTGTCCTGACCATGTAATTGTTTCCCGAAAAATCATTATCTTGGAAATTACCACTGTTAATGATAAATCCTGGAAAAGAATGAATTAACGACCTCCAGTGGGTCGTCTTTTATGAAAGTAACGCCCCACACAAGGGCGTTATTTTTAATTAAAGACTTAGAACAAGTCGTTATTTCCCTGAGATTACCAGAAAGCTATTAAAATTCTAAAATAATAATATATAACGACACCGTGCAAGTCGTTTCTTGGTGAAATAACGCCCCTGGCTAAGGCGCATTTTTATCAAAAATCCAGAATTTAGAAAATTTTAGCAAAATAGAAATTTAAAATGGACGACTGTTCCTGAAGTCGTCAAATTGAAAATAAACGACCCCGTGTAGGGCGTTAGTTTATTAAGTAGTGACTTATGTTAAGTCGCTAATTTTCTGTGTCATTATTTTATACTGTTTAATGTTAACCGAGGGTTTCATATAAATATATATGTATATATCGGCACTATATTTCCATTCCGTGAATATAGTCCCATGTTCTACGATGTTTTATCGATTACCCCTCAACTCTCGGTGACATACAAGCCCTCCATTGGATACTCCGTTCCTTTCGACTGGCGAGTTAGTCATTGGGACCTCCGTAAGTCTCCTCGTAGCCTTGGATTCCCTCAAGGCCGACTGAGCGGGTTGTACCATAAAAACTCTTTACACTATTTTGCCATGTCACTCTATAGAAACATGGTATACCGGCCCTCATGGTATGCTATGTGGATATCATGAGAATATTCTTAATGGGATGAGGACATCATGCCATTAACCTGCTGTTCTTGTGGACCTCAATTCTATATTAAGTGGGTGACCATCTATATATGGACACTTAATGGTCATGGTACCCAATCAGGGAACCAATTCCACCCAATTTTTTTATCGATATTCGTGAGTATATCGTTATTATCGTCCTTGTACATCAAGTTCAATTTTTGAACTCTACTCTATCTTGAATTTCCCCAAGCTTTTCCTTGAAAATTCTAT
Organism: Amorphophallus konjac; assembly: GCA_022559845.1. Lineage (NCBI taxonomy): Eukaryota > Viridiplantae > Streptophyta > Magnoliopsida > Alismatales > Araceae > Amorphophallus > Amorphophallus konjac. The sequence continues at coordinate 239,152,764 of CM040123.1, forward strand.
ATTGGCTATACATAAAGTGGATGTCAAAATACATGATCAATGCCTGCGCATATAGGGCCCGATCTGGTCCTGGGAGGAGCACCCGAAAGTACTAGTGCCCATAGGAGTTGTAATGATCACGGTATGGCATTGTACCGAAGTGCATGACTAACTTGATTGGACATTCCATAATTCTTGTACTTGACTCGTACTTGACATGACATGACTTGCGTGACCCGATAAAGGGTATTTATATACTTGCTTACTTGAAACGTGATAGCCAAACTTTCAACATGACATGATGAATATACTCGCTTGAACGTCTTGACATCTATTTGATACAAATTCCTGAAAGTTCATGAATAGTTCATTTTATACTCTCTATCTTGTCGTTTTACGCAAGCATGCTTAACCATAGTGCATTCATGGAAAATGTAATTACTTAAACCCATTGCTAGTTCTTGAGATATAATTTCCTACTGAGCGTTCGCTCACTCAGTGTTTCCCTACTTTTCAGGTAAGTCTGATGACGAGACTCAATCGGACTGGGAAGGTCAAGAGTGAAAGAGATTAGAGCTTCTCAAAGCGTCAACTAGTCTTGTCTTTTCTATATTTTCTTGAGTCAATTTTGTACTTTTCTTTTTATTAAGTTTAGCATTTTCAAGGCATTGTAATAGAAATACTTTTGTGAAGGAATAAAAGGATTGGGTTATCTTTACTCTTGCGCATCTCTGATTTGGTGTCGAATACACTAATACTCTGATTGACATGATCGATATAAACTCGTCACGCGTCTCCGGGTATCTTCCGCACTCGGGACGTGACATCAGGCTTCATGCGGAACATTTCATATTCAGAAACTAAAATGTTGGCTTTTATTTCTCGTACCTGAGAGGTTCCTTCGTAAATTACCTCTAGCTTGTCCCACATCTGTTTTGCCATTGCGCAGGTAGCAACTCTTGAGAATTCTACTGGATGGAGTGAGCATTGCATGATGTGTTTAGCACTCCAGTTGACAGTGGATTGTCTTATTTGTTCTTTGGTCCACAAATCCTCATTTTCCGTAAGCTCATACGGACCTTTGCTGATCACTAGCCAAAGTTCGTAGTCTTGGGCGCGAATGAACACCTGCATGCGATGTTTCCAATAAGGATAATTAGTTCCAGTAAATTAAGGAGGCATATTCACATAATGTCCTTCAGGTAAGAAACCTTTGGACACTAATCCACCATTTCCCTCAAGGTCGTTGGACCCCATAATGAGAGATTAGGCTCTGATACCACTTGTTGAGTGGTGGACAGCGGATCTAGAGAGGAGGGGTGAATAGATCTGCCCCTCTTCTCGCAATGCAACCCTCTATATAGCTAGTTAAAAATAATTGCAGCGGAATACAACTAGCTTAGCGACGTATAGAACGATTTGCTTAGAAATATGATTTCACAATATGGAGATTGAACCTAAGCATGCATCTAAAACAAATCAATCGCACAATCAAACCACAACACAAAGGATTTTAAGGTGGTTCGGACTGAATCCCCAGTCCTACATCCACCCCTCACCAAATCCGGTGAGGCTCCACTAGTGCCACGCACTGAACCGCAAATCAGAAAGATCTCTGATTGCCTTCCTACTAACCACAGGTAGGGACGTCAACACAGCAGATCGGATAACTTCCGATTGCCTTCCTACTAACCACCGGTAGGGACGATCTTCAGTTCCAAATGTTTGAATGAAATGGAAAAAGAACAAATATGAAATCACTCAAACAAGATATAGAATATGCTCAAAGTAAAAAGATCTTGTCTGAGTTGCAGGAGCTTGAATCTGATGCTTCGATGGTGTCTTCTTCTTTAAGAGATGATCTTCCTTGAGTTGATGAAGAAGACTATGGATGTAGCTTTGATCTTCCTTTTGATCTCCTTGAGTTGATGAAGAGTTTGATGTAGTTGAGATCACCCTTGAGATGATGAAAAAGATGAAGGATGCATCTTTATCTTCTCTTGGCTTGGGCTTGATCTCCTCTTGAAGAAGCTTGAATCACTTGAGGATGAAGAAGCTTCTTCCCGTAGTACTGTTCACAGCTACAGTACTCGAACTCCTCTCCTTTGAACACACCCTTGTACCCTCCCTTGAATCCCCTTGAAGCATTAGGGTTTCTAACCCTCCTTGTGTTGGTTTTATAGACTTTGAATGGTCCTTGGACATCCTTCAGACCAAATCCACAATCTATGGGGGATTGGGTGACTTTGGGGTTAAACAAATACAAGGAAAGGGGCTCTTCTTGAAGTGGAAAATAAAGTCAACATTGAAGGCTCGGGGCTGGCGGTCGACCTGCAGAAGCTGGCGGTCGACCGCTACTGAGAAACGTTGTAGATGAATGGTCCTTGGAATTTTCGATCGACCGCAACTGGGCTGGCGGTCGACCACCACTGAGACTCGTGCAGACTGGGAGCTGCTGGCTGGGGCGGTCGACCGCCCCTGTGCTGGCGGTCGACCGCCAGCTGGGCAGACCCCGAGTTTTCCCAGGTCGGTCCGTTAACCTCTTTAGCTCCGTCGCTTGAGTCCTTTAGTAGTCCATTCTCATCTGTGGCATCAACCTTGATAGTCTTGAAGATTTTTATTGATTATATTGCTCCTATAATCAAAATTTTGTTCCGGGGGCTTCACCCCAAAAAACCCCCGCAAGGGGCGCTGCCCCTTTGACCCCCGCGACCTGATCGGGCAGGTAGATCCCCGCGACCTGACTGTGCAGGTCGATCTGCGTGCGAGGGCGCAATCATTAAGCTTTCACTTTTGCCATCTCCACTCCATTCCTTGGCATATCTGTCATGAAAGAACATCAAGTAGTTTAGTCATATGAGAGTGGAAAACAACAATGACTTATAGTGTTTAGCCATTATCAAAACCATGAATATCAAATAACTCAAATGACCACAGGGGCATAACACAGTTAACTCTCAAGGCCGAGGCATAGGTGCCGTTCTCCTCACTCCGAAAGGAGTGACGATTCCTCTCGCTTATGAGCTCCGCTTTCCTGCTACCAACAACATCGCTGAGTAAGAAGCTCTCTTGGCTGGATTGAAGCACACCTACCTCTTAGGCGCGCACTACTTGAACATCATAGGAGATTCTCAGCTTATTTTTCGCCAAGTCCTGTCCACCTACTGCACTTGTGACCTGAAACTCAAGCCATATCAAAATTTGGTCATTCTCTTGGCTAGGCAATTCCGTAAATTGATCTACGTCCATACTCCTCAATCTTAGAACATCCTTGCCGATGCATTGGCATCGCTTGCTTCCTCATCTTTTCCTCTCAGTCAGAGTACTGAGACCATCGTCTTCCAGAGACTAGACGCCTCTTCTCTTCAGGATCCTTGGTTTGACAACCTTAGAAAGACTGTAGAGGCGAAGGCTGAGAAGAAAGATTTGAAGGAAGTTTCTTTGACGGAATTAGAAGAGATCATGGAAGAAGATGAATTGCCATGGTATCATGAAATTGAGCTATATTGTAAGGAAGGATCATTCCCAAAAGGGGCAAATACCGAACAGCGTAAGGCTATTAGAAGAGCCGCCTCGAGGTACACTATCATCGCTGGAGATTTGTACAGGCGCACTCTCAATGGGATGCTCATGAGGTGCCTAGATGATGACGAAGCATGGATGGTGGTTGAAGCAGCCCATTCAGGCTTTTGTAGAGGTCATGTCAATGGCCAGGCTTTAGCGAAGAAGATCCTTAGGTAGGGTTATTATTGGCCCACTCTAGAGGAAGACTGCTCCCTCTATGTCCGGAGGTGTCTTAAATGCCAACTCCATGCTGATAAAATCCATGCTCCTGCTTCATCTCTTCATCCTCTCTCCGCTCCTTGGCCATTCTCTATGTGGGCTTTCGACATTGTAGGCCCGCTAGGTGATCCCAACTCTCAGACCAAGCAAAAATCTTTCATTCTTACCGCCACTGAGTACTTCACCAAATGGGCCCGGGTGGATGCGTACGCAGAGATCAAAGCAACCACGGTGTGCCACTTCATCCTGAAGAACATCATCTCACAGTTCAGAGTGCCAAGCAGAATCATCACCAATAATGGGTCCCAATTAGTCTCTCAAGAGCTCCAGGACCTCTATAAGAAGTTCAATATTGCATTGCATCATTCATCTCCATATTATCCTCAAGGCAATGCTCAAGCCGAAGCCACTAATAAAACCCTTCTCAAAATCATAAAGAAAACATGTGAATCTCATAAATTTGCTGATTGGCCTGAGCGATTAGTGGAAGCTCTATGGGCTTACCGCACCTCTGTTCGTACTCCTATGGGGTAAACCCCCCTTGCTCTCACTTACGGGATGGAGGCGGTGGTCCCATATGTGATCTTGATCCCTTCCCTAAGGGTGCAGCTCGATAAGGAACTTAATCTCAATGAACGTAGGGAGGCGTTGCTCGTCCAACTGGAACTCTTGGATGAGAAGAGGCTAAATGCGGCCGATCACGTATCTGTTTATCAAAAGAGAGTCTTGCATTATTTTCAAAAGAAGGTAATTGAGCGTAAATTTCAAATAGGTGATATGGTTTTAAAATGCAAATTCAGTAGGTCTGGAGGTCTGTTGGCACCTGAAATATGATCAATGGCTACCACACCTGAATGACAAAAAAATATGGCCCGCCAAAGTGCAAAAGTCAAAGAAAATCAATACACCAGGGTCCTCTCGGACTGCTAAAGCCTCAGGTCATCTGACGAGAGCGTCAGGGACTCCACCTCAGGACGGTCGGAAGAAATCCACAACAAACTGGCAGTGCTGTTCGGCATGCCCAACGAACTGGTATAGACTCAGTCGTGCCGAACAAACTCCATCTCTCGTCCAATCAGGGCGAGAATGTACCTGGTGGTCCACCACCTGGCAAGAAACCCTCCTGAGGTGAAGAAATGTCTCTGGTCCCTCGGAACAAGATACTGAAGGTCATATTAGCAGAAGACGCAAGTGACCCGACGCGGGTACGTCTTCCCACCAGACAGGTCTGTTAGTGACCAAATAGCTGACCAACCAAGGTGAAAGCACCCCAGGGAGTGATCCATCCTCCGGATTGTTACGAGTACAAATGAAGTCGGCCCGGTAGCACAGATCACAGTGCCAAAGGCCATATCAGCAGGAAACTCGAGCATCTGAACTAAGGGCACGGTAGATGCCGATATTAGCCGTTCAGTGGTCTAAAGGCTTTCCTGATGCTTCTCATAGCGGTTCTGCAAGACCACGATGACATGAAAGTTCAAGTTGACTCTCGGAGCCAGTCCGAGATCCGGGGGCCGAGACCGCCCCGAACAAATGCAATAAAAGGTTAATCCGGCGCGCCCCTTACCCGGCGCGCGCTACTGCCACCGGCGCGCCCCTTACCCGGCATGCTCCTTTCCATTGGCACTTCACATCCGGCGTGCATGTGGCAAGGCCGTTGTTAGCGCAGCAAGAGTGATATAGAAGAGGGGGATGAATAGATCACTCCCGATTTGAACAACTTCAGCAGAAAATCACTACTTCAAAAAATCACCCTACCGAATATAGCTAAACAAAATAGCTAATGCAGTGAGAAACTAAGTCAGAGTAATAAGATGCGATTGGAAGAGGCCGTCCACACACAAGCACATTGCCAAGCAGATAGAGAGCATCAACGATTGCAGCAAACCACAAAGGAGACAAGAGATTTTAAGGTGGTTCGATTGTAGTCCACAATCTACATCCACCCCTCACTCCAACTAGAGTAAGGATTCCACTAGCCAATGATAGAAACCTGCAGACTCAGTCTGCGAACAATGTGCTACCACACAGCTTGACACCTGGACCTGCTTCTAGCAAGACCAGAACCGGAGATGCCTCTCCCTTCCTCTAACCTGGAGGGAACCTGCTAATGACAACCCGTCACTGGCAAAAACCAGAGATCACAGATCTCTCTACCTCTGCAGCCCAGAGGGGAACCGGAGCAACTCTCCCTTCCTCCAAACACCGGAGGGTAACAACACGAGATCAGATATATGAAGAAATAAAAGGAAAAATAGAAATGTAAACAAGACCAACGATGAACACAAATCGTTTCAGAAAAATCAAATACAAAATGTAGCTTCCGAAGAAGCAAATTAGACTCTTCTCTCTCACTCAGACTTTTCTCTCACAGGACTGCTCTCTTATCTTTTCTCTCTATCTTCTTTCTTGAACGTGGAGGCTCTCTCTCTTTTCTTCTTCTGCTTAGGAATTCTGCTCTTTAGCTTTTTCTCCAGTTCACTCCATCTCATCACAGAAGGCACCTTTTATATGGCTTTCGACCTGAGTTTCAGGCCTTCACACGAGGGAGTCTCGTTCCCTCCCTTTCCAGAGCATTCTCGGATCACGTGCCAGGCATCATCCTCGGTTCACGTGCCCAATCATTGAACTGTATCACCTGCAGGCTGAGACAAAGAACTGTGATTAGTTAGTTCAGTCAGATACAAATGTATAGACATTAGGATATCAGATTAAGTAAGTGTGTACACTGAGGGAGTGTATAGACTTGTGAGACTTCAAGCAAACTCAGTGTATAGACTAGCTGAAGAATGCATTAGCACAAAGGATGAAATGTGTGGACTTCTGTGAAGTGTATGAGGCCCTCGAGTGTATAGACTCAGGGATGCCTAATAGGCAAGTGTGTCACAGTGTGAGAGTGTATAGAGTTGAGGTTATTCAGCGAGCTCAGTGTATGGACTTTCAGTTAAATGCATTAACATACCAAGGGAATGAGTGTATGGACTTAAAACATCAGTTAACCAAGTGTGTAGAGTGTATACACTTGACTGCGTGCATGACAGACAATGTCTAGACTTGCTATTAACATGAATGAGAACCCAACGTACAGACATGCTGTAGCTTCAGCTGACGACCCCAGTGTGTAGACTTCATGATGTGCAGACTTGCCAAAGAAACGGCTGTACAGACTTTAGCTCAAGAGCGATGTATAGAGTTTTGAAAGCTTGAATCAACGAAGCATGTTGTACAGACTTTGAGTGAAGGCATGAGCAGTGAATCAATGTGTAGACTTCACTTCAAGCACGTTACAGCCCAATGTATAGACTTGCCACCAACGCAATGTGTAGACTTGACTGCTGTGAGCACAGGCTGTACATACATGGTGTGAAGAACACAAGCCAAGTGCAGTATATAGACTTTATGCTAGAAAACAAATGTGCATTGTATAGACTTGAGTGATGAGTGGACTTTCAATGAAGAGGCTGTACAGACATGATGAAATCACGATGTGTAGACTTGCCAAATATAGCTGGTCTATGTACAGACTAGAACAAGGCTAAGTCTGTACAGACTTGAACAAACACAGTGTATAGACTTTGGCAAGGCAACGTTGGTAAAACTACCAATGTGCAGACTTTCAGAGCTGAACGTAGGTAAAGAACCCAATGTGCAGACTTGGAAGAGCAACGTAGGAACAGATGCCAATGTACAGACTTTGGCAAGCAACGATGTACAGACTTGCACAGTTCCAGCTGAAGGATGTATAGACTTTACCTATAAGTCCATTTGTACAGACTTGAACTGAAGACCAATGTATGGACTTCAAACGTGAGTGACACGCTGTACAGACTTTGCTCAAACAGTCCGATGTATGGACTTGGAATTCTAACAGAAGGATGTATGGACTTTGATAAGAGAATGGCTGTACAGACTTGGAAGTCACACTGTGGATGTATAGACTTGAATGAGCATGGAGTGTATAGACTTGAAGGTTGAAGGTGATGTACAGACTTGGAGAGTTGAAGCCGATGTACAGACTTGCTGATACGAAGCGAATGTACAGACATTAAAGGCTATGAACAACAAGGCATGCTGTACAGACTTACTCAATCAAACCAATGTATAGACTTTGAATGAATTCAACAGAAGAATGTATAGACATGGCCCCTTTCTGGATGTACAGACTTTCAGATAAACAGGCTACTGTCCTATTGTATGGACTTGGATAGAAAGGCCAATGAATGGACAGACTAAGATGATTAATGTACTGAGGCGTCGACTCATCAGCAAGGAGGGGTCGACCCACCACTGTCCAGACTCTGCAGACAGAGTGTAGACAGAATCAAGTAGAGCATATTATCTGACAACCATATGAACTGCACTCATTTACATGGTGAAGCATGAATTAATCTAAAGATAGAAGATTGATTTATAGTGTGAGACATCATCAAAACCGTAGGGATGCAACAGTCTCCCCCTTTTTGATGATGGCAACACTATGAATCAAGCAATATCATGGCATATCAAGCAATTAACTGCAGTTTTAACAAACAAAGCAAATTCAAAGCAAGTACAAGCACAGACAAATTAAATACTACTGCAGAATTATTTCTTTCTCAATAACCACTCCCCTACAACTCACTCTCAGCTCTTTTCCTCACAAGACAAGTTATTTCCTTGGCTCAAGAACAAATCTCCCCCAAAACTCATGATCTGATCTACTGATATTGCTAAACTTCTCTCCCCCTTTGACATCAGCAAAAGGAAATGCAGAATATATGAAAGTGCTGGATACAAGAGGACGAAGTGCAGTAACTGCTTAGTGCAGAAAGTCATGAGTAGGTCTTAAGAGAATAAGTGAGGTTCTAAACTCAAGTGAAGATTCTGTAAACTCCAGTACACAATAGAGACATAAAATGATAGAAAGGTTTATCAGCATACAAAGTGTATGATTTAGAGCAGGAGTTAACAAGTATGGCCTGATATAGCTGAGCATTCAACTATTCTACAAGACAGCAAGAGACAAATTCAGAGAGGTGTTCTCAAGGTATTGAGGACAAGCAATCCATTAGTTGCACAACATCAAGGAATTTTTGAGATGATTTTCAAGAAGATCAATGAGTAAGTTGGTGATTCACTCTTTTGACATTAGAGAGACACCTTGATTAGAGGCCTGAATCCCCAGTTACTCAGAGTGAGTATCTCATTACTTCCCCCCCCCTTTTTTTTAAGGAACAGAGTTAGTAACTGTGACTTTTGATATGAGAAAACACCTTGATTAGAGGCCAGAGTCCCCAGTTACTCACCAGCAAGCCACCATTGCTCTGTCATGTCTTTTCATTCATTTTTAAGCATTTGACACCTCATGACATAGGAGAAGTATTCATTTCATTGATGAAACTCCCAGTTTCTCAGTGCCCAAAACAAGACATGTTTGTTCAGTTAAGCCCTTGTGTTAAAGAGATAGAATGATTGAAAACAATACCAGAAAGACTATTTCTTGAAGTGAGTCTTGAAGTCTAGATTTCAAGCTGATTGGGTCAGATATCAAGACATACAAGTTTTGGCCTGAACCAGAATTATTAACAATGTAGGAAGATATACCTTTTACAATTAATCCAGATCTCTGAAAGAATACTAAAGGAAAGATTCTGACTGGATTTTAGAATCACTGACTTATAGACTTAAGAATTAAGTGACATTCTACTGCCTGAGAGAACCACACTAGATCTGTCATGAAAACCAGCAAAGACACATATCTGGTCAAACTTTTTGAATCTGTCAAAGAACTCTTCCTCTCACAGCTCAATCAGCTCCCCCTCACTCAAAGCAGTCCTGAAAGCTAACCAACAGATAGACAGAACTCCCCCTCACAAAAAGAACAGACTTCACATTTAAGACAGTTTGTATAAGCCTAATTCTCTTCTCAGTGTTGTGAATTTTTCATTATCCAAAGGTTTAGTGAAGATGTCAGCAATCTGATTATCTGTGCCTACATAAATCAGTTCAAAATTATTTTTAGAAACCTCATCTCTTATGAAATGATGCCTTATCTCTATGTGTTTGGTGCGTGAATGTAAAACAGGATTTTTGGCAAGATTAATGGCACTTGTGTTATCACAATAGATAGGTGTGCACCCTAGGTCTACTTGGTAGTCCTGAAGGTGGTGTTTAATCCATATGACTTGTGTTCCACAACTCCCTGCAGCTACATATTCAGCTTCTGCAGTGGAGAGGGCCACATAATGTTATTTCTTGGAGCCCCAAGACACTAAACACCCATCCAAAAATTCACAATGACCACTAGTGCTTTTTCTGTCTAGTTTACAGCCTACATAATCAGTATCTGTGTATGCAATTAAGTTAAATGTGTGTGATGCAGGAAACCATAAACTAAGAGAATGAGTAGCTGACAAATATCTAAAAATTCTTTTGACTGCAGCTAAATGTAATTCAGTAGGTCTAGACTGATACCTTGCACACATTCCTACACTGAATTGTATATCAGGTCTGGAAGCTGTTAGGTAAAGAAGAGATCCAATCATACCTCGATATAGCTTGGCATTTACTTCTTTACCTGTCTCATCTGCATCCAGTGAGGTATTGGTACCCATGGGTGTTGTAATGTGCTTCAAGCTTTCCATACCAAACCTTTTGAACAATTCCATTGTGTATTTGGTCTGGTTGATGAAGCACCCATCCTCTAGCTGTTGTACCTGCAAGCCAAGGAAGTACTTTAGTTCACCAACCAAACTCATCTCAAATTCAGCAGACATCATTTTAGAGAATTCAACACACAGTTCATGCTTAGTTGATCCAAACACAATGTCATCTACGTATACCTGAACTATGAGGAGATCTTTATTTGTACCTTTGGTAAATAAAGTTTGATCTACTTTACCTCTTTTGTAGCCCTTGCTGATCAGAAATTCAGTCAATCTTTCATACCATGCTCTTGGACCCTGCTTTAGACCATACAAGGCTTTGTTTAACCTGAAAACTTAGTCAGGTTGAGGAGAAAATTGAAATCCAGGGGGTTGTTTAACAAAAACCTCTTCCTTAATGACTCCATTTAAAAAGGCACTTTTAACATCCATTTGTTGGAGTTTTATGTTCTTTGAGCATGCAAAAGCAAGCAACAGTCTTATAGCCTCCATCCTAACAACAGGTGCATAGGATTCATCGAAATCTACACCAAATTCCTGACAGTAGCCCTTGGCTACTAATCTGGCCTTATTCCTAGAAATGATTCCATCTTCATTCATTTTATTTTTGAACACCCACTTAGTTCCTATGATATTGACATGTCTTGGAACAAGTTCCCATACATTATTTCTTTCGAACTGGCCTAATTCCTCACTCATGGCATTGACCCAAGCTTGATCAGCCAAGGCCTCTTCTATTGATTTGGGTTCAATTTGTGAGACTAAAGTAATTAAGTCTTCATTATTCACATTCCTAAAATGAGACCTAGTCCAAAGAGGATCTTCAGGATTGCCTATGACATTATCTATCGGATGGTCTTTAAGAAATCTAACATTGGTTGAAGACTCACCTGTTTCTCTTGGCCCTTCCTGATTGAGGGGATTTGTTGTTCCACTCGGCTGAGTCTTCTCTTCTTCTTGGTCTTCTAGGAATTCCCCATCATGATTGGAATCCCTGTCAAAATTTTCAATGTTAGACACACCTTTCTTTTCATTGAAAATAATGTGTGGAGACTCTTCAACCTTTTTGTCTGTTATGTTGAAGACTCTATATGCCCTAGACACTTCTGAATATCCCAAAAATATTCCAGGGGAGCTTTTAGCTTCAAACTTGTCTAAATCTTTCTTGTCATTATTGTGAATAAAATATTTTGCTCCAAAAATTCTGAAATGAAACAAGTTTGGTTTCTTACCTTTTAGAAGCTCATAGGGTGTTTTCTTGTGAATGGGTCTTACCATGGCCCTGTTGATTATGTAAGTTGCTGTATTGGCTGCTTCTGCCCAAAACCTTCTAGGTAACTTACTTTCAATCAGCATGGTTCGGGCCATCTCCACCACAGTTCTATTTCTTCTCTCCACAATCCCATTCTGTTCAGGTGTCCTGGGAGAAGAAAACCTGTGAGTTAGTCCCTCTCTTTCACAAAGATCAGAAAACATGGAGTTTTCAAACTCACCTCCATGATCAGATTGAATAGTACAGATCTTGTGTTTTCCTTCTTGTTTGACCTTATTGAAAAATAGATTAAACTTTTGAAATGCATCACTTTTATTTGCTAAGAAGAATATCCATGAATATCTAGAGAAGTCATCTATGATGACATAGCCAAACCTGTTTCCATTAAGACTCTGAGTTCTAGTGGGACCGAAAAGGTCCATATGGAGAAGTTCCATTGGTCTAGAGGACAATGGCTCAGATCTTAATTTAAAAGATTTTCTGGTCTGTTTGCCTAGAGCACAGGCATCACAAGATTTTGATATAGAATTGAATTTAATTCTAGGCATGCCTCTAACTAAATCATGCTTGACCAATTTATTTAAAGTAGTAAAGCTAGCATGACCTAGACGTCTATGTCAATCAAAAACATCATTTTCAGAATTGGCAGGGAAACAAATATTAGATTCAGATTCCTCATCTAAGTCTACTAAGTAGACATTATTAATCCTGTTGGCTACAAATTTAACCACATCAGAATTTATTTCAAAGATTTTGCATGAATTATCATCAAATACAACCCTGTGACCCTTGTCACATAACTGACTAATGCTAATCAGGTTGTGTTGAAGACCTTCCACAAGTAGAACTTTTTCAATGGAGTTTGTGGAAGACTTACCCATTGTACCAACTCCAATAATCTTACCTTTGTTCTTTCCTCCAAACTTGACCAGACCCCCTACCATCATCTCTATCTTGCTGAACTTGGATCGGTCATCTGTCATGTGCCTGTAGCAGCCACTGTCGAGATACCACTTGTTGTCTTCAGCTGCCAGGCTGACCTACACAAATAACATCAAGCAGAGTGATTTGGAACCCAAGATGAGTTGGGTCCAAGGACATTATTCAAATCTCTAATTAAGTGTTTAGGAATCCAAATTTGCTTCAACATGGATTTCCCTGGCATCTTTATTTCTGGTTTATTGAAATTAAGTCCAGCTGGTCTGGAGAGATAAGTTCTATACCATTCATTAGGTTTGCCACTCCTAGGATATCTTCTGTAAGTTTGTTGATCTACAGATTTTTGAAGATGATGATCATTTCTCCAGTAGGTCCTCTTTGGATCCATCTGATTGTAGTAATTCTAGCTTTTCTTTTGATCCACTTGCTTGGTCCATTTACCATTTATGTTCTGATTGGTAGGCTTAGTGAAATTCTTCACAGAATTCATTCCCATCTTAAATGGTTGGTGAGTACTGTTTTTAGGACTTTCCTTCTGACCTTGAGTTCCCTTACTGCTGTTTGAGCTGGATGGTGTGTCCAGCTTTTCTTTTCCCTTCTCTGGGCAGAAGGTAATGGTTTTGAATTATAGGGGTCTTTTGTTAGTTGGGTCGTAGCCTAGACCTTCCTTATTAAAGTTAACCCTAGCCCCTAGTATAGCATCCAGACTAGATTTTCCTTGGACAAAGTTTTCCAAAACTTTCTATTTGTCTTCCAGCTCCTTTTGAAGGGACTCAGAATTTTTTAGAAGTTCACCACTGACTTCCTTAACAGCTTCATATTTTTCTGAGTTCACTCTACTTTCATTCAAGCTTTCTTCGATTCTTATTTTGAGTTCATTGAGCTGATTTTGACTTTCTTGATTTTCTCCCTTGAGCTTATCATTTTCTTTTCTTAGTGAGGTCATTTCTTCTAGTTGCTCTTTTAGTTTCTGATTTTCCTCACAGACCTGGGTTTGTTCTTCAACATTAGTATTAAATTTTCTTTTCAGAACCCTATGCTCTTTACTAAGAGAATTGAACTTATCTAATAACTCAACATAAGCATCTTCCCAGTCATCAATCGTAAAATTTTCAAAAACATTGGTTACCTCCTCTTCACTGTTTGCCATAAGACAAATTCCTTCTTCATGCTCCTTTGAGGAAGTATTTTCAGGATCTTCTTCCTCCTCGATCCATGTGCATACCATCGCCTGTGGCTTCTTCTTCTTCTGCACTTTTATGTTCTTCTTCTGGAAGTAGGGACCCTTCTTCTGAAGATCTGGGCATTCACCTTTCATGTGTCCCTGTTTGTTACAATGATAACAGGTCAGTCTCTTAGAATTTCTATCCCTATAATTGGTAGATTCAACATTCTTGTTAAAGGAGTATGGCTTTTTCCTCCTAAAGGTCTTCCCCTTTCTCCTTAAAAATTTACTGAACTGACATGTGAGCATTGCCTGCTCCTTCTGGTCGAGATCTGAGAAGCCATCAGACTCACCGCTACTGCTGCTGCTACTGCTACTCTTGTTGCGGGATGCCTTGAGTGCTACATTCTTAGCCTTCCTATCACTTCCTTCACCACCTCCTTTGAAATTCATCTCATAGGTCATGAGGGATCCTATGAGTTCATTCACTGTCAAGGTCGTCAGATCTTTTGACTCTTCAATCACTATGGCCTTAGTGTGCCATGCTGGGGATAAGGATCTAAGAATTTTCCTGACTATGTCTGCCTCAGCTAGATCCTTCCCTAGCCCCTTAAGTGTGTTCCTGATCAGGGACAACCTGGCATACATTTCAGTAATATTCTCCTCTGCATTCATCCTAAACAGTTCATACTTAGAGGTGTAGAGGTTTACCTTCGAGGCTTTCACTTGAGCTGTACCTTCGTAGATTAATTGCAGCTCATCCCACATTCGCTTGGCAGTCTTGTAGGCAGATATATGGGCATATTCCTCTGGGTGAATAGCACACTGGATGATGTTCAGCGCCGTCCAGTTGAGTGAAGATAGCTTGACATGGTCATCTGTCCACGCATCCTCGTTCGGTGGCAGATCATATGGGCCAACCGTGATTACCCTCCACAGCTTGTGACTCTATGCTCTGATAAACACTTCCATCCTGTTCTTCCAAAACAGATAGTTATTACCATCAAAAAATGGAGGGCGACTAATGGATTCACCTTCAGCCATGAAGCTTCTAGGACCATTAGCATTTCCCTGACCGTTCGCCCACATGATGCGAACCTGCTCTGATACCAAATGTTAGCGCAGCAAGAGTGATATAGAAGGGGGGGGATGAATAGATCACTCCCGATTTGAACAACTTCAGCAGAAAATCACTACTTCAAAAAATCACCCTACCGAATATAGCTAAACAAAATAGCTAATGCAGTGAGAAACTAAGTCAGAGTAATAAGATGCGATTGGAAGAGGCCGTCCACACACAAGCACATTGCCAAGCAGATAGAGAGCATCAACGATTGCAGCAAACCACAAAGGAGACAAGAGATTTTAAGGTGGTTCGATTGTAGTCCACAATCTACATCCACCCCTCACTCCAACTAGAGTAAGGATTCCACTAGCCAATGCTAGAAACCTGCAGACTCAGTCTACGAACAATGTGCTACCACACAGCTTGACACCTGGACCTGCTTCCAGCAAGACCAGAACCGGAGATGTCTCTCCCTTCCTCCAACCCGGAGGGAACCTGCTAATGACAACCCGTCACTATCAAAAACTAGAGTTCACAGATCTCTCTACCTCTGCAGCCCAGAGGGGAACCGGAGCAACTCTCCCTTCCTCTAAACACCGGAGGGTAACAACACGAGATCAGATATATGAAGAAATAAAAGGAAAAATAGAAATGTAAACAAGACCAACGATGAACACAAATCGTTTCAGAAAAATCAAATACAAAATGTAGCTTCCGAAGAAGCAAATTAGACTCTTCTCTCTCACTCAGACTTTTCTCTCACAGGACTGCTCTCTTATCTTTTCTCTCTATCTTCTTTCTGGAACGTGGAGGCTCTCTCTCTTTTCTTCTTCTACTCAGGAATTCTGCTCTTTAGCTTTTTCTCCAGTTCACTCCATCTCATCGCAGAAGGCACCTTTTATATGGCTTTCGACCTGAGTTTCAGGCCTTCACACGAGGGAGTCTCGTTCCCTCCCTTTCCAGAGCATTCTCGGATCACGTGCCAGGCATCATCCTCGGTTCACGTGCCCAATCATTGAACTGTATCACCTGCAGGCTGAGACAAAGAACTGTGATTAGTTAGTTCAGTCAGATACAAATGTATAGACATTAGGATATCAGATTAAGTAAGTGTGTACACTGAGGGAGTGTATAGACTTGTGAGACTTCAAGCAAACTCAGTGTATAGACTAGCTGAAGAATGCATTAGCACAAAGGATGAAATGTGTGGACTTCTGTGAAGTGTATGAGGCCCTCGAGTGTATAGACTCAGGGATGCCTAATAGGCAAGTGTGTCACAGTGTGAGAGTGTATAGAGTTGAGGTTATTCAGTGAGCTCAGTGTATGGACTTTCAGTTAAATGCATTAACATACCAAGGGAATGAGTGTATGGACTTAAAGCATCAGTTAACCAAGTGTGTAGAGTGTATACACTTGACTGCGTGCATGACAGACAATGTCTAGACTTGCAATTAACATGCATGAGAACCCAACGTACAGACATGCTGTAGCTTCAACTGACGACCCCAGTGTGTAGACTTCACGATGTGCAGACTTGCCATAGAAACGGCTATACAGACTTTAGCTCAAGAGCGATGTATAGAGTTTTGAAAGCTTGAATCAACGAAGCATGCTGTACAGACTTTGAGTGAAGGCATGAGCAGTGAATCAATGTGTAGACTTCACTTCAAGCACGCTACAGCCCAATGTATAGACTTGCCACCAACGCAATGTGTAGACTTGACTGCTGCGAGCACAGGCTGTACATACATGGTGTGAAGAACACAAGCCAAGTGCAGTGTATGGACTTTATGCAAGAAAACAAGTGTGCATTGTATAGACTTGAGTGATGAGTGGACTTTCAATGAAGAGGCTGTACAGACATGATGAAATCACGATGTGTAGACTTGCCAAATATAGCTGGTCTATGTACAGACTAGAACAAGGCTAAGTCTGTACAGACTTGAACAAACACAGTGTATAGACTTTGGCAAGGCAACGTTGGTAAAACTACCAATGTGCAGACTTTCAGAGCTGAACGTAGGTAAAGAACCCAATGTGCAGACTTGGAAGAGCAACGTAGGAACAGATGCCAATGTACAGACTTTGACAAGCAACGATGTACAGACTTGCACAGTTCCAGCTGAAG
This sequence comes from Amorphophallus konjac, assembly GCA_022559845.1. Lineage (NCBI taxonomy): Eukaryota > Viridiplantae > Streptophyta > Magnoliopsida > Alismatales > Araceae > Amorphophallus > Amorphophallus konjac. The sequence continues at coordinate 239,169,741 of CM040123.1, forward strand.
GATGTATAGACTTTACCTATAAGTCCATTTGTACAGACTTGAACTGAAGACCAATGTATGGACTTCAAACGTGAGTGACACGCTGTACAGACTTTGCTCAAACAGTCCGATGTATGGACTTGGAATTCTAACAGAAGGATGTATGGACTTTGATAAGAGAATGGCTGTACAGACTTGGAAGTTACACTATGGATGTATAGACTTGAATGAGCATGGAGTGTATGGACTTGAAGGTCTGAAGGCGATGTACAGACTTGGAGAGTTGAAGCCGATGTACAGACTTGCTGATGCGAAGCCAATGTACAGACATTAAAGACTATGAACAACAAGGCATGCTGTACAGACTTACTCAATCAAACCAATGTATGGACTTTGAATGAATTCAACGGAAGAATGTATAGACATGGCCCCTTTCCGGATGTATAGACTTTCAGATAAACAGGCTACTGTCCTATTGTATGGACTTGGATAGAAAGGCCAATGAATGGACAGACTAAGATGATTAATGTACTGAGGCGTCGACTCATCAGCAAGGAGGGGTCGACCCACCACTGTCTAGACTCTGCAGATAGAGTGTAGACAGAATCAAGTAGAGCATATTATCTGACAACCATATGAACTACACTCATTTACATGGTGAAGCATGAATTAATCTAGAGATAGAAGATTGATTTATAGTGTGAGACATCATCAAAACCGTAGGGATGCAACAGCCGTTACCCGGCGCGCTCTTTATCCCCCCGCGCCGGATTAAGCCACGTTGCTCTAGCCTATAAGGAGGGTTCATTCGAAGAAAGAGAAGAGAGAGCGAGTAGCAAGGCAGACGGGGTGAGTAAAAAAAATGCAGAAACAAGTCAGAGAGCAGAGGCTTGGAGAAAAAAAAGCTGAGTGAGGCTTCCTTGGGCAGTCATCCGCCATTCATCAACGGAAGAGGGAGGTTCAGAGCGATGAGAGGGAGAGAGCATTCCGATACTCTATTTTGGTCGTGAAGAACAGAGGTGGGTGCGTGGAGATCGCTTCATCTTTTCTTCTTCCCCTTTTCTGCTAATATCTCTGCTGAGTGTTGTAATGAAACGGGCAATGATATGAGCCCGCAGTTCTTTCCCTATTAACCTTTTTTTCCCTTTAGCATTTGCTCCCTATATTTACTCTTCCTCTTTTAGTATAGCGATGTAATCGATCGGCTTCTGTGCGACAATGCCAGGCCGCGTCTGTCCATTTTCATTTGGGGTTTATCCCTTCTTTAGCTGTGTGAGGGCATCTGGGTTTGAAAGAGAACAATAATATGTGATTGAGCTTATCCATCTTCTCTGTTGCGTTTGTTTTCATATCGCCCGTTACCGTCGCTTGATTTCTTCTATCGATACGGAACACGCCCTGGGCTAACCAAGGGCTATATCAATCCCCCCCGGGGCTCCTTCCAATGGACTGGTTATATGTTCTACTGCAACGGGCGCATCTCTATGTGTCTCCGGTTGTTCCTATAATCTGGGTGTAGCGCGTCTAATGGCATAGTTATGTTCCTACAGACCGACCGCTAACTGCTCGAGCCTTTACTGCACACGATCACATGTATGTCATATCTCTCTATGAACCCTGTGTCTCCCGCGCTCAGGGGAAACCCCCCAGATGCTGACTAATTAGCCTCTATGTGCCCAGTCTACCGTACAGTTTAATGGCCGAATGATTGGCACTGCATTTTCTTTGCCTCCCCCGAGAAGGATAAGGTGAGGGTCTATTCGATGTGGCCCATCCCTCTTTCCTCCTACGCGGGTGATATCAAGATGCTAGCACAGTCGCTCCATTTGGTTTTCTCGACGATGACAGTCCAGTGACCCCGAGGGGGAACATCCCATCAAACACTCATACCACCTCTTTCTATGAATCACCACGAGGCCATAGGATCCTACCTTCCTGTGGCGTGGAGCTCTATGAGCCATAGAAGGTGAATAGAAATGGGTTTACTGACCCGACATTAAATCCACATTCCTCTGAGGGAATGATGGTGGCTGTGGCTAAGGAACCTCTTGTTCCTCCCATTCTGGCCATCCCTTTGAATGATCTCTTTGGCCCGTGGAACATTGGTGCCCCTCGTAGGCTAGCCCTCGGGGTTTCCATCCATCTGGGTCTGCCGGTCACCATCTTGGTCTCCCAGCTTTAAGGAGCTTACCCCAGTTTCTGTGGGAATGTCTTCACTTTCCCCCCGCAACCCTCTGGGTATGGTGAGGTACTGCCAAAATTTTGTCTGAACACTTAGGCTGAATTCTGATGGAACTTGAGTTTTGGGGACTGTGAGCCCACTTTGAAATAAAGATGGACCGTGCTTGAGTAGGAACATCGTACAAATCTCGATCTGTCATGACTGCAGTACAATTGGAACCTGAATTCACTCAGTAATCAACCCTAACTAACATAAAAAAGAGGAAAAATGATGACCAAAGTCATGATGCAGCTCAAATTAACCTGAAGCTCATAATTCTGCCCAAATCTGGCGCGCCCTCATCCGGCACCCATAACCCCCACGCCGTTTTAGCTCCACACACAAAACCATCAAAACCTCAACGATCTTCACCCGGCGCGGCCTAATTTGCCGCGCCCGTCCCCTCTCCGTGCCGTTCAAGCCCCTTATGGTACCGCGCCATTTCACCCCATTTCCTACGCTACCCCGCGCCATTTCAGACCTATCCCTACGCTCCCTCACGCCGAATTATGATATATCACACCCCGCGCCGTTTTAATCCTACACTCATATTTCTACCAACCCATTTACCCCCCCCCCCCATATCTCTATCTCACTTAATTCATGAATGCTATATAATTAATCAACAAAAAAATCATCATTGCTGGCTCCTGGCCGTAAGCTATTTCGGGTCTATTTCAGCCATGCATCTGTACATACATGAATGTTAGCTCGTTAATATTGCATATCCATCTTTTCTTTAGACTCTTGATAATCTGCTCCCGCTTATGTCTATTTTCATTCAGCCCAGGGGCCCCACTATCTTGGCAATTAATCAAGGGTTTTCCTCCTTTTCTGTAAGACCTTGAGTCTTTCGGATCTTTATCGAAAAGTTTTGAATTGCTTTTGTGGATCCTGAGTTGTGTTTTATGATCCGGGTGGGTTTTTCTCTCGTACAAGTTACGGAACCCCGTGGTGAGTTTATTATTGAATTCATCGACTCGAGGACGCTACAGTTGCATTGCATTCTTTCCGAGGATCGTTTAGACTATTTTTTCGTATTTTTTTGAATTAGTGTATTTTTGGCCCAAAAATCAGATTTTTTGAAAATTAGGAAATTCCTACTTTCCTTTTTCTTTTTAACCCTCTCTCTCTCTTCTCTCACCCTCATGATCTCTCACTCTCTCCCTCGCCGTTCTCTCTCTTCTTGCCCTCTTTGCTCCGACTGCAAATGGAGGAGGTCCGGGGATGAGGTGGCGACGGCGTGGAGTTGTCGTGGAATGTGCTGGCATGACGATCGAGGCGTGGTGTTGGCGCGATCCCGTTCATGGATTCAAAGCCGGCGTGGGTTGTCCATGTGATGGTTTTCGGCATGGATTGGCCATTTCGACACGTGAAATCTTTGGTGGAGGTAGGGAGATGGATGCCCTACTCCTGTTCTGCGTTTCCTCGCGATTTGGAGCCAAACCGTGTGAGAACGAGTGGGTTTTACCTCGTTTTGGGCGAAAGCATGTTCGGGGGGTGTGAGCCGAGTTTGCCTTCCCAGGCAACGGTTTTTAGTTTAATTGGTCTCATTTGAACCCCTGGCATGTTGGGAATTCATTCCCGCCAGTTTCATTCCATTTGGTTGAGAATCGGAGTCGGTATGAGCCCGACTATCCCCGTGACTCATTTTGGGTCGATTCGGTAGAATCACCCATTTTTGGTGTTTTAGGATGCGGTTTGGACCCCATCCGGTCTGTGGAAGGTTTATTTGGCCATTAGGGTTGTTTCCTCTTCGTTTAGACGCGATTGGGGTGTGGAACAGCCGGATTCGGCCATTCCTCTAATTTTCCCGCCGTAACGATTTAGCAGTCTTACCAGAGACCATTTTTAGGGGTTTAGCAATTCTTGGGTGACCGTTGCTACTTTTTTAACAGTATGTCGGTTCAGGTCTTCGCGGTCGTGCGATAGACCATTTCTTCTGGCTCGCGGTCGAATGGATGATCGCTACTCTCTGACAGCGGTCGCACGATAGACCACTAAGGGGGGTTGTGTATGTCGGTTCTGCTTCGCGATCGTGCGATAGACCGCTAAGCTGGGATTGGCGGTCTGAGAGACTACCACTAATCGTTGTTATGTTGGTTCAATAGTTTTAAGCTGGTTGGGCTAGCGGTCCTAGCCTTGACCGCTTAGCGTCCTTAGCGGTCTATTGGGTGACAGCTAGACTGTTTGACTATTTTAAGTCGGTTCGGGGGTTGACCGGGTCTATCGGTCATATGGACGACTGCTACTGTCTCCATGCGGACCTACGATAGACCGCATGCCCCCTATGCTTTTATAGTTCTGATCGTCGAGTCTCTGAGTATAGCGGCCATGTCCTAGACCGCTTATCTCAGTGAGACGCCCTAGGTATAGACCGTTTATGTGTTGGCGCGGCCTTTTCTTGACCGTCCAGTGTCTGTATTCTCTGTGTGAGGGTAGCGGCCTTTGACTGACCGCTTGGTTTACCTTGCGGCTTAGCAGATGACCGTTTACTTCTCAAAGCCTTGTTTTCTTGATGTTTGGCCTCCATTTGTCTTGGCCTTACCTTGTGGCTTTCCCATTGTCCCATGGATGTCTTGGATATCCTATGAGGGCTGTGACCATATTATAGGGTGGCCAGGGAGTGCCGTCATATCGAGTATAATCTCGTGATGCTTTAGAGTCATTATTGGCTTCTAGTCAACCCGGTGTGATCCAGTGGTTGACATGTAATCTCGTGAATGTCTCGATAGTCCTGTATGGATCGAGAGATGATGTTGGACGCGTTGAGGTGCTATCTTACCTCGATTTATGTGTCCATATGTTTTGAGGGTCTTAGTGATTCCCTAGGTCTCCGTGGTTCATGTTATGCGGATGTATGGATCCGGCTGTCCTGTGCCATTTCCTTTGTCAGTGTTTTATCGTGACCTTGGCTTAGGGACTAGGCTGATTAACACCATGAGTTGTGATGTGTGACGATCTTGACCTCAAGTCTTGTGACTCAAGGATCGTTGTGTCAGCAGGTCTAGTTGTCTGTCTTGAGTCTGGTGGCAGTCTAGTGTGCTACCTCGTGTCTTATGCTTGTGCTTCATAGTACGTGCGGCAGTGCGTGCTTAGCCTGTCTGTACTTCAACACAGATGTTTTAGAGTCGTTGTGTCTAGTGAGCCTCCACTTGTCGTAGCCTGATGACACTTTCCTGTGTGTCGGCCCACCTGGGAGTGGTAGCGGGGCGAGTTCCCGATATACGGTTTGTAAGCTAGTTTTCGTGGGCCCCCTTGCCTTGCGGTAGCATCCTACTGGGGGGAAAGCAAGCTAGAGGCCTGGCTCAAGGCATTGAGCTTGTGTGTGCACACGTGATCAGGGGCGTTTGGACGAGCACCGATAGGCGTGACCCTGATTAGTCACTCGTTACTGTGGTACTATTGTTCCTCGTACTTGGTTTGTGAGTGTCTCAGTTACCACCGTTCCCTGTGTGTGGGAGATACTTGTGGTGCAGTGTAAGTCGTTAGTGGACGCATCTGGCTGTTCTTCTAGTGAGGAGGTGCTCCTGTCACTTGACGCACAATCTCGAGAATCTCGTGACTTGTGGTTGTGACCGTTTCCCATCATGATTGACGTGACTTGTCAGGTAGTCTGTTCTTGGCTTCACCCGTGGTCCAGTCTTGTGTAATGTACACGACGATCTAGTTGTGTATGTTCATGCGTTTGACTGTGTAGGTCTTTTAATAGGGCTTTTACTTGTTTTGGTAGGCTTCAGCTATGGAGCTTGTACTTTGTCGACGGATCGGTAACGCCCGACTTGGTGAGCTCGGGGTTCACCTTTCTGTTGCTGTTTAGAGTAGCTTAGGGAGCCGTGGTTTGGTCGGCGGCCGAGTTTCTGGTTAGTACGGCTTTACTCTTTCTTTAGCAGTTCTTACTCTTGCTTACTCCTACTTTTTACAGCTTTACTGTGTAGTTTAGTACTACTGTTGCTCCTGCTCTTCCTACTTTCTTGGTTAGCACTGTTGTTTTGTGTTACTGCGTTGTTTCCAGTGGGGTGTTGACACCTAAAATATACAAGAAGAAGCCAAAAGCAAGCTTAGGGCTCTGAAGACCAAATCAAGGGTGCATCCTCTGTGCCATCCCTGAAAGTTCTGAGAATCAGAATAGACGAGGTTCACTACCCCTAAACACTCTGTTCGGTTGAAGCCACCTCTGGCTAGGCCGCTGCCCAGCATGACTATCATTCAAATAGTCAGGCTGATAGAATTATGACAAATTCCAGGCAATCATCTTCCTGCTGAAGAGAAGCCTCAGATAATTCTGATTCTCATGAAAAGGGGTTCACACTGCCTCACACATGTGCGTGAATGCAAGGTGTTAAACAAGCCTCGAGAAGAATATACCAAGAAACCCACCAGAACAATGAAAAGAAGCCCATTAGATGAGCCCCTTTTGGCGCCAAGTTACGAACAAATGGGCCATGTCCAATACGAACCCAGGCGCGCTGAGACGACGTATGCTAGGGCGCGCCGGGGAGTTCATGCCGAAAGCAAAGGGCCATCCTTCTATAAAGCAACTGCCTTCAAAGCTGAATAGGGAAAGAGGCACAGAGTGAGACACACACAGAACAGAGAAGAAAAAAAGAGAGAAGAGGGAACAGATAGAGGGACCGAAAGAGAGAAAGAAGTCTCGGAAGATAGGAGGGGAGGTTCAAGGTGGGATCGGTTCCAGGGTGCCCTGAGGGGCTATATTCTCCCCTTCCCCTATCTTTTATTTGAATATGCTTTTCTTTGTTGGGTCCGCTTCCGAGCATCTTTGTTCCAGTAGCATCGAATGCCAATGTAACCCTGCTGTGAGGGATATAGTCTGTGTGTAATTTCCTTAGTTTGATTCTCTTCAGAGCTAAATGTATGCACTCCGTTTGAATGAAATGGTTAACAAAAGGGGCTGAAGTTCGCCTTTCTTTCTCTTTTTCCCTCTGTATCCGAGATTCGCTGTATTCGATAGCTACTGCAAACGAAGTAGATCCTATCATATACCCGTCTTCAAGATCTGCTAAGTGCGTTTCTACCGTATTTATTTCCAACCTCATAGCCACATTGAGAGCCTGAGACAGTCCATCTCATGGCTTCTCATTTGTGAAACGAAGAGGGATACGCTCGAGTCAGAGCCCATGAGTTTTCATCTGTAACCCTGCTCCCAGTGAGGCTCCAGAGTGAAGATCCCCTTCACCCCAAAATAGCCTCATCCCCCCTAGAACCATCTCAAAGATCCTTTGAATAGATTCCCTAAAACCTTGGGTAAAACACCTCAAAGGCCTTGAATAAACCCCCCTTCAAAACCCCCAAAAAACTCTCTGAAACCCTTAGCTCCTGACCCCTCTGAAAGCCCTTGAAACCCTATCCTAAAAAACCTCCCGGTGCCACCCTCGCTCGGCGTGAGTCCCGCGCCGAGTGCTTCCCGCGCCAGTTGAACTTTCTCCATAGCGCCAAGGCTTGTTCTCCTTGTCGCGCCGATGCCTTTATATTCTTCGTGCCGAAGCCAGCCATGCCGATAGCTTCGTGCCGATACCCTTAACAGTTCTGAGCCCTGTGATCCCTGGTCACAAGACCCTATCACTCTGAGGAGAAACACTATCCTTCACTCAGCCCTCACAGCAGCTAAATCAATGGGGTTAATCCCCTTACATTCTGTCGCACCGTCAAGTCATGGAGTTCTGCCATTGCATGTTCTCCGTTGGCTACCTAGGGGATATTAATAAATCCCACTACAGGTGGACACTGTCCCATAGGATTGAGAAAATTTTGGATCCAGGGCTACGCCCGGCTCTCCTTTGGCATCCATCCCGGCATTCCGTGGGTGGATGACCTATATTCCCCTTTTGGCACAATCCAAAATAAGTGGAGATGCTGCCAAAATTCATCCACGATCCTTACTTTATCGCATCGTGTGACGCTTTCACTGAAACTATGAATCTAACCCCGGCTGTTTGGCAGAGATCTGAGGCAGACCATCTCATGATTCTTTGCCCACCGTACGAGGGGAATATAACCATTACAGTCACATGGTCTCCCTAGACCTTCCATGGATGAGTCTACCCTCAATTTCCACTTTACCCAAATACCACCATGGATAAACCCATGAAATTCTCACTGAACATAAGAGGGTCCCCCCCCTCAATCTCACAAAGCCTTCAAAACGCCTGAAATCTAAAGAAACACCTTGTCGGCGCCACTCAACCTCCCGGCGCAGCCCTCTCTCGGCACCAGTTCCGCGCCGGGTAACAGGCGCGCCGAGATGATGGTCGCGTCGACCACTTGCCACGCCGATCTGCCTTTGTGTTCGCTGTCGCGCCGGTTTGTCTTCGCACCGGGACCCCAGCCACGCTGGTTCACCCTAATACTAGCCACCATTCAAACATCTAACTTCTCAGCAACTTTACCGAGCCTAGAACCAGTCTAGACCTGGTACCCTAACCTCCGTGGCCATCATGCCAGTCCTCATCGTATCATGGGGGATCATGATTCCTCATCCAAGTCTAACGGAGCTAAATTAACGGGGTTTTACCCCCACATTATATGCCATTTGACCGCCAGGTTTTCTTCTAACCCTGCTGACCCTTGGAGTTCTGCCACTGCATGTCCTCCAATGGTCTCTAAAGGGAATATCAACAAACACCATGACAGTGGACATTGTCTCGTCACACTTAGATCCTCCTGGGTCTCGGGCTACGCCCATCTTTCTTTTGATTTCTATCCCGGCATTCCATGGATGGATGACCTATACTCTCCTTTTGGCATAGTCCAAAACAAGGGAATATGCTACTGGATTTATGCCGCACATCGTCATCACGTCTTGCACCGCATGGCTATCTATGCATATTTTGCATCCTGCTAGCGAAGTTAGCATCATAGTCTTATCTTGTTTTGCCCTCAAAGGCATCTTTTCTTGACAATTAATCAAGGGTTGTCCTCTTTCTTAGAGGATGTAGTTAACATCATAACCTTTATGGTATGACGGACTCCGGGTCCTGACACGAATATCACAATCGACTGACTGAGTCAGATCGAGCGCACAATAAATTGTCACGATAGTGACTGGCACGCTTAGTTAATGAACCAAAAAAACATGCAAAATGAATAAAAGGATAGGATAAATAAAATCCATCCCCACAAGTCTGGCACGCCCGGTGGGACTTGGGTCTCCGTTCATCTCTTTGCCATGAGAGGGTACCTTCGGGGGCTTCCCCCAAGAATACTGACTGTTTGTCCGTCTGTCTCATGTGAACGATGACGTCGTTGAGACTCACATGTCTTGACTTCAGCCCCGCGATCATCGCTGGCCACGCTGAACACGGGTACCTGGCGGTGCCCATGGTTTTCGGCTCCTTCCCACCAGCTGTAGGCTTCCCCAACTTCTTGGGGTTGGCCTTTGCTGACATGCTGCAGACGAGTCCTCAGAGCCCACAGAGAAGAAGATTGCTAAGAAGGTCGAGGCCCCAGAGGCTCGACGCTGTACTGGCTCGCCTACGAGCCCGATTCAAGTCGCCAGCTGCATGGTGCATCATATAGCTCCCGGGGCCCGCCCCGTTCCTGCCACGAATTTTGGGAAGCGCCGACACCGGAACCCTCGAAGGAAGGCTGATGCTGCTATGACCGGACATCTCTCCATGTCCGGCAAGTCTATGCTGGTCGGTGGTCTCCGCGTCTTTCTGGATGGGCGTAAGGCTCGAGTGAGCCCGGACCGGGTGATCCCTGCCGTACCAGTCTACAACTCCTACCATGCTCTTTCTGGAAGAAGAGCTGAGGAGGAAGAAGCCGGCCGCCATAGCCAGAAAAGGTTGGCTCCCGAGCCAAGAAGATTCAAACAGGTTTGGGTCCCCAAAAAGGTCTAGCCTATCTACCAAGATGCTCCAGTCCAATACCGCTCCAGATTCACCGGAGCAGAAGAGAACAAGAAGAGGGGCCTTGCCCCGAAGAAGGAAGAGACGGCCATGGATCCTCCACGCCGTGAAAGCTTTAGGGCCTACGCCCGACAAGCCAACATCCCCATTGCGGGAAGAAGATTCCAGCAGACTGTTGAAAGATCTCGGCTTGCTTACATCCCTCCAATGGGAGGTCGACAACTATCCCCGACCCTACATCCGGGCCGGGGGCAAGAAGAAATGACCAATATAGTCAGAAGCTATTTTAGGGGGTTGGGCAACCCCTCCTTGGGCCAACAATGGCTGTTGCAAGCAACCGTGGCCGAAGAAGATCACTGCCCATCAATGGCAGTGGAATAGGAAGAAGACAAAAGAATGACGTCATCGGTCGATGACAATGGGTATGAAGACGGCTTTGATGTTCAAGCCGATGAAGCTACTCCCCGCCAAGGGGAAAGGAGAAGAGTCTCTATGTTTGAAAGGCTCACCTTCCCAGAAAATGTCAAAAGGAGGGTTTGCAGACAGAGACGAAGGATGCAGATTTTCACCTGCAACATGGCTGGGATATCTGGCCATTATGGAAGATTGCCCGAGGAGCCTCAGGAGTTGGCCCGGCTGGCCGGAAGACCGGGGCCGAGTACTCGAAGGGTGGGAGTCGCAAAGGAAAAGTTGGCGGCTCCTTTGCGGCAACCAAGGGGGTGCAAACCCTGGCCCACCTCCAACAACATGATAAGGCCGTTATTCTTACCGCAAATGTGGTGACGGTAGGAGAAGAAGAAGATGTCTTGCTTGACATCCTACCTGAGGGTGCATCTGGCGAGATGACAGAGGCTATCCCCAGCACTGCATCTATGGATCCGGCCGTACTGATGATACTCTAAAGGTACCGCCAGGAGATAGAACTGCTGAAAAAGTAATTAATGGAGAAGACAGAGCAGTCTTCGACATCCAAGCAGCCTGATATGCAGGCTGAGTCATCACGGGGAGCCGTCAACCAAAATGACTTCCCACCACTCTACACCCCGCCTCAATAGACGGAACCAAGCTTGGAGACAACTCAACAGCGCCCATCATAGCCGCTGATGCCGCCGGTACTACCACAGGTGCACCAGACACCTCCACTGCTGCGTCCTCCGCCGCAGGCGACCACCCTGGTCACCCCCTACTTGCAACCGGCACACTTCTACCCAGAACCGGTTGATCCGACCGTCATGAGCAAGATGATGGTGGAAAGGATGATCGAGCTGAAGCTCGAGGAAAGGGCCGGAGGTGACTATGTCACATTCGATGCATATAGGGTTCCATACCTGCCGCATCATGCTGCCAAGCGGCTCCCTCCTGGGATCAACAAACCGCCAAAATTCGACAAGTTCAACGGAAGGGATCCCCAAAGGAACATGTTGCCTACTACATGACCGTCATGGGTGACTTGGCCACCGACGAGTCATATCTACTGAAGTTTTTCGGGTCCTCACTCACAGGGCTCGCATTTGAATGGTAGTCCAGCCTTCAGGCCGGGTCGATCAGCGATTGGTCGGACATGTAGAGGAAGTTTAGGGAAAGATTTCATGTCACAGAGAGGGAGGTCACAGTGGCTGAACTCTATTCAACAAAACAGAGGGCAGATGAAACAGCCCTTGACTACATCAAGAGGTGGAGGAACCTCGGAATGAGATGCAAGCGGCCCCCGCACCAGGAGGACGCTGTACAGATCTGCAAGCAGAACCTCAGGAGAGAGGTGCTGGAAAAGATGATTGGCATGGAAGTTCGATCGTTCGACCGCCTGAATAATATTGTGGCCGAGGTAGAAGCCTTCCTGGCAAAACCTGCCCCGACATCCAGTATTTCCACTGCACAGAAAGGCAAGGCAGCAGAGTGGCGTGAGGCACCTAAAGAAGCAAATGCCTTTGATATCAAAGCGTTTGAACAGCAAAAAGACAAAGGTAAGAAGGTGGCTACTCCTCAGCCTGCTAAGATCGAGGATGACAAAGAAGGCTCGTCACTCCGGGACAAGATGAAGAAGGCCTACTCTTTCTCGAAGGAGAAGACCAGGATCTTGTTTGACTGGGTTACCCAGTATGATAAGGTCACCCTGCCTGAGCCAAAGAGGCCGGAGGACCTGAAGAGAAGAGATAGCCCAAGATTTTGCCTCTACCACCAGATGCTGGGGCATCCGACTGAAGACTATTATGTTTTCAAGGATATTATCGAAGGCATGATAAAGAAAGAAGAGATAGAGCTGAGAGAGTACAAGGTTGACCCTCCACAACCACATGAGGTGCCTCTAAGAAGAGACGCCATCAACATGGTCTATCTATATCAAGCACTGCCTGAGGAGACCGTAGAAGCCAGTACTCAGCACACCTATGAGGCTTGCTTTCTGGCCCCAATAAAAGAACAAGAGGGATGGTAGCAAGTCCCTGCAAGAACCAAGAAGAAGGGCATGTCTCGCCCAACAGTGGGGGCACATATTCGTGGCATCACACCACGACCCCCTCCGCCAGTGGCAACACCTGTGTGGACCAGCCCACCTGCAGTCATCAGAATACCTACCCACAATCGGAGGAGGCAGACTTTGTTGCCGGCAGTCAAGGAAATTAGTCTAGAAGCCCGACGGCTACAGAACTACATAAATGGGTTAGATGAGTATGTACAGCCTGAGCTAGAACCTCTGCTAGTACGGGATCATGTTTCGTGGCAAGAGCTAGAACAGTTTTCACTAAAGCAGGAAGAGGAAGCTGACAAAGCATCGATAGGGATGGCAGCCTGTTCTGGGGGCAAGCGCCAGCCGAAGAAAAGAAAAGAAGACGAAGAAAGAAGAGAAGGGCCAGCAAGGCTAAAAAAGGTATAATCCTTTCCTGCAACACCCTCTCTGCTCTGTTCAATTTGCCTGGTGAGGAGGATGAAGAAGAGATATGCTTCACACCCGCCGCCAAGGAAAGTCAGGCCGAAGCCGCGACTGCTGCACATACAACCCGGTCAGGCCGAAGGTGGGGGCATCAACCGCCCACCAACCACAACATTATCTTCAGAGGGGAGCAACCCTATAAAATACCCCCTCCGGAGGTTCGGGGAGTCCAAATCCCTCCTCCGTCAGGCCTATACAACCAAAGTGGGGGCAGCACTGTCGCTCCTTCCTTCCTAGAATTTGTGAAGATGTCAAAGGGGAAGCAACTATGCCAGGAGGTCGAACCAGCAACTGGGGATATATACCCGCAACTCCAAGAATCTGCCAAATTACCAGAGGAAGCAGAAGCTCGCCCGGCAGCAGCTAGTGAAGGACAGCAAGGAGACGACCCCAAGCAGAAGGGTGTGGCCTCCGAGTCCGATGAAGCAGGCCCATCAGGGGCCACAGTCCAAGACTATTCCAAACCCAGGTGGGAAGAAGAAATGAAGCTATCCAATGTCCAAGCAGGAAGTCGGGTGGTCAAGCTATTGAAAAAGCTCCCGGCAAGATTCACTGTCTGGGAAATCCTCTCTCTGAGTGAAGAGACCCGCAGGCGATAATTACTGCTCTGCAGATGCCTGCTCAATATGAAGCTTGCCTAGCTGAGGCACTACCGGAAGCCAGCATGACCTTCACTCAGGAGGATATGTTGCTCCCCACTACCAGCCACAACAGACCTCTGTATATGAGGGGACATCTAAATGGCAGGGAGTTGAATAGAATCCTGGTGGACCCTGGGGCGGCGGTCAACATCCTGCTCTACAGGATATATGAGAGGCACTATTTCAACGTGCGTCTCCAAAAAGTCAGGGATATGCGTATTGCCGGCTTCAATCAGAAGTGTGAAGTGTCGCTAGGAGTAGCAGAATTCACACTCACTCTAGCGGACTTTGTCACGAGGGTGTAGTTTCATGTCATCGATTCTCGCACCTCATACAAGGCGCAGCTTGGCCGTCCTTGGCTACATGAGAACATGGTGGTGCCCTCTACGCTCCACCAGTGCATCAAATACAACCTGGAGGGAAAGGAGGAAAGAGTATTTACTGATCTCCACCCGTTCGAAGTGTTCGTGTGCCACTTGGCGGATGCCCCTCTATATACAGAACGGTCGCAGAAGGCCCCTGAAGCCAAGACCCCTTCCAGCACAATGAAAAGCACCTCCAGAGCTGAATGGTTCCCTCCGCCGTTGCGTGGATATGTTAATCCCAAGACGGTCTCACACATCACTGTCACCGGGAATGTGGGCCGGATAGCACCTCCCGCCATCTACCCCGAAGCTAATGAAGTCAGGGTCGACCAACAGCACGACCACATTGGGATCCCGGAGGGCCTTACCAAGCCAACTCTTGGCCTTGATAGTGCCACTGTCGAGCCTTTCAAAGCTTGGGAGGTGGCGCAGGTAGATGGTCCCGGCAGCCTGTTCTACACAACTGAGGAGCACCCTACACAGGAGAATACAGATTGTCATCTGCTTAGAGATATAGAAGACCCGTCAGTTCCCATACAGGGGTTGACATTTGTAATGAGTCGAATGGCCAAGATGTTCCAGAAGCAGCACATCCCCTCTGGCCAGCCTCGCAAGAAGAAAGAAGCATTCCAGAAGCTATGGTATCCCCCGAGCCTGGATAAAGAAATGAGACGTGTCTCTCAGCACCCAGGGTTGGGCTTCACCCTCGAGGAATATTATTACAGCGGATGCTATGAAGTGGATACCATTTCCGCTTTCTACCCAACTGAGGATAACTCACTAGGGGTAGTTTTCGATGAACCCCCAGCAGAAGTTGAGTACACTAAACCAGCTCAACCGGGAAGTCTATCAGAGGCCATGTTCCCTTGCCGATGCTGGGAGCAGGTCTACCCTGAAGAAGCCGTTTTTCATGCCAAATTTGATACAGCTAGCAGTAGTGAAGCTGAAGATGTTGAAGAAACGGGGCTACCTCCATCCAGTAGCCCTCTTCTGTTGATGATGTCGGCACTTCTTGAACCAGTCAGGGAAGCTTCTCCCAAGCCTGATCAAGAGATAGGTGTTGCTAGAAAAGAAATAGCTACCTCCACTGAAGATATGGTGATCTAAGGGGATGAGACTTGCTCAGCCTGCACCATGGAGCTATAGTGCTACTCTGACTTAATGACAAACAATCACTAGTCCCTAGCGACTGCAACCCCCTCAACAAGGGAGGAGGCAGTCAACTCACCCCTCGGAACTGCTATTGAGGTGGACTTGTTGGCGGAGCAATTCATGCAGCCGCTACCAGTCGAACCAGAGGTTCCTGACGAAGCTCAGATAAGGCAAGATGAAGAGATAGAGGTCCTCGACCTTGAAGATGACATACCAGACTTCGTCGACCTCCAGCCTGCACCCCCGGAGATAGAAGATGGAGGCCAAGCAACAATCGATGAATTGATAGAAGTTAACTTGGGAGATGAAGACAACCCCAGGCCAACCTTCCTCAGTGCCCAGTTATCTACTGAAGAGCAGAGGCTATATATCTAGTTGCTGCAGGAGTATCGGGATTGCTTTGCATGGACCTACAAGGAAATGCCAGGACTGAGCCCCGTAGTCTCACAGCATGAGCTAACCATAAGCCCTGAGGCCGAACCGGTGAAGCAGCCGTCGCAACACATGAGGCCAGAGCTCATCACTCAAATATGTAAGGAAGTCGACAAGCTCATTGGTGTGGGTTTCATCGAGGAAAATCAATATACCATGTGGCTAGGCAACATCATGCCCGTGAAGAAGAAGAATGGACATATTCGGATATGTGTTGACTTCCGAGATCTGAATAAAGCCTGCCCCAAAGATGACTTCCCAGTGCCAATAACGAAGGCCATGATAGATGCAACAACCGGTCATGAAGCCCTATCATTCATGGATGGGTCGTCCGGTTACAACCAGATATGGATCGCGAAACATGACCGGGTCCACACTGCCTTCCGAACTCCCAAAGGCATTTATCACTACAAGAGAATGTCGTTCGGATTAAAGAACGCCGGCGTAACTTATCAGCAGGCAATGACCAGAATATTCGATGAGCTGCTCTACCATAAGGTCGAGTGCTACATAGATGACCTGGTAGTCAAGACCAGAAAGAAAGAAGACCATCTGCAAGACCTCCGAGTTATTTTCCAGAGGCTGAGGTAGTATGAATTAAAGATGAACCCTATGAAGTGTGCATTCGGAGTATCGAGCGGAAAGTTCTTGGGTTTCATTGTCAGATACCGGGGAATTGAAATAGACCCCGCAAAGATCAAGGTAATTCATGAGTTACCCTCTCCAAGGAACCTCTCCGAGGTAAGATCTCTTCAAGGCCGCCTGGCATACATCCGGCGTTTCATATCCAACTTGTCGGGGTGATGCCACCCCTTCCATAAGCTAATGATGAAAGATGTTCCCTTCTACTGGGATGAATAATGCCATACAGCCTTTGACAAGCTGAAAGACTATCTAAAGACTCCTCTAGTGCTGGGTACACCGGTGAAAGGACGGCCGCTAATTCTCTACATAGCAGCCACATGCAACTCCCTGGGGGCAATGCTGGCCCAGAATAATGAAGAAGGAAAAGAACAAGCCCTCTATTACCTAAGTCGAAGAATGGTCAGAACTGAGGAGAGGTACACTTATATTGAGAATATCTGCCTGGCACTGGTCTTCGCGATCAAGAAGCTCCAACACTATATGCTGTCGCAAGAAGTTAAGCTGATTTCCAAAGAGGATCTGCTTAAATACATCATGTCCCAACCAGCCCTCAAAGGCCGCCTAGGCAAATGGGCAGTGATTCTTATGGAGTATGATATCTCCTATGTACCGCAAAGGGCCGTCAAGGGCCAAGCTATCGCAGACTTCTTTGCTGAGCATCAAGTACCTGAAGACTGCCCCCTGGAACCAGAGTTTCCTGAAGATGAAACCTTAGAGGTCGGCCAAGTGCGGCCCTCTCTATGGCAGCTGTATTTTGACGGCGCCTCCAGAATTGACACCTCAGCAACTAGATCGGCCAAGGTCCGGGCAGGGGCAGGCATAGTTCTGAAATCTCCAGAAGGAGAAGTCATACATACATCATGTTCAATAAACAAGCCTTGCACAAACAATGAAGCAGAATATGAAGCCCTCATAATCGGGCTACAGATTGCTCTATCCATGGGAATTCAGGGACTCCATGCTAGTTATAAAATAGTTGGAAGGGGAGTTCGATATACGGAAGCAAGAACTCATTCCTTATTACCATCTGGCTCTCTGCCTGATGACAAGATTCTATTTCATTAACATCAAGCACATCAACCGAGGACAAAATGCTCAAGCTGACGCCCTCGCAAAGCTGGCCAGTTCTTTGGTGGTCCCGCCTGATACAAGCCTGAATATAACAGTAATCAACTGGCGGCAGGTCCCCAGTGTGACAGAAGCTCTAGCCGATGAACTAGCAGATGAAGTGGCAGCTGTAGAAGCAATCCAGCAGTTCGACTGGCGGAAGCATCTCCTACATTGGTTTCAACAGCAGCAACTCCCGAAGGAGAAAGAACAAAGAATGAAGCTCCTTAGAGTCAAAGACTCTTATGAGATGAGGAATGGAACGTTGTTCCAAATAATGGCGGATGCCCAAAGGAAGATCTTACTTCGCTGCTTATCCCCAGGGGAAGCCGGGCAGGTAATGCAAGAAGTCCATGCCGGGTCAACCGGGGCACACCAGGCCGGTCCGAAAATGAAAATTGAAATAAAGAAGTTGGGCTACTATTGGCCCTCTATGTTTGACGACTGCTGCAAGTTCGCAAAAGCCTGTCATAGGTGTCAGGAACATGCCACTGTGTCAAGAAGGCCACTTGTGCCACTGCATCCTACCATCCCAAGCTGGTTGTTTGCTCAATGGGGTACGAACGTGGTGGGACCACTACCAACATCTTCATCCGGATGCAAATGTATCTTAGCAGTTACAGACTACTTCCCCAGGTGGGCAGAGGCAGTAGCATTGAGAGAAGTGACGGGAGAGCTGGTCGCCAGATTCTTTCGACAAAATATAATATTCCGGTTTGGAGTACCCAGTGATATAGGACGGCCACGCGACTTGACTCTAAATGGATATGTGATCCTTGGACTCTAAGCAAGGTCACGATCGTCCCTAACGAGGGAAGCGTCGGACGTGCACAGTTGAGAAACTGGCAAAGAGCTAGGGTGGTCAACTCACAAATTCGTGCCCGGATCGGGTCACGAGACGATCTCGCTCTCTCTCGCAGCAGCAGTGATATAAAAAGTATAGCAAGCTACGATCCTAGCATGCTCTCTAGCAACGGCATAAAGAAATATATACAAAATAAAGCAAATGTCGAGATGAAGAGAATACGATACCTCCACGCTACCGGGCGTGGGGAAGACTTCTCGGCCGATCTCGTACTCCCGGAATAGTAAATACACAATAATTACAGTAAGACAAATTACTGCCCACTCCACGCAGGGAGGTAAAGGGCGACACAATGGGACCCGAGAGTAGCGGGTTCGGGTTGACGGGCAGCTTCTTGCGTAGCTTCGGCTGCACGCGTACGCACGATCGTGGGGCCCACGTGCTGGTCAGTGGAGCCACGTGTTACCGGGATGGCACCACTATTGTGGGGATGCCCGGAAGGGCGCTCCCTGGGAAGGCGACGTGCTGATTCACCGGCTGGAGGCCGCGCGGCTCCGTTCTTCACTCGTCGGAGTTGCTGCCCACGGATCTGAACTGCTATTTCAGACCTGCGCGTCCCGACGAAATCTGCTGTTGCGGTCACTCCCGACGTCGGATCGACGCACAAAAGGTACCGATGGAAATCTGACTTGAAATCCTTCGATCTATGGCTAGAGAAAGAAATTTGAATTTCCTGTTGATGGCCTTTGTCGAATATTCAAGCTGCTGGCTCACAGGATTTGAAAACTCAAGACAGAAGTACTTTTCCTGAGAGTTGGCATTGACCGCAATGTAGACCATCGATTCAGCCTTTGAGCCCTTCATGAAAGTTGTAGAGACCGAATAGAGAAAAACGGGGATATATCTTATGCAAGATTTGGTGGACGTTTCGATTGTTTGGGGATTTTATACTGACTTGGGGTCGGATCTGGACAGCAGAAACAGAACTGAAGTTGGGGGAAAGACACAATTTCTAAAAATAGGTAAAGGGCTTTTGAAATTCGACGAACATTTGTGGAGGATTGGGATGGTGGACGGATCCTCCAATAAATTTGGGGATTCAAACAAAAATCAAGAAGGGGGTCGAAAGGGGGAAGAACTAAGCTTCTGCTACACAGATCTGAAAAGGGACTGATCAGGAAGACAGAAAGGCACGAAAATGAAAAAATATAAAAAGAAGGTGAAATGACAGGATAATTTTACTGGATGTTGGGGATCAAGTGGGGAACCAACCTTGAAAATCTCAACTCTAGATGATGTGGAAGTTGGGAGTTAAAAATCCCGGAGTGAACCTCAATCCAGCAGAATAGAACCTTGGATAGCACTTCGGAAGCGGCTTCGCGGCGGCTCGATGGCGGCACGAACGGCGGCAGCGGCACCAGAGATGAATCTAGAGATAGAGGGGCTGAGATAGAAGGGGTTTCCACCCTAAAATCTTGAAGAAAGAGGAAGGAACCAGAGGAGATAGAGGGGTGGCGCAATTATGCTCCAATGCACATTCAATTTTTTCTTCTCATTAATTCACACAAATGGATATTACATGTCTTATATAATAAATGGAAAATGACCACTAATGCCCTCAGATCTAGGGTTGGGAGGGGTATACAAGGTATAGAACTAATTAGTTCTAATAGCATTTTTTTCAAAAATAAAAATGGGGGGGGGGGGGGCGCCCCCTTGACCAAGGGGACAAGGTAGGTGGCCTACCTTTGACATTTTAACCCCTTTGTCCCCCCATGTGTTTAATTGACTTTCAACCTTTCTAGAAGCCACATAGGAAGGTTTGACCAGCCCCATATGGCTTAGGTGGAGCAATGGGGAAGGACTGGGGGGCCCCTAGCTGGAGCTACTGACAATTTGCAGATAAACCCACCAAGACTTACAATTGTGTACACATATAACACAAAGGTATACATACAAATATAAAAGGACATAAATGCAAACAAAATGTGAGCGGTCTTGCTTCGATGTCCCCATCAATTCTCCCCGGGTGGGAAGAACTCGACCCCGTCGAGTAAAGGGGGCGGCTGCTCAAATAGCTCCGGCGGATCCGTCACCGTACCACGTAGCGTAGGTACGCTCCACTCCAAGTGATCGTCACCTGCTCATTCCGTATATACTCAGTATGCGCATGCTGCTACGGGAAGAGGCTAGAGGTGGAACACTCCCGGGGTGGGGTCACTCTCAAGGGGAGGAGGCGGCTCGAAGACTCACTAGGAATCACCGCTGGGTCCCTGTAGGTGACTAGATCAGGGACATGGATGTAGAGCTGATCCCATACTCGCCTCTCACTCATACGGGACTGACATCAACAAACTTGCACATGATGCATGCAGACTCCGACAGACCACAAACCACACAAACAAGCCACACAAAACAAACCACACAAAGAAGAAACTGACTCATGCATGACTCTAGACAAACTTGAACATTTTTAGTACTACACTGATGACACGGAGACACAATACAAGGGACACACGAAGGAAGACTCGATAAGGAGGACGGTCACCGTCTACATACACTAAGTGTAAAGAATGAATAACCCACAACTTAATGCCATGAGTTCCATCCCTCGTCAACCGTTTCCGGTTTGAGAAGACTCATCCTCGGGTATAGAAATGTTGGAGGATCAGGGGGTCGGTCCTCCCGGGCACGTAATCTAGGGTCCGTGTCCACGGATCTGGACACGAGAACCGATAAAAGCTTAATCAGTAACGGTTTCAAGCTGATGGCCTTTGTCAAAATATCGGTTCACACTCCGGGCATGGGGAAGACGTTCCTGGCCAAGTACGGTAACTCTCGGTACAATGCTAAAAGTTAATTACAACAGTGAATTTGATTGCTCACTCCACGCAGTTAATTATGAAAATCAGAATTTTGTTGGAGCTCCAAGCAAGGGCCGCCTCTCTCTCTCTCTCATCTCTTCTTCTTGCAGCTGGGAAGGCTGTGTTCTGAGGTGGGAAGCCTCGTCAACCGTCTCTAGCCATAGATCGAAGGATTTCAACTCAGCTTTCCATCGGTACCTCTTGTGCGTCGATCCGACATCGGGAGTGACCGCAGCAGCGGATTTCGTCGGGACGCGCGGGTCTGAAACAGCAGTTCAGATCTGTGGGCAACAACTTCGATGAGTGAAGATCGGAGCCGCCCGGCCTCGGCCGGTGAATCAGCGCGCCGCCTTCCCAGGGAGCGCCCCTCCGGGCGTCCCCACCATAGTGGTGCCACCCCGGTCCCATGCGGCCCCACTGACCAGCACGTGGGTCCCACGATCGTGAGTACGTGTGCCGCCGAAGCTCCACAAGAAGCTACCCGTCAACCTGGACCCGCTACTCCCGGGTCCCATTATGTCGCCCTTTACCTCCCTGCGTGGAGTGGGCATTCATATTCATTACTGTAATATTTGTGTAATAATTGTTCCTGGAGTATCAGTTCGGCCGGGAAGTCTTCCCCACACCCGGTAGCGTGGAGGTATTGTATTCGCTCACATCTCGGCATTTGCTTTATTTCGTATATATTTGTATATGCCGCTACATGAGTGATAGATTATCTAGATTGTTGTCATTTTATCATCGCTGCGAGAGTGAGAGTGAGTGACCGTCCCGTGACTCGACCCGAGGAAACGCAGAAAGGCCGATACCCGAGACTCACTGTCGGTTTCGCAAGAAGCTGCCAGTGTAAACATGCTAATCCACGATCGTGCGTACGCGTGCGTAGGGGGCTTCATTTGTTCTTCTTGGGAGCTGAGTATGTGAGGAGCAGAAGGAGAAGGCTGGAAGGCTGATTAGGGAGTTGTTACTATGTCATTAAGGTAAGTGATTAAGCTTTTATTCCCTTAATTAACATGGATTAGCATGTTTAAGCTAATTTAGGGTGTGTTAATGAGCATCTAAAATGATGGTCAAGTCCAGAGATCTTATTTCACCATGAGTGAGCATAGATTAGTCGAATTTCCATGAGATCATTAGTGTTAAGACATGGAATTAAGGGTAAACTCAAGTAATTAATGCATTATAATTAGTAACGGTGTATGTTAAATTTAGAAAACTTTCAGAATCATGAGATCTGATGTTATGAGCCCTCTGTAAAAATTTTCATGTCTGATTCAATTTATTTTTACGTTTATGAATATTTTAATATTATCTTAAAGGTGATCAATTATATTAAAATATTAAAGGGATGATATTAAATCACCTCAAATTGCAGGAACGCATCTTACTGTGAATCCCATGTGTAATTTTTTTTCATGATTTCTGGATCACGATATTTATTTTAATGAATTTTCATACATGATAAAATATATAAACAAATATATAAAAATTACAGAAATTAGAGATCATGTTCACAAAAAATCTTATAATTTCACAGAAAGATTCTTACGTTGAGTTGGTTGTATTCTGAAAATATCAATAATTATTGATGTCTGTAAGTGATATTACATAATTTTTGATATTTTATTAGAGGTATAAAATTTTGGGATAAATAAAAATACAATATGGATATTTTTGAAACTTTACCATAAGACTAAAATGCATGTTAGAACTAAGTGATGAAAATTTCATCTTAGTCTGATAACAGAATCTTTACTATTATAATTACCAATGTTTAAGTAAATAATCAAAAAATTAAATAAATATAAATATTCTGTGAACAATTCTGAGAAAATTACAGAACTAACATATGATATTCATAAGTTAATTATCAGTATATTTTAGTCATTGTAAGCATTCTGGATAATTTTATCTATTTAAAAGCTATCATTGTAAATTATTGTAAATTTTAGAAACTGATATAAAATTTTAGAAATTAGACATACTGAATGAAAAATGATGAAAATTTTTATATATGACACTTATGTCTGGAAAAACGTTCTATAAAATTTTAGTAATTTTCTTATCATTTTGGTTATATTTAGTTGATTTATCACTCATGTTATATTTTTGTTATTCTATTAAAATATTACAAATACAGTGTGAAAAACGATTAAAAGTTTTTAAAAATAAAGTTTTTGTTATGAATGATTGTTTGCGGCTATGAATGATGGTTTGAATAAGTATGGTTATTTTTAGTATACTTTGGATAAATTTCATCAATTTTCCATGCATAATAAAATTTATATAATTTAGGAAAAAATTCAAATTTCTGTACAAAAATTCTTCTGTGTACTTTTACAGGTAAATGTGATATGCAGTAAAAATTTGATGAATTTAGAACATAGTAACTAAATTTAGTCAATTTATGATATATGTTGAAATACATGTAATTCTAGGAAAATTTAAAGTACTGCATGAAAATTTATGAAAAACTTTCTGTGTAATGTTACATGTAAATGTGATATGCAGTAAAAATTTAATGAACTCCAGAATATGGTAGATAAAGTTAGTCAATTTATGATTCATGTTGGAGTATAAGTAATTCTAAAAAAATTATAATTACTGACTGAAAAGTGATGAAAATTCTTTGCATTGATCATTTCTATAAATGTGTTGTTTTTTCTAAAATTTGAATGGACTCTGAGTTTTGAGAACACAATTATAAATTTTTGATGTATAAATGGAGAATAAATAATCTTGGAAAATTAGATATACTGTCTGAAAACTGATGACAAATTTCTGTTTTGATCATTTCTGTAAATGTATTGATTTCCTGAAATTTCACTGCGTTATGATGTCTGTAAACAGAATTAGTAAATTTTTGGATATATATATATATATGTCATTATGTTTAAATAAGTTGAGAATTTCAGAAAAAGAAAAAAGATTTTCAGTATTGACATAAACATGTTCACAGCATGAATTTTGAGTGGCATGTGTCCATTTTCTATAAGTCATATATATATTTACCGCACTGTTATTACTGTCAAATGGACACTGCCACCATAGAGGGAGACTGGAACCAAGCCATAGAAATGTCCCTATAGGGAGGTTCATACTGTACTAGCCTCGAGGGTAACGAGGATTGAAATCTTGGAGGTGGACAAGTACCACTGAAAATATTGGGGCAAGAAATTAGCAGGTTCCGGTGTCCATGAGTCCGTGGGCAGCAATCTGGAGGTGGCCGAAATTAGCGGGTTCCGGTGGACTCATATATCCCCGCTAAGTTCTTGCAGCGGGGATATATCAATGCCTTCATAGCCCAGAGCGTGAAACAGAATTTCATTTTATCTGTTAGCAAGGTTTGAAGGTACGCGTGAACCGATATTTCTGTTATGAATGATGGTTTGATAAATTATGGTGATTTTAGAGTGTTATGGGTAAATTTCGTTAATTTTTCATACATAAGAAAATTTATATAATTCTGAAAAAAAATCAAATTTTTGCATAAAAATTTTCTGTGTACTTTTACATGTAAATATGATATGCAGTAAAAAAATTAATAATTTATAGAATATGGTAGCTAAATGTAGCCAATTTATGATACATATTGAAATACAAGTAATTTTGAGACAATTCGAGTTCCTGCATGAAAATTTATGAAAAATTTTCTGTGTAATATTACATATAAATGTGATTTGCAGTAAAAAATTGATTAAGAGACAAAAATTTTTCCAACATATTGAAATACATTTACATTTACATGTAACATTATACAAAAAATTTTCCATAAATTTTCAGGTAAGAATTTGAATTTTCTTAGAATTACATGTATTTCAACATATATCATAAATTGACTAAATTTAGTTATCATGTTCTGAAATTCCTCAAATTTTTACTGCACATCACATTTACATGTAGCATTACACATAATTTTTTTTATAAATTTTCATGCAGGAATTTGAATTTGCCTAGAATTAAATGTATTTCAACATATATCATAAATTGACTAAATTTAGTTATCATGTTCTGAAATTCCTCAAATTTTTACTACACATCACATTTACATGTAACAATACACATAAAACTTGTCATAAATTTTCATGCAGGAATTTGAATTTTCCTAGAATTACATGTATTTCAACATATATCATAAATTGACTAAATTTAGTTACCATGTTCTGAAATTCCTCAAACTTTTACTGCACATCACACTTACATGTAACATTACACATAAAATTTTTCATAAATTTTCATACAGTAATTTAAATTTTTTCAGAATTGTATAAATTTTCCTATGCACGAAAAATTAACGAAATTTATTCAAAGTACACTAAAAATAACCATACTTATTCAAACCACCATTCATAGCAGTAAATAATCATTCATAACAGAAATTCATTTTTGAAAACTCTTACTTATTTTTCACACTATATTTGTAATATTTTAATAGAAAATAACAAAAATACAACATGAGTGATAAATCAACTAAATATAACCAAAATGATCAGAAAATTACTAAATATTTACAGAACGTTCTTCCAGACATAAGTATCATATATAAAAACTTGATAAGTACAATATGAAGTGATCTAGAAGGGGAGGGGATGAATAGATCACTGTTTTTAAAGAATAAAAAAAAATTCTGCAGAGTATATTGCTAAATGCAAATAACCTTGAGCTCAGGCTAACGAATATGATGCAGTGCAGTTAATAGCTCAAGCAAATAGAAGGCATATCATGATAGTACCACAATCGATCGCACAAGGGCTCAGAGGATTTTAAGGTGGTTCGGTCCTTCAGACCTACATCCACCACACACTCAAACCGAGTGTGGCTTCACTAAAGGCTGGGCAACACAGCTTGCCAGACAACTGCTGATACACAGCTTCCCAGGAGAACAACCTCTCCTCTTCCTCCTACCCGGAGGGAACCTCTAGCGACCTGCAGTCACTAGAACCCAGAGACTTACGTCTCTCTTCCTCTTTACCAAGAGGGAACCCCACTAGTAGCAACCCTGCTACTAGTGAACCAGAGGTCAAAGACCCCTCTTCCTCCCAACCCGGAGGGAACCTACAAGCAGCTCACCTGCTGCTTGCAAACAGGAGAATGAATCTCCCTTCTCCTGATCTCACAGGAGGACCCCGACCTCAATCCAGAGGATCGGAAACACAAACAAGGACAGTAGAAGAAAGATAAGAACAATAAACGGAAAAATACGAACGAAGAAAATCAAATGCCAGAAAAATGGAAACAATGTAGCTCAACACAGAGCAATAGACTTCGGATTTGATCCGCAAGTCAGAACAACTCTTCTGATCACTCTTCTGCTCTCTCTCTCTCTTTTTCTTTCTCTGCTATTCTTTCTTCTTTCTTTTCTTCTCCTGGATCGAAGGGCTCTCAATTTTCCTATTTTTTCTTCTATGCCTCTCTTCTTCGACCACCTTCATCTGAGGACGAAGGATTCTATTTATAGCTGAACAGCAGGTGGATAGGGCACAAAATGCGTGTGCCTCCCACGCTCGACCCAGAATCTTCCTGCCACGTGCCTTTATCAGATTGGTTCCTCTTGTCTCGGATCACGTGCAGCCCTGGAGTGTGGAATGTTCTTCCTCGGACCTGTAATGAGATTAAGTCCTTTAATACGCTGCATGGCCATTAAAACCAAAACTGCATGAGGTATAGTAACAACACGACGTGACTATTACTCGAGATGACACAAGAACGACACGAGATACTCTGTAACAGGTCAGATACACAGAAGAAAATGACACGAGGAGAGGTTATAAGCAAAAGAGACACGAGGTCACGAATGCAAAAACAACACGAGGACAACACGGGCTAATGACAGAGACCGACATGAAGACTAAAGCGAGAAACCAACACGAGGACAGAATATAACGAAACGACTCGAGGTGAAAACAACACGAGGTGAAGTTTGACACGAAGTAAAAAGCAACGACACGAAGTATAGTGGTGACAAACACACACTATATATAGAAAACGACACGAAGCCAGTAAGAACAGCACGAGATGAAAACAAGACGGGCTGATAATGACACGAAGTCGAAACAGTAAATAACACGGGATCAGACTGCACGAGGTAAAACTACACGAAGACTTAAGACGACACGAGGTGGCAATAAGGAGAACGACATGAAAACAACATGGACTAGCAACCGAAACCGACACGAAGTCAAACAGTACAACACGAGGTGTTGTAACCAAGAAGAAGTGCCAATCAACACGAAGACAGTATGCAGAGAAACGACTCGAAGTGAGATGAGAACAGAATGAAACAAAGAATACGACACGGAGTGCATAAAACCAACACGAAGACGTGGACTATAGTAACCATCACGAAGTGTGGTTACTAAGTAGGAACAACACGAGGTCTACAGAAAAACTACTCGAAGTTCATCAGAACTTTTAGAGCAGCTTCAGGAACACGACACGAAGTCATGAGAAGAGAAAACAATCACAAAGTGAAACGAACACTTGAACTTAGACTGACTTAGAGACTCAGCGAATGGACTCGAAGACAGGAATACAAAGGATGCCATAGAACCAACACAGTAAACAAATACTGCACGAGGTGAAAGACAACACTCAATCAGACGACAACATGGCTAGCTCGACACGAGGTGAAAACGCGAAGCAAGAACTACATGATGTTTGAGGAAAACAGCACGAAGACAGAACATGAACGAACACACGCAGTGTTACCTCTTAGCAGCTATTTCATATAAGACCATGGATAACTCAAGTGCAAGATATCTGAAAAAAAATAACAAGAACAATTAACATAGTGTTGCTCATCATCAAAACACTTAGGGAAGACACACAAACCAACAATCTCCCCCTTTTTGATGATGGCAACACTATATTAAATATGAGAGATAAGCTCAAAAGAGATCAATTCAGGATATATGATGCAGACAACTTAAAGCATACTTGCTTCCTTACCACCCCTGAGAAACCTGAACACTCCCCCTGAACACAGCAACAGTTTACCTCAAACTTGATAACTAACTCCCCCTCAACAAACTAACTCCCCCTCAACACTACTCTGAACCCCCGACACAATTCTCTCCCCCTTTGACATCATCAAAACTAGGGGCAAATCTGAAGATACAGAGAAAGGAAAATTGCTGACTATAGAGAGAAAAACAGGACAGAGTAAGGCAGATAAATGGAGACTATTGAGATGTTTAGTCAATTAAGAAAGCCATTAATTTTATGTGAGGATTTTTGAGGATCAGTTAGTCAGACTGTGCAAAAACTGTGAATAAGGATTCGCTCCATACACAGAACCAGATTCTAAGCAAGTGAGGTACAAGATACCAGTTTGATCAAAATAAGTCTTTACTGAGAGAGTATTATGTAAGACAGTCAGAAGACAAAGACCTGTGGTATTGAGAACAAACAAATCAAAAGCTATACTTCAAGTGAGCAGGATCTTTAAAGATGGTCAAGATCAAAGGTAAGTCTGTCAAGTACACCTTTGACATTAGGGAGACACCTTGTTTAGAGGCAAGAATCCCCAGTTACTCGGTGGCAGGACCACATTACCCCTTCAGATAAGAGGACAGAGATAGTATTCTAGCTGGTGTTGACATTAAGGTGACACCTTTATCTGAGGCCAGACACCCCAGTTACTAACCAGATATGTACCATAGCTCTGTATGATCAAGACAACTACTAAGACCAGATAATTACTGCCATCTCATGACATGGGAAACATTCACTTCATTGATGAAAATCCCAGTTTCTCAATGAGCAGTTAACAAAGTTGATAACAATTTTATGAAATTTGTTTTTATTAACCAGCTCTTAAAACCTTGTTAATGAAGCTTGAGTCCGTTTGAGAACAATACACCAGATCCAAGGTGATACAGACTAAAGCACAAAATACCTCATTTCGGACTCAACATTGACTAAGTAGGTATGCAGTACTGACTAGATCAGAAGACAGTTACCGTGTAGGAAGATAATCTTTGAATTCAGATTTTGATCTCAGTGGGACTAACAGCTGAAATTCCAACAAGAAATTAGATGAACAGTCTTAAAGGATAAAGCATCCAACTCTTTCTTTTATACACCTCATCAACCTGATTCTCTTTTGATGTCAGCAAAATGTCGTTCGGAGTATGTTCAAATTAGGTCAAGGATCAAAACACCTATTATAAATCAGCTCCCCCTGAGACCTTGACCCCAACACAAACTTAACCAAGACAACCCTCAAAATACTTCAAAGAGAACACCATGAAGTTTGGACAGACTATTCAATCAAAACGGAGTGAGTCACCAAACACTCATAATGAAGTTATTTCTTCAGCAACAGATGATGAATATGATAAGCATAATAACACATGACATGGTATTCAGAAATCAATTTTTCAATCAAGAAATTCTGTAAATACGTAGTTCTCTACGCAGAGTGCTACATTTTTCAGTATCCAGTGGCTTAGTACAGATATCTGCAATTTGTGAGTTAGTGCCAACATGGATCAACTCAAAAGTCCTCCTAGCTACTTCATCTCGAATAAAATGATGCCTGATTTCAATATGTTTGGTTCGGGAATGAAGTATAGGATTCTTTGCAATATTTATTGCACTAGTATTGTCACAAAAGATAGAAGTACAACCTAGCTCAACCGAGTAGTCCAGAAGCTGGTGTTTTATCCATATAACCTGTGTGCCACAGCTCCCTGCTGCCACATACTCAGCTTCAGCAGTAGAGAGAGCCACAAAGTGTTGCTTCTTGGATCCCCAAGAGACTAAGCACCCTCCTAGAAATTCGCAGTGACCACTAGTGCTCTTCCTGTCCAATTTACATCCTGCATAATCTGCATCAGTATATGCAATGAGATCTAAACTACATGATGCAGGATACCAGAGACCTAGATCATGGGTGGCAGATAAGTATCTAAAAATTCTCTTTACAGCTGCCAGATGCAATTCAGTAGGCCTAGCCTGGTATCTGGCACACATCCCTACACTAAATTGAATGTCGGGCCTGGATGCAGTTAAGTAGAGGAGTGAACCGATCATACCTCTATATAGTTTAGCATCCACCTCTTTACCTTTTTCGTCTGAATCCAGTGAGGAGCAGGTACCCATGGGTGTTGAGATTGTCTTGAGGTTGGTCATTCCAAACCTTTTCAGCATCTCCAGAGTATACTTGGTTTGATTTATGAAACAACCATCCTCCATTTGTTTGACCTGCAGCCCAAGAAAGTATTTTAGTTCGCCAACTAGACTCATTTCAAATTCTTGGGACATAGACTCAGAAAAATCTTTACATAATTTTGAATTGTTAGATCCGAAAATGATATCATCAACATATACCTGGACTACAATTAACTCCTTTCCGAGACTTTTAGTGAAGAGGGTTTGGTCAACCTTACCTCGAATGTAGCCCTTGCTCACAAGGAACTCAGAAAGTCTCTCATACCAGGCTCGGGGAGCCTGCTTCAATCCATAAAGGGCTTTATTCAACCTAAAAACCATGTTAGGCTGAACAGAGAAATTAAACCCAGGAGGTTGTTCAACATATACCTCTTCCTTCAATAACCCATTTAAGAATGCGCTTTTGACATCCATTTGCTGTAGCCGAATGTTTCTAGAGCATGCAAATGCAAACAGAATTCTTATAGCTTCCATCCTAGCTACTGGTGCATAGGATTCATCAAAATCCACACCAAATTCCTGACTGTAGCCTTGAGCTACAAGTCTTGCTTTGTTTCTAGTGATAGCTCCATTTTCATCAATCTTATTTTGAAAACCCATTTAGTGCCAATGACATGAGTGTTTTCAGGTCTAGGAACTAGTTTCCATACATTATTTTTCTCAAATTGATTTAATTCCTCACCCATGGAGGATACCCAAGAGTCATGCTTTAAAGCCTCTTCCACAGTCTTGGGTTCTACCTGAGATGTCAAGGCAGCTAAGTCCTGTTCTTGGACATTTCTAAAATGAGACCTTGTCCTAGTGGGGTCATGCAAATTACCTATGACATTTTCACTAGGGTGGTCTTTGTGAAAGATTACCTCACCTGAGGGTTCACCTACCTCAGTTGCTTCTTCTTGTTGTAAGTTTTCTGGTTGAGCAGTTTGCTGCATCTCTTCTTCTTCAATTTTCTCCAAGAAATCTCCCTCATCAGATGGCTCCCTGTCATCATTTATCTTTTTGTCAGATAGAACATTCTCATCAAACACTACATGAGGTGTTTCTTCAACAGTTTGCTCATCTTTATTGAAGACTCTGTAAGCCCTAGAGGTTTCTGAATATCCGAGAAAGATTCCAGGAGAGCTTCTTGCTTCAAACTTATCCAAACCATTCTTACCATTATTGTGGATGAAACATTTGGAACCAAAGATTTTAAAGTAAGAAATGTTTGGCAGCTTACCCTTGAGGAGTTCATAAGGAGTTTTCTTATGAGTAGGTCTTACCAAGGCTCGATTTAAAATGTAGCATGCTGTATTTGCAGCTTCTGCCCAAAATCTCCTTGGAAGTCCACTCTCAATCAGCATAGTCCTGGCCATTTCAATTATTGACCTGTTTCTTCTCTCAACAATTCCATTCTGCTCCGGTGTCCTGGGAGAAGAAAATATGTGAGTCACTCCCTCTCTTGAGCAAAATTCAGAGAATGAAGAGTTTTCAAATTCTCCTCCATGGTCAGACTGAATTGTAATGATATTATGTTCACCTTGCAGTTTGATTTTATTAAAAAGTTCTTCAAAGTGAACAAAAGCATCATTTTTATTTGCTAAACAGAACAACCAAGAAAATCTAGTGAAGTCATCAACTATGACTAGACCATATCTCTTACCTGACAGGCTTTGTATTCGAGTAGGACCAAAGAGATCCATGTGCAAGTGCTGTAGTGGTTTAGATGAGAGACCCTCAGTTCTCAACTTAAAAACTGCACGAGTCTGTTTACCTTGAGCACAAGCATCACAGAGCTTGGACCCTAACAGGAATTTTATTTTGGGCAAACCTCTGACTAGGTTATAATTAGACAGTTTATTCAAAGTAGACACACTAGCGTGGCCTAGACGCCTATGCCAGTCAAAAGCAACCTATTCAGAATTAGCAGACAGACACAAGTTTGTTTCAGAATTATCATCTAGATCAACGATGTACACATTATTTACTCTATGACCTTTGAACATGATGTTATCAGAATTCAGCTCAAAGACAGTGCAAGAGTTGTGGTCAAAGAGTACCTTGTGTCCTTTGTCACAAAGCTGACTTATACTTACCAAGTTGTGCTGAAGTCCTTCTACAAGATACACATCTTCAATGGAGTTAGTAGAGGACTTACCAACCGTACCAATTCCAATTATTCTTCCTCTGTTATTTCCTCCGAATTTGACCAAGCCCCCAAGCTTCATTTTTAGTTTGCTGAATTTGGACCGGTCTCCTGTCATGTGCCTGCTACAGCCGCTGTCAAGATACCACTTGTTATGCTCAGCTGCCAGGCTGACCTGCAAAAATTCAGACAGAGTAATGTGGGACCCAATTCAAATTGGGTCCAAAGCCAATTTTCAGATTATGCAAAAAGCACTTGGGAACCCATATCTGTTTTACTGTTTTCTTCGGTGGTTTTATGTGGGTTGATTCTTCCCTTTTGGCATTTCTTGGTGGGTGTTGAACGAACTTATTCCCATTTGAACTATGCTGTTTTTGAACACAAACATTGTTGGTTGGCCTCTTAGAGGATACGCGTGTGTGTTGAGCATAATTCAGGTAAGCATTTTTACTCCAATAAAATTTGTGCTGAAACTGGTGAACGTTGCCATGCTCTACTTGATAATTAGCATGATGAGCTTTCTTAACAAAATTTTTCACTCTTTTTGTGACATCAATAGGACTGGTTCTGTGAGAACCTTTGTTCCCCACCTGTTGCACATGAGCAGTTCTTGTTTCAGGGTTTCCCGACTTAGGTTGCTGACCAATGGATTGAATGAATTTGTCGGTCGGAAACTTCATTGTAGAAACAGATTTGGAACTGGATGGTGTTTCCAGTTTCTCTTTACCTTTGGCGGGGCAGAACGTGGTAGTCTTAAATTCAAAGGGTTTTTTACTAGTAGGATTGTATCCTAATCCCTCCCTATTGAAGTTTACCCTCGACCCCAGAAGGACATTCAGGTTGTTTCTCCCCTCTGTAAACTTCTCAAGCACTTTTTCTTTGTCCTCAATCTCCTTCTTAAATTCATTGCATTGGTCCTGAAGTTCCTGATTAACTTTTCTAACTGCCTCATATTTTTCAGCCATCAGTCTAATCTCTCCTTTACACTCTTCAGCTTTACACTTCAGCTCATCTATTCTAGCTAGACTCTCCTCTCTTTCCATTCTCAACCTCTCAATCTCACCTTTAACCTGGTCTAGCTCAATGACCATCTCCTTGGTTTTCATGCTATCAGTGACAATAGAAGAGTGTTCTTCAAACAAAGAATGAAACTTACGTCTAAGCATTCTGTGCTCCTTGTTTAAACAATTATATTTACTTAACAGGTCGCCATAGGCGTCCTCCCAATCATCCAAAGTAAAATTCTCAAACAGGTTTGTTACCTCTTTCTCATGATCGGCCATGAGGCAGGTCTTCTCTTCATTTTCACTGGACGAAGTGGCTTCTGGGTCCTCCTCCTCATCGCTCCATGTGCACAGCATGGCCTTCTTCTTCTTGTGCACCATCTTCTTCTAGTGTCCTGGAGCCTTAGCTTGTAGCTCTGGACATTCACTTTTCATGTGACCGGGTTTCTGACAATGATAGCAAGTGATCTTCTTAGCAGACCGGTTCTTCTCAAATCCTCGCTCAGGAGACTTCATTGCACCATTAAATTTCTTCCTCCTGTAGAATTTTCCTTTAGTTCTCAGGAACTTTCTGAATTGCCTGGTGAGCATAGCTCGCTCGTCCTTGTCCAGGTCTGAGAATCCATCAGAGCCTTCGCTGCTATCATCACTGCTGCTGCTGCTGCTGTTGTTCTTCTTAGCATGTCGTGAGACCTTCAGAGCAACATTCTTTCCCTTTCTGTCATGCCCATCGTTTCCATGTCTGAAATTGATTTCATGGGTCATGAGGGATCCAATCAGCTGGGTCACTGTCATGATGGATAAATTTCTTGATTCCTCTATTACAGTCACCTTGGTTTCCCAGACGGGAGTTAGAGACCTAAGGATCTTCCTGACTATGTCTTCTTGTTGAATATCCTTTCCAAGGCCTTTCAGACTGTTGATGATCACGGATAGTCTGGCATACATTTCTGTGATCGGCTCCTCTGGCTTCATCTTAAATAACTCATATTGAGTTGTAAGTATGTTGATCTTGGTAGCCTTCACCTGAGATGTGCCCTCATGAATTAACTGCAAATCATCCCACATTTCCTTTGCAGTCTTGCACGCTGAGATCCTTGAATACTCTTCCGGGTGGACGGCGCACTGTATGATGTTAACAGCTGTCCAATTCAGTGCGGAGAGTTTGACCTGATCTTCTGTCCACATATCTTCATTTGGTGGAAGGGTGTATGGACCATTTGTGATAACTTTCCATAGCTTGTGGCTTTGGGCCCTGATAAAGACTTCCATCCTGTTCTTCCAGAAGAAGTAATTATTACCATCAAAGAAGGGGGGACGGTTGATAGACTGCCCATCAGCTATGAAACTGTGAGGACCAGTGGATCCGTTTCCCTGGCCGTTGGACCACATTCTGGGAAAAACCTGCTCTGATACCAACTGATAAGTACAATATGAAGTGATCTAGAAGGGGAGGGGATAAATAGATCACTATTTTTAAAGAATAAAAAAAAATTCTGCAGAGTATATTGCTAAATGCAAATAACCTTGAGCTCAGGCTAACGAATATGATGCAGTGCAGTTAATAGCTCAAGCAAATAGAAGGCATATCATGATAGTACCACAATCGATCGCACAAGGGCTCAGAGGATTTTAAGGTGGTTCGGTCCTTCAGACCTACATCCACCCCACACTCAAACCGAGTGTGGCTTCACTAAAGGCTGGGCAACACAGCTTGCCAGACAACTGCTGATACACAGCTTCCCAGGAGAACAACCTCTCCTCTTCCTCCTACCCGGAGGGAACCTCTAGCGACCTGCAGTCACTAGAACCCAGAGACTTACGTCTCTCTTCCTCTTTACCAAGAGGGAACCCCACTAGTAGCAACCCTGCTACTAGTGAACCAGAGGTCGAAGACCCCTCTTCCTCCCAACCCGGAGGGAACCTACAAGCAGCTCACCTGCTGCTTGGAAACAGGAGAATGAATCTCCCTTCTCCTGATCTCACAGGAGGACCCCGACCTCAATCCAGAGGATCGGAAACACAAACAAGAACAGTAGAAGAAAGATAAGAACAATAAACGGAAAAATACGAACGAAGAAAATCAAATGCCAGAAAAATGGAAACAATGTAGCTCAACACAGAGCAATAGACTTCGGATTTGATCCGCAAGTCAGAACAACTCTTCTGATCACTCTTCTGCTCTCTCTCTCTCTTTTTCTTTCTCTGCTATTCTTTCTTCTTTCTTTTCTTCTCCTGGATCGAAGGGCTCTCAATTTTCCTGTTTTTTCTTCTATGCCTCTCTTCTTCGACCACCTTCATCTGAGGACGAAGGATTCTATTTATAGCTGAATAGCAGGTGGATAGGGCACAAAATGCGTGTGCCTCCCACGCTCGACCCAGAATCTTCCTGCCACGTGCCTTTATCAGATTGGTTCCTCTTGTCTCGGATCACGTGCAGCCCTGGAGTGTGGAATGTTCTTCCTCGGACCTGTAATGAGATTAAGTCCTTTAATACACTGCATGGCCATTAAAACCAAAACTGCATGAGGTATAGTAACAACACGACGTGACTATTACTCGAGATGACACAAGAACGACACGAGATACTCTGTAACAGGTCAGATACACAGAAGAAAATGACACGAGGAGAGGTTATAAGCAAAAGAGACACGAGGTCACGAATGCAAAAACAACACGAGGACAACACGGGCTAACGACAGAGACCGACATGAAGACTAAAGCGAGAAACCAACACGAGGACAGAATATAACGAAACGACTCGAGGTGAAAATAACACGAGGTGAAGTTTGACACGAAGTAAAAGGCAACGACACGAAGTATAGTGGTGACAAACACACACTATATATAGAAAACGACACGAAGCCGGTAAGAACAGCACGAGATGAAAACAAGACGGGCTGATAACGACACGAAGTCGAAACAGTAAATAACACGGGATCAGACTGCACGAGGTAAAACTACACGAAGACTTAAGACGACACGAGGTGGCAATAAGGAGAACGACATGAAAACAACATGGACTAGCAACCGAAACCGACACGAAGTCAAACAGTACAACACGAGGTGTTGTAACCAAGAAGAAGTGCCAATCAACACAAAGACAGTATGCAGAGAAACGACTCGAAGTGAGATGAGAACAGAATGAAACAAAGAAGACGACACGGAGTGCATAAAACCAACACGAAGACGTGGACTATAGTAACCGTCATGAAGTGTGGTTACTAAGTAGGAACAACACGAGGTCTACAGAAAAACTACTCGAAGTTCATCAGAACTTTTAGAGCAGCTTCAGGAACACGACACGAAGTCATGAGAAGAGAAAACAATCACAAAGTGAAACGAACACTTGAACTTAGACTGACTTAGAGACTCAGCGAATGGACTCGAAGACAGGAATACAAAGGATGACATGGAACCAACACAGTAAACAAATACTGCACGAGGTGAAAGACAACACTCAATCAGACGACAACATGGCTAGCTCGACACGAGGTGAAAACGCGAAGCAAGAACTACATGATGTTTGAGGAAAACAGCACGAAGACAGAACATGAACGAACACACGCAGTGTTACCTCTTAGCAGCTATTTCATATAAGACCATGGATAACTCAAGTGCAAGATATCTGAAAAAAAATAACAAGAACAATTAACATAGTGTTGCTCATCATCAAAACACTTAGGGAAGACACACAAACCAACAAAACTTTCACTATTTTTAATTCAATATTTCTAATTTCTGAAATTTCGTATCAGTTTCTAAAATTTATAATAATTTACAATAATAGCTTTTAAATGGACAAAATTATCCAGAATGCTTAAAATGACTAAAATATACTGTGAACTAACTTATAATTATCATATGTCAGTTCTATAATTTTTTCAGTATTTTTCACAGAATATTTATAATTATTTAATTTTTTAATTATTTTCTTAAACATTGGTAATTATACCAGTAAAGATTCTGTTATCAGATTAAGATGAAATTTTCATCACTTAGTTCTAACATGCATTTTAGTCTTATGGTAAAGTTTCAAGAATTTTCATATAGTAGTTCTATTTATCTCATAATTCTATACCTCTAGTAAAATATCAAAAATTGTGTAATATCACTTACAGACATCAATAATTATTGGTATTTTGAAACTTTCAGAAATAAATGCTAGAGTATTGTTTGACACCGGTGCCACAAATACTTTCATTTCTGAGAAGTTTGCTAGTCAATTGCATGAAGAATTTAGAATTGAGTCAGTAGAACTAGACGTGCCCCTGTTGGTGCACACACCTGCAGGAGCAGTGTCTACCAAGAGACACATCCCCTCATTGTCAGTTAATATAGAAGGAAGAACTCTGCCTGGTTGTTTTTGTTGTTTGCCTATGCAAGACTTTGATGCTATCCTAGGATTGGATTAGTTAGAAGAGCATTACGCTCTGATAGATTGTCGAAGGAAGAGAGTTATTTTTCGCATCCCTAAAGAGAAAGAGTTTTCTCACCCCCTACTGAAGCATATGGCTGGAAAGAAGTTAGTAGTTTCAGCAATGAAGACTGTGCGAATGTTGAGGAAGGGCTACGATGCATTCTTGGCAAGCGTAGTCATAAAGTCTGATGCTGACCAGTGACCGACCGTAGCAGAGATCGAGGTCGTTCGGGAAATCTTTGATGTGTTTCCAGAGGATTTGCCCGGGTTACCACCTACAAGGGAGTTAGAGTTTACCATTGACTTATTACCTGGCACAGCACCTGTCTCTAAGGTACCCTACCAAATGGCCCCAGCGGAATTGGCAGAACTGAAAAAGCAACTTCAAGACTTGTTAGACAAAGGGTTTATCCGTCCAAGTGTGTCATCATGGGGAGCTCCAATTCTATTTGTGAAGAAGAAGGATGGTTCTCTTAGATTATGCGTTGACTACCGCAAACTTAATGAGGTGACCATTAAAAATAAATATCCTTTACCCCGCATTGATGATTTGTTTGACCAGTTGCAAGGAGCCACGGTGTTCTCAAAGATTGATCTACGTTCGGGATACCATCAGTTGAGGATAAAGGAAGAAGACACATCCAAGACGGCGTTCCGAACGAGATATGGCCATTATGAATTCTTGGTGCTACCTTTTGATCTGACAAATGCCACAGCAGCTTTTATGGACTTGATGAATCGGGTGTTTAGACCTTATCTTGACACCTTTGTGGTTGTCTTTATTGATGATGTGCTGATATATTCTCCTGATGAAGCTTCGCACCGAGAACACTTGAGAATCATCCTCGAGACGTTAAGAGCGCATAAGCTGTATGCTAAGTTCAGCAAATGTGACTTTTGGCTGAAGGAGGTTCATTTCCTCGAGCATGTAATCTCAGGCAGTGGTGTTGCCGTTGACTCCACAAAGGTTCAGGCGGTTTTGGAATGGGAGGCTCCTAAATCTCCCACGGAGATTGGGAGTTTCTTAGGGTTAGCCGGGTATTATCGCCGCTTTATCGAGGGGTTCGCATCTCTAGCGGCGCCACTAACCAAGTTGACCCAAAAGGGAGTCAAATATTTATGGTCTGAGAAATGTGAGAAGAGTTTCCAAGAACTGAAGATAGACTGACATCGGCACCAATTCTTATTTTGCCTAACAATGAGGATGATTTCGCCATCTATTCTGATGCATCGAAGGTTGGGCTAGGCAGTGTGTTAATTCAAAATGGAAGGGTGGTGGCTTATGCTTCTCGTCAACTAAAGGAGCACGAGCGAAACTACCCAACTCATGATTTGGAGTTGGCTGCTGTGGTTCATGCTTTGAAGATCTGGCGTCATTACCTTTACGGCGTCAAGTTCGAAGTGTTCACTGACCACAAGAGTCTGAAGTACCTATTTTCTCAGAAGGAGTTAAATCTAAGGCAAAGAAGATGGGTCGAATTCTTGAAAGATTATGACTTCGAACTGCGATACCATCTAGGAAAGGCGAATGTAGTAGCCGATACTCTCAGCAGGAAAAGAGTTATGATGCAGCAGGATTGGTAGATGATCGAAGATGCAGCGCAACTTATGGCTGTGATCGAGCCTCAACTATGTTAGGCATTTGTGTCTCAACTGACTATAAGGTCAACAATGCTTGACAAGATAATAGATGTGCAAAAAGATGATCCCCAGCTGCAAGGATTGATCGGGAAGACCGGCTTTGCTCGTGATGAAAATGGAGTGATTCGGTTTCAGCACCGGATCTGTGTGCCTGATTTAGCCGATCTAAGAAGGTAGGTTCTAGAGGAAGCACACCGATCAATGTTCTCTATTCATCCAGGAGGTGGTAAAATGTATCAAGACTTGAAACGGTCTTTTTGGTGGCAAGGAATGAAGAAGTATGTAGCTGACTATGTTGCTAGGTGCTTGGTTTATCAACAGGTAAAGGCAGAGCACCAAAAGCCATCAGGGCTAATACAGAAAATGGAAATTCCTCAGTGGAAATGGGAAGCAATCACTATGGATTTTGTAACTGTGTTACCCAGATCAGTAAAGGGCAATGACTCTATATGGGTGATCGTGGATCGATTTTCAAAGTCTGCACATTTCCTTCTTATGAAGGTGAAGCAATCGGTGGAAAGTTTGACAAGACTATATGTTGATAACATTGTCAGACTTCACGGGATTCCAAAGTCGATCATCTCAGACAGGGATCCCCGGTTCACATCTAGACTGTGGCAAGGGTTACATGAAGCTTTTGGTTCGCGACTCAAACTCAGTTCAGCTTTTCACCCGCAAACTGATGGCCAGTCTGAAAGGACAATTCAGACGTTGGAGGACATGCTTAGGGCTTGTGTTCTGGATTGGAAGGGCGATTGGGAGCGACATCTATCTCTCGTGGAATTTTTTTATAATAACAGCTTCCACGCGAGTATAGGCATGGCTCCATTCGAGGCACTATATGGTAGGCCTTGTAGGTCTCCGTTGTGCTGGGAGGAAACAGGAGACAGGCAGCATGTGGGGCCAGAAATTATTCAAGAAACTACTGAGAAGATCAGGCTGATCTGACAGAGATTGACGACAGCACAAGATCGACAAAAGAGCTATGCTGATAACCGAAGGAAGGAGCTATCATTCGAAATTGGTGATCACGTCTTCCTCAAGGTGTCTCCATCAAAGGGGATCGTTCGGTTCGGCAAGCGTGGAAAGCTAAATCCACGGTTCGTCGGACCATTCGAAATTCTGGAGAAATTAGG
This sequence comes from Amorphophallus konjac, assembly GCA_022559845.1. Lineage (NCBI taxonomy): Eukaryota > Viridiplantae > Streptophyta > Magnoliopsida > Alismatales > Araceae > Amorphophallus > Amorphophallus konjac. Next base: position 239,210,249 of record CM040123.1, read on the forward strand.
GAATGTGACATATCGGTTGGCTTTACCTCCGTCCCTGGAGGGAGTACATCCGGTGTTCCACGTGTCCATGCTGAGGAGGTACGTGCATGATCCGGCACACGTAATCAGCTCTGAGCAGATGCAGTTTCAGCAGAACCTATCTTATGAGGAGCAACCTGTTCAAATTCTGGACCGCAAGGAGCAGGTACTGAGGACTAAGGTCATTCCATTGGTGAAGGTACTATGGAGGAACTTTTCCCACGATGAGGCCACGTGGGAACCAGAGGAAGCGATGAAGAAGAAGTATCCTCATCTATTCGGTATGTGATCTAACCCCAAACTTCGAGGACGAAGTTTTCTTTAAGGGGGAGAGGGTGTAATGCCCAATGAATTTGTAGTATTTTATTTGATTAATAAAATATATTTGTTTATGCCTGAACGTTTAAATTATTAATCTTATTATTTCTATGCTAATCTTTATTTTCTTAAAAAATTTAGGAGGCTAATCGTTTAAAAAAAAAGAAGAAAAGGGTTAAAACAAAAAAATGATCAAAAATGCAAAAAAATTGAGAAGGACAAAAAAGAAATAAAAATAAAAAAGGGATGTCGGCAGGGGCGGCCGCCCCTGCGCTCGTCGCGCGCGCGCGTGCGTGCGCGGGGGCGGTGCCCGGGCGCCGCCCCTGCCTCCGCCCCCTTTTGACTGCCGCAAACGCGGCAGTCATATAAATTTTTTTTTTGTTTTTATTTGTTAAACATTCATTATTTTAAAGCTTATTCTCTTTTAGTCAATCCCATGTGCCCTATATGCATTAAAAAAAAAGAAAAATGAGGATTAGTCAAAAGTTTAGGCTGGGTGGGGTTGGTGGAGGTTTGAAGGTCAAACTTTTATTAAATAGCATTAAAATAAGGATTAAATCTCCACCTTTGATTAAATGAAGGGTTAGGATTTAATTAGACCAAACCTCTATAAATAACCTTTAAGGGAGCTCCATTTGCTCCTCTTGCTGGCTGGTTACGAGAAGTGTAGAAGGAAGGGGCTGAGGGCTGATTAAGAAGGTGTTAAAGCGTCATTAAGATAAGTGATTAAGCTTTTGTTCCCTTAATTAACATGGATTAGCATGTTTAAGCTAATTTAGGGTGTGTTAATGAGCATCTAAAATGATAGTCAAGTCCAGAGATCTTATTTCACCATGAGTGAGCATAGATTAGTCGAATTTCCATGAGATCATTAGTGTGAAGACATGGGATTAAGGGTAAACTCAAGTAATTAATGCATTACATTTATCAACGGTGTATGTTAAATTTAGAAAACTTCCAGAATCATTAGATCTGATGTTATGAGTCCTCTAAATTTCCATGTCTGATTCAATTTATTTTTACGTTTATGAATATTTTAATATTATTTTAAAGGTGATCAATTATACTAAAATATTAAAGGGATGATATTAAATCACCTCAAATTGCGGGAATGCATCTTACTGTAAATCCCATGTGTAAAAAAAATTTCATGATTTCTGGATCACGGTATTTATTTTAATCAATTTCCATACATGATAAAATATATAAATATATGTATATAAATTACTGAAATTAGAGATCATGTTCAAAAAAATCTTAGAATTTTAAAGAAAGGTTCTTACGTTGAGTTTGTTGTATTCTGAAAATACCAATAATTATTTATGTCTGTAAGTGATATTACATAATTTTTGATATTTTATTAGAGGTATAGAATTATGGGATAAATATAACTACTATATGGAAATTCTTGAAACTTTACCATAAGACTAAAATGCATGTTAGAACTAAGTGATGAAAATTTCATCTTAGTCTGATAACAGAATCTTTACTAGTATAATTACCAATGTTTAAGTAAATAATTAAAAAATTAAATAAATATAAATATTTTGTGAAAAATATTGATAAAATTACAGAACTGACATATGATAATTATAAGTTAGTTCACATTATATTTTAGTCATTTTAAGTATTCTGGATAATTTTCTCTATTTAAAAGCTATCATTGAAAATTATTATAAATTTTAGAAATTGATACAAAATTTCAGAAATTATAAATATTGAATGAAAAATAGTGAAAGTTTTTATATATGATACTTATGTCTAAAAGAACGTTCTGTAAATTTTTAGTAATTTGTTGATCATTTTGGTTATATTTAGTTGATTTATCACTCATGTTGTATTTTTGTTATTTTCTATTAAAATATTACAAATATAGTGTGAAAAATAAGTAAGAGTTTTTAAAAATGAAGTTCTATTATGAATGATTGTTTACAGTTATGAATGATGGTTTGAATAAATATGGTTATTTTTAGTGTACTTTGGATAAATTTCGTTAATTTTCCATGCATAGGAAACTTTATACAATTCTGAAAAAATTTAAATTACTGCATGAAAATTTATGAAAAATTTTATGTGTAATGTTACATGTAAATGTGATGTGCAGTAAAACATTGAGGAATTTCAGAACATGGTAACTAAATTTAGTCAATTTATGATATATGTTGAAATACATGTAATTCTAGGAAAATTCAAATTCCTGCATAAAAATTTATGAAAAATTTTATGTGTAATGTTACATGTAAACTAAATTGACTAAATTTCAACATGTGTAATGCATAGGAAAATTTTATGTGTAATGTTACACAGTAAACTAAATTGACTAAATAAGTATGGTTATTTTTAGTGTACTTTGGATAAATTTTGTTAATTTTTCATGCATATGAAAATTTATATAATTCTGAAAAAAATTAAATTACTGCATGAAAATTTATGAAAAATTTTATGTGTAATGTTACATGTAAATGTGATATGCAGTAAAAATTTAATGATTTATAGAACATGGTAGCTAAATTTAGTCAATTTATGATACATGCTGAAATACAAGAAATTCTGAGAAAATTCAAATTCCTACATGCAAAATTATGAAAAATTTTCTGTGCATTGTACAGAAAAATGTAAGTTTCTGTAAAAGTTTAATGGTATTCTAAATTTAATAACTAAATTTAGTCAATTTATGATTCATGTTGGAGTATAAGTAATTCTGAAAAAATTATAATTACAGACTGAAAAGTGATGAAAATTCTCTGCATTGATCATTTCTATAAATGTGTTATTTTTATGAAATTTCAATGGACTCTGAGCTTTGAGAACATAATTATAAATTTTTAATGTATAAATGGAGAATAAATAATCTTGGAAAATTATATATACTATCTGAAAAATGAAATTTCTATTTTGATCATTCCTGTAAATGTATTGATTCCCTGAAATTTTACTGCATTATGATGTCTGTAAATAGAATTAGTAAATTTTTGGATATAGATATGTCATTATATTTGAATAAGTTGAGAATTTCAGAAATAAAAAAAAGAGATTACCAGAAATGGCATATTTCATACTTAGTGTCCACAGCATGATTTTGAGTGGCATGTGTCCATTTGATATGAGTTATATATATATATTTACCGTATTGTTAATACGGCCAAATGGACACTGTCACCATAAGGGGAGACTGGAACCGAACTATAGAAATGTCCCTATAGGGAGGTTCACACTGTACTGGCCCCGAGGGTAACGGGGATTTAAATGCTGGAGGTGGACAAGTACCACTGGTTAAGGTGGAGAGGAAAAGCCCTTTACCTATTTTTAGAAATTGTGTCTTTCCCCCAACTTCAGTTTTGTTTCTGCTGTCCAGATCCGACCCCGAGTCAGTATAAAATCCCCCAAAAATTGAAACTTCTACCAAAGCTTGCATAAGATATATCCCCGTTTTCCTCTCTTCGGCCTCTACAACTTTCATGAAGGGCTCAAAGGCTGAATCGAAGGTCTACATCACGGTCAACGCCAACTCTCAGGAAAAAGTACTTCTATCCTGAGTTTTCAGATCCTGTGAGCCTGCAGCTTGAATATTCGACAAAGGCCATCAACGATAAATTCAAATTTCTTTCTCTGGCCATAGATCGAAGGATTTCAAGTCAGCTTTCCATCGGTACCTCTTGTGCGTCGATCCGACGTCAGGAGTGATCGCAGCAGCGGATTTCGTCGGGACGCGCGGGTCTGAAATAGCAGTTCAGATCCGTGGGCAGCAACTCCGACGAGTGAAGAACAGAGCCGCCCGGCCTCCGGCTGGTGAATCAGCGCGCCGCCTTCCCAGGTAGAGCCACTTCGGGCGTCCCCACCACAGTGGTGCCACCCCGGTCCCACGTGGCCCCACTGACCAATACGTGGGCCCCACGATCGGGCGTACGCGTGCAGCCGAAGCTATGCAAGAAGCTGCCCGTCAACCCGAACCCGCTACTCTCGGGTCCCATTGTGTCACCCTTTACCTCCCTGCGTGGAGTGAGTAGTAATTTATCTTACTGTAATTATTGTGTATTTACTGTTCCGGGAGTACGAGATCGGCCGGGAAGTCTTCCCCACTCCCGGTAGCGTGGAGGTATCGTATTCGCTCCCATCTCAGCATTTATTTTATTTCGTATATATTTCTTTATGCCGCTGCTAGAGAGCATGCTAGGATCGTAGCTCGCTATACTTTTTATATCACTGCTGCTGCGAGAGAGAGCGAGACCGTCCCGTGACCCGATCCGGGCACGAATTTGTGAGTTGACCACCCTAGCTCTTTGTCGGTTTCTCAACCACGCACGTCCGATGCTTCCCTCGTTAGGGACGATCGCGAGCTTGCTTAGAGTCCAAGGATCGCATATCCATTTAGAGTCGAGTCACGTGTCCGTCCCGTATCAATTTGGTATAAGAGCGCCAGTTGAGTCTAGGGTGTCTAAAATCAAAAAAAGAAGAAGTGTCATTTACGTCTAGTCATCGTCTAAGTCGGTCTAGGTTGCATTTTCATCCCAATAACCCGGTATATCAAAAGGTGTTGTCCGAACGTTAGGCTACGCCTATCGGGAAGGCCACACACTTGCGCGAGTGATCTTCGGATCGATTAACTCCGCCATGTACCGAGTCTTGGTTAAGTCTAGGTGCATCATTGTTGCTTTAGTCCGTGTTTGCATTTGTCGGTCTAGTGTCTTGTCACCGTGTGTGGTGCGGACACCAGAGCACACGAGCGGCACGAGTCGGCGAGCCACCGATACCGTACGCGGAGCACCACCCGAGCTACAGCGGCTTCCATCTGGCTCGGAGACAGCTTGGAGACTCCCCCTTGAGTCTCGGTATTTATAGTTTACTGGGACTTTACTTGTGTGTCAATTGTGTTTATTTAGTTTTATTCAGATTATCATTTAGATTGTAACAGGGGTTTATGTGTAATTTGGGATCACCCAGGTCCCGCGGGCCCCCCCTATCCCTTCCCCATTGATCCTCCTCATCCCTAGGGCCCATGTGGGGTCAGTCAACCTTCCAATGGTGGGCTTCTAGAAGGGTGGGCCAAGTGGGGGACAAAGGGGAATAAAAATTAAAAATGGGAACCAAGAAGTCAAGGGGGCCCCCCCATTTAGTATATTAAATTAGGATTTAAAATTTTATTTTAATTGGTCCAAATCACATGGGAGAAATAGTTTGTGGACTCCCTCTTTTACCCTCCCCAACCCTAGATCTAGGGTTAATGAGTGTCTTTTGTCATTTCACATAAATACCTTGTATTTTCATTTGATTGACATTAATGAATGAAAAAATCAGGAATTTCTTCCAAAGAGCAAGGGCCGCCCCTCTCTCTCTCTCTTCTCTCCCCCTTTTGCAGCTAAGAAGGCTGTATTATTGAGGTGTGAAGCATCCTCTATCAGGTGTGAAGATCGTCGTCGCCGCCGCCGCCGCCACCGTGCCGCCATCGCACCACCGTCGTGTTCGCCGGAGTTCTATCCATCCATAATAGATCCCCTTTCCACGAATTTCTTCTCCCAGCCACGGACTCTTCTTGAGCTCAAACTTTCAGGGTGAGTTCCAGAGGTTCCCCCCACGTCCTAGAAAAATTGGTTGGGCTTCCAACTTCCAATTTCCATTTTTCCATTTTCGTCCATCTGTTCCTTCCAGATCTGCCTATCTTCAGTCTAGATCCACAGCCACCCTGAGTTTCCCATCTCCGGACCTCCTTTGAATTTTTCTGGAACCCCCAAATTTACTTGAGGTTTTGTCCACCCTCCCCACCATTCAAGAATTTTATTGGAATTTCCACATGCCTCCACCTATTTTCTAAAAATCATTTTCAGATCCCCTTTAGTTCTGTCTGCTCCTGTCCAGATCCGACCACCCGCCATCTTAAAATAGCTTTCCATATCGAAATCTCCACCAAATCGATCATAGAAATTATTTCCGTTTTCTCTCTCTCCCCTCTACAATTTTCATGAAGAGCTTGAGGTCTGAATCTGAGGTCTACCCTACGGTCAACGACAGTTCTCAGGAAACTTCACTGTTACCCTAAGATTTGGGACCCTGTCAAACAGTAACTTCAAAAATCGACTAAGGCCAGATCCGTGCAGATCCAATTTGTATCTCTGGCCCTAGATCAAACTACTTCGAAAGATCTTTCCAACGATACCTTCTGTGCGTCAATTAGACGTCAGGATTGATCGCAGCAACCGATCTCGCCGGATTGTGCGCTGCAAAATAGAAGCAACCAGTCCGTGGGCAGCAACTCCAAAGCTTGGAGATCGGAGCCGATCGGCCTCCGACCGGCGTTCCCGCCCGACCACCATCCAGGGAGGCGCGCCACCAGGGGTCACCATCACAGCGGGACCCACCCCATTAGACCCGGAGGACAGAGCGGTCTGTGGGCCCCACGAACCCGTAGATCGCGCCGCCCGGACAGCACTAAACGCGGGTTTCGGCACCGACGGAGCGACATCAAGATGTTGCCCGTCAACCCAATTCGCGTGACTCCCGGGCCCCACATGTGATCTTTTACCTCCCTGCGTGGAGTGGGTCAAAACCATTGTACCGCTGTAATAATTGTTAATCGGGAGTCCAGTTTTGGCCGGGGTTGTCTTCCCCACACCGGGTGCGTGGAGGTACGATCGTAACTTCTTGGCATTACTTTGCTTCGCTAGTATATGGTCATATGCCGCTGTGAGAGCATAGGATTCTAGCCTGTGAGTCCATGTCACCGCTGTAAGTGAGAGAGTGACCCATCCCATGGCTCGATCCGAGCACGGAAGTGAGTCGGACCACCCTTAACTCTGCCGGTTCCTCAACCGTGCACGATCCGCGTTTCCCTCGCTTGGGACGACGAGTGAGCTTGCGATACTGTTAGCGACGTATAGCCCATATGAGCTCTTAGTGTCGGGCCTAGTGTCTCTCATGCTCGTATGTTGCTGGTCGTGTCCGCATTTAGAGTCCGAGGTCCATGTCACTTAGAGTCGGTTCCCGTGTCCATCCCGCATCAGTGTGCCTGAATGTCCACTACCCACCACCCCCATGGCCGTTCCCCAAGACCATGTGTCCGAGTGGTCATCCTTGGTCGCCCAATTCAATGCCTTCATGGCCCGACCCTTGGATTTCACCCATCTCATTTCTAAAGCCACCCTACCCAATGGGTCGACAACGGAACTCCATTTCATTCATGGGGAGTCAGATAATTAAGTTTCTTTTGATATCGTGGAGTCCCTCTCCAAGACGGGAAAGATTATCCGCGATGGTGATTTTACTTTTGTCGAGTTCGAAAGGATGATCGGCTCTGATTTTTACTGCGATGGCGCATGGTGCAATATTGGTATGCTAGCAGGACCATGCATTATGTTAGGGCGACCTTGGTTATAAGAGAGGAGAGCAATCTTTGACCGGGATAGGAGGACCTGTACCTTATATCCACCTCACCTACCCGGCGAGTTCGTCTTCCACGACGGCATTCAGCCGCCCACCTCTTTGTCACCAACCTCCCACCCATATTAGTCCGCTCCGCCTACGGACTCATGCTCACCACCTCTCCCGGAGCCCAACCATGTGGGTCCTAGTCATTTCTCCGATCCGTGTCCTTCACATTCCCCTACCATAGAGGACACACATACCGAGGATGTCCCACCCGGGCTCATTCTAGTGAGTTATGAGGCTGACCAAGAGTTGGTCTAGGAGTACCTTGCTAATGTTTCAGGGTTAGAGAGTGAGCCAATAGAGGGCCAGGGACTATTAGTCACCCCACTCACACCGGTCAACCTGGACCCATCTATTTCGCCCACTTTATCCTCGGTGGATCCCACCATCCCACTTTTACCTGTCTCTCCTACGGTAGTGCAACCACTGGAGACTACCGTACCACTGTCGACACCCTATGGTGACACAGTATGGTTTGATTTCTGCCATGCGTACGAGAGACAGTGTCCGAACTTCATTTTTGTCGTGCTTCACACTAGCCGTCTGGATTATATTCCTGTCACCCATCCCCATCCTCCACCAATTTTCATCGAATTTTAAAAGCCCTCTACCTATTTTTAGAAATTGTGTCTTTTCCCCAAATTCAGTTCTATCTCTGCTGTCCAGATCCGACCCCGAGTCAGTATAAAATCCACAAAAAAATCGAAACTTCCACCTAACCTTGCATAAGATATATCCCCGTTTTCCTCTCTTCGGCCTCTACAACTTTCATGAAGGGCAGGCTGAATCGAAGTTATTCATCACGGTCAACGCAAACTCTCAGGAAAACTTAGTTCTGTCCTGAGTTTTCGGATCCTGTGAACTAGTAGCTTGAATATTCGATAATGGCCATCAACGGGAAATTTAAATTTCTTTCTCCTGCCATAGATCGAAGGATTTCAAGTCAGATTTCCATCGGTACCTCTTGTGCGTCGATCCGACGTCAGGAGTGACCGCAGCAGTGGATTTCATCGGGACGCGCAGGTCAGAAACAGCAGTTCAGATCCGTGGGCAGCAACTCCGACGAGTGAAGAACGGAGCCGCCCGGCCTCCGGCCGGTGAATAAGCTCGCCGCCTTCCCAGGGAGCGCCCCTCCGGGCGTCCCCACCACAGTGGTGCCACCCCGGTCCCACGCGGCCCCACTGACCAGCACGTGGGTCCCACGATCGTGAGTACGTGTGCCGCCGAAGCTCCACAAGAAGCTACCCGTCAACCCGAACCCGCTACTCCTGGGTCCCATTGTGTCGCCCTTTACCGCCCTGCGTGGAGTGGACATTCATATTTATTGCTGTAATATTTGTGTAATAATTGTTCCGGGAGTATCAGTTCGGCCGGGAAGTCTTCCCCACGCCCGGTAGCGTGGAGGTATCGTATTCGCTCACATCTCGGCATTTGCTTTATTTCGTATATATTTCTTTATGCCGCTACTAGAGAGCATGCTAGGATCATAGCTCGCTATACTTTTTATATCACTGCTGCTGCGAGAGAGAGCGAGACCGTCCCGTGACCCGATCCGGGCACGAATTTATGAGTTGACCACCCTAGCTCTTTGCCGGTTTCTCAACCGCGCACGTCCGACGCTTCCCTCGTTAGGGATGATCGTGAGCTTGCTTAAACTCCAAGGGTTGCATATCCATTTGGAGTCGAGTCGCATGTCCATCCCGCATCACCCAGCCAAATCATCTCTGACAACGGTAGTCACTTCAAGAATCAGAAGGTGTACCGACTAGCCGATAAATACAAGATCGACTGGAGGGCATCATCTCCCTACTACCCTCAAGCCAATGGACTTGCAAAAGCCTTCAACAAGACGCTATGCACTCTACTAGCAAAGACTATCAAGGCAAATAAAAAAGATTGGGAAGAAAGAATGTACGAAGCACTCTGGGCTTACCGTGCAGTCTACAAGACCCCGACTGGCTGCTCACCCTACTCCCTCGTATACGGGTCGGAGGCTTTGGTGCCACTTGAGTTAGAGGTCCCCTCGTTGCGAATCGCCATCCAGCACAGACTGGTAAGTAGCGAGCAAACCAACGTAGAAAGAAGACTGGAGGAGCTCGCCGAGCTTGAAGGAAAGCGTCTCCGGGCGCAACAAAATATCCAACTCTATCAAGCCCGCATGACCCGTGCTTTTCATAAGCTGATCAAAGGATGGGAATTCAAAAAGGGCGACCTGGTAATGGTTAAAAGAAGAGAAGTGATGGCCTCCAACCCTAAGGGGAAGTTGGTTGAAAATTGGGTCGGACCGTATGTCATCTACCGAGTATATGAAGGGGGTGCGTATGTCCTTGTGGATCACAAAGGAGTCATCCAGTTCTCCCCCCTTAATGGGAAACACCTGAAGCTGTATCACACGGTTAAACCAGCATTCCCAGAGTGACTTATGTCCATCCTTGGTCTAGTGGCATTCCACCCTGGCCGAGGTCTACCGGTCTTAGTCTAGTGGCACTCTGCCCTAGCTAAGTTTTACCTACCTTAGTCTAGTGGCACCCTGCCCTAGCTAAGTTTCATCTGCCTTAGTCTAGTGGCACCCTGCCCTAGCTAAGTTTCATCTGCCTTAGTCTAGTGGCACTCGGCCCTAGCTAAGTTACATCTGTCTTAGTCTAGTGGCGCTCTGCCCTAGCTAAGTTTCACCTACCCTGGTCTAGTGGCATTCCGCCCTGGCTGAGCTCTACCCACCCTTAGTCTAGTGGCACTCCGCCCTGGCTAAGCTCTATCCACCTTGGTCTAGTGGCACTTTGTCCTGACCGAGCTACCTTTACCTTGGTCTAGTGGCACTCCGCCCGGATCGAGCTACCTCCACCTTGGTCTAGTGGCACTCCGCCCTGATCGAGCTACCCCTTTACCTTGGTCTAGTGGCACTCTGCCCGGACCGAGCTACCTTCCCCTTGGCCTAGTGGCACTCCGCCCTGATCGAGCTACCCCTTTACCTTCATCTAGTGGCACTCCACCCGGATCGAGCTACCTCCACCTTGGTCTAGTGGCACTCCGCCCTAATCAAGCTACCTCCACCTTGGTCTAGTGGCACTCCACCCTGATCGAGCTACCCCTACCTCAGTCTAGTGGCACTCCGCCCGGACCGAGCTACCTTCCCCTTGGTCTAGTGGCACTCCTCCCTGGCCGAGCTACTTATATCTTGGTCTAGAGGCACTCTGCTCTGATCGAGCTACCCTTATCTTGGTCTAGTGGCACTCCGCCCTGATCGAGCTACCCACACCTCAGTCTAGTGGCACTCTGCCCTGGCTGAGCTCGCATATAATAAAAAAGATCGCCAATCGGGCCTTACGCCCGAATCGGCTCAAATCTATCCTTTGCGCCAGCACTGTCTCCTTGCTGACGAATAAACCCTTTTCCTCGGCACAAGACTTCGCGTCCTAGCTCACCCTTATACAGCATTGCCATTGCGGGCCTTACACCCGAATCGGCTCAAATCTGTCCTTTGCGCCAGCATTGCTTTCTTGTTGATGAATAAATCCCTCTTTCTCGGCGCAAGACTTTGTGTCCTAGCCGACCCTTATACATCATTGCCATTGCAGGCCTTACACCCGAATCGGCACAAGTCTATCCTTTGCGTTAGCATTACTTTCTTGCTGACGAATAAATCCCTTTTCTGGCACAAGACTTCGTGTCCTAGCCGACCCTTATACAGTGTTGCCATTATGGGCCCTACACCCGAATCGACACAAATCTGTCCTTTGTGCTAGCATTACCTACTTGCTAACGAATAAGCCTTTTCCCGGCACAAGGCCTCGTGCCCTGACCGACCCTCTCAACATCCTCCTCTCATATGGGTTCAAAAAAAATGATGATAAAATAATGATAAAAATGGGGCTTAAAATAGAGGTGCCCCGCTGGCCTTGTTCCTAAACAAGGACAAGGGCAAAAATGGCTATCACCCGACTGTAGAGAAAACCTGAAAGGGCGTCGCAGGCAAAATCGGGTACCCCGTCACGTGAAAACCCGAGAGGGCACGTGGGCAAAAGTAAGAGGGGGCTGACTTCAGCAAAAATCTGAAAGGGTGCTTAAGTCAGTAATGTGGTAATTTAAGTTCCGCCTCACCCGCATTCTAGTGAAACTCCGAAAAGGGCGATCACCCCGATCCCTATCGGAAATCTTTCTCAACTTACTTCTGACCCTTGTCACCATCGACAAGGTCGGTCAGCCTTCTTATGACCCTTGTCATCATCGACAAGATCGGTCAACTTACTTCTGACCCTTGTCACCATCGGCAAGATCGATCAGCCTCCTTGTGACCCTTGTCATCATCGGCAAGATCGGTCAACTTCCTTCTAACCCTTGTCACCATCGGCAAGATCGGTTAGCCTCCTTGCGACCCTTGTCACCATCGGCAAGATCGGTCAGCCTACTTCTGACCCTTGTCATCATCGGCAAGATCGGTCGACTTACCTCTGACCCTTGTCACCATCGGCAAGATCGGTCAGCCTCCTTGTGACCCTTGTCATCATTGGCAAGATCGGTCAACTTACTTCTGACCCATGTCACCATTGGCAAGATCGGTCAGCCTCCTTGTGACCCTTGTCATGATCGGCAAGATCGGTCAACTTACTTCTGACCCTTGTCACCATCGGTAAGATCGGTCAGCCTCCTTGTGACCCTTGTCATCATCGGCAAGATCAGTCAACTAACTTCTGACCCTTGTCACCATCGGCAAGATCGGTCAGCCTATTTGTGACCCTTGTCATCATCGGCAAGATCGGTCAACTTACTTCTGACCCTTGTCACCATCAGCAAGATCGGTCAGCCTCCTTGTGACCCTTGTCATCATCGGCAAGATCGGTCAACTTACTTCTGACTGATGAGGGCATCTCACAGCGCACTCTTTGGCTCCGATCGCCTGCATCACTTTGAGGAGAACCGGCTATGATGATCTCATGTTATCTTTATTTTCATATCTTATTTATGTAATTTTTCATTATTGAGTCATGTGGTCATGAGTCCAATTTCATTTGTTTTGTATTAATTGGGCCTTCGTATCCTAGTTTGGGCCCATATTGGTTGTTTAGGATAGCTTTGGTCTTTTGTACAAATGCCAAGGGCATTTCAGTCATGTAAAGAGTTGGGTGCCTATAAATAGGATCCAACCCCCTTCCATTTAGAACACTTGATGCTTGAGAATTAAGATCCACATTTGAGTGACTTCTCCCTCCCCCTCTAGTTGGAGTGTGACTCTCCTTCTCTCTCTCTCTCTCTCTCTCTCTCTCTCTCTCTCTCTCTCTCTCTCTCTCTCTCTCTCTCTCTACTCACCTCTCCCAAGACTAATTCAAATTCGAATCTCCCTCCACTCCCACTTTCCAAGCACCTTTCCCTCTTCCCAAGGCATCCCCCACCCTTCCCTAGGCCCATCTTTACTCCCCATCACATCTCTTAAGACTAATTCAAATTTGAATCTCCCTCCACTCCCACTTCCCAAGACACCTTTCCCTTTTCCCAAGGCATCCTCCACCGTTCCCTAGGCACCCCTCCCTCTTCCCAAGGCCTCCTCCACCCTTCCCCAGGCACCCACTAACTCCCCAACCCCTCCCTAATTCAAAATTCAAATTCGTATCTCCCTCCATTCCCACTCCCCAAGACCCCTTCGCACTTCCCAAGAGAACCCTCCCTCTTCCCAAGGCATCCCCACCCTTCCTTAGACACCAATTAAATCCCCTTCCTCTCTCCAATTCAAATTTGAATTCCATCCCCCACATCCCAAGATAGAACCCACTAATCTCCAAGCCACTTTCCAACCCCAACCACTCACTCCCCTTCCCCATGCACAAACCCACACCCCAAGGCTGAAGGGGCTCAAACCCTAGGCCAAATTTGAATCTCCCTCCCTTGCTAGCTGCCCCTCACCCCTCCCCAACACCCCCTTCCTCCCCTGGTCGCCCTCCCTATTTCCCCTTGCTTCCCTTTGTCATCCCACCCTCATAGACACAACCCTACACCACCAGCCTGTTCCCAGCTCGCAGGCAGCAGCAGAGGTACCAGTTGCATAGGTGGCCACGACCTTCCCTCCAGGCTTCAGGTGGCATATCCTATACTGGAAGAAACCTCGTCGAGTCAGCTTCGCAACGGAGGTGGTCCCGCTGGCATCGAAGCTCGAAGCTGATCGGAGGAACGAATCTCGCCAGACTGTGCAGCCAGACCCTGACCGGCGACCTGAAGCTGAGTGTAAAGGCTCCCTCAACCAGCTCGGCTGAGCTCTTGGTGCGATATTCGGATGCCAAGAACTACATCCAGTCCTCTTTCAGTACCAGAAAGAAAGTGGTGATTCACCTGCCCGAGCACCTGGTTCCGGCCATTCTCGTCGAAGGTCGCAGACTGCTCCTATCTGTCCAGGTTGGACTGACCCCCACTCTTAAGCTCATAACTTTCTTCTCCAACCTCCGATTGTGGTCCCGTCAGTTTTCATTCGAAGCTACTTCATCCACGGTCGCGTTGCCACCAATTTCGCCTCCATCGGAGTTTGGTAGTACCCGGGACAGCTTCGACATCAGTACCCTTTGGTTCTACATCAGTCAGAACTCAGTCAGACCAGCCGAGTACTCCAAACTACAGCGACCGCCGGCGTCCACCAAATGGCGCCGAACTTGTACGGTCCATTTCCTGGTCAGTCCCAGTCGTCTCAGTGCTGATCCCGCCTCCGGCAACCTCCGGACGAGCTCGTGGCTGTCCCGACACCGACACCCTATCCTGCAGTCCCAAAACGGGCAGAACATAACAACTTGTGAAGACGACGACGTAGCACCTCGGCTCGACCTATGGACGACTACCAGCTCCTACGGCTTGCTTTTACCTCCCCCCTAGTTGACTCAACATCAGTCCCACCTTCCTGCAGCACCGGGAGACGCCCACAGCAGCTCAACATCCACTCTCTACCCCGGCTGGTCACATCGGGCAGATTCGGGTGCATCGGCTTTTCCCCTCCCCTTGCTTGGCCGGCTGAAGGCCCCTCTCTGTGTGGAGGTAGTTTTGGTTGTAAACAACTTAACCCCCACCCCAAGAACCCCCCTCCTGCGCGAGGTGTAGTGCTGTAACTATTTTATTTCCAGGTCAAGCGCCACCGACACGGCGTGCGGGTGCGTCCCCACGCTTCCCCGCTCGCCCTCGTCTTCGACCGGGATCGGTGTCTTCACACCGATCAGGTGAGTGACTGGTCCCTCCCTTGCTGGTCTACATTTTGCTAATTTAGTATTGTTTTTCATGCCCGTCGAACGGTGAGGGAGTGCCCGGACCCATAATTCTCTTTTGTGTGCCCACCGCGGAGAGTGAGTGAGAGCCACCCAACCCCACGCCCCGGCGTGCCGACCTCCCACGAAGTTGGGACTCCCAGCCCCTTAGGGGGTCTACCCATGCTAACCCACATGTCGGAACAATTGGGTCCCACCCCGGATCCTCACCACCATCCCCCGGTTGCCATCGAGAGATAGTGAGTGCCACGCGAGTGAGCCGCTAGCGTAAGTCTGTTGATTGTCTTTGTATGCGTGCGAGCCTAAGTCCTAGGTTCATCAATTCATCCATTATCATCTTAGGATCATGCCACATCAAGTGGTATCAGAGCGGTTATAGGCTTGTTCTCACAAGTCTAGTCTTGGGGCGTCTTCACACTAGGTCGCTCTTAGGTGCACACGCACACCCGTGCATAGCCAACCGGTTGTTTCATGAGCACACGAAGAGGGACCCATTATCAGCCCGACCCATCTTCTTCAAACCCTCCAATAGATCCCAATCCCCAAGGGAACCCCGCTGCCAACGAGCGTGAGCTCTTCGACCAAGTCGCCTTCCTCTTGGAGTCCATGACCAATATCTTAGGGCGGCTTGATGACATAACCGTCAGACTCACCCACATGAAGGAAAATAGGCCCGCCCCAAGGGTGGATGATAGAAGGGCACCTCCCCCATTTGAGGAGCCAGCCATAGGAGAGTTAAACCTCGACCATCCACTCAAGCATGGAAGGGATCCACTCCCGAGGAGAAATGAGAGGTGCCCTTAGGACAACCCGGATGATCACCTCTTGAGACTAGTGAAAGTTGATGCCCCCACCTTTGATGGGTCCTACCACCCAAGTGTCTACTTAGATTGGGAGGCTTCAATGGACCAATACTTTGATTGGTATCCTATGTCCGATGATAGGAGGGTTCGGCTTGCCAAAATGCAACTTACCAAATTGGCCAAGACCCATTGGTTGAACATTGAAGGGTTAAGAATGGTTAGAAGGCAAGCTCCCATCACCACATGGGGGGGGCATGAAAGAACAACTTAGGCTCAAATATGTTCCCCCCTCCTACCACCAAACCCTCCTAGATGAATGGCAGGCTCTAACCCAAGAGGGCAAATCCGTGACGGAGTATATCTAGAAATTTGATTATTACCTCCTCAAGTGCGGAGTCCAAGAGGACCATGCGGTCACCTTATCCCGGTTTAGGAATGGGCTTCAATTTCACATAAAGAAGGAGCTCTTCATGTGCCATGTGACCACCTTAGAACAAGCCTATCAAATAGCACGGGACGCCGAGAAATTCTCTCGATATCCCCGAATGGTTCCTCCTCGTGTGATGGACCCCAAGTCCATGGTGCCTCGGACCAATACACTACCCCCTCAACAGGGCATCCTTCCCAACCCCGTGGGAACTCTCCCCGTTCGAGCAGCCCCACCTAGTGAGACCCCTTCCTCTCGGCCCACAAATGGCCCTCTCAACCCCACTACCAATCGTCCCAACCCAGGACCTGCTCACCCTCCCACTAGAGCTACCCCTAACCACCATAGCGGGCAACAATGCTTTAGGTGCCTTGGGTATGGGCACTTCGCCAACCAATGCCCCACCAAGGGAGCTTCTAGTTTACTCATTGAGGAGACTAATCTCTTACCCCAAGTTGGGGTTGAAGAAGAGGTTGAGGTTTTTGAGGCCTCTCCCGATTGGGAGGAGGATTATGAAACCCACTACAATGAGGCCAATCAAGAACAACCTCCTCCACCCACCGACCCTCACCTTGGAGTGGTTAGGTGTACCCTCACTCAAGCCCAAGAACATGATTGGAGAAGAAACACCATCTTCCATACCTACATCCGGATAGGGAGTCATGCTAGGAAGGTCATCTTGGACAACGGGAGTAGTGTAAATGTGGTGTCCCCCGACACAGCCAAACTTCTAGGCCTCACCATTTCCTCACACCCAAAACCTTATCGGGTAGCTTGGATTGATGCTACATGCATACCTGTTAGCACTCGATGCCTTGTCCCCATCACATTTCAATCCTACCAAGGCCAAGTTTGGTGTGACATTCTACTAATGGAAGTAGGGAGCATACTCCTAGGGCGGCCTTGGATCTATGATGTAGATGCCACCTTCCTCGGGAGGGCGAACACTTGCATTTTCACCCATGAGGGAAAGAGAATCCAACTCAACCCGTCACCACCCCGCTCCCTCCCCAAGAAGATACCTCCTCCCCAAGAGGAATCTTCAACCCCTCCCTCTACCCCACACCCAACCCCATCAAATCCTAGCCCTAGTTTGACCATTGGGACTACTAAGAGCCTACACCTTATCACCAGGAAAGAACTTGAGCAAGAAGTCAACCAAGGGGGACATGTGTGTGCCATTGTCATTTACCTTGGAGAATCCACCCCAACCGACCCACACCCAATAGAAATCCAACAACTCCTTGAGGACTTCCATGATGTGTTCCCCGATGAGCTTCCGGATAAGCTACCACCCATGCGCGATGTGCAACATGCCATCGACTTTGTGCCCGGAGCTACCTTACCCAACCTCCCCCACTACAGCCTTAACCCCACCGAGCATGCCGAGCTTTGGAGGCAACTTGAGGAGCTCATCAAGAAGGGCTTCCTCCGCATTAGCAAGAGCCCATGTGCCGTCCCGGCTCTTCTCACACCCAAAAAGGACGAAACTTGGTGCATGTGTGTGGATAGCCGAGCCATCAACAAGATCACTGTCAAGTATATGTTTTCCATCTCTCGGCTAGATGACATGCTAGACATGCTTGCTAGAGCCACCATCTTCTCCAAGATCGACCTCAAGAGTGGCTATCACCAAGTTCGCATTAGACCCGGGGACGAGTGGAAGACCGCCTTTAAGACCAAGGGCGGTCTCTATGAGTGGCTTGTCATGCCCTTTGGCCTTTCCAATGCACCAAGTACCTTCATGCGCCTCATGACTGAGGTTCTCCGACCCTTCATTGGCATCTTCCTTGTCGTCTACTTTGATGACATTCTCATATATAGCGAGTCCAAGGAAGCCCACCTCGATCACCTCAAACAAGTGTGCACCGTTCTTAGGAAAGAGAGCCTCTTTGCCAACCCTGGGAAGTGTCATTTCTTAACCAATCAACTAGCCTTCCTAGGATTTATTGTCTCATCCCAAGGGGTATCCATGGATCCTGAGAAGGTCCAAGCCATTCTTGAGTGGCCCGAGCCCAAGACCCTCCATAAGACCCAAAGCTTTCACGGGCTAGCCACTTTCTATAGGAGATTCATCCGTGGGTTTAGCACCATCACCGCTCCTATCACGGATTGCCTCAAGAAGGGCACCTTTGTTTGGACTAGGGCAGTGTCCAAATCATTCCAAGAGCTCAAGGAAAAGATGACCCAAGCCCCTGTCCTTTGCCTACCCGACTTCTCTAAAGTCTTCGAGGTCACTTGTGATGCATCCGGGGTAGGGATTGAAGGAATTCTTAGCCAAGAGGGTCACCCAATAGCCTATTTTAGTGAGAAACTTTGTGAGGCTAGGACTAGGTACTCCACATATGACAAAGAGCTTTATGCCGTGGTTCAATCCCTTCGGCATTGGAGGACTATCTCCTACCCAAGGAGTTTGTGATCTTCTCGGACCACGAGGCCTTGAAGTACCTCAACACCCAACAAAAGCTCAATGCCCGTCATGCCCGTTGGGTAGAATACATTCAGGCCTATACGTTTGTCTTCAAGTACAAGATGGGTAGTGAGAATCGCGCCGCCGATGCACTGAGTAGGCGGGTAGCCTTGCTTTCCACTGTGCAGGTGGAAGTCACGGGGTTTGAGAGAATCAAAGGGGAATATCCAAATTGCCCCGACTTTGGGACTCACTACAGCACCCTCTCCACTCAACCCCACAGAGAACATGAGGGATTCATACTCCAAGAGAGGTATCTTTTCAAGGGAGCTAGGCTATGCATACCCCGAACTTCACTTCGAGACTTCTTAGTTTGGGAGTTGCACAGTGGTGGCCTAGCTGGTCACTTTGGGGTCCAAAAGACCATAGAGCTAATTGAGAGGTAATTCCATTGGCCCAGTCTCAAGAAGGATGTGGCCAACATTGTGGGACAGTGTCGTATTTGTGCCTCGGCCAAGCAAGTGAGGCAAAACACTGGGCTTTACACACCCCTTCCCATCCCAGACCGACCTTGGGAGGACTTGAGCATGGACTTTATCCTTGGCCTACCCAGGACCTTACGCAAACATGATTCCATCTTTGTAGTTGTTGACAGGTTCTCTAAGATGGCCCACTTTATCCCATGCTCCAAGACTTCAGATGCTTCTAGGGTCGCCCGTTTATTCTTTGATGAGGTAGTCCGACTCCATGGATTACCTAAGACCATTGTGTCCGACCAGGATGTGAAATTCACTAGTTACTTTTGGAAAACTCTCTGGCATCTGATGGGAACCCTCCTCAAATTCTCTACTGCTTATCATTCTCAAACCGATGGCCAAACTGAGGTCATCAATCGAAGCCTTGGGAACTTGCTCCGTTGCCTAGTCGGGCACCACCCCGAGATTTGGGATCTCCTCTTACCTCAGGCCGAGTTTGCCTACAATGATTCTGTCACTAGGTCCATAAGCGAGAGCCCATTTGAGGTCGTGCATGGTTATAGGCCTAAAAAGCCTTCACATCTTATTCCCCTTCCCCCACATGCTAGAGTGTCAGTCTCAGTTGAGTCCTTTGCACAGCATATCAAAGAGTTGCATAATGACATCCGCAAGCACATAGGAAAAAGCAATGACGCTTACAAAAGGCAGGCAGATGCTCGACGACGCCACTGCAAGTTCCAAGTGGGAGACTAGGTGATGGTGAGGACGGAGCGGCTCCTCCCGGGGCCCGCCTCCAAATTGAGGGCATGAGGTTTGGGATCCTGTCGAGTTCTGAGATGACTTGGTAGTAACACTTATGAGCTGGACCTGCCTGAGGGCTTTGGGGTACACCCTACCTTCAACGTGGCAAACCTGGTACCCTACAAAGGCCCCACGGTGGGACCCAGTGAGGAGCTTGAGCCTTTACCCTCCCTTGAGAGAGACACCCACGGTGGGACTCTACCTCCTAGCTTGAGAGGTCGACGTGAGTAGATGGAGGCAATACTGGATGAGCAAAGTACCATTACCAGGCACAGGGTGTACCAGCGCTACTTGGTGAGGTGGAAGAACCGTCTCCCAACAGAAGATACTTGGGTGAGCTGGGAGGACTTGCTACGCTTTGACCTAGATATTTTGGAGCACTACCACAGCCAGGTGGACTCATACTCGACGGGGTCGAGTTCTCCCCACCCCAGGGGATTTGATGAGGGCATCTCACAATGCTCTCTTTGGCTCGGATCACATGCATCACTTTGAGGAGAACCGGCTATGATGATCTCATGTTATCTTTATTTTCATGTCTTATTTATGTAATTTTTCTTTATTGAGTCATGTGGTCATGAGTCCAATTTCCCTTGTTTGGTATTAATTGGACCTTCGTATCCTAGTTTGGGCCCATATTGGTTGTTTAGGATAGCTTTGGTCTTTTGTACAAATGCCAAGGGCATTTCAGTCATGTAAAGAGTTGGGTGCCTATAAATAGGATCCAACCCCCTTCCATTTAGAACACTTGATGCTTGAGAATTAAGATCCACATTTGAGTGACTTCTCCCTCCCCCTCTAGTTGGAGTGTGACTCTCCTTCTCTCTCTCTCTCTCTCTCTCTCTCTCTCTCTCTCTCTCTCTCTACTCACCTCTCCCAAGACTAATTCAAATTCGAATCTCCCTCCACTCCCACTTTCCAAGACACCTTTCCCTCTTCCCAAGGCATCCCCCACCCTTCCCTAGGCCCATCTTTACTCCCCATCACATCTCCCAAGACTAATTCAAATTTGAATCTCCCTCCACTCCCACTTCCCAAGACACCTTTCCCTCTTCCCAAGGCATCCTCTACCCTTTCCTGGGCACCCCTCCCTCTTCCCAAGGCCTCCTCCACCCTTCCCTAGGCACCCACTAACTCCCCAACCCCTCCCCAATTTAAAATTCAAATTCGTATCTCCCTCCATTCCCACTCCCCAAGACCCCTTCGCACTTCCCAAGAGAACCCTCTCTCTTCCCAAAGCATCCCCACCCTTTCCTAGACACCAATTAAATCCCCTTCCTCTCTCCAATTCAAATTTGAATTCCATCCCCCACATCCCAAAATAGAACCCACCAATCCCCAAGCCACTTTCCAACCCCAACCACTCACTCCCCTTCCCCATGCACAAACCCACACCCCAAGGCTGAAGGGGCTCAAACCCTAGGCCAAATTTGAATCTCCCTCCCTTGCTATCTGCCCCTCACCCCTCCCCAACACCCCCTTCCTCCCATGGTCTCCCTCCCTATTTCCCCTTGCTTCCCTAGGTCATCCCACCCTCATAGACACAACCCTACACCACCAGCATGTTCCCAGCTCGTAGGCAGCAGCAGAGGTACCAGCTGCAGAGGCGGCCACGACCTTCCCTCCGGTCTTCAAGTGGCATATCCTGCACCGGCAGAAACCTCGTTGAGTCAGCTTCGCAACAGAGGTGGTCCCGCCGGCATCCAAGCTTGAAGCTGATCGGAGGAACGAATCTCGCCGGACTGCGCGGCCAGACCCTGACCGGCGACCTGAAGCTGAGTGTAAAGGCTCCCTCGACCAGCTCGGCTGAGCTCTTGGTGCGATATTTGGAGGGAAAGAACTACGTCCAGTCCTCTTTCAGTACCAGAAAGAAGGAGGTGATTCGCCCACCCGGTTCCGGCCATTCTCGTCGAAGGTCGCAGACTGCTCCTGTCTATCCAGGTTGGACCGACCCCCACTCTTAAGCTCATAACTTTCTTCTCCAACCTCCGATTGTGGTCCTGTCAGTTGTCATTCGAAGCTACTTTAACCACGGTCACGTCGACACCAATTTCGGAGTTTGTTAGCACCTGGGGCAGCTTCGACATCGGTACCCTTCGGTTCTCCATCAGTCAGAACTCAGTCAGACCAGCCGAGTACTCTGAACTACCGCGACCGCCGGCGTCCACCAAACGGCGCCGAACTCATACGGTCCATTTCCTGGTCAGTCCCAGTCGTCTCAGCACTGATCCCGCCTCCGGCAACCTCTGGGCGAGCTCGTGGCTGTCCCGACGCTGACACCCTATCCTGCAGTCACAAAACGGGCAGAACAGAATAACTTGTGAAGACGACGACGTAGCACCTCGGCTCGACCTCCGGATGACTACCAGCTGCTACGGCTTGCTTCTACCTCTCCCCTAGTTGAATCAACATCAGTCCCGCCTTCATGCAGCAATGGGAGACGCCCACAGCAGCTCAACATCCACTCTCTACCCCGGCTGGTCACATCGGGCAGATTCGGGTGCATCGACTTTTCCCCTCCCCTCGCTTGGCCGGCTGAAGGCCCCTCCCTATGTGGAGGTAATTTTGGTTGTAAACAACTTAACCGCCACCCCAAGAACCCCCCTCCTGCGTGAGGTGTAGTGCTGTAACTATTTTATTTTCAGGTCAAGCTCCACCGACACGGCGTGCGGGTGCGTCCCCACGCTTCCCCGCTCGCCCTCGTCTTCGACCGGGATCGGTGTCTTCACACCGATCAGGTGAGTGACTGGTCCCTCCCTTGCTGGTCTACATTTTGCTAATTTAGTATTGTCTTTCATGCCCGTCGAACGGTGAGGGAGTGCCCGGACCCATAATTCTCTTTTGTGTGCCCACTGCGGAGAGTGAGTGAGAGCCACCCAACCCCACGCCCCGGCGTGCCAACCTCCCACGAAGTTGGGACTCCCAGCCCCTTAGGGGGTCTACCCATGCTAACCCACATGTCGGAACAATTGGGTCCCACCCCGGATCCTCACCACCATCCCCCGGTTGCCATCGGGAGATAGTGAGTGCCACGCGAGTGAGCCGCTAGCGTAAGTCTGTGGATTGTCTTTGTATGCTTGCGAGCCTAAGTCCTAGGTTCATCAATTCATCCATTATCATCTTAGGATCATGCCACATCACTGACCCTTGTCACCATCGGCAAGATCGGTCAGCCTCCTTGTGACCCTTGTCCCCATCGGCAAGATCGGTCAGCCTCCTTCTGACCCTTGTCATCATCGGCAAGATCGGTCAACTAACTTGTGACCCTTGTCATCATCGGCATGATCAGTCAACTTACTTCTGACCCTTGTCACCATTGGCAAGATCCGTCAGCCTCCTTGCGACCCTTGTCATCTTCGGCAAAATCGGTCAACCTACTTCTGACCCTTGTCACCATCGGTAAGATCGGTCAGCCTCCTTACGACCCTTGTCATCATCGGCAATACCGGTTGACCTACTTCTGACCCTTGTCACCATCGGCAAGATCGGTCAGCCTCCTTGCGACCCTTGTCATCATCGGCAAGTCCAGTCGACCTACCTCTGACCCTTGTCACCATCGGCAAGATCGGTCAACTCCCTCATGGCCCTTGTCATCGTCGGCAAGATCGGCCAGCGTCTCCTCAAGCCCGACTTTACCCCGAGAATTGAGTTCAAAAAAAAGGAAGAAGAAAAGAATGATGAATAAAAATGAGGCTTAAAATAGAGGTGCCTCACCAGACTTACTCGGATATTTTGAGTAAGGGCAAAAATGGCCATAACCCGGCTGTGACGAAAACCCGAAAGGGCGTCGCGGGCAAAATCGAGTACCCCGCCACGTGAAATCCCGAAAGGGCGCGTGGGCAAAAGCAAGAGGGGGCTGGCTCCGACGAAAATCCGAAAGGGCACTTGGGTCGGTAATGTGGTTACCATAAAAACATGTGCTTTACCTTTTGGTGACACTCCCATCAGTTGTCCCGTCGGTAATGAAATCCACCCAGAGTAGACCTTTCATATATTCTGATAAAGCACACCCATCTCCTGGCATCGGCATAAACCCAATGCCGATAATGAAGTCTTTTTATGATCACACGGCACCTCGCCGTGATCAATATTATAACCTGTCTAAGATGGACCTTTCGTCCTTTTCAATGGGACATGTGAATCCTTCATACGCATACATCAGCCAGCAGTCGTATTTGCAGCATTTCTGGCCAACGGGACTTACATTTGTACCAGTTTAGGCAACCTCTGGAACCCCGGCACGCGGTGGAGCAAGGCCCGCATCCTTTCCTTGAAAGGGTGGATGCTCTCCTGCGGTACAGATACGTGTATGTTTCCATACAGGTCGCCAGAATTGTCACAAGATATGACAGAGTACAAGTGTGAAGGTGGACACCTAAAGCATCAAGAGAAACTTGTATTTCATGACAAAAGGGGAGAAGTGGATATAATAGGGGCCCTTCAAGGGGGATGGATTACAAAAGGCAGATCAGCTAAGACCGCCTGAAGATATCTTCAAAGTCAATAAGCCCGACATGTGGAGCCGCTCCCAGTTCACGGAGTTGCATTTCCTCCTCCTGAATGCGAGTCATCTCAGTTTGTAGGGATGCAACTTGACCCTCTAGCAAGGTGGTCTCCTCGATGCCCTGGACTTCTGCAGCTTCCAGCAGTGGTATCTCAGCTTCGACAGCATTTAATTCAGCCCAAAGTTCTTCCCGTCGACTACATAGGAATTGGGCACGAGCCGCTGAAGCTTCAACCTGGGCCTTGCTCCTATGAAGATCAGAATTCAAAGACTCCAGCTCCGTCTGACAGTCGGCTTTCTGCAATTTGAGGGCCATCAGCCGGTCGTCCATTACCTGCCCGAGAAAGTCTCGGCGATTCACAAATTTCAGTAGGAACAACACCCGCTGGGTCCAGATATCCATGGGACAGCCTAGTGCCTGCAGCCCAACTATCAATCGTTCAGCCACTTCCTTCAGTTGGAGGTAAGACAATGTCGGCTGAGATTCTACGACTTGACGAAATATCCTTAAATGCTGCCAGACAAAGTCCTCTTACAAAGTAAAGCCGAGGGAAGCTACCGGTGCCACCTCAAAGGTCACCTCCTTGTCTATGGAAGCCCATAAGCCGGTGTCGGGCTCGGAAGAAGAAGATGAGACAGCCACCAAAGCTGAAGTAGCAGGCACCACAACAGCGTGCTCATGCTCCGTCGGGCTCTTTGAAGAACTCTCTTCTCCAGGTACTGGAAGAGGCAGAGGTCCCGACTCTATTACTGGCACGGATGGAGCCGCAGGGTCAGGCACAATAGTCATTATGGCCGCTGGGACGAAGGCAGAACCCCTCGACGGATCAACTTCAGCTCTCAATTCTGTTGCAGGCACCAGGGCGAGACTTTCTCCCAGTGGGCTCAACTCCATTGATGATACTTCGGCAGCTGCATGTACTCTTACTGGCACAGGGTGAAGTATACTAACTGCCTCCGAAGAAGACACGGTGGCAAGCGGTAGCATATCCAAAGCCTCCGATGGCACAATGATGGCATCAGAAGATGATACCAAAAGGCGATCGGCTGTGTTAGATTCTTGGAACAAGGTTTCAATAAGCACCGAGATGGCAAAGAAGAATGAAAAGTCATGCAGCTCGGCGAAAGGGTGGGCAGAACTTACTGTGGCCACAACACCCATCTCTTCGAGTGCCTGTATAGAAGACTCTAACTCTGCAGATGAAGCAACAAAAGGGGGAGTTATTTCCACCTCCATGTCTATTCCGGCAAATTCTTCCTACAAAATTCCCTCAGATGATGGTGCCAACAACCTTGGGGGACTAAATATTAAAGGAACGCTCAACAGCATGGAGGGTGCCACTGCCCCTTTGCTGGCCACCGCAGGTGCTTGTGCGTCACCTTCTGAAGAAGCATAATCAACCTCTTCGTCAGAAGGGGTGGCAGAACTGCTGGAGGAGATGTCTATGCTAATCTCGGGTTGGCCCGCCTCCTCTGTCGCCTTACGGGCCGCTGAGCGGGTGATTACACGCCGCGATGGGATGGCTCCTTTCTTTAACGTAGTCTTGTGTCCTTCATGCTGTAAAGGAGCATCCACAGCAGGCGTCTCAACCATAGTATTAACCACTCCTGCCGCTACAACACAAAGATATACATAAGGCAGGGCAAGAAGATCACTAAGAAGATAAGAGTCGGAAGGATAGCAGTCACTTGGCTCACCCTCGGCCTCACCGGCAGGCGTGGGAGAAGGGAGTCTGATATCCTCCTCAATGGTGGGGAGACTCTCCCCTATGGTTTCAACTGTCCCAGTTGCCCCTACCGTGGCCATGGCAGAAGACCCCATATCCTCCGTCTCCAAGGTGACCTCCTCAGCACTCGTAGTGGTGCCAGCTGCTCCTTGAGCTGAAATCCGACAAAGAAGGTGTCAAAAGAATGAAGATGCCATGAAAAGAATCATTCCTATAGGCCACGAAGAAAAGTAATGTCACCTTCAGCTACTTGATAAGTGGCCTCCTTCTGAGCGGCAAACTGTTCAAATGATGGCACATTAGGTAAAGGAGCCTCAGCCGCATCAGTCGAAGACTGCTTCGAGGAAGTTTTTCGAGCTTTCTTCGCTCGGCCTATTGCAACTTTCAACACGGAGGCCGCTCTCTTTTTACCAGGTGGCAGTGGAGTAGTGGTCGGCACTGGTGCGGGAGCATCAAAATATTCTGGCTTCTGGGCTTGGGAGATGATCTTCCTGTAAAGTCCCTGTTACTTTATATCTGGGCGATCTGTCAAATGAGGCATATGCCGTTATAAGGAGAACGGAGCAACGAGCTACTCTACATGTCAACTGAAGAAGACTTAACCTGTCGAGCCATTATAAAAAGATGAGAGGGGCCAATACTGATAAGCCACCTCCTTGCTTCGGGATGCAGCCTCCCGAACGAGCCAGCAGACATCGCCAATCTTCTTACACTTCTCGGCTAGGTCAGCCAAGTCCGCATGACCATGGGAAGCTATGCAATGATATAAGCCAAGGTAGTCGAAACCCCAGCCGTCGGCATAATGAAAAGATACAAACAAAGGTTTGTCCAGGACATTCGCTACAAGATTGTCAAAGGTCAGCCCATGGACATTCATCAAGACGAACAGCCAAGACGTATGCTGATAGTATGTTGGCGTTCTGTCCTCTCTATTAACAAACGCCCGGTACGGGCAAAAGTGGTCAACCTCACACTTCCATGAAACTGCTTTGGAGAGCAGCTCTTCAATGGGAAATGGGTACTGCTGAAGCTCCAAGCGGGAATCACCAATTTGGCACAGATGTTCTAAATTCTGCGTGAAAGTATCTTCATCTATGTCAGCAAGCACAGGCACCAGCTGTTCAGCCGCTTCCTCTTTCGTAGCCTTCCTGCGTGCTATATACGCATCTACCTCCTTCGGATGTTGGGAGAACAGCCTCTTCAAATGGGCTTCATCAATATCAAAAAATGGCCCGGGTTGTTGGCTTAGAAAGGTGCGCTCGGCTACATCCCAGCATGTCGTTCTGGCATTGTGGTAAAAACCGGTTCGAGCATTCCACCATTTCACATATTCCAGAGTGACCCGGGGTACGCAGTTCGGCACCGGCATTCTGAAGACATTGGCATCCCGACGGTGGAAGTAATCCCACCAGGAGCGACCCTCGCTTGCAACAGCCGAGCTATGCTTTGACCTGCTGTCCAAGGGAAACTGAGCAGCTGAAGGCGGGATGTGCTGATCATATCCGAAATTTTGGCCAAATCTAAAAGGGTAGTAGGGTTCTAGATGAACCACACCCCCCTTTCTGAACACTAAGACACTGGGGTGAATTGATAAAGCCCAGTCAATGAGCTCAGGCTCCAGGATTGGCCGGGTCACTATGTTGCCCGAAATGAAATGTGTGAAAGTCTCCACTACCTCGAGCTTGCACTCACGCTGGCGGTTCCCCAATGGGGCAGAATGTGCTGCTAAATTCCAGAAATGAATGGTCCCCGCTGAGTCCATCGGGACCCTTGTCAGCCGACCTCTGATCGAGAAAAGCTGCTGAGACACTGGGCCGGGTTCAGCACTTACAAATTCCAGCATCCTGGGGTACAATGTAACTGTCTGCAAGGTCCTGGGAGCCAGTTCTGGAAACAAATTGCATACCCATGTGTTGAAGAAATGAAATGGCCCCACTGTTCTGAAAGAGCGGGGGATCCGATGCCTATGAATGTCTCCCAGAGATTTATAAATCAGTCAAAGTGCTGCTGGACATAGAGCGAGCCGCATGCCCAAGCCATCTAACAGGCCGGATATATTACCTCCGGCATAATAATTGTCTCATCTCCCTGCGGGAGAGCGAAAGTGCACAATCAAAAGGTGAGATAAGCAGCACAATGAGTAAGGGGGTCCGCCCCAGTTGGATTCGATCCTCCACGGCTGATCCGCCAAAGTGAAGCAGGCAGCTCTGACTTGAATTTGGGAGGCTTGCTGGGCTTACCCACAACAGGAGCCACATGAGGGAACTCATTGTACTTCAGAGGGTCGCCAAAGAAATACTAAATCCAGTGTCTTACTCGGACTCTCAGCTTGCTACTCTTCTCCCGGGTTTGATATCCCCTGGATGATCCCCTGTTAAGTGCCATGCAGAGGGAGTGGTATGCTTTCATCAAATACCGATATGAGAAGCCGAAGTAATACTGACCCTCACCGTCAGTTTCATCCTTGATGAAGTCATGAAGGCAGACCTCTTCGTAAGGCTCTCCATCAATCGGCAAACCCGACAGCTGTGACAAGCTCCAGAGGTCCAAAGAAGTTTTGCCCTCTACTGTGTAGAAAGTATTAAACTGTGGGCAAAACACTTCAAACATGCCGCAGCACAGTCCTTTTGAAATAGGATACCTGAAACGGGATGCATATACACTGTGATATACCCCGGCCCTGACCAGTAAAGGAGCATATTCCTTCAGAACATATTCCGTAAATTCTACCGCTCCCACGCGGAAAAGATGAGCGTCGGTCACTTTTGTGTCTGCGAACCATCCAACAGCAAACTGAAACTTGAATTGAACAGCCAGGCAGTTCAGAACAAATGGCTCATCTCTGTAGCCCCACTTGATGGGCGCCAAGAATAAACCGTAGCCGGGTTTCTCTCTGTTGACCCGACCTGTAGCAGTGTCCCACCTGGCCGGTGTGAATTCTAGAGCCCGCGTCAGCATCTTCTACTCCCCCTCCAGCTCTGTTACTCCCAAGACGGCGTTCCACTTACGCCACTCTCCCGGTAGATAGATGGTGTCTCCACGATATACGGAGCCTTTCAAGCTATGTCTAT
Source organism: Amorphophallus konjac (assembly GCA_022559845.1). Taxonomy (NCBI): domain Eukaryota; kingdom Viridiplantae; phylum Streptophyta; class Magnoliopsida; order Alismatales; family Araceae; genus Amorphophallus; species Amorphophallus konjac. The sequence goes on from CM040123.1 coordinate 239,239,455, forward strand.
CCACCAACATGGCCCGTTCTACCATCCGAGCCAGCATGACATCTCTCTTTCCCGATACATTGAAGGTGCAGATGAATGGTGCGAGATGGTGATCCTTCGGAAAGTTCGGACGATAGTCGCCACCACGATTGAAGTCCAACCCATCCTTAGTGGTCAGGACGCGAGATGTAGACACTGTCTCCATTTCTGAGTCGGAAGATTCGTCAACTATGGCGATCCACCCAAGACCTCGGTCCAGCTGTCCGATGTTCCTCCAAGTCACAATTGGGCCGAATACTCCACCCTAGGAAGAAGCATCAACATCAACAGTTCCGGAAGCAGCACGGCTAGAAGTGGCGGCCATTTTAGCAACTGCAGACAAAAATCAAAGAAAATAAGACAACGTGAAGACAGAAATAGAAAAGAAAATTTCAAGAAAATTTTGACAGCACCTCCCCATATCCGGGGTATGCCCAGAAGTCAAAAAGGAGAACACCCACCAAGAGGGGGTGACTCCGTAATGAAGAGGGACGTAGTCCCGTGAGAGAAGCAACAGAAGGGGAACTCACGATGAAAAAGAAGAATGGGGAGGGAGAGGGCCCTCACTCCAATCACCGCCGCGGTGGAAGGTGGAAGGTGAAGAGAGAGAGAGCTCATATGAAAATGAGCTCTCCTCCTCCCTCTCGGTGCTAAATAGGGTGAGAACCCTGAGGCGCACCGAGATCACCCCACGCAGAGAGCGCATGCGACAAAAGGCGCGCCGACGCCGACCCACGCCGGGAGCGACAGCAGAAGAGAAGGCACGCCGATATCGGTCGCGCGGAGAGCATTACCTCACCGAGAGCATCAAAGAAGGAGGCGTGCCGAGACCAGTGCTGTGCCGATATGGAGCCTGCGCCGTTTGAGTGTTGTGCCGAGATGACCGTGCCGTCAATGGTGCCGGATTGCTCACTCTGGGAAGCTGCAATCAGGAGATTAAACCTAAATTCCTAGTGTCTATCCGAGTACGTTCACAAAGTACTGGGGCTATACAAGCAGAATGAAGATTCAAAGTTATGAAAATGCACAATGAATAGGAGCAAGCCTGAAGAAAATACAATACACGGTGCAATATACACCCGCAGGTCCCGTGCCACTCATCCTTCGCTTACGCCACCTGCGGGTGGGGGGCATTTGTTGACACCTAAAATATACAAGAAGAAGCCAAAAGCAAGCTTAGGGCTCTGAAGACCAAATCAAGGGCGCAGCCTCTGTGCCATCCCTGAAAGTTCTGAGAATCAGAATAGACGAGGTTCACTACCCCTAAACACTCTGTTCGGTTGAAGCCACCTCTGGCTAGGCCGCTGCCCAACATGACTATCATTCCAATAGTCAGGCTGATAGAATTATGACAAATTCCAGGCAATCATCTGCCTGCTGAAGAGAAGCCTCAGATAATTCTGATTCTCATGAAAAGGGGTTCACACTGCCTCACACATGTGCGTGAACGCAAGGTGTTAAACAAGTCTCAAGAAGAATATACCAAGAAACCCACCAGAACAATGAAAAGAAGCCCATTAGATGAGCCCCTTTCGGCGCCAAGTTACGAACAAATGGGCCAAGTCCAATACGAAGCCAGGCGCGCTGAGACGACGTATGCTGGGGAGCTCCGGGGAGTTTGTGCCGAAAGCAAAGGGCCATCCTTCTATAAAGCAGCTGCCTTCGAAGCTGAATAGAGAAAGAGGCACAGAGTGAGAGACACACAGAACAAAGAAGAAAAAAAGAGAGAAGAGGGAACAGAAAGAGGGACCGAAAGAGAGAAAGAAGTCTTGAAAGATCGGAGGGGAGGTTCAAGGTGGGATCGGGTCCAGGGTGCCCTGAGGGGCTATAATCTTCCCTTCCCTTATCTTTTATTTGAATATGCTTTTCTTTGTTGGGTCCGCTTCCGAGCATCTTTGTTCCAGTAGCATCGAATGCCAATGTAACCCTACTGTCAAGGATATAGTCTGTGTGTAATTTCCTTAGTTTGATTCTCTTCAGAGCTAAATGTGTGCACTCCATTTGAATGAAATGGTTAACAAAAGGGGCTGAAGTTCACCCTTTCTTTCCCTTTTTCCCTCTGTATCCGAGATTCACTGTATTCGATAGCTACTGCAAACGAAGTAGATCCTATCGTATACCCGTCTTCTAGATCTGCTAAGTGTGTTTCTACCGTATTTATTTCCAACCTCACAGCCACATTGAGAGCCTGAGACAGTCCATCTCATGGCTTCTCATTTGTGAAACAAAGAGGGATACGCTCGAGTCAGAGCTCATGAGTTTTCATCTGTAACCCTGCTCCCTGTGAGGCCCCAGAGTGAAGATCCCCTTCTCCCCGAAATAGCCTCATCCTCCCTAGAACCATCTCAAAGACCCTTTGAATAGATTCCTCAAAACCTTGGGTAAAACACCTCAAAGGCCTTGAATAAACCCCCCTTCAAAACCCCCAAAAAACTCTCTGAAACCCTTAGCTCCTGACCCCTCTGAAACCCCTTGAAACCCTATCCTAAAAAACCTCCCGGTGCCACCCTCGCTCGGCGCGAGTCCTGCGCCGAGTGCTTCCCGCGCCGGTTGAACTTTCTCCATCGCGCCGAGGCCTATTCTCCTTGTCGTGCCGAAGCCTTTATATCCTTCGTGCTGAAGCCAGCCAAGCCGATAGCTTCGTGCCGATACCCTCAACAGTTCTGAGCCTTGTGATCCCTGGTCACAAGACCCTATCACTCTGAGGAGAAATTGATGAGGACATCACCAGCTTTCCCCTTTGTTCGAGGATCCAGAAGCTCGCCAGCTATGCTACATCTTGTCCGCCACTATATTTCGAGTCATATGATGTAATTTTCATTTTCTTATCATGTACTTTTCCTTTTATTTGAGTCCAATACCTAGGTTAGGTAGCTATTTACCAAGTCTAGAGTCATTATGTTGGTTAATGGGCCCAATTATATGGGCTAGGCCCAGGGGCGCCCCCTTCCCCTTGGTTAAGTGTTAGTAGTCCAAAAGTCAAGGACTTATGTGAAAATATGGGATTCCTATAAATAGGACCCCAATCCCTCATTTGGAAGCTAATGAAGTATTGATAAAAATTTGCCAAAAGCATTTGTACATCTCTCTCTCTCTCCCTCTCTAGCTCTCTCTCTCTCTTCTTCTCTCTCTCACTAAAAGGGGCGAACCCCTCTCTCTCTCCTCCCCCTCTCTCTCCCAATTTTGCCCCCCTCTCTCTCCTCCCTCACTTGCCACATCATCCCCCCCATTGAATACAACCCTTCACCTCCCAAGACTCATAAACCCCCTTTACTCCCACCACTCCCCAAGCAACCCTTCCTCTTCCCCATACAACCCTTCACATTCCCAAGGGAGAATCCCTTCTCCTAGACACCCTTTCCCCTCCCCAAAGCAACCCTTCGCATCCCCTAGGCCCCCCATTAATCCTTCCATTAATCCACCACCCACACCCAAGAGACACCCCCATTCCCCTAGGCCATTTGCGCCCCCACCATCCACCACCTCCCAGCCCATTCCCCACACCAGGTCCGCCCCCTGCCAACCTCCCCCTCTCCCCTCTCACACCCCCAAACCTCCCTCCCACATTCACAACCAGCAACCTTCCATCCCTCTTTGCTACCCCTCCATCCCTTACCTTCCCATCTCCACCAACAACCCCCCCTTCTTTTAACACTGCCTAGTTCGCAGGTAGCAGATTGGGAGCCGACTTGCAGAACCTGCTCCGGAGTCATACGGAATCTCCTGAAGGTATACCATACATCGCCGGAAAGATCGTCCAGATAGCTTCGCAGCCGAGGTGGTCTCACCGGCATCCGACATCCCTACTGTCCGTGGTGCCCATTCTCGTGCGGCTGCGCCAGATTTGAGCCAGAACCTGAGGTCTGTTTAGCAGAGGTTGCACCAACGTCAACAGCGCGATTCAGCCTGAACTCTAATCTGATAGTTGTTTCCTCTCCAAGTCCTCTTCATGTGCGAGGTGGAATCGTCCCGTTCCGACTTCACTACAGATCGTGGGGCCCATTCTCGTGCGGCTCCGCCAGATTTGAGCCAGAACCTGAGGTCCGTCTGGTAGAGGCTGCACTGACGTCAACAGCACGAATCAGCCTGAACTCTCTTCTGAGAGTTGTTTCTTCTCCAAGTCCTCTTCATGTACGAGGTGGAATCGTCTTGTTCCGACTCCACTACAGATCATGGTGCCCGTTCTCGTCCAACTGCGCAGCCAGGACCAGAACCTGAACCAGAGCTGCAGTTCAGAAGCCGCCACGCCCTCACCTCTGATCTCCTGAGCGTGCCACTTGGCCGAGGCGAAGATCCCCCTGTCCTCCATCCAGAACAGCAAGCGGGGTCTCGTTCGGAGTTGGGAGCTTCCACTTCCGATTTATTTCCCCCAGGTGCGCAGATCTGTCCTGCCAGGGACTGATCAGACCCCCTCTCCTTGTTCGGGCTCCTCCTCCCTGCTCCGACGTTGCCTAGAGCCCATCTCGGTTGCTGATCTAAGAGACTTGACCACGCTCGCAACCGTCCTGATCCCACCTCAATTGGATCACGGGAGCGATCGGAGTGAAGTCACCAACCTGATGCTACAACCTGCACCCCATCCGAGGCACAGCGGAACAGCACCAGTCCACCATCTGCCCCGGCCAGCGTCGGCAACTTCTGGAGACAAAAAAATTCAGGGTCCATCCTGGTCCAGTCACCGACGTTTCAACGCTGATCCCGTCTCATTTCGAGTCCAGGAGCGAGCTCAGCGGAGTCGACATCCAGTACCTAGCAGCGGGCAGAACCGGCAAGCAGCACTCCGGAAGGGCGAACCGGTCCCGTTCATAGTTCCTTGGCTCTCCCCGCCTGGCCGGCTTACCGCCCCTCCCTGCGCGGAGGTAGTGTTTGATTGTAACTATAATCTCCCCACCCCAAGTTTCCCCTCCTGTGCGAGGCGTAGTGGATGTAATTAATTTCAACAGGTTGAAGCTTCATCGACGCAGCGTGCGGGTGGCCCACGGTTCCCCGCTCGCCCTCGTCTCCGACCGGGATCGGTGTATTCACACCGATCAGGTGAGCTTCGGGTTGCCCTACTCTACTGGAATTGCTTTGCTTGTTTAGTAATGCTTCTTAGTGCCATCGGTCGGTGAGTGAGTGCCCGATCTCAAAATATCATCAATTTGAGTGCCACCGCGGAGCGAGTTGTGAGAGAGCCACTACATCCCACGCCCTTGGCGTGCTGGCCGCCCACGGAATTGGGGCATCCCAGGCCCTTAGGGGTTCAGCCCAAGCTAGTCAAATCCCCGGAAAGGCGAGGTCCATCCTCGGACCCTCACCACTATCGCCAGTCCACCTACGGACCCGGGTGTGTGCGATGCGGGTGAATCCGCTTGAGTGGGTCCGCCGTTCGGATCGATTGCTTGCAAATTTAAGTCCGAGGGGTTGTGTCACATCAACTTGGTATCAGAGCAAGTTTTAGACTTGTCTCTATGAGTCTAGTCCTAGGGCATTGACATTTGAGTCTTTCTTGCATCATGTTTTCCATCACTCCCTTGCATGACCACCCTAGGGAGACACCCCAACTATCTATGGACCAATTTGACGCTTTCATCAACAAATGTCATAACTGTATAGATACCCTCACCTCCTGGCTTGATCGGCTTGAAGCAAAAGGGAACCACGGCCCTAGGGCTTGGTCACCTCGGGATGGATTTAGAGCCAATGAACCCCCACTTAGGAGCAATGGCCTTAGAGTCTTGCCTCCCCGGGATGAATTTGAATGGGAAACCAAAGGACCCAGATACCCATGGGAAGAGATGAGGAATGAGATTAAGAAGATCTTCACTCCCCCTTTCCCTCCCAGTCAACCCAAGACCTCCCTTAGGGCCCAAACTCCACCACCCCAAATAATTCCAACCCCGATCACCACCACCATTCAAACCAAATTGGCCACCACCCAACCCACAAATCCTCCTCCCACCCCTTCCCAAAAGGAACTTAAAGAGGTGACCGAAGTCTATGAGGCTCCCCTAGATTGGGAAGAAGAATATGAAGCTCAATTGGGTCAAGAGAACTCGTTCCTTCCCAAAGAGAACCCATTGAGCCAAATTAGGTGCACCCTTCCCCATGAGTTACAAGATCTCCAACCTAGGCCTCCACTACTACCCCTCCCCATTCTATCCCAAGTCCCCCATTACCCACCACCCAAAGAGCACCACAGGCCGGTCATCATCACCCCACCCACCAAGGACCTACTCACCTCCTTGGTAGAGGAAACCATGATACCCACACCCGACCCCCTAGTAGGGAACATCCCAGAACCACTCCCAATCTTGGAGGAAAGTCATGGCCAAAACGAGGAAGATGTTTCACCTTTCATGCCACCCCCAATTTGGAGTGAACTTATCATAAGTGGGCCCTTGGTTAGATGGCTTGTGGAAAACCGGGCTCACCCTATCCTACCCTATGCTTACCCTTCCATGGAACAACACCTCCCCATAGTACCCTTATCCACCTATCACACCACAATCCAATCATCCTATCAAGTGGAAACATTAGGGGATCTTCTTAAGGGTATAGTTTGGCAAATGGAGCTAACTGGCATGTTGACTACAGTAGCCGACCGACCTAGGAGCCTTGACCTCCTACACCTATGTGTCGGATCCATCTCCTTCATTTACACTGTGGGTTGCTACACTAGCGACCTTCTTTTACTCCTCCCTACACCTGACGAGCCCGATGCTATCCACAAACTAGAGTTGCTTGTCTCGGGTAGAACATCCATCCCTCTATTCATGGCCGACCATCCCACCAAAAACTTTGGCCCAATCATTTTACTAGAGGAGGAGGACCCACCACCATGTTGTGAGGACCAAAAGGACCTAGAGTTCCTCTCTTTAGATGACCCTTACCATGACCCCTTGGATCCTTTCCTATACCCACCCACCTTACTCACCACCAACCTTTTCCTACCCCAACCAACCTTATTGGACCAAGCCCACTCCATTTTCCTAGACCCCTTTGACCCCTATGAGTGGAAAATCTCACACCAAGTCATACACATAGAAGGAGCCATTTGGATGGGAATGCATGTGCCACTACATTTTGCATCATCTGGTAGGGCTAGTAAGCCCAGTCATCTCATACATGTCACACACACTGCGGGCCCAATGCAAGACTGGCTCACATTTGGATGTGCTGGTCCTCCCTCATTCATCATTGATCATATGCATGTCAGGAGCATCTACGGGTGTCCGGGTCCCCCGGCATTCATCACCACTTTGTGTGATAGGTTCCCCTATAGATACCATGGCCCTCCAACCATTGTTATGAAGCCCATGCATGATAGGGCCACTTGTGGCTGCCCCGGTCCACCTAAGTTCATCAAGGTCCACATGGCATCACAACATGATAGGTCAATTTACGGTTGCCCCAGTCCACCTTTACACACCAAGCTTTTCACACCCACACCGCATCATAGTGCATGGCATACGCATACACGCAAGTAATTCGCAATGAGCGGTGAGGTTCACAAAGAGCGGATAAGAGCTCGTGAGCGCCACTTGGAATTTCAAGTAGGCGATTTGGTGATGATGGCATCGGAGTGGCTCTACCTTAGGGTCACCTCCCATTCGATGGCACGAGGACTTGGACCTTTCCCTGTTCCTAGTGGCTTTGGCAACACAGCTTGTGGATTGAATTTACCAATGGGTTATGGGATATACCCCACTTCTCACGTGGCAGACCCGGCACCCTATATGGGCACCGCGGTGGATCCTAGTGAGTGCTTTGAGTCTATACCTTCCTTTAAGAGGGACACCCCGGAGAGCCACCACAAAATAGCCTTGAGAGCCCGACGTGTGCACATAGGGGCAATACTATGCAAGCAGGGTTCCATCGCTAGCAAGAGGGTGTGCCCCAGCCACCTTGAGAAGATGAAGGACCGTCCCCTGGTCGCAGATGCGGGTTGAGTTTGGAGGTTGAGGGTCACCCTGAGCTGCTTCGGAGGACCGCTCCCCCGGTGGGCCCATACTCGACGGAGTCGAGTTCTCCGCACCCCGGGGGTATGATGAGGACATCACCAGCTTTCCCCTTTGTTCGAGGATCCAGAAGCTCGCCAGCTATGCTACATCTTTTCCGCCACTATATTTCGAGTCATATGATGTAATTTTCATTTTCTTATCATGTACTTTTCCTTTTATCTGAGTCCAATACCTAGGTTAGGTAGCTATTTACCTAAGTCTAGAGTCATTATGTTGGTTAATGGGCCCAATTATATGGGCTAGGTCCAGGGGCGCCCCCTTCCCCTTGGTTAAGTGTTAGTAGTCCAAAAGTCAAGGACTTATGTGACAATGTGGGATTCCTATAAATAGGACCCCAATCCCTCATTTGGAAGCTAATGAAGTATTGATAACAATTTGCCAAAAGCATTTGTACATCTCTCTCTCTCTCCCTCTCTAGCTCTCTCTCTCTTCTTCTCTCTCTCACTAAAAGGGGCGAACCCCTCTCTCTCTCCTCCCCCTCTCTCTCCCAATTTCGCCCCCTCTCTCTCCTCCCTCACTTGCCACATCATCCCCCCCATTGAATACAACCCTTCACCTCCCAAGACTCATAAACCCCCTTTACTCCCACCACTCCCCAAGCAACCCTTCCCCTTCCCCATACAACCCTTCACATTCCCAAGGGAGAATCCCTTCTCCTAGACACCCTTTCCCCTCCCCAAAGCAACCCTTCCCATCCCCTAGGCCCCCCATTAATCCTTCCATTAATCCACCACCCACACCCAAGAGACACCCCCATTCCCCTAGGCCATTTGCGCCCCCACCATCCACCACCTCCCAGCCCATTCCCCACACCAGGTCCGCCCCCTGCCAACCTCCCCCTCTCCCCTCTCACACCCCCAAACCTCCCTCCTACATTCACAACCAGCAACCTTCCATCCCTCTTTGCTACCCCTCCATCCCTTACCTTCCCATCTCCACCAACAACCCCCCTTCTTTTAACACTGCCTAGTTCGCAGGTAGCAGATTGGGAGCCGACTTGCAGAACCGGCCCCGGAGTCATACGGAATCCCCTGAAGGTGTAACATACATCGCCGGAAAGATCGTCCAGATAGCTTCGCATCCGAGGTGGTCTCGCCGGCATCCGACATCCCTACTGTCCGTGGTGCCCATTCTCGTGCGGCTGTGCCAGATTTGAGCGAGAACCTGAGGTCTGTTTGGCAGAGGTTGCACCGACCTCAACAGCACGATTCAGCCTGAACTTTCTTCTGAGAGTTGTTTCCTCTCCAAGTCCTCTTCACGTGCGAGGTGGAATCGTTCCGTTCCGACTTCACTACAGATCGTGGTGGCCATTCTCATGCGGATGCACCAGATTTGATCCAGAACCTGAGGTCCGTTTGGTAGAGGCTGCACCGACGTCAACAGCGCGAATCAGCCTGAACTCTCTTCTGAGAGTTGTTTCTTCTCCAAGTCCTCTTCACCTGCGAGGTGGAATCGTCTTGTTCCGACTTCACTACAGATCGTGGTGCCCTTTCTTGTCCAACTGCGCAGCCAGGACCAGAACCTGAACCAGAGCTGCAGTTCAGAAGCCGCCACGCCCTCACCTCTGATCTCCTGAGCGTGCCACTTGGCCAAGGCAAATATCCCCCTGTCCTCCATCCAGCACAGCAAGCGGGGTCTCGTTCGGAGTTGGGAGCTCCCCGTTCCGATTTATTTCCCCCAGGTGCGCAGATCTGTCCTGCCAGGGACTGATCAGACCCCCTCTCCTTGTTCGGACTCCTCCTTCATGCTCCGACGTTGCCTAGAGCCCATCTTGGTTTCTGATCGAAGAGGACTTGACCATGCTCGCAACCGTCCTGATCCCGCCTCAATTGGATCACGGGAGCGATCGGAGTGAAGTCACCAACCTGCTGCTACAACCTGCACCCCATCCGAGGCACAGCGGAACAGCACCAGTCCACCATCTGCCCCGGCCAGCGTCGGCAACTTCTGGAGACAAAAAAATTCAGGGTCCATCCTGGTCCAGTCACCGACGTTTCAACGCTGATCCCGTCTCATTTCGAGTCCGGGAGCGAGCTCAGCGGAGTCGACATCCAGTACCTAGCAGCGGGCAGAACCGGCAAGCAGCACTCCGGAAGGGCGAACCGGTCCCGTTCATAGTTCCTTGGCTCTCCCCGCCTGGCCGGCTTACCGCCCCTCCCTGCGCGGAGGTAGTGTTTGATTGTAACTATAATCTCCCCACCCCAAGTTCCCCCTCCTGTGTGAGGCGTAGTGGATGTAATTAATTTCAACAGGTTGAAGCTTCATCGACATAGCGTGCGGGTGGCCCACGCTTCCCCGCTCGCCCTCGTCTCTGGCCGGGATCGGTGTATTCACACCGATCAGGTGAGCTTCGGGTTTCCCTACTCTACTGGAATTGCTTTGCTTGTTTAGTAATGCTTCTTAGTGCCGTCGGTCGGTGAGTGAGTGCCCGATCTCAAAATATCATCAATTTGAGTGCCACCGCAGAGCGAGTTGTGAGAGAGCCACTACATCCCACGACCTTGGCGTGCTGGCCGCCCATGGAATTGGGGCATCCCAGGCCCTTAGGGGTTCAGCCCAAGCTAGTTAAATCTCCAGAAAGGTGAGGTCCATCCTCGGACCCTCACCACTATCGCCAGTCCACCTACGGACCCGGGTGTGCGCGATACGGGTGAATCCGCTTGAGTGGGTCCGCCGTTCGGATCGATTGCTTGCAAATTTAAGTCCGAGGGGTTATGTCACATCAGAAACACTATCCTTTACTCAGCCCTCACGGGAGCTAAATCAATGGGGTTAATCCCCTTACATTTTGCCGCCCCGTCAAGTCTTGGAGTTCTGCCATTGCATGTTCTCCATTGGCTACCTAGGGGATATTAATAAATCCCACTACAGGGGGACACTGTCCCATAGGATTGAGATCCTTTTGAATCCAGGGCTACGCCCGGCTCTCCTTTGGCTTCCATCCCAGCATTCCGTGGGTGGATGACCTATATTCCCCTTTTGGCACAGTCCAAAATAAGGGGAGATGCTGCCAAAATTCATCCATGATCTTTACTTTATCGCATCGTGTGACACTTTCACTGAAACTATGAATCTACCCCCGACTGTGTGGCAGAGATCTGAGGCAGACCATCTCATGATCCTTTGCCCACCGTACGAGGGGAATATAACCATTACAGTCACATGGTCTCCCTAGACCTTCCATGGATGAGTGTACCCTCAATTTCCACTTTACCCAAATACCACCATGGACAAACCCATGAAATTCTCACTGAACATAAGAGGGTCCCCCCCCTCGATCTCACAAAGCCTTCAAAACGCCTAAAATCTAAAGAAACACCTTGTCGGCGCCACTCAACCTCTCGACGCAGCCCTCTCTCGGCACCAGTTCCGCGTCGGGTAATAGGCGCGCCAAGATGATGGTCGCGCCGACCACTTGCCACGCTGATCCCCCTTTGTGTTCGCTATCGCGCCGGTTTGTCTTCGCGCCGGGACCCCAGCCGCACCGGTTCACCCTAATACTAGCCACCACTCAAACATCTAACTTCTCAACAACTTTACCGAGCCTAGAACCAGTCTAGACCTGGTACCCTAACCTCCGTGGCCATCATGCCAGTCCTCATCGTATCATGGGGGATCATGATTCCTCATCCAAGTCTAACGGAGCTAAATTAACGGGGTTTTACCCCCACATTATATGCCATTTGACCGCAAGGTTTTCTTCTAACCCTGCTGACCCTTGGAGTTCTACCACTGTATGTTCTCCAATGGTCTCTAAAGGGAATATCAACAAACACCATGACCGTGGACATTGTCTCGTCACACTTAGATCCTCCTGGGTCTTGGGCTACGCCCATCTTTCTTTTGGTTTCTATCCCGGCATTCCATGGATGGATGACCTATACTCCCCTTTTGGCATAGTCCAAAATAAGGGGATATGCTGCTGGATTTATGCCGCACATCGTCATCACGTCTTGCACCGCATGGCTATCTATGCATATTTTGCATCCTGCTAGCGAAGTTAGCATCATAGTCTTATCTTGTTTTGCCCAAGGCATCTTTTCTTGACAATTAATCAAGGGTTGTCCTCTTTCTTAGAGGATGTAATTAACGTCATAACCTTTATGGTATGGCGGACTCCGGGTCCTGACATGAATATCACAATCGACTGATTGAGTTAGATCGAGCGCACAATAAATTGTCACGATAGTGACTGGCACGCTTAGTTAATGAACCAAATAAATAAGCAAAATAAATAAAAGGATAGGATAAATAAAATCCATCCCCACATGGGGATCCGCGTGACCCCTACTGAGCCAGTGACACGAGGCTCACCCCTAATTTTTAGGTGGTCTTCTTCTTCCTCGTGGTTCGTGACGTGGTGCGTCAGTTCGTTGTTGCCAGCGTTCTCTGCGTCGGGCTTCCCCCAACTTCAGTGTACGTTTTCCTTTCTGTTGGACTGTACTTATCTTTATTTGGACTATACTCTGTTAATTTAAATTGTTAATTGAAAAGGTAAGTTTATTTTTAATACTTTAGCAACCCTGATCAATGAAATATTAATCACTTATTGCTTTATCTGGGACTTCAATGTGCTCCACACACACTCCTTTTATCCCTTCGGAGCTTTACCGCTCTTGGGAGGCCTCGCAGAATCCAAGTGTTATCAGGTTTACCCGATATCTGGACCCTGGGTCATTACAGTTGGTATTAGAGCTGTGTCGTGTGTAAGTACATGGGAATTCAAGATATCGCAGTATTCAGAGTCCTTAGGTCCAATACAGTCGGCAGCTGGCATCAGTTTTGTGATTATTTGTCACTATGTTTCCGTTTGTGGTCTTGTGCGTGCTGTGTTGGCATTGTACGAGTTGGTTTTGCTCTCGTCAGGATGTGACGGAGTGCTTTTCTTTTGTTATGGTGTTTGTCTCGGTTGTGCTGTACTTGGCAGATTTTCACCGGTAGGCATGAATCTGTGGTGTGATGTTCAAGATGTTTTTGTAATTTGTTCAGGTGGCTGGTGACTTTCTTGTTGGTGTGATGGCCGTGCATATTCTCATGTTGCTTTGGTCGTCCTAGTTTGGTATTTATGCAGCCCCTGAGGTGTTAAGCTTGTGTCGTGGTGGTCGATTAGATGCCTTGTTTGGAAGAATGCTCGAGTGAACCTAGGATTTTCCTTCCTGGTGAGCTACCGTTGATCGAGCTTGATTCTTCTCCTCTTGTTTGGTGGCGTCTTTTCGAGGTAAGCCTTGGAAGTGCTATTTTGGTGAAGCCTTTGTCCCGTGTCTGCTTAAGTGTGGACAGTGTTAATTCTGAACCTGATTTGCCTTTGTCTGACGGTTGCTTGGCTTTTGGCCCAGATTTTATGTTTGGGAGCCGTTGAGCACCATGTCCGATGTGCCATGTTTGGTAGCTGTTGTGCTATAAAGGTTCCATAATCGTTCCAGGATGTAAGGATAAGTTGAGATAGGTGTCCTTTGTGCTGAAGCTGGTGCTCTTCATGGTTTGCACTTTGGCGACTTGTGATCGGTTGTTAGCAGGATCGGTACTCGAGGTATGGTATATTGCAATTTTATGTATTACGATGGCGCCGAGTGTGTACTAAGATGCGGATGCCTAGTTATCCTTGATGCCTGTGTGCGTGTGTTGTGCGTGCAGCGGAAGCGTGTGGGCTGATAACCCACAGTTTAGGATCATGAAGTTGGCAGATTCTGGTTTGCCGAGAAGTTGTACCCTCGACATGTATGTCGTCTTGGCTATGTGTGTGCCTTGATGCTGTTGGTCACCGTGCTATTGTTGGAGGCATTATGGTTGTTGGCACTGGCATGTGTAAGGATTAGGGGAATCTGTCGGCATGTTTGCTGGATGAGTAGCATTTCCTTCCTTTATATTTTTCTTGGATGTCGTGCTCTCGGGATATAATTATAGTCCTCGAGATACGTTCCCCAAGATTGTCGTTGTTGTTGTTGTGGGTCCTTGATCGGTGAGCTGTTCGTGGCATGGCTTGTACATGTTAGCCGTGTGTTCAGCTGTAATTGTGCCTTGATGTGACCCAACTTACAGTTGTATCCCGTGGTTCTGTGTTGAGAATGGAGCCAGGATTCTGCAGGTGCTGCTGTTGTTGTTGTCATTCGTCGGTGATTGTGCTCAGCTTGAGAGGAGGTCCCTGTGAGTCTGATTTGGCATGGTGTGGACCGAGGTCTTGTCAGTTGGTTTTGCTGTACTCTTCTTTCATGGTAGAGTTGGCATGCAACTCGAATCAGATTTAATGTCTGAGTGAGGACTGACTTGATTGTGCTCGTGGTCCAGTGCTGTCGTTGGCATTCTACGTGCCACTCTTGTTGTTCTTGGCGCGGAAGTCGATGTTGTCGAGTTGTCAGCTGAGGATTATGTTCCCTTGTTTAAGCTGATGGTTGTTGTGTTTGTCGAATGTTTTGTCGGTAGCTATTTTCGTGGCATGAGTCGTGTCTCCTTTCCCTATGAGACGGAAGCAGCGTTGCCTGGTTTCGGAGGTGTCAGACTTGTGTTCACTTGGGTGCCGTGCTCATTCTGTGGATCGATTTGCCCTGAGATCCAGAGCATGTGCCTGTGATTGTGGTCTGACAGTGTTCCTCTGAATTGTATTTTTCGTGACTTGTGTTGCCGTGTTCTAGGTGTTGGTGTTGGCTGATGCTAGGAGAGTGTAGCCAATGTTTTGGTTTGTTCTTCCCTGCTTCTTCCTTGTTAGCGCCTTTAATTTTGAGGATGAAATTCTTGTAAGGAGGGGAGGACTGTAAGACCCCGAGTCTTTCGGATCTTTATCGGAAAGTTTTGGATCACTTTTATGCGTCTTGAGTTTTGTTTTACGATTCCCGTGAGTTTTTCTCTCGTACAAGTTACGGAACCCCATGGTGAGTTTATTATGGAATTCATCAACTCGAGGACACTACAGTTGTGTTGCATTCTTTCCGAGGATCGTTTAGACTATTTTTTCATATTTTTCTGAATTAGTGCATTTTCGGCCCAAAAATTGGATTTTTCAAAAATTAGGAAATTCCTAATTTCCTTTTTCTTTTTAACCCTCTCTCTCTCCTCTCTCACCCTCACGATATCTCACTCTCTCCCTTGCCGTTCTCTCTCTTCTCGCCCTCTTTGCTCTGGCTGCAGACGGAGGAGGTCCGGGGATGAGGTGGCGACGGCGTGGAGTTGTCGTGGAGTGTGCTGGCGTGACGATCGAGGCATGGCGTTGGCGCGATCCCGTTCATGGATTCAAAGCCGGCGTGGGTTGTCCGTGTGATAGTTTTCGACGTGGATTGGCCATTTCGGCGCGTGAAATCTCCGGTAGAGGTAGGGAGATGGATGCCCTACTCCTGTTCTACGTTTCCTCACGATTTCGATCCGAACCGTGCAAGAACGAGTGGATTTTACCTCGTTTTGGGTGAAAGCATGTTCGGGAGATGTGAGCTAAGTTCACTTTCCCAGGCGACGGTTTTCAGTTTAATTGGTCTCATTTGAACCCCTGGCATGTTGGGAATTCATTCCCACCATTTTCATTCCATTTGGTTGAGAATCGGAGTCGGTATGAGCCCGACTATCCCCGTGACACATTTTGGGTCGATTCGGTAGAATCGCCCATTTTTGGTGCTTTTGGATGCGGTTTGGACCCCTTCCGGTCTGTGGAAGGTTTATTTGGCCATTAGGGTTGTTTCCTCTTCGTTTAGACGCGATTGGGGCGTGGAACAGCCGGATTCGGCCATTCCTCAATTTTTCCAGCCACAACGATTTAGCGGTCTTACCAGAGACCGTTTTTAGGGCTTCAACAGTCCTTGGGTGACTATTTTTACTTTTTGAATAGTAGGTCGGTTCAGGCCTTCGCAGTCGTTCGATAGACCATTTCTTCTGGCTCGTTGTCGAATGGATGACCGCTACTCTCTGACAGCGGTAACACGATAGACCGCTAAGCGGGGTTGTGTATGTCCGTTCTGGTTTGCGGTCGTGCGATTGACCGTTAAGCTGTGATTGGCGGTCTGATAGACAACCGCTAATCATTGTTATGTTGGTTCAATAGTTTTAAGCCGGTTGGGCTAGCGGTCCTAGCCTTGACCACTTAGTGTCCTTAGCGGTCCATTGGGAGACCGCTAGGCTATTTGACTGTTTTAAGTGGGTTCGGGGGTTGACCGAGTCTAGCGGTCATATGGACGACCGCTACCGTCTCCATGCAGCCCTGCGATAGACCACATGCCCCCTATGCTTTTATAGTTCTGATCGTCGAGTCTCTGAGTGTAGCGGCCATGTCCTAGACCGTTTATCTTAGTGAGACGGCCTAGGTATAGACCGTTTATGTGTTGGCGCGGCCTTTTCTTGACCGCCCAGTGTTTGTATTCTCTGTGTGAGGGTAGCGGCCTTTGGCTGATCGCTTGGTTTGCCTAGCGGCCTAGCAGATGACCGTTTACTTCCCAGAGCCTTGTTTTCCTGATGTTTGGCCTCCATTTGTCTTGGCCTTACCTTGTAGCTTGCCCATTGTCCCGTGGATGTCTTGGATATCCTATGAGGGCTGTGACCATATTATAGGGTGGCCAGGGAGTGCCATTATATCGAGTAGAATCTCGTGATGCTTTAGAGTCATTATTGGTTTCTAGTCAACTTGGTGTGATCCAGTGGTTGACATGTAACCTCGTAAATGTCTCGATGGTCCTGTATGGATCGAGAGATGATGTTGGATGCCTTGAGGTGCTATCTTAACTCAATTTGCGTGTCCATGTGTTTTGAGAGTCTTAGTGATCCCTCAGGTCACCATGGTTCATGCTATGCGGATGTATGGATCCGGCTGTCCTGTGCCGTTTCCTTTGTCAGTGTTTTATCGTGACCTTGGCTTAGGGACTAGGCTGATTAACAGCATGAGCTGTGATGTGTGACGATCTTGACCCCGAGTCTTGTAACTCAAGGATCGTTGTGTCAGCAGGTCTACTTGTCTGTCCTGAGTCTTGTGGCAGTCTGGTGTGCTACCTCGTGTCTTATGCTTGTGCTTCGTAGTACGTGCGGCAGTGCGTGCTTAGCATGTCCATACTTCAGCATTGATGTTTTAGAGTCATTGTGTCTAGTGAGCCTCCACTAGTCGTAGCTTGATGACACTTTCCTGTGTGTCGACCCACCTGGGAGTGGTGGCAGGGCAAGTTCCCGATATACGGTTTGTAAGCTAGTTTCCGTGGGCCCCCTTGCCTTGCGGTAGCATCCTACTGTGGGGAAAGCTAGCTAGAGGCCTAGCTCAAGGTATTAAGCTTGTGTGTGCACACGTGGTCAGGGGCGTTTGGACGAGCGCCGACGGGTGTGACCTTGACTAGTCACTCGTTACGATGGTACCGTTGTTCCTTGTGTTGTGGTACCATAGCTCCTTGTACTTGGTACTGTTGTTCCTCATACTTGGTTTGTGAGTGTCTCAGTTACCACCGTTCCCGGTGTGTGGGAGATACTTGTGGTGTAGTGTAAGTCGTTAGTGGACGCATCTGGCTGTTCTTCTAGTGAGGAGGTGCTTCTGTCACTTGATGCACAATCTCGAGAATCTCGTGACTTGTGGTTGTGACCGTTTCCCGTCATGATTGACGTGACTTGTCGGGTAGTCTGTTCTTGGCTTCACCCACGGTCCAGTCTTGTGTAACGTACACGATGATCTAGTTGTGTATGTTCGTGCATTTGACTGTGTAGGTCTTTTAATAGGGCTTTTACCTATTTTGGTTGGCCTCAGCTATGGAGCTTGTACTTTGTCGACGGATCGGTAATGCCCGACTTGGCGAGCTAGGGGTTCGCCTTTCTATTATTGTTTGGAGTAGCTTAGGGAGCCGTGGTTTGGTTGGCGGTCGTGTTTTCGGTTAGTACGGCTTTACTCTTTCTTTAGCCGTTCTTACTCTTGCTTACTCCTACTTTTTACAGCTTTACTGTGTAGTTTAGTACTACTGTTGCTCCTGCTCTTCTTACTTTCTTGGTTAGCACTGTTGTTTTGTGTTACTACGTTGTTTCCAGTGGAGATCTGCGTGACCCCTACTGAGCCAGTGACACGAGGCTCACCCCTGCTTTTCAGGTGGTCCTCTTCTTCCTCGTGGTTCGTGATGCGGTGCGTCAGTTTGTTGTTGCCAGGGTTGCCAGCATTCTCTGCGTCGGGCTTCCCCCGACTTCAGTGTACGTTTTCCTTTCTGTTGGACTGTACTTGTCTTTATTTGGACTGGACTCTGTTAATTTAAATTATTAATTGAAAAAGTAATTTTATTTCTGCTACTTTAGCAACCCTGATCAATGAAATATTAATCGCTTACTACTTTATCTGGGACTTCAATGTGCTCCACACACACTCCTTTTATCCCTTCGGAGCTTTACCACTCTTGGGAGGCCTTGCAGGATCCAAGTGTTATCGGGTTTACTCGATATCCGGACCCTGGGTCGTCACATTTTCGGAGGATGTAATTAACGTCATAGCCTTTATGGTATGACGGACTGCTGGTCCCGACACGAACTTCACTTTTATCTGACCAAGTCAGATCGAGCGCACAATAAATCTGTCACTTAGTGATTGGCACACCTACGTAATAAATGAATAAACCAAATAAATCTAACGAATCCCAATTAATAAATCAATAAACAAAATATCAAGTAAATCCCATCCCCCACAAGCTGGCACGCCCGGTGGGACTCAGTCTCCCTTCATCTCTTTGCCAAGATAAATGGGCCCCTTGGCCCTCCCAAGGAATGCTGATTGCTTCTTTGTTTCAGTCCTTGCAGGAAGTAGCAATGGCTATTGGATTTGCTACGTTGACTTTCAGCCCCGCGATCGTGGCCAACCATGCTGCTTGTAGGTACCTAGCGGTATCGACCTTTTTCGGCACCTTCCCAGCAGTGGTCGACTTCCCCAATTTCTTGGGGGTAGCCTTCACCGACATGCTGAAAGTCGCAGCTCCAGAGATGACCAGGGAGGACGTCAGCGAGAAGCTTCTGATTGTTGATACCCGAACCTGCAGGGGCTTGCCAGTAGGCCGAATCTGACTAGCAAGCTGAATGGTGCACCATGTAGCTCACGGGGCTCGCCCCACCTATCACAATAAGCATGGAGGTCGCCACCAGGGGAACTCCCGAAGAAGAGCCACTGCTCCCATTACAAGACGACTGTCAGTGTCCGGTAAATCTATTCTGATCGGCAGTGTCTGCATTTTCCTAGATGAACGTGACGCCCAAATGATCCTGGATCGGGTGGTCCCTGCTGTGCCAACCCGCAACTCCTTCCAGGCCCTGTCTGGAAGAAGGGTCGAGAAAGAAGAAGTCGGTCGCCAAGGCCGAAGAGAGTTGGCCCCAAAGCCGAAAGTATTCAAGCAGGTGTGGGTTCCTAAGAAGATCTAGCCAGCCTGCCAAAATGTGCCTATTCGCCACTACCCCAAGTTTGTTGGAGCGGAGAGGAGGAATGAGAGGGGCTTGGCCCCAAGAAGAGAAGAGACGATCGTGGACCCTCGACGCAGTGCTACCTCCAGGGCCTGTGCCCGACAAGCCAATATTACTTCAATGTGGAGAAGATTTGATGAACTTGCTGAGAGATCCCGACTAGCTTACATCCCTCCAGTAGGAGGTTGACCATTGTCCTCGGTCCTCCACCAAGGATGGGATCAAGAAGAGATGACCAATATGGTCAGGAACTACTTCAGGGGTCTAGGCGACCCCTCATTGGGCCAGCAGCGACTACTCCAAGTAGCCGTGGTCGAAGAAGAGGACTGCTTGCCAATGGCAGTCGAAGAAGAAGAAGAAAAAAGAATGATGTCGTCTGTTGATGACAATGGATATGAAGATGGCTCAGATTACGAGGCCGATAAAGCCCCTCCCCAGCAAGAGGATAGAAAAAGAATTTCTATATTTGAAAGACTGACCTTCTCCGACCATACAAGGAGGAGGGTCCACAAACAAAGAAGAGAAATGCAAGTCTTCGCTTGCAATATGGTCGGGATGGCTAGCAGATATGGGTGTGTGCCTGAGGAGCCACAAGAATTGGTCCGATTAGCCAAGAGGCCAGGGCCGAACACCAAGAGAACTGAAGCCGCGAGGGAAATGCTGAGGGCGGCAAGAGGAAAGCAAATGCTGTCTGAAGAAGTCGCTACCCTCACTGCAAATGTGATAACAACTAAAGAAGAAGAGGTTTTGCTGAACACCTCGCCTGAAGGCGCTTCAGGGGAAGTAGTGGAAGCCACCGCCTGTATAGAAACTATGGACCCATCAGTGTTGATGCTATTACAATAATTCCGACAGGAGATAGAACTTCTGAAGAAATAGCTGCATGAGAGGATAGAGCAAACCTCGGCCTCTAAACAACCCGAGATGCAGGGTGAATCGTCACAGGGAGCTATCAACCCGTGCGACTTTCCACCACTATATACTCTGCCCGAGCCGGTAGAGCACAGCCAGGCGGCCACCCAACAGCACCCACTCTAGTCACTGATGCCACCAGTACTGCCTTAGGTGCACCAGGCACCACCATTGCTGCGTCCTCCACCGCAGGCGACCAACCTGGTCACCCCGTACCTACAGCCAGCGCACTTCTACCCGGACCCAGTCGATCCAACCACTGTGAACAAGTTGATAGTGGAGAGGATGATTGAATTAAAGCTCTCTGATCGAAATGAAGGTGACTATGTCACGTTTGATGCTTATCGGGTACCATACCCACCTCATCATGTAGCAAAGTGGCTCCCCCCGGGGATCAGCAAGCCGCCCAAATTCGACAAGTTCAACGGGAAGGGGTCCCCGAAAGAGCATATCGCATGCTACATAACCATCATGGGCGACCTAGCTACAGAAGAGTCATATCTGTGGAAATTTTTCAGGTCCTCATTAACCGGGCTCACATTTGAATGGTATTCCAGCTTTTCGACCAGATCAATCAGTGACTGGCTGGACATGCAGAAGAAATTCAGAGAAAGATTTCATGTCACCGAGAGGGAGGTCACAATGGCTGAACTTTACTCAACAAGGCAAAGGGCCGATGAAACGACCCTTGAATATATTAAGAGGTGGAGAAACCTCGGAATGAGATGCAAGAAGCCCCCGCACCAAGAGGACGTTGTATAGATTTACAAGCAGAACCTCAGGAGAGAGGTGCTAAAAAAGATGATTGATATGGAAATCTGGTCGTTTGACCTACTGAATAATGTGGTGGCCAAAGTCGAAGCTTTTCTGGCAAGGCCCGCCCCTACATCAACCACTGCCACCACGTAGTTTGCAAAGGCAGCAGATCGGCGCCCAGTGCCTAAGGAAGCAAACACCCTTGACATCAAGGCGTTTGAACAATAGAGAGATAAAGGCAAGAAGGCAGCTGAGCCCCAGCCCAGCAAAATAGAAGAAAAGAAGGAGGGTCCCTCACTTAGGGATAAAATGAAGAAAGCCTACTCTGTCCCAAAGGAGAAGACTAAAGTTCTCTTTGACTAGGCCACCCAATACGACAAGGTCACGTTGCCTGAGCCCAGAAGGCCGGAGGACCTGAAAAGAAGTGACAGTCCAAGATTCTGCCCTTACCATCAGATGTTGGGGCATCCAATTATAGACTGCTATATATTCAAAGATATCATTGAAGGCATGATAAGAAAAGAAGAAATAGAATTGGGGGAGTACAAAGTTGACCCTCCGCAACCCCATGCAGTGCTTCCAAGGAGGGCAAGAGCCAACATGATCTCCTTGTATTAGGCATTGCTTGAGGAAGTGGCGGAGGCCAGCACTCAGTGCACTTATGAAGCATGCTTCCTGACGCCAATAAAATAACAACAGGGATGGCAGCAGGTCCCTGTAAAACCAAGAAGAAAGTTGCACCTCGCCTTAAGGCGGGGGCACATATATGCGGCATCACACCGCAGCCTACCCCTCCGGCGCTAGCATTAATATGGACTTGTCCGCCTGCGGTAATCAGAATGCCCACCCACAACCGGAGGAGACAAACTCCGTTGCCAGTGATCAAAGAAATCAATCCGGAGGCTCGGTGGCTTCAAGACTACATAAACGGGCTAGATGAATATGAACAACCCGAACTAAAGCCCTTGCTGATAAGGGACCATGTCCCATGGCAAGAGCTGGAACAGCTCTCGCTAGAGCGGGACACTAATAAAGCAATAGAGAAGGATAGCAGTCTGTTCTGGGGGTAGGCGCCAGCCAGAGACAAGAAAAAGCAAAAGAAGAAAAGAAAGGCCTACAAGGCCAAGAGGGAGACAGTGATCTCCTGCAACACCCTGTCTGCCCTCTTCAACCTGCCTAGTGAGGAAGATGAGAAAGAAATGTGCTTTACACCCGCAGCTGAGGCAAGCCAGGCAGAAGCCGCGACCACTGCCCATGCAACTCGGTCAGGCCAAAAATGGGGACGCCAACCGCCCGCTAACCACAACGTTATTTTCAGAGGGGAGCTACCCTATAGAATACCCCCTCTAGAGGTCAAGGGAGTCCAAATCCCTCCTTATCCAGGGCTATACAGTCAGAGTGGGGGCAACAGTGGTGCCCCCTCCTTCCTTGAATTCCTGAAGATGTCCAAGGGCAAGCAGCCTTGTCAGGATGCCAGCCCTGTAGCTGGGGATACTCTCCCGCAACTTCAGCAACCCTCTGGTACTCCATATGAAGATAGGACTGGCCCGACTGCGGGCAACAGGGGACAACAAGAGAATGGCACCCAACAGAAAGGTGCAGACTCCGAATCCGATGGAGCAGGTCCATCAGGGGCTACGGTACAAGGCTCTTCCAAGCCGAGATGGGCCGAAGAAATGAAGCTATCCAATGTTCGAGCAGGAAGCTGGGTAGTTAAATTGCTAAAGAAGCCCCCGGCAAGATTTACTATTTGGGAAATCCTCTCCTTGAGTGAAGAGACCCGGCATGCGATTATTACCGCCATGCAGATGTCGGCCCAATACGAGGCTTGTCTGGCTGAGACACTACCAGGGGCGAATGTAGTTTCACTGAAGAAGATATGCTGCTCCCTACCACCAGCCATAACAGACCCTTATATATGAGGGAGCAACTAAATAGCCAGCAGCTGAACAGAATTCTAATAGACCCGGGTGCATCATTAACATACTTCCCTATAGGGTATACCAGAAGTACTACTTCAATGTCCACATTGATAAGGTTGGGGATATGCGTATTGCCGGCTTCAACCAAAAATGTGAAGTCCCGCTCAGGGTGGCAGAATTCACCCTCACCATGGCAGACCTCACGACTAGGGTTCAATTCCATGTTATCAACTCCAACACCTCATACAAGGCGTTGCTTGGCGACCCTTGGCTACATGAGAACTTAGTGGTGCCATCTACATTCCATCAATGTATTAAGTATAATCATGATGGAAAGGAGGAGAGAATATTTGCTGACCTCCACCCATTTGAGGTATTTGAGTGCCAACTGTTGGATGCCCCATTATATGTGGAGCACCCACGGAAGACTTCCAAGACAAAGGCTCCTGCCAAGTCAATAAAAGGAACCTCTGGTGATGACTGGTTCCCACCACTACCACTAGGATACGTGAGTTCCAGGGCAGTGTCACACATCAATGTTATAGGGGACATGGGCAGAATTGCACCTCCTGCCATTTAGCCTGAAGTCAATGAAGCCGAGATGATAGAAATACTAGAGAGTGATCTAAAAGGGGGGGATGAATAGATCACTCCAATTTAAAATTAAATCGAAAGAGCATGGTAGATGAGCCCAGAAACGCGATGCAGAATGCTTTACACACGGCTGAAGATAAGCTCAATAACGATATGAATGACCCAGAAATCAATGAGTGATGCTCAGGCAAATGATCGAACAGAAGATGACCAGTGGCACTCGACGGAGGTTGGACATGGGAGTCTGCTCACGCAAGAAACCAATCCTTCAGATAGGCTTGACCTATCTTTCTGATCGGTTCATATCTATATACCAACTGGATTACAGAAACATCACGGAAAGAAGGATCAAAGCAACAATCACATAGAGGGACAAAGGAATTTTTTAGGTGGTTTGATTGCCAACCGCAATCTACGTCCACCCCTCAATCACACCAAATGAGGATTTCACTACCAAAAGCTGGAGAAGAAGCAGACTCAGTCTGCAGATAGATGCTGCCGAACAGCTTGCCAAAAGGGAAACAAATCCCTTGACCCAGGTCCTATACCCCACAGGACCTACACCCTGGCTTGCAGACCACAAGACTAGAACCGGAGGAGTTTCCTCCCTTCCTCTAAGTAGAGGGAAACTCACGAGTGACCCAAAGTCACTCGAAACTGGAGAGGCTATCTCCCTTCCTCCAAGAACACTCAGAGGGAAACAAAATCAAATGCGAAGCAAGGATGAAATGAAAAATAGAAACGAAAAAGATAAAAAACAAGCTGTAGCTTCAATGAAGCATTTCCAGATGAAACGGCTGGCTGCTCTCAAATCCATCTTCTAAGAATGATTCTCTCATTTTTCTACTTCCGGGGAAAGCTCTCTCTCTCTGAATATGCAAATAGAAATAATTGCCATAGCTTCAGCGCCCTTCTTCGAAGGGCAAGGCACCCTTATATAGGAGCAGGGGCTTCGTAGTGGTAGATAACCTAGTGAGCGCTAATTGGTCCACCTGGCAGACTAAACATTCTTCTGGAAACCACTAAAATGGCGTGCCATCATTCCTTGGATAATGTGCCCATTATAGTTGGAGTACTGCCACGTGGACAAGTCTTTTCGTGCCAAGAGGGTCCGCACGTGTGATGGTCGCAAGTAATGCATTTGAGGTGTTGGGTGAAATACCTCAGATATCCCTTTAGAGAGATCACTTGACTTTCAGATATGCCTTTACGCTGACTACGTGTTTGATCATATAGTTGACCTTATATGCTGGATGCACAAGGTGCACAGACCTTGTTCGTTGAATCAAAACCTGCACTGACCTTGAAGTCACATATGCTCAAACTTCGGCTATGTGCACCGACCTTGGAATCTTGACACCAAGCGCGCACCGACCTTTCCATTCATATGTGCTCGGACTTGGTTGTAAGCTCAGACCTTGTTGCACTAACCTTTCCTCATATGTGCTCGGACTTGGTTGTGAGCTCAGACCTTGTTGCACCGACCTTGTACGCCGAGGCAAAACCTGCACCTACCTTAGAAGTCACATATGCTTCGACCTTCATAGCTTTGACCTTCAGATATGCTTCGACCTTGATACATATGTGCACATACTTTCTTCTATCTTGTCCTACATGTGCATCGACCTTAGTTTGCTTGAAAGCAAACTAGCATCGAGCTTAGTTCAGTGCAGATGGAACATGCATCGACCTTTGTTTTGCCTGGCGAAGGGTGCACCGACTTTCTACTGTACTAGCTGGAATGTGCTCAGACCTTGTGCTGTGCTGGTTGAAATGTGCTCAGACCTTGTGCTGTGCTGGAGAAATGTTCATCGACCTTGGTCTATGCACAATCAGATACATCAACTTGCTCTTTCAGCTTTTCTGATTTCATCATGACTTGACTGAACCTTTGACCCTTACTCAATTGACTTTTGACTATGTTGACCGTTGACTTGTTGACCGGATGCTGAGACTCTTCTTTCCTTTTGCATTCATAATAGAATCATGATAATTAAAATGAGTGTAACATAAGAATCACATTCAGACTATTGATCAAGATGACTCATAGTTGAAGAGGGGTGATCTCGCACTACTCCTGAGTGGGGAAGAGGATGACCACGTACACTTGAAGTGTGAACTACAAGAAGGGAAACTAGTTAGAGGTGCCCAGGGATAGATCCCTGGGGAAGACCCTCCGGTGCTTAAGTCAGTAAAGTAGTAGAGCTCGGATGCGAAGGGAAGATCTAGGAGGAAGATGGGAGCGCGAGATCCCTCTCCACCAAAAGGTGAAGTGGTTCATGCTCATGGTTTTTGGCTCTTCCCTTGCTTACCTCTTGTAGTAGGGCTTTCCAGTTTAAATAGTGGCCCGTTGTGCGATTGATCCCTGTAAGCGGAGGAGTCTCAGGGGGGGTTATGTCTTTCATGCGGACTCCTTATAGGACGCGGACTCTTGGTCTCCCTTATCCCCTTGAGCTTCCTGTCATTAAGGGACTCGCAACGGCCGTACTAATAAGCTTCCATCAGTGAGCCCGAGCGATAGGCACTTGCCCAAGCGTGGTCTCCTACGGGATGAGTGCATGGTCGGGACAGGGAATAGTGGGCTCCGGGGGAGCTTTCTCGATCGTACTAATGCTTGGACTTCCCAACCCGAAGGTCACCTAGGAAGTGCTTGTTCCGAGTGAGTTTTTGGGCTTATGCTAAGTGGGCCCGGGGGCTACCACTTTGAGGAGTTGGGCCTCGTTTGGTCTGGTTGGACCTCTTTGGGCCTCTCCGTACGGGCGACGAGATTTCCCCTCTCCACTTGTCCCCCTCCTACTCCCGAGCCAAAATTTAGGTTCGGACGAGTAGCATTTGGGCTGGACTTTTTATGGCTCTGGTTGGGTAGAGATTTCTCTCTGGTAGGGGCCACATGATGCGGCTTGCCTTGAAAATACACCCGTCATGATGAATAAGAGAAGGCCCCTCCTCGGGAGATCAGATCGCCACGCCGCCTCCGGTTTAAGCATTGCGCATTTTTGTGTCCCTTTATCTCCGGGGTTTAGGGTTTTGCCCCTCTTTGAATTTATTTTTAAGGGGGGCTCCTGTGCCGTGAGAGTAACTTGGAGGAATAGAGAATCATCGTGGCCATTGCGGAGCTGGAAAGGGTTACCGCGGCAGCGATCCATCAATTTCCTTCTCTTCTTGAGTCTTCTGATTCAGAGCTTTCCCCTTAGTTCTTCTAGTTCTTCTCTCTGCTTTATGGCAGACCGTCATCAGGAGGCTGAGGGGCAGTAGAGAGATCAGGCCCCAATGGTTTTCATGGTACCGTCAGAGCCTCTCCGCAGTGAGCTGGGGGAGGATGACGTGAAGCGGCTGGAGAACCGATATGGGCTGCCAGGGTGATTCAAGTTCCTCGTGCCTGAGCCTCATGAATCTAGTCTAGTCGCTCATTCTGGCCTCTTTTGTTCTTTCTTCCTGGCCTGGAAGTGTGGCTTTCGGCTGCCCCTCCATCCTTTTGTTGCCGAGTTGCTTCGGTTATACCGACTAGCTCTTGTCTAGCTGGTCTCCAACTCTTACACCCTTATCTTCTCCTTCATATTCCTCTGTGGCAAGAGAGGGGTGCGCACCTCGCTGGACCTCTTCCACTATTTTTTTGAGTTGAAGGATAATCCTTTTGCCGAGAAGGGCTTCTTCTTCAATCAGGTGAGGTAGGGAAGGAGTTGTGTGTCCCTTTCTGTGAAGGATTCTTCCCATAAGGGGTGGAAGACCCAATATTTCTGGGTGGGCTTGTCGGCGGTCGGCGTGAATTGGGATTTCCCGACGGTGCCCAACTTTCACCCGAACATCCCTTCGAAGCAAACAGAGGTCTCTTCGGAGGTGGAGAGGGATGCTGCTATCCTTCAGCGGGACCGCCTGGAGACTGCTGAGTTGGTGACTCCTCCTAACATTGAGGAGTATCTTTCTCGACTACTGTTGCCAACGGGTAAGGTTCTTAGGAACTTGTCCTCTTTCAAGCGAATGTTTTCCTCTTCTCAATTTGCTCTTCTTCGCGCAGATCTGCAACGAGCGGTCGAAGAGGAGGAGGAGGAGGCATCGTCAGTCGAGCTGGAGGTCATCACTGTGGATGATACGCCGGCTCCGAGCGATCTCCCAGCTTCGGAGGGCTCATCCCGCGCCTGGGAAAAGGGCAAGGGGGTCGCCCGGGATGATGCTGCTGAACGTCGGGGGGTCAAGTAGAAGGATCCCGTGGTGAAGTTGTTGCTGTCTTCGATGCAGGCTCAGTCTGCTGAGAAGAAGCGGGCGAGGAAGGCGGAGACTGCCCGCCCGGTTGATGTTCCCCTGTTGCCTCCTCCTTCTGCGGTGGAAGAGGGGGCAAATGACGAAGGAATCGTGGCCGATGCTGGGGCACCGAGCGAAGTAGAGGGGGTGCCAGACGGAGGAGCCCGGTCCGAGCCGGTCGAGGCTGGAGGGTCGCAAGATGTAGTGACTCAATTGCGGCCAACCGAGGCCGGAGGGATACACGGCGGGGCTGCTCATCCCTAGTCAACCGGTGGGGCCCCCGAGGTAGGATTGCTCGAGGAAAGTGCCCCAATCTCGACTGCTCCGGAGAGAGTTTCCCTTCCCTCAACCAGTTTCTTCAGCGTCCGGGCCTCCCTGTACCGGAGGTGCCATTCTATTGCTTCGGGGGTTGTGCGGGGGAAGCTCCAGAGGGGTCCCCCCTCCATGATTTTCGAGCAACTTATGGAAGGCAGCCTGATCTTGGCCCAGCTCAGGGTTGAGGTAGTAGGCGCCTATGCGCGGGTGGAGTCGGAGCGGGAGGCTCTCTCGTGGGCCCGTGGTGCACTCGATCGAAAAGTTGAGCGTCTGACCCTTGATCTTGGTGACCTTCGTCGGGAGGTGGCCCTGCTTCTGGCTCAGGTGCAATCGAGCCAAGTGGAGGCTCGGTCATTGGCGGAGCAGCTGGCTCAGGCCCGTCGTATGGTCGACCGGAAGAATGATCTCCTGGAGGCGGAGCGTATGATTCAGGTCGAGCGCGGTGAGCAGTGGAAGTCCGAGCGGGAGGTGCTCGAGGGTCGAGTCCGGGGGGCTGAGGATGCAATGACCGAGGCCTAGAGAAGGCTATTCGAGTCAGAGCAAAGGATAGCCGAGCTCAAGAGGTAGGTGGATTTGTCCGGGGTGGAGGCACTCGAGTGACATAAGTGCTTAGAGGCCTATCACGCGGCTATTCTCCAGGCTGCCTTCCCTTATTATGAGTCGGGCTACCGTCGGGGGCTTCGGAAGGGCTTCTCCCAAGGGTACGATCAGGCCGTCATAGAAGCAGAGGCCCAAGCGTCTAGACTCATTTTTCCTTCCGGGCAACGCTATGACTCGGACTGGGGTTCGACCGACTCTTCCGATTATACATCGAGCGAAGAGGAGGGTCGGGAGTCCTCATCCTCGTCCGAGCGACTGCTAACTCCAGCAGCCTTGGGAGGGCACATGACTGAGATAGTTCCCACACAAGTGGGGTCAGTGCCTGGGTCGGCCGTCATCAAAAATATTGGGGACAGATCGTCTGATGCTAAAGAAGCCTTACCTGCTGAGCCTGAAGATGGGCCTGAGGCCTGATGTAATAGCTCTATCTTTCTTTTTTTTCCTTACACAGCCGAGTAAGGCTTTTTTGGAAAATTTAATAGCGGCAGTATTAAATGCTGAATTGACTATTCCTTACCACTTTTGGTGTGATTTGACCATCGGATTCGTAGTCGTTTGGAAAAGGCGCCAATTTTCTCTGTAGATATCGCGCATGCCGATCTGTCAAATAACTGACATGTTGCTGGCACCTTTCCATTTTTCCATATCACTCTTAATGACTTGCCGCTTCGTGCGTCGCGCTGGAGGGATGTTTGGGAAATGAGGTAACCATCTCAGGGAAAGCCCTTTAGCGTGTTTTGTAAGGGGAGAGTCATTTAAGGCGATCAGCTCCCCCTTCGGCCTATAAAAGGTCCGAGGGACATCTCCTTTTCCTTTCATCGCTTAAGGCCGTCCCTGGTGGTTTCTCCTTCTTTCCCTTCCACAAGGTGTTGTGCTGTCGGTCTTGGCAGGGCATGGAAAGCGCTTCAGAAGACGATGATGCAGATGGCGGTAGGAGGGAACCTCCTGTTGTTTCAGTCTGGAAGAGGGTTCGTCAGTCGGAGGTCACTTTGGGAGAGGGTTCGTCATGCTGGGGCATGTCGCCTTCCTGTCCCTGACCCGGTGATGCCATCCTGAGGGGAGGGGGGAGCTCTTTAAGCTCCCTCCTTTCTAGGCCTCCCCCTCCCTCCTCGTTCATCTCTACTGTTTTCTTTTTCTCCCTCCTTTCTCACTCTTTGGGGGAAGCCTGCTCTCTCTGCCTTCCAAAGAGTTGGCAGAGAGGAGGCCTTCACTTGTATTCCTTCCTCTTCTCTGTTGTTTCCCCTCTTTTCCTTTTTCTTCCGAGCTTTTCTCAAACCAACGAGGCCAGCAATCCTTTGTCCGAGCTAGTTTTCGCACGAGACAGAGTCAGTGGCTGGATGTAGGAGTGCTTACCGGGCTGGCCGAGTGTTTTGCTCGCGTAATAGTGCCAGAGGGTGTATTTTTTATACATGTATACTGTATTGGCTACGGCCTACTTGATGTACATCAAAGTTTAATAAGAAGAGAAGAATGGCGTTTATTCTATTTTGCTTGCATGTGCATGCTTGCCAAATGATCATGTTGGATATTGTGTTTTGATGATGACAAACACTATAAGTCTCATATGTTTGATGTCATATGTGTTTACTTCATACAGTATTTGTTTCATGCATTAACTGTGACATGCAGTCTGAACTCAATGATTTTGATGATAGCATATCATGAATATATGTCTGAATGATTGGTCTGAATGATTGTTCTGCCTTGGGCATATGGATGTGTTATCCTGCATTAGTGCATTGCTCAACTGCTTTCTATATGGGCTTCACTCTAAGTCAGTACATTGCTCAACTGCATTCTATATGGGCTTCACTCTAAGTCAGTACATTGCTGGAACAAGCCTGTACATCGTTTGGGTTGTGCATCCAGCGTCTTAAGGTTAAGTCTATACATCGTCCGTTTGATCTTGCATCTCAATTTGTTTGAGCATTCACTGTACAAGTCTGTACATGGTCTCTGCACTGTAGCTACACGGACTCAAAGTCCATACAGTGGATTGTTGCATGGTCTGCAATGTCTATACATTGCTGGCCGCCTGCACGCAACAAGTCTATACATTGATTCACTGTTCATGCCTTCACTCAAAGTCTGTACAGTGTGCAGCGTGTCTGTCTCAAGTCATTTCTTCAAGTCTGTACATTCCCAGTCTTTACCTACGTTCAGAACCCCAAGTCTATGCATTGGTAAAGTCTACACATTGGCCTTCAAGCTTCCAAGTCTGTACATTGGTTCAGGCCTTCCAAGTATATACATTGGTTCAAGCTTCCAAGTCTGTACATTGGCCTTTAAGCTTCCAAGTCTGTACATTGGCCTTCAAGCTTCCAAGTCTGTACATTGGTTCAGGCCTTCCAAGTCTATACATTGGTTTAAGCTTCCAAGTCTGTACATTGGCCTTCAAGCTTCCAAGTCTGTACATTGGTTCATGCCTTCCAAGTCTATACATTGGTTTAAGCTTCCAAGTCTGTACATTGGCCTTCAAGCTTCCAAGTCTGTACATTGGTTCATGCCTTCCAAGTCTATACATTGGTTCAAGCTTCCAAGTCTGTACATTGGCCTTCAAGATTTCCAAGTCTATACATTGGCAGCTGAACCGTGAAGTCTATACATTGTCTGATCATCCATTCTTTGAAGTCCATACATTGGTCTTCACTTCAAGTCTGTGCAGCCTGCTTTGTCGTTCAAAGTACAAAGTCTATACACTGGAGTCGTCTGCTGCAGGGACATCATGTCTGTACATTGGGTTCTCATGCATGTTAACATCAAGTCTATACACTCGTTACTCTCATGCATGTCAACACCAAGTTTGTACACTGCATCACCTGCTCATGCATGTCAACACCAAGTCTGTACACTGCATCACCTGTTCATGCATTGCCTTCACACCATCAAGTCTGTACATTGCATCGTTTGATCATGCATTGTCTCAACAAGTCTGTACACTCCTCCTCCTTCACACGACCAACTCTATACATCCATATGAGCATTGTGCATTGATCAAGCCAAAGTCTATACACTCGCTAGTGTGCATATGCATAGTCTATACATTGCTCATGCATCTTTACTTAAAGTCTATACATCTGTATGATCCTTTATCATGCATGCATTATAGCAAGTATATACATCCTCTGCCAGTCTTTAGCAAAGTCTGAACATTGCTTCAACGTTGTCTTCAGCCAAGTCTATACATCGACTGGCTGTCTTCAGCAGAGTCTGAACATTGCATCATTGTGCATATGCATTGTTAAGTCTATACATTGCCTGCTAAGTAAAGTATGTACAGACTGTGTTGATATTGTTCATCGACTGAACTCTTCATTAATCTTGCAGGTGACTGGGCATGTGATCCGAGGCTGGAGCCTGGCACGTGATCCAAGATGCTGAGAAGCCGTCACGTGGATTGAAGCACACACGCCGTAGCTGCTACTTGATCCACACGAAGGCTCTGTCCCTATAAAGGGTCTCTTTGCCCCTTCGAAGCATAAGCTGGAAAAAGAGAAGAAAAGCCCCTAGAAGGAAGAACGAAGAGGAGTGAGCCTGAGCAGAAGATTAGACAGAGTAGAGAGAGATCGTGAAAAGAGAAGCCGTGAAAGCAGAGAGTGATTAAAGAAGAGAAAGAGATAGAGAGTTAGAGGAGAAGAAGCAAAGCTAGTTGAAGATTTGTTCCTGCTGGACCGTGGATCGTATCCAGGCCAGTCAGCTCTATTTGAGAGCCACAGTTGTGCTACCATCTTTACAGTTTTCTGATTACTGTATTTTCCCTTTCTTGGTTTCGTTTACATTTCTTTGTGTTTCTCCCGATTGCCCTGTTGGGGATCAGGTTCCTCCTATGGTTTCAGGAGAAGGGAGATTTGTTTCTCCAGGTTGCTGGTGACTTAGTGACATCAGTGGTTCCCTCCATTGTGGAGGAAGAGAGGTCCGAGACCTCTAGTTTGCAGGTGACTTGGTGTCACCTGTGCTTCCCTCTGGGTTTCAGAGGAAGAGAGACTTGGGTCTCTAGGTTCCCCTCCGGTTTGGAGGAAGGGAGGATTGGTCCTCCGGTTCTGGTCTTGTGGGTTGCAAGTCCAGGTGTTCCCTCCTGGTCTGGAGGAAGAGAGACTGTGTGTCTCTGGTTTCCAAGTGGCTGGGAGTCACTTGGGGTGTCCCTCCGGTTGGGAGGAAGAGGGGAGGTTGTTCCCCTGGTCAAGCTGTTTGGCAGCACTTGTTCACAGACTGAGTCTGTTGTTTCTAGCTTTGCTAGTGGAAGCCTCACTCCGGTTTGGAGTGAGGGGTGGACGTAGGTCTTGGTGACCGAACCACTTAAAAAATCCCTTGTGCAGTGGTTTGATCTGTGACTTCTGTTTCTGCTTCCGCTAGATGATTGCATTGGGTCGATATGGTTTGTTTACACTGACTGTGTGATTGTTATCGCTAGATGGTTGCTAGGACCGTGATTCCCTTGGTTGTCCTAGTGTCCAATCGGGTTTGCATCCTTGCTGTTTGAGCGCTTGTCCATCGACCTTGTGAGTATCTCTTCATACGGTTTTAATTTGGCCAAAAATCATTAGTAGATCCATTCACCCCCCCTCTGGATCTCCGTTGTCGTCTTATCCGCACCCAACAAGTGGTATCAGAGCAGGTTGCTGTGCATTGGATCCAATGATCCACAGCAGTTCCTGGATCTTTTGTGGTGCATTTCAGAGTGGCTTTCTTGTGCTCGTTGTTTTGCCTCCCTGTCTTGTGTCTTGCATTGCTCATCTGGTTTTTGTGTATATATCATATCTCGATGACTTATCCACCAATCTTCAAAGATAATGATTTTGATCAATGGCTTGAAAGGCTGCATCGGTATGTGAGGACATTGGATCCGGATCTATGGAAGTTAATCTCACACGGTCCTCACAGACTACCAAAGAAAGAGTCCAAATGGACTGATAGTCACAGATCAAAACATGGAGAGAATCAGAGAGTTTTGAATCTAATGAAAGAAGCTACTGACAAGGCTCTACATTCTTGTTTTTATGACTGCAGGTCCGCCAAGGAGATTTTGGAGAAGCTAAAGCTCACCAAGGATCACAACACATGCCTGATGGCTGACAAGAGCGACCATAGCAGTGATCAAGATCAAT
Source organism: Amorphophallus konjac (assembly GCA_022559845.1). Lineage (NCBI taxonomy): Eukaryota > Viridiplantae > Streptophyta > Magnoliopsida > Alismatales > Araceae > Amorphophallus > Amorphophallus konjac. The sequence goes on from CM040123.1 coordinate 239,273,295, forward strand.
TCGAAGATGCTGAAGAGGTAATTAATCCTTTTTCTAGTTACACCTTAGATGACTGGGAAGATGCTTATGCCAATCTGTTACACTCCCATGAAAAATTGAGGAAGAAGAATAAAAGTCTGATAAAGAAGATAGCAAATCTAGGGGATCCTATTTCTGGAGCTGAAAATCTTGAAAATCCAGAAATTCTGATAACTGAAAATGAAATACTCAGAAGACAAGTGTCGAAACTAGATGGAATCTAATCAGAACTTGATCATGTCAAATCTGAAAATGGAAAACTCAGAAAACAATGTCAAGAATCTGAACAAAGATTAATCAATCTTGAAAGTGAAAACAGATTGATAAATGAAAAGTTTGAGGCTGTTAATGTTGCGAACTTAAAGTTTCAGGAAAACTTTGAAAACTGTAAATCAGAATATCCAAGTTTCCTAACTGATGTTTTGTTTGATGATGATAAACTTGAGCAGGAGAACACTAGTCTAAAGGAAGAAATTGAGAAACTAAAACAGTTGAACACCACCATGTCAGAGATATTACTGACATTTGAAAAAGGTAAATGTGTGGTGTCCGATAATTCAGAAGAAGTTGAAAAGCTCAAAACTGAAATTGAAAATCTTAAAAATGTCAATGCCACCTTAAGTGAAACACTCAATAGGAGTGAAGAAGAAACTGCTAATTCTGAATTGCTCATCATACTCTTGAAAATGAAAGTCAGGATTTGAAAAAGTCTTTGTCTAATTTGTGGGTGGGCAAGATAATCTGAACAAATTGCTGGGAACAAAGGTCAACTTTCAGAAGGAGGGGTTAGGTTATAACCCTGTAAATAAAAAGAAGTTTGAAAATAAAATTCAGACATCCTTTGTTTCTAGTTCTACTTCTCACATTTCTCAGAACCCACCTGCTTCTCAGTCTACCGTTCAGAAAACTGAAAAATAGAACAAAAATCAGAAAAAGATTGGAAAACAGAAAATAAATAAAAAGGGTTCATTAGGGCATGTTGATCACAGTTCTCACACACACTCTCATGCATCTAAAAAGAACATGTTATGCCATTATTGTCATGAATTTGGTCATCTGATGCATGAATGTAAATTGATGGAGAAGGATGATATGACTGCTAGGAAACTTCATGATAGAAATCCTTCATTTCATAAAAATAAAATTGAATGTTTTCACTGTGATAAATTAGGACACACAATTGCACAATGCTGGTTTGCAAATGGTAAGAAAATATCTCATTCATATCATGATAAATTTCCTGCAAGCCAACATGGTTTTAATAAGAACAAATTTGCTTTTAAAGATAAGCTCATTACATGCTTTGAGTGTGGAAAGACAGGCTACAGGGCCATTGAATGCTGGCTGAGGGCTGGTGGAAGAAATTCTAGTTCATGGTTTCACTGTGGAAAGATGGGCCACATTACTACCCAATGTTGGCATGCTCAGGGAAGGAAGCCTAACTATAAATCTGGTAAATTCTCTGTCAATAGAAACATTTCTGGTAGAAATGGATTTGTGTTTGAAAGAAAAACACTTGCATGTTTAGAATGTGGGAAGCCAGGCCATAGAGCTGCTGACTGTTGGCTGGCTTATTTTGGTAAACAGAATCTTAATTCTGTTAACAGAAATTTTCATGCATATGCACATAGAATTCATGCTAATAAGAATGTGCATAAATCAAATCTGAAATCTACTCCATCTTGCTATTATTGTGGTATATTAGGTCATTCAATGAATAATTACTATTTGATGAGATCTGATGACCTACATGTTAAAAAGTTATTTAGAACACCTGCCAAAGGTGTCACTATTAACCATGCAGGACCCAAGACTGTTTGGGTACCTGCCCATGCAAAATAGTATGCTAACTTGCAGGTGTGCCTTGGAAGCTGAAGAATAAAAAAAAAGGGGAAAATAAACCAAGGCACCCAAGTTGATAAAACCCCATTCAGGTAAATTCTTCACATCTGTTCAAATAAAATTTATGGTTGATCTGATAAGTCATAGTTTCATGCATACATGCTTTTTATTTGGTTTGACTCTTGCATTGAGCTTTGTGGGCTTTCTTGTTTGTACTTTGAGATGTGTGCATATATGTGAATTGCATATACAAGCACTTGACATACAATCATTGAAAATCTGATGCATATAGGACTGTTGGTACTGCATTGCCATGCATGACCACTTTGGTATATCAAATGGTAAGTTACTAAAGGGCAGAGGAAATCTGTCTGAAGGTTCTTACTATGCGTAGAGGCTTCCCTTCGCCATGTACCAAGGGTCAAATTTGCATATCAGAGAATGTCTGCATCTTCATGTGAATTTTTTGCTTCATGCCCGTGCATACATGTAGTAAATTGCAATGCATTTCATTATATTGAAAATACCAAAAGGATAGATTGAATGCATACATTTAGGGGGAGCATTATTCATACTCTTGAAATCTCACAACTGTTTTTAGATTTACTGCATAGCATGTTAAATCTGTTGTTGCATAGTCATTCATCATCTGTATTGTCTTCATGACATATAAGATGATTCCGTGTTTTTAGTTAGAGGGAGTCATAGCATAGCATATCACTTATTTTTGAAAAATCAAAAAAAAAGGGGGGGAAGGTAGTGTCTCACTGCATATAGATAGGGGGAGCATGCTTAATCCGTTCAGTTGTGTCTTTATCTGAACTCTTCCTATCCACCTACTTGATTCATCTTGTCAATTCTGTAGTGTCAGTGATTCCATCATCAAAGTGGTATCAAGTGATCTTTCTTGACTGCTTCTGAAGTTGTTCATAATCTGAATTTATACCTTTTTGGTATCTGTCTGCCACTCCTAAATCTGCTGAAGGAGAGCTCCACCTCTATTCAGTCAACTTTGAACTTCTTTGCTCAAGAGCAGCTCCTTTACTACAATTCTTCAGAATCCATGCTGTCTGTTGAATATTCTCACTTGAATTACTGAACTGAGATATGAAGTAAACCTTCAGCCTGAATACTACTTCATAAATGTTAAAACATCTTTAATGAGGAACCTTTCATTATACATGCTTAAGAACATTTGTTAACTGGAATTGGTTTAAGTCTTATGTACTCTTGTTTGGACACAAGGAACTTGAAAATATATGTTTCAACCTCTTAATAAACTTTAACTGTCTGCTTCATGTAAATTCATGTAAGACTTTCTGAAATCTGAAAAGTTGTTATCTATGTCTAAGTTGACTGAGATATATAGTGTATGTGGTTATTCCTAAACATCTAACTTGTTCTGAATCCATTCTGGGTAAAAAGTATGGACAGAGTAATGACTGTGGTTACTGAGAAACATGTCCAAAGGATTGTGTCATGAAGTACCATGGTTAACTCTCTTTAAAGAGATGATTGGAAATTATTGTGAAAATATGGCAGAGCAATGGCATAGTTGTAATGAGTAACTGGAGATTCTGGCCTCTGATCACGGTGCATTCTCATGCCAAAGATACTTTTAATGCTACCTCTGCTCTCTAAAATAGGAGAAGCAATACGGTTGTCACACTGAGTAACTGGGGATTCAGGCCTCTGATCAAGGTGTCTCCCCACGTTAAAAGGTGTTGATAAACCAAAATTGTTCATTAAATTTTTTTTTTTTGAACAAGTGTAAATCAATTTCTGAAAGAACAATTAAAATTCAGGTGCATTCACTTATGTTTCTCTTAAAGCAGTGATGGAAAGTAAACTAAGTAAGATGGAAGTTGGTTGAACTAGAATCTTATATGAGCTTGTAGTTCCTTTTATTAAGAGTTGGTTCAGATATGAGTATAATTTCTTTTGGAAAATTTTTGATTTACATCATTCTTAAACCATATCTGACAATCAAGGTTTCATAAGCTTTTATAATGGCGGAATCTAGAACTTAAAATTATGTTCTATGAAGTTGGTATCCTGCTGAAAAGTTCTATATCTCAATTTTTCACTAATTGTTGAATCTACTCATCCTGTTGCTCTCTATCACTTTGTTTTGATTCACATTGGTTCTCATATATGAGAGGCACATCTCTCAGTTTAACCTGTGTACTTGCAGTCTTTGGATAACCAGAGTTCATCCTTGTAGTCTTCTCTTATCTCATGGATCATAAGGGAAGAATTTTTCTGGTCTATTTGAGAAACGATTTGTAAGGGGGACAATGTGCTAGTGTGTCTGATTATGATGCTTGTCTACATTCTCTCAGTATTAGTTGCATATGCATGTCTGCATAAGTTGTTTGACTAAGGAGGAGAATTACTTTAACTGCTTCTGATATTGTGTTGCCCTCATCTGATGATCTATTTTGAGTGTCTCATAGGACATCACTAGATTATAAAAGTATTGTTCTACTTTTTGATGAAGTCAAAGGGGGAGAACACTTTGATGAGTCTAGTCTGAATAATGTCTGAATAATATTGCATTTCTTTCATTCATGAGACTCATAGTGTTGCCATCATCAAAAAGGGGGAGATTGTTGGATATTGTGTTTTGATGATGACAAACACTATAAGTCTCATATGTTTGATGTCATATGTGTTTACTTCATACAATATTTGTTTCATGCATTAACTGTGACATGCAGTTTGAACTCAATGATTTTGATGATAGCATATCATGAATATGTGTCTGAATGATTGGTTTGAATGATTGTTCTGCCTTGGGCATATGGATGTGTTATCCTACATTAGTGCATTGCTCAACTGCTTTCTATATGGGCTTCACTCTAAGTCAGTACATTGCTCAACTGCTTTCTATATGGGCTTCACTCTAAGTCAGTACATTGCTGGAACAAGCCTGTACATCGTTTGGGTTGTGCATCCAGCGTCTTAAGGTTAAGTCTATACATCGTCCGTCTCATCTTGCGTCTCAATTCGTTTGGGCATTCACTGTACAAGTCTATACATGGTCTCTGCACTGTAGCTACACGGACTCAAAGTCCATACAGTGGACTGTTGCATGGTCTGCAATGTCTATACATTGCTGGCCGCCTGCACGCAGCAAGTCTATACATTGATTCACTGTTCATGCCTTAACTCAAAGTCTGTACAGCGTGCAGCGTGTCTGTCTCAAGTCATTTCTTCAAGTCTATACATTTCAGAACCCCAAGTCTATACATTGGTAAAGTCTATACATTGGCCTTCAAGCTTACAAGTCTGTATATTGGTTCAGGCCTTCCAAGTCTATACATTGGTTCAAGCTTCCAACTCTATACATTGGCCTTCAAGCTTCCAAGTCTGTACATTGGTTCAGGCCTTCCAAGTCTATACATTGGTTCAAGCTTCCAAGTCTGTACATTGGCCTTCAAGCTTCCAAGTCTGTACATTGGTTCATGCCTTCCAAGTCTATACATTGGTTCAAGCTTCCAAGTCTGTACATTGGCCTTCAAGATTTCCAAGTCTATACATTGGCAGCTGAACCGTGAAGTCTATACATTGTCTGATCATCCATTCTTTGAAGTCCATACATTGGTCTTCACTTCAAGTCTGTACAGCCTGCTTTGTCGTTCAAAGTACAAAGTCTATACACTGGAGTCGTCTGCTGCAGGGACATCATGTCTGTACATTGGGTTCTCATGCATGTTAACATCAAGTCTATACACTCGTTACTCTCATGCATGTCAACACCAAGTCTGTACACTGCATCACCTGCTCATGCATGTCAACACCAAGTATGTACACTGCATCACCTGTTCATGCATTGCCTTCACGCCATCAAGTCTGTACATTGCATCGTTTGATCATGCATTGTCTCAACAAGTCTGTACACTCGTCCTCCTTCACACGACCAACTCTATACATCCATATGAGCATTGTGCATTGATCAAGCCAAAGTCTATACACTCGCTAGTGTGCATATGCATAGTCTATACATTGCTCATGCATCTTTACGTAAAGTCTATACATCCGTATGCTCCTTTATCATGCATGCATTATAGCAAGTATATACATCCTCTGCCAGTCTTCAGCAAAGTCTGAACATTGCTTCAACGTTGGCTTCAGCCAAGTCTATACATCGACTGGCTGTCTTCAGCAGAGTCTGAACATTGCATCATTGTGCATATGCATGGTTAAGTCTATACATTGCCTGCTGAGTAAAGTATGTACAGCCTGTGTTGATATTGTTCATCGACTGAACTCTTCATTAATCTTGCAGGTGACTGGGCATGTGATCCGAGGCTGGCGCCTGGCACGTGATCCAAGATGCTGAGAAACCGCCACATGGACTGAAGCACACACGCCCTAGCTGCTGCTTGATCCACACGAAGGCTCTGTCCCTATAAAGGGTCTCTTTGCCCCTTCGAAGCATAAGCTGGAAAAAGAGAAGAAAAGCCCCTAGAAGGAAGAACGAAGAGGAGTGAGCCTGAGCAGAAGATTAGACAGAGTAGAGAGAGATCGTGAAAAGAGAAGCCGTGAAAGCATAGAGTGATTGAAGAAGAGAAAGAGATAGAGAGTTAGAGGAGAAGAAGCAAAGCTAGTTGAAGATTTGTTCCTGCTGGACCGTGGATCATATCCAGGCCAGTCAGCTCTATTTGAGAGCCACAGTTGTGCTACCATCTTTACAGTTTTCTGATTACTATATTTTCCCTTTCTTGGTTTCGTTTACATTTCTTTGTGTTTCTCCCGATTGCCCTGTTGGGGATCGGGTTCCTCCTATGGTTTCAGGAGAAGGGAGATTTGTTTCTCCAGGTTGCTGGTGACTTAGTGTCATCAGTGGTTCCCTCCATTGTGGAGGAAGAGAGGTCCGAGACCTCTAGTTTGCAGGTGACTTGGTGTCACATGTGCTTCCCTCTGGGTTTGAGAGGAAGAGAGACTTGGGTCTCTAGGTTCCCCTCCGGTTTGGAGGAAGGGAGGATTGGTCCTCCGGTTCTGGTCTTGTGGGTTGCAAGTCCAGGTGTTCCCTCCTGGTCTGGAGGAAGAGAGACTGTGTGTCTCTGGTTTCCAAGTGGCTGGGAGTCACTTGGGGTGTCCCTCCGGTTGGGAGGAAGAGGGGAGGTTGTTCCCCTGGTCAAGCTATTTGGCAGCACTTGTTCACAGACTGAGTCTGCTGTTTCTAGCTTTGCTAGTGGAAGCCTCACTCCGGTTTGGAGTGAGGGGTGGACGTAGGTCTTGGTGACCGAACCAGCTAAAAAATCCCTTGTGCAGTGGTTTGATCTGTGACTTCTGTTTCTGCTTCCGCTAGATGATTGCATTGGGTTGATATGGTTTGTTTGCACTGACTGTGTGATTGTTATCGCTAGATGGTTGCTAGGACCGTGATTCCCTTGGTTGTCCTAGTGTCCAATCGGGTTTGCATCCTTGCTGTTTGAGCGCTTGTCCATCGACCTTGTGAGTATCTCTTCATACGGTTTTAATTTGGCCAAAAATCATTAGTAGATCCATTCACCCCCCCTCTGGATCTCCGTTGTCGTCTTATCCGCACCCAACAAGTGGTATCAGAGCAGGTTGCTGTGCATTGGATCCAATGATCCACAGCAGTTCCTGGATCTTTTGTGGTGCATTTCAGAGTGGCTTTCTTGTGCTCGTTGTTTTGCCTCCCTATCTTGTGTCTTGCATTGCTCATCTGGTTTTGGTGTATATATCATATCTCGATGACTTATCCACCAATCTTCAAAGATAATGATTTTGATCAATGGCTTGAAAGGTTGCATCGGTATGTGAGGACATTGGATCCGGATCTATGGAAGTTAATCTCACACGGTCCTCACAGACTACCAAAGAAAGAGTCCAAATGGACTGACAGTCACAGATCAAAACATGGAGAGAATCAGAGAGTTTTGAATCTAATGAAAGAAGCTACTGACAAGGCTCTACATTCTTGTTTTTATGACTGCAGGTCCGCCAAGGAGATTTTGGAGAAGCTAAAGCTCACCAAGGATCACAACACATGCCTGATGGCTGACAAGAGCGACCATAGCAGTGATCAAGATCAATTCGAAGATGCTGAAGAGGCAATTAATCCTTTTTCTAGTTACACCTTAGATGACTGGGAAGATGCTTATGCCAATCTGTTACACTCCCATGAAAAACTGAGGAACAAGAATAAAAGTCTGATAAAGAAGATAGCAAATCTAGGGGATCCTATTTCTGGAGCTGAAAATCTTGAAAATCCAGAAATTCTGATAACTGAAAATGAAATACTCAGAAGACAAGTGTCGAAACTAGATGGAATCAAATCAGAACTTGATCATGTCAAATCTGAAAATGGAAAACTCAGAAAATAATGTCAAGAATCTGAACAAAGATTAATCAATCTTGAAAGTGAAAACAGATTGATAAATGAAAAGTTTGAGGCTGTTAATGTTGCGAACTTAAAGTTTCAGGAAAACTTTGAAAACTATAAATCAGAATATCCAAGTTTCCTAACTGATGTTTTGTTTGATGATGATAAACTTGAGCAGGAGAACACTAGTCTAAAGGAAGAAATTGAGAAACTAAAATAGTTGAACACCACCATGTCAGAGAGATTACTGACATTTGAAAAAGGTAAATGTGTGGTGTCCGATAATTCAGAAGAAGTTGAAAAGCTCAAAACTGAAATTGAAAATCTTAAAAATGTCAATGCCACCTTAAGTGAAACACTCAACAGGAGTGAGGAAGAAAATGCTAATTCTGAATTGCTCATCATACTCTTGAAAATGAAAGTCAGGATTTGAAAAAGTCTTTGTCTAAATTTGTGGGTGGGCAAGATAATCTGAACAAATTGCTGGGAACAAAGGTCAACTTTCAGAAGGAGGGGTTAGGTTATAACCCTGTAAATAAAAAGAAGTTTGAAAATAAAATTCAGACATCCTTTGTTTCTAGTTCTACTTCTCACATTTCTCAGAACCTACCTGCTTCTCAGTCTACCGTTCAGAAAATCAAAAAACAGAACAAAAACCAGAAAAAGATTGGAAAACAGAAAATAAATAAAAAGGGTTCATTAGGGCATGTTGATCACAGTTCTCACACACACTCTCATGCATCTAAAAAGAACATGTTATGCCATTATTGGTATAAATTTGGTCATCTGATGCATGAATGTAAATTGATGGAGAAGGATGATATGACTGCTAGGAAACTTCATGATAGAAATCCTTCATTTCAAAAAAATAAAATTGAATGTTTTCATTGTGATAAATTAGGACACACAATTGCACAATGCTGGTTTGCAAATGGTAAGAAAATATCTCATTCATATCATGATAAATTTCCTGCAAGCCAACATGGTTTTAATAAGAACAAATTTGCTTTTAAAGATAAGCTCATTACATGCTTTGAGTGTGGAAAGACAGGCTACAGGGCCATTGAATGCTGGCTGAGGGCTGGTGGAAGAAATTCTAGTTCATGCTTTCACTGTGGCAAGATGGGCCACATTGCTGCCCAATGTTGGCATGCTCAGGGAAGGAAGCCTAACTATAAATCTGGTAAATTCTCTGTCAATAGAAACATTTCTGGTAGAAATGGATTTGTGTTTGAAAGAAAAACACTTGCATGTTTAGAATGTGGGAAGCCAGGCCATAGAGCCGCTGACTGTTGGCTGGCTTATTTTGGTAAACAGAATCTTAATTCTGTTAACAGAAATTTTCATGCATATGCACATAGAATTCATGCTATTAAGAATGTGCATAAATCAAATCTGAAATCTGCTCCATCTTGCTATTATTGTGGTATATTAGGTCATTCAATGAATAATTACTATTTGATGAGATCTGATGACCTACATGTTAAAAAGTTATTTAGAACACCTACCAAAGGTGTCACTATTAACCATGCAGGACCCAAGACTGTTTGGGTACCTACCCATGCAAAATAGTATGCTAACTTGCAGGTGTGCCTTGGAAGCTGAAGAATAAAAAAAAAGGGGAAAATAAACCAAGGCACCCAAGTTGATAAAACCTCATTCAGGTAAATTCTTCACATCTATTCAAATAAAATTTATGGTTGATCTGATAAGTCATAGTTTCATGCATACATGCTTTTTATTTGGTTTGACTCTTGCATTGTGCTTTGTGGGCTTTCTTGTTTGTACTTTGAGATGTGTGCATATATGTGAATTACATATACATGCACTTGACATACAATCATTGAAAATCTGATGCATATAGGACTGTTGGTACTGCATTCTCATGCATGACCACTTTGGTATATCAAATGGTAAGTTACTAAAGGGCAGAGGAAATCTGTCTGAAGGTTCTTACTATGCGTAGAGGCTTCCCTTTGCCATGTACCAAGGGTCAAATTTGCATATCAGAGAATGCCTGCATCTTCATGTGAATTTTTTGCTTCATGCCCGTGCATACATGTAGTAAATTGCAATGCATTTCATTATATTGAAAATGCCAAAAGGATAGATTGAATGCATACATTTAGGGGGAGCATTATTCATACTCTTGAAATCTCACAACTGTTTTTAGATTTACTGCATAGCATGTTAAATCTGTTGTTGCATAGTCATTCATCATCTGTATTGTCTTCATGACATATAAGATGATTCCGTGTTTTTAGTTAGAGGGAGTCATAGCATAGCATATCACTTATTTTTGAAAAATCAAAAAAAAAAGGGGGGGGGAGGTAGTGTCTCACTGCATATAGATAGGGGGAGCATGCTTAATCCGTTCAGTTGTGTCTTTATCTGAACTCTTCCTATCCACCTACTTGATTCATCTTGTCAATTCTGTAGTGTCAGTGATTCCATCATCAAAGTGGTATCAAGTGATCTTTCTTGACTGCTTCTGAAGTTGTTCATAATCTGAATTTATACCTTTTTGGTATCTGTCTGCCTCTCCTAAATCTGCTGAAGGAGAGCTCCACCTCTATTCAGTCAACTTTGAACTTCTTTGCTCAAGAGCAGCTCCTTTACTACAATTCTTTTAGAATCCATGCTGTCTGTTGAATATTCTCACTTGAATTACTGAACTGAGATATGAAGTAAACCTTCAGCCTGAATACTACTTCATAAATGTTAAAACATCTTTAATGAGGAACCTTCCATTATACATGCTTAAGAACATTTGTTAACTGGAATTGGTTTAAGTCTTATGTACTCTTGTTTGGACACAAGGAACTTAAAAATATCTGTTTCAACCTCTTAATAAACTTTAACTGTCTGCTTCATGTAAATTCATGTAAGACTTTCTGAAATCTGAAAAGTTGTTATCCATGTCTAAGTTGACTGAGATATATAGTGTATGTGGTTGTTCCTAAACATCTAACTTGTTCTGAATCCATTCTGGGTAAAAAGTATGGACAGAGTAATGACTGTGGTTACTGAGAAACCTGTCCAAAGGATTGTGTCATGAAGTACCATGGTTAACTCTGTTTAAAGAGATGATTGGAAATTATTGTGAAAATATGACAGAGCAATGGCATAGTTGTATTGAGTAACTGAGGATTCTGGCCTCTGATCAAGGTGCATTCTCATGCCAAAGATACTTTTAATGCTACCTCTGCTCTCTAAAATAGGAGAAGCAATACGGTTGTCACACTGAGTAACTGGGGATTCAGGCCTCTGATCAAGGTGTCTCCCCACGGCAAAAGGTGTTGATAAACTAAAATTGTTCATTAAATTTTTTTTTTTGAACAAGTGTAAATCAATTTCTGAAAGAACAATTAAAATTCAGGTGCATTCACTTATGTTTCTCTTAAAGTAGTCATGGAAAGTAAACTAAGTAAGATGGAAGTTGGTTGAACTAGAATCTTATATGAGCTTGTAGTTCCTTTTATTAAGAGTTGGTTCAAATATGAGTATAATTTCTTTTGTAAAATTTTTGATTTACATCATTCTTAAACCATATCTGACAATCAAGGTTTCATAAGCTTTTTTAATGGAGGAATCTAGAACTTAAAATTCTATTCTATGAAGTTGGTATCCTGCTGAAAAGTTCTATATCTCAATTTTTCACTAATTGTTGAATCTGCTCATCCTGTTGCTCTCTATCACTGTGTTTTGATTCACATTGGTTCTCATATATGAGAGGCACATCTCTCAGTTTAACCTGTGTACTTGCAGTCTTTGGATAACCAGAGTTCATCCTTGTAGTCTTCTCTTATCTCATGGATCATAAGGGAAGAATTTTTCTGGTCTATTTGAGAAACGATTTGTAAGGGGGACAATGTGCTAGTGTGTCTGATTATGATGCTTGTCTACATTCTCTCAGTATTAGTTGCATATGCATGTCTGCATAAGTTGTTTGACTAAGGAGGAGAATTACTTTAACTGCTTCTGATATTGTGTTGCCCTCATCTGATGATCTATTTTGAGTGTCTCATAGGACGTCACTAGATTATAAAAGTATTGTTCTACTTTTTGATGAAGTCAAAGGGGGAGAACACTTTGATGAGTCTAGTCTGAATAATGTCTGAATAATATTGCATTTCTTTCATTCATGAGACTCATAGTGTTGCCATCATCAAAAAGGGGTAGATTGTTGGATATTGTGTTTTGATGATGACAAACACTATAAGTCTCATATGTTTGATGTCATATGTGTTTACTTCATACAGTATTTGTTTCATGCATTAACTGTGACATGCAGTCTGAACTCAATGATTTTGATGATAGCATATCATGAATATGTGTCTGAATGATTGGTTTGAATGATTGTTCTGCCTTGGGCATATGGATGTGTTATCCTGCATTAGTGCATTGCTCAACTGCTTTCTATATGGGCTTCACTCTAAGTCAGTACATTGCTCAACTGCTTTCTATATGGGCTTCACTCTAAGTCAGTACATTGCTGGAACAAGCCTGTACATCGTTTGGGTTGTGCATCCAGCGTCTTAAGGTTAAGTCTATACATCGTCCGTCTCATCTTGCGTCTCAATTCGTTTGGGCATTCACTGTACAAGTCTATACATGGTCTCTGCACTGTAGCTACACGGACTCAAAGTCCATACAGTGGACTGTTGCATGGTCTGCAATGTCTATACATTGCTGGCCGCCTGCACGCAGCAAGTCTATACATTGATTCACTGTTCATGCCTTCACTCAAAGTCTGTACAGCGTGCAGCGTGTCTGTCTCAAGTCATTTCTTCAAGTCTGTACATTTCAGAACCCCAAGTCTATACATTGGTAAAGTCTACACATTGGCCTTCAAGCTTACAAGTCTGTATATTGGTTCAGGCCTTCCAAGTCTATACATTGGTTCAAGCTTCCAACTCTATACATTGGCCTTCAAGCTTCCAAGTCTGTACATTGGCCTTCAAGCTTCCAAGTCTGTACATTGGTTCAGGCCTTCCAAGTCTATACATTGGTTCAAGCTTCCAAGTCTGTACATTGGCCTTCAAGCTTCCAAGTCTGTACATTGGTTCATGCCTTCCAAGTCTATACATTGGTTCAAGCTTCCAAGTCTGTACATTGGCCTTCAAGATTTCCAAGTCTATACATTGGCAGCTGAACCGTGAAGTCTATACATTGTCTGATCATCCATTATTTGAAGTCCATACATTGGTCTTCACTTCAAGTCTGTACAGCCTGCTTTGTCGTTCAAAGTACAAAGTCTATACACTGGAGTCGTCTGCTGCAGGGACAGCATGTCTGTACATTGGGTTCTCATGCATGTTAACATCAAGTCTATACACTCGTTACTCTCATGCATGTCAACACCAAGTCTGTACACTGCATCACCTGCTCCTGAATGTCAACACCAAGTATGTACACTGCATCACCTGTTCATGCATTGCCTTCACGCCATCAAGTCTGTACATTGCATCGTTTGATCATGCATTGTCTCAACAAGTCTGTACACTCGTCCTCCTTCACACGACCAACTCTATACATCCATATGAGCATTGTGCATTGATCAAGCCAAAGTCTATACACTCGCTAGTGTGCATATGCATAGTCTATACATTGCTCATGCATCTTTACTTAAAGTCTATACATCCGTATGCTCCTTTATCATGCATGCATTATAGCAAGTATATACATCCTCTGCCAGTCTTCAGCAAAGTCTGAACATTGCTTCAACGTTGGCTTCAGCCAAGTCTATACATCGACTGGCTGTCTTCAGCAGAGTCTGAACATTGCATCATTGTGCATATGCATGGTTAAGTCTATACATTGCCTGCTGAGTAAAGTATGTACATCCTGTGTTGATATTGTTCATCGACTGAACTCTTCATTAATCTTGCAGGTGACTGGGCATGTGATCCGAGGCTGGCGCCTGGCACGTGATCCAAGATGCTGAGAAACCGCCACGTGGACTAAAGCACACACGCCCTAGCTGCTGCTTGATCCACACGAAGGCTCTGTCCCTATAAAGGGTCTCTTTGCCCCTTCAAAGCATAAGCTGGAAAAAGAGAAGAAAAGCCCCTAGAAGGAAGAACGAAGAGGAGTGAGCCTGAGCAGAAGATTAGACAGAGTAGAGAGAGATCGTGAAAAGAGAAGCCGTGAAAGCATAGAGTGATTGAAGAAGAGAAAGAGATAGAGAGTTAGAGGAGAAGAAGCAAAGCTAGTTGAAGATTTGTTCCTGCTGGACCGTGGATCATATCCAGGCCAGTCAGCTCTATTTGAGAGCCACAGTTGTGCTACCATCTTTACAGTTTTCTGATTACTGTATTTTCCCTTTCTTGGTTTCGTTTACATTTCTTTGTGTTTCTCCCGATTGCCCTGTTGGGGATCGGGTTCCTCCTATGGTTTCAGGAGAAGGGAGATTTGTTTCTCCAGGTTGCTGGTGACTTAGTGTCATCAGTGGTTCCCTCCATTGTGGAGGAAGAGAGGTCCGAGACCTCTAGTTTGCAGGTGACTTGGTGTCACATGTGCTTCCCTCTGGGTTTGAGAGGAAGAGAGACTTGGGTCTCTAGGTTCCCCTCCGGTTTGGAGGAAGGGAGGATTGGTCCTCCGGTTCTGGTCTTGTGGGTTGCAAGTCCAGGTGTTCCCTCCTGGTCTGGAGGAAGAGAGACTGTGTGTCTCTGGTTTCCAAGTGGCTGGGAGTCACTTGGGGTGTCCCTCTGGTTGGGAGGAAGAGGGGAGGTTGTTCCCCTGGTCAAGCTGTTTGGCAGCACTTGTTCGCAGACTGTGTCTGCTGTTTCTTACTTTGCTAGTGGAAGCCTCACTCCGGTTTGGAGTGGGGGGTGGACGTAGGTCTTGGTGACCGAACCACCTAAAAAATCCCTTATGCAGTGGTTTGATATGTGACTTCTATTTCTGCTTCCGCTAGATGATTGCATTGGGTCGATATGGTTTATTTGCACTGACTGTGTGATTGTTATCGCTAGATGGTTGCTAGGACCGTGATTCCCTTGGCTGTCCTAGTGTCCAATCGGGTTTGCATCCTTGCTGTTTGAGCGCTTGTCCATCGACCTTGTGAGTATCTCTTCATACGGTTTTAATTTGGCCAAAAATCTTTAGTAGATCCATTCACCCCCCCTCTAGATCTCCGTTGTCGTCTTATCCGCACCCAACAGATCAAAAGTAGAACTTGCGAAGATTTGTTGCATTCCATGTCCGAGGGACGGTTGTTCCTTTCATGGTGGAGTGTCTTGACCACTCGGTAGGGGCCTTCCCAGGTAGGGGCTGATCAAGCGAAAGCTCATCGTTTAAAACACGCGCATCACTCTTAAAAATTTCAACTCGCACTAGATGAAAGAGAGACGTAATATGGTGGCGAGAAGGGTCGAATCCACAGGGAAGAAGAGATTTTTAAAGTTAAAAACCTTGTAACCTTTTATAAAAACACTTGTGATTTTGCTTTGGTTAAAGACAATAGTGAAATGAAGAACAAACCAAACACTTAATTAAAAACACCTATGATTATGCGCTATGCTATAGAAATTAATTGCATGAAGTGAAAAGAAGAGATAGAAGAAGGGGGTAGAGATGGAAGAAGATCAATAACTAGATCAAAAGAACAACTCACTTCATTAACTTAGAAGAAAGAGTACATGAAGTGCAAGACAAGCTTACAATAAAAAGGTGACAAGATTACAATGAAGTATCATAACACAAAAGTAATAACAAAAAGATGGGCATGAGATGTAAAGATAGTAGTAGCAATGGTGATGATGCCGTCGTCTCCTCCTCGCCGAGCCTTGGAGAGGATCGCTCCGCCTTGAAAGAGATCACCGTGGAAAGTGATGGATGAAGAAGCCGTTGTCGTCCACGTCACAAGCCTTGGAACGTCGCCCGTCTTGATGTGCACACCGCCATGAAAGGAGAGTTATGGAGGATAAACTTTAAAGAGAAATATAGAGAGGAATGTGGAAGGGTTTGTGTGGAAATGAAGAAGGAAGAAGATGAGAGAGTGAAACAGTGGGAAAATAAATATAACTCATAAAGTAAGAAGAATTGGTGGAAGTGATAGAAGAAGAACATATAGATCTACAAAAGAGAAAGAACTTTAATGAAGAACTCATAGAGAAATAAATAGGGTAAGGGCTTCAAAACTGAGAAATAATAGAAGCTAGAACCTCGGATGAACAGTGAAATCACAGGACATCAAGTTGAAAATGTGAGATAACTTTCAATCCAGAAAGAATTAGAAGATGATGTAGAAGAAGAAGTTGTAGAAAACGTAAAACCAAAGAACTTTTATGAAGATAGTAAAAGACGAAAATAACTAGAAGGGGAGAAATATGGGAAAGAACAGAAAGAAACACTAGTTCGCAGATGAATAGGATAGCACAGTGAAAAACATAAAATACCTTAAAATCAGAAGGAATTAGAAGATGATGCAGATAAAGAAGAAGTTGTAGAGAACGTAAAAATAAATAACTTTCATGAAGATAGCAAGAGGAGAAGAGGGACGGAAAAGGGCGAACTCGGCGAACTAAAAGATATGTGAGGGAGAGAAAGAGTGAAAAATTACCAAAAGAAGAACTCCCTTTCTCCTCCTTGTCATGGGCTATTTATTGGGAAAGTTGGTTAGATGAAGGGTGGAGATTGTATCAAAAGGAGATGGATGGCTGAGATTTAAGTGGAATTTGATGCATGGGGAAGAGGAAAAGTAGGTGGGCACCCCCTTTCTCAAGGCTCATCATATCTCTCCTTTATTTCAAACTTTGAATTCAATTTTCCATCCAACCGAAATATGTGTTTCTTTTCCTCAATTTCAAACTTTTGCAATTTCTTTTCCCTCCAATCAAAATATGTGCTTTTGACTTGGTCAAAGTAGTGGTGACAGTTTTGCCCCCGGCTTCTTTTGTAATTACCTTCGGTGTCCTACACACACATAATTGTACTTTAGTCCATAAAAATTACCACAATGTGCACATAAATCTCAAATGCTCATGATTATGCAATAGAGAATTAATGCTCATGGCCCTCAACTTTAATTTATTATTAAATAAGATAATCGAATTAATCGATTTGCGTGAAAGCTCCCATTTAAATGCGGAGTTGAGGTTAACTATGAAATATGCATAATTGCCTAATTATATGCACATAAAATGGTGTACATGCACTGAATTGTCATAAGAAATTGACACTTATCACACCCCCCAACTTACTCATTGCTAGTCCCTTAGCAATGCCAATAAATTAAATTTTAGGACTAACAAGAGTTTGCAAAATTCATGCTGTCATATCCAGTTATCCCTTCATAGAATCAACCAAAGATTTGGAATCTGGAATCATTAATGCACACTGACCTTATGTAGGAACTTAATAGTACATGATTAAGAATTCAAATTAAAGCTCAATAGCACTTGTGCATGTGTAACTACCAAATCCACAGCTTAGATAATTGCATCCCCCATTCGCTATTCCAAGCAAATGCCTTTCAACCCTGTACCTCTTAGATCAGAGCATTAAGTATATTAACTTTTTATCTGCCTTATTATTTTGTCCCTTTGGGATCTTTTATACCACACATGATGTTGCACTACCCTTCACTGCTCAACGTGAACCTCGACTCTTGCCTTAGGAGAAGCAGGCCCACTTTTATAGATCCAGGTTCCCTTTTTATTTTACGCGAACCTCAACACGTCTTAAGTGAAGTAGGCCCGGTTACTAAGATTAGGGGCATTTTTCATGGTGTTTTTTTTCTTTTTCTATCTTTGTTTTCATAATGCCATTGCACTTATTTGATGGATAATTTGACAGAAAGCTTTGTAAAAAGATGTCTTTTCTTAAGAAGTACAGAATATCAGACATCATACCTAAAATGGTAGGGGGCTTGTCTTGCTTGTTTCATTAGTGTGCAATGTGAATTTTTTTTTCTAAAGTGCACATGAACTTTAAAGGGATTTTTATATCAATTTCCATTGTTAGATTGACTAAATTTCCCATCATCTTGCTCCCTAGTCTTTTCTATTCTAGAATTACTTTTAATTTAAGCATAAGTCATGAAACTCAAAATGGGGTTTACATCTTTCTACGATGACATGCAAGACAGAACTCCTATCAGGTTGTACTATATGCATCATGAAAATTTTTCTCCCCCCCCAACTTGAATGACATTGTCCTCAATGACATGTAGAATATATGAACAGGACAATGCATACATGAATGTTTGGGAAGGAAAGGTACAACCTGGGATGCGTAGACGTGGCTATTTTGGCAGGCAGTTTTACGAACGACTTCTTCCAGCTCCTACAAACACAAATGAAAATGACTCACTAGATTTTTTAAGAGAAATGGTTAGGTTACCTCCCAACAAGCGCTAAGTTTAACGTCTTCAGCCAGACGACATTCTTGTATTTATCATGGGTCACTCTGTGGGATTGATTCCTTTGATGGAAGTTGTGTGTTTTCCAAGTAGAGTTTGAGACGCTGACCATTGACAGTGAAAATTTGACCATTTTTAGGATCTAGAATTTTAACAGCACCATGATCAAAGGCTTTGAGCACAACAAATGGTCCATCCCATCTAGACTTTAATTTTTCGGGGAATAAGCACAACCTTGAATTAAAGAGCCAAACTTTTTGATCAGGTTAAATGATTTTCTCACAATATGTTTATCATGGAAAGCTTTGGTCTTGGCTTTGTAAATCTTGGCATTTTCATAGGCTTCATTCCTCAACTCCTCCAACTCATTTAGTTGTAGGGCCCTATGAGATCCGGCTTGGGCCAAGTCAAAATTGAACTGTTTAATAGCCCAATAGGCCCTATGCTCAAGCTCAACGGGTAAGTGACAAGCTTTTCCAAAGATTAACCTATATGGAGACATTCCAATGGGGGTTTTGTATGCTGTCCGATAGGCCCAAAGAGCGTCATCCAATCTTTCGGACCAATCCTTCCTATCGGGCCTAATAGATTTCTGCATGATATTTTTGATCTCCCTATTGGATGTCTCCACTTGGCCACTTGTCTGGGGGTGATAGGGGGTGGCAATCTTATGAGTGATCCCATATTTCCCGAGAAGAGCTCGGAATTGGGCACGAGTGAAATGAGAACCTCCATCACTAATGATCGCCCTCGGACACCTGAACCTTGAAAATATATTCTTTCGGACAAACTTCATGACAACTTTATGATCATTAGTCCGGGTGGCAATGGCTTCAATCCATTTAGACACATAGTCGACTGTCACAAGAATGTACTCATGTCCGAATGATGGCGGAAAGGGCCCCATAAAATCAATTCCCCAAACATCAAAGATTTTGACCTCTAGAATGGGGTTGAGTGGCATCATATCGCGTTTGCTCATGTTTCCAATGGCTTGACACCTAAGACAAGTCTTGCTAAATTCATAGGCGTCTTTGAGGAGAGTGGGCCAAAAGAATCCACTTTGCAACACTTTGGCGGCTGTTTTCTTTCCCGCGAAGTGTCCCCCACAAGCTAGAGTGTGACAAAAATTCAGGATGCTTTGTTGTTCTTCCTCGGGGACACATCTCCTAATTATTTGATCTGGACCTATGTAAAACAATTCAAGATCTTCCCAGAAATAGTGTTTGATTTTGGTAAAGAAATGTTCTTTTTCTTGTTTAGACCACCCATTAGGAATTTGTCCCACAACTAAGTAGTTGACAATGTCTGCGAACCATGGGAGTTGACTATGGGTGATGAACAAGAGATGTTCATCTGGAAATGAATCTTGCAAAGAAGCATTATCAGTTGTGAGAATTCGAGAAAGATGATCGGCAACTTTATTCTCAGAACCTTTTTTGTCTCAGATCTCAAGATCAAATTCTTGGAGTAGGAGGATCCACCTAATGAGTCTAGGTTTAGCATCCTTCTTAGAGAACAAATATTTGAGAGGTGAGTGATCATAGTACACAATGACTTTTACCCCTAAGAGATATGATCGAAACTTTTCAAGGGTAAAGACAACAGCTAACAACTCCTTTTCCGTGGTGGTGTAGTTAAGTTGAGCATCGGCGAGGGTGCGACTCGCATAATATATCATCACCGGACACTTGTCAATTCTTTGGCCTAGAACTGCCCCGATAGCATAGTCGGAGGCATCACACATGATTTCAAAAGGCAAAGACCAATCAGGAGATTGGAGAATGGGTGCCTTGGTCAAAGCCTCTTTAAGGGTATTGAAAGCCTCAAGGCAGGCAACATCTAAATGGAATGGAGTGTCTTTGGCCAAGAGAAGAGTTAACGGGCGGGCAATCTTAGAAAAGTTACTTATGAACCGGCGGTAAAAATCGGCATGGCCGAGGAATGAACGAATTTGCCTCATAGAGGTCGGAGGAGGGAGATTAGAAATAAGGTCGATCTTGGCTTTATCCACCTCTATACCCTGTTCGGACACAATATGGTCCAAAACTATGCCCTCTTGAACCATGAAGTGACTCTTTTCCCAACTAAGAACAAGGTTGGTTTCAATACATCTCGCAAGCACTTTCTTCAAATTTTTCAAGCAGTTTTCAAATGACTCCCCAAACACAGAAAAATCATCCATAAAGATCTCCAAGAATTCTCCTACCATATTAGAGAAAATGGCCATCATGCACCTTTGAAAAGTGGCCGGTGCGTTGCAAAGACCGAATGGCATTCTCCGAAAGGCAAATGTTCCATATGGGCAAGTGAATGTGGTCTTCTCTTGGTCTTCCGGATAAATGGCCACTTGATTATACCCAGAATATCCATCTAGGAATTAAAAATATCTTTGGCCCGCCAATTTCTCTAGAATTTGGTCAATAAAGGGGAGTGGAAAATGGTACTTTTTGGTCATGGCATTGAGTTTCCTATAATCGATGCACACTCTCCATCCCGTGGTGGGCCTAGTGGGCACATCTTCTCCTTATTAATTTTGGACCACGGTGAGTCCCGATTTCTTAGGAACCACTTGAGTGGGACTCACCCATTAGCTATCCGATATGGGATAAATAATTTTCGCATCGAGCCATTTGACAACCTCCTTCTTCACCACCTCCTTCATGTTCGGGTTCAACCTCCTTTGCATTTCCTGACTAGGTTTGGCGTTGTCCTCTATGTAAATGTGATGCATGCAAATAGACGTACTTATCCCCTTAAGATCGACCACTGTCAAACCTATGGCACCCTTGTGAATCCTAAGGATAGGAGAAGTGTTTCTTGGGTAGGGGTAAGATTAGAAGCTAAGATAACAGGAAGGGTTTGATCGGGGCCTAGGAATGCATATTTGAGGGAGTCCGGAAGGGGCTTAAACTCAAGTTTAGGAGGACTTTCAAGTGATGGAAGGGCTGGTTCATCTTGCAAAGCTGGAAGTGGTTCAACCTTATGCCAAATGCTACTATGATGAGGGAATCTTGTAGAGCATTGACCTCCCTTATTTGACGCATGCCCAGATCATTCTCAATAAGTTCATCGTAGATGTCTATGAAGTGGCATTCTTTATCTAGGTCTAAATATTGGGAGGCTTTGAACACATTGAGAGAAACTTTTTATCCTCCGAATGAGATGTCCATCGTCCCCGTAGCACAATTGATGTTAGCTTTCGCAGTAGCAAGGAATGGGCGGCCTAGGATGATTGGGGTGTGACTTAGCTCTGAGGAGGATGCCATGTCAAGAATGAGGAAATCAACGGGAAAGTAGCAATCATGGACTTTCACAATCACATCCTCTATCAAACCTCGAGGGGTCTTGACTGAGCGATTGGCCAGTTGGAGAATGACGGGGGTTGGCTTGAGTTCCCCTATATCAAATTGCTCATAAACAGAGGTGGGTAAAAGGTTGACACTAGCTCCTAAGTCTAGGAGGGCACGGTCAAAGGTCACCTATATCACATGAGATGAGGGGAGCACCGGGATCCTTCAACTTTCTAAGGAGATTGTTCATCAAGACCGCACTAACATCCTCGGAGAGCCAAATTTTCTTAGGGGTCAACTTGGGCCCTCTTCTTGGAGTGCAAACCTCTTTGAGAAATTTGGCGTAGACCGGAACATGTTTTATGGCATCTAGGAGTGGAATATTGATGTGAGCTTGTGAAAAGAGCTCCATGAATTCCTCATTTTGGGCCGGCCTAGTCTTAGTGGGCATGGGTTCTAGGGCATTAGGAAAGGGGACCTTGGGTTGATAGAAATTTGGATCTTCATGGGCCTTTCCTTTCCCTTTAGGATCTCCCCCCAACTTATCTTGAGTGCAATCCTCCTTGCTTGCATCCTCATTATCTTGATTCTTTTCTATGGAATCTTGCAACTCCTTACCATCCTTGTATGGGTCATCTAACACCTTCCCACTCCTCAAAGTTGAAATAGCCTTGACATTTTCAAATTGTGGGCCTTTAGGTTGGGCTTGTGGGATGGGTTGAGGTAGGAGACCCGGTTGTGGAGGAAAACCCGGGGGTTAGTTTCTTGGGTTGGCCACGGGTTGACTTGGAAGTTGACCCACTTCTCTTCTCATTGTAGCTTCTGCCAATTGTCCTATTTGACTTTCCAACTTGGAAATGGATTGTTGTTGATTCAAGATAATTTGTTGGAGTTGATTGAATTTATCTTCAAAGTTGGATTGAGGTGGAGGTTGGTAAGTGGGTTGGCCTTGATTAGATTGAAAATGTGAATAGTCCATAGGAAGGAATTGAGCTTGTGGACCTCTACCAAATGGATTGAAGGTGTTGGGTTGGATTTGAAATTGACTTTGCATGGGTTGCTTTTGGGCTTGATGAATAGAGGGGTTGGTTACTTGAGGTAGAGCTTGTTGGGATTTCATAGAAAAGTTCAGGTGATTCCTCCAGCCCGGATTGTATGTGTTTTAAAATGGGTCATTATTGAGTTTAGAGAATCCTTGGGCTGCAAAGACTTGCTCCTGGATGGTAGAGGGTAATTGAGCTGCAGTTGGACACTCCGTGATGTGATGGGATGGGCTTGCACATAGAGTGCATGCCTCATGTGGAGTGACAGATTGACCCGAGTAGGAATGGGATGATGGTTGGCAAGAAGGGTCTTTCAAAGTCAAGAGTTGGTCTAATTTTTGAGTCAGACTCTCTACTTTATCCAACTTTTGAGTGATGAGACTTATGTCCAATCTTGGTTCAAAATCACCATGGGCCTTGACCTCATATAATCCGGCCCGCTTGGAGGGCCCAATGGATCTCTCATAGGATGATAAAGAAGCATAATTGATAAATTCTCACTAAGCATTTCGACCAAATCATATGCCTCATCCTCACTTTTGCTCATAAATGCCCCTCCGCATGATGCATCTACCATTTATCTAAATTGATCGGATAGACCCTCATAAAAAGCTTGGACTATTTGCCATTTGGACAACCCATGGTGAAGACACTTCCTAAGCAATTCCTTGAGTCTTTCCCATGACTCATGCATTTGTTCCCCTGGAGTTTGGGTAAAACCTGTGATTGCCCTTCTCATGGTATTGGTGCGGCCTATAGGGTAGAACTTCTTCAAAAATTCTTGTTACATCTCGGCCCAAGTTCTCATTGGCTTCCCTATAGTGCCTAACCAATATTTAGCCTTATCCTTAAGAGAGAATGGAAAGAGGGTCAATCTAAGGGCATCATCCGAGAAATTTTAGATTTTTACCGTGGAACAAATTTCTAAAAATTCATCAATGTGCTTGTAGGGGTCCTCATTGGTATTTTCATAAAATGAGGGGAGCATTTGAATTGTGCTTGACTTGATCTCATAATGGATGGCTTGATTTTGAGGAATGTAAATGCAAGATGGCGGTTGATATTGGTTGGGAATGAAATAATCCTTCATTTGCTTTGGAGGATTGGGATTTCCGGCCATGAGATTTTGGTGGTGAGGTCCTTGATTTTCGGCCATAAGATCTTCTTGGAGATCGTCTCTTGGATACAAGACTCTCTCTATTTCCTGAATGGGTCCTAGTAGGTTTGGATGTTGTGATCTTCTTCCTTGCATAAACTAGGACGAAGAGAGATGAGAGAGAATTTTTTTTTATGATGATTTATATATATATATTTTTGGTTTTGACACAAACTAGGACGAAGAGAAAGAAGATGAGGATTTTTTATTTTTATTTTTATTTTTATTTTTTTTATTTTTTTATGCAAACACAAACAAGTTGTCACACAAATTACCTAATGACCTAGATGTGACTTAAACCTACAAATTGGATTTCACAAAATGGCTAAAGTGTAACTTGAGTTCACCCTCAATATTTCCACCGGTCAGGTAAGGGGTGGGGTAGTGGGAGGCTCCCCCTACTTTCGTAGGGACCTAATTACAAACCACTAGCCCGCTTAAGGCATTTACCGTCCGGCCGTCTTATCTTAGGCACCGGTTTTCACAAGAGGGTAAACCCAAATAACACAAGAACCACAGTGTGAACCTAGGGCCAACGTCTATTGAATTTTATTTAGGGTCTAGGTGATGCAAAGATAAAGGAAATTGTGGTTTGTGGGCTAAGGAAGGGTGATGAAATCCCCACCTTATCTTGCTTATGGGTGTTGCCCTTATAATATTTTAGAATGATATGCAACAAATCAAGTTCAAACAAGGGGTTCTATGCAAGTATGCATGAGCATGTGATTTAGAAAAGAACTCACCTTGCCCCTCGCAATCTCCAAAATGCAATGACCAAAGTTAAACAATAAGGAAAAAAACCTTTATCCTAAATGATGCATGACTTAGAGCATGAAAGTGTGATTTCTACTCTTGGAATGAGGATTTTTTATTAGGTTCAAGTGAAGAGTTTTTTTTTTATTTAGTGCACCTATCTGACCACAATATGCAAAAACATTAAGGAAATAATACAAAATGAGAGGAGTTAGGACACTTACTTGAAGCGCAATCCCTCGTTCTCTTTTTTTTTGAAATGAATGACAAAATCAAAAGATGAAAGAAAAAAAATGTAAACTTACCTCTGATTCTTTTTGATTTTTTTTATCCTGTAAAAAAAAAAGAGAGCTTTATTAGTACACTATATACACAAGGAAAATAAAGTTCTTAAATCAAAAATCATCATTCTTCCCCGACAACGGCGCCAAAAATTGATCACGTGAAAGCTCGTCGTTTAAAACACGCGCATCAATCTTAAAAATTCCAACTCGCACTAGATGAAAGAGAGACGTAATATGGTGGCGAGAAGGGTCGAATCCATAGGGAAGAAGAGATTTTTAAAGTTAAAAATCTTGTAACCTTTTAGAAAAACACTTGTGATTTTACTTTACTTAAAGAAAATAGTGAAATGAAGAACAAACCAAACACTTAATTAAAAACACCTATGATTATGCGCCTATGCTATAGAAATTAATTGCATGAAGTGAAAAGAAGAGATAGAAGAAGGGGGTAGAGATGGAAGAAGATCAAGAACAAGATCAAAAGAACAACTCTCTTCATTAACTTAAAAGAAAGAGTACATGAAGTGCAAGATAAGCTTACAATAAAAAGGTGACAAGATTACAATAAAGTATCATAACACAAAAGTAATAACAAAAAGAGGGGCATGAGATGTGAAGATAGTAGTAGCAATGGTGATGATGCCGCCGTCTCCTCCTCGCCGAGCCTTGGAGATGATCGCTCCGCCTTAAAAGAGATCACCGTGGAAAGTGATGGATGAAGAAGCCGTCGTAGTCCACGTCACGAGCCTTGGAACGTCGCCCGTCTTGATGTGCACACCACCATGAAAGGAGAGTTATGGAGGATAAATTTTAAAGAGAAATATAGAGAGGAATGTGGAAGGGTTTGTGTGGAGATGAAGAAGGAAGAAGATGAGAGAGTGAAACAGTGGGAAAATAAATATAACTCATAATCTAAGAAGAATTGGAGGAAGTGATAGAAGAAGAAAATATAGATCTACAAGAGAGAAAGAACTTTAATGAAGAACTCATAGAGAAATAAAGAGGGTAAGGGCTTCAAAACTAAGAAATAACAGAAGCTAGAACCTCGGATGAACAGTGAAATCACAGGACAGTAAGTTAAAAAATGGGAGATAACTTTCAAACCAGAAAGAATTAGAAGATGATGTAGAAGAAGAAGTTGTAGAAAACGTAAAACCAACTAACTTTCATGAAGATCATAAAAGATGAAAATGACTAGAAGATGGAGAAATAAGGGAAAGAACAGAGAGAAACACTAGTTCACAGATGAACAGGATAGCACAGTGAAAAATATAAAATACCTTGAAAACCAGAAGACATTAGAAGATGATGCAGAAGAAGAAGTTGTAGAGAACGTAAAAACAAAGAACTTTCATGAAGACAGCAAGAGGAGAAGAGGGACGAAAAAGGGTGAACTCGGCGAACTAAAAGATATGAGAGGGAGATAAAGAGTGAAAAATTGCCAAAAGAAGAACTCCCTTTCTCCTCCTTGTCATGGGCTATTTATAGAGGAAGTTGGGTAGATGAAGGGTGGAGATTGTATCAAAAAGAGATGGATGGCTGAGATTTAAGTGGAATATGATGCTTGGGGAAGAGGAAAAGTAGGTGGGCACCCCCTTTCTTGGACTTTGGGCACCCCCTTTCCCAAGGCTCATCATGTCTCTCCTTTATTTCAAACTTTGAATTCAATTTTCCCTCCAACCGAAATATGTGTTTCTTTTCCTCAATTTTAAACTTTTAAAATTTCTTTTCCCTCTAATAAAAATATGTGCTTTTGACTTGGTCAAAGTAGTGGTGACAGTTTTGCCCCCGGCTTCTTTTGTAATTATCTTCGGTGTCCTACACACACATAATTGTACTTTAGTCCATAAAAATTACCACAATGTGCACATAAATCTCAAATGCTCATGATTATGCAATGGAGAATTAATGCTCATGGCCCTCAACTTTAATTTATTATTAAATAAGATAATCAAATTAATCAATTTACGTGAAAGCTCCAATTTAAATGTGGAGTTGAGGTTAACTATGAAATTTGCATAATTACCTAATTATATGCACATAAAATGGTGTACATGCAATGAATTGTCATAAAAAATGGACACTTATCAGGGGCCAGCTTCCCCGCCGCCTCTAGTGGTCGAGATGCTTCTGCCTTGATGGGGGCATCACTTACCCGTCCACTTTTTGCGAAGCTCTGATGGATCGTCGGTTTGTGCCATTGTGTTCTCCACATTTTTTTGAGTCAATCCATATAATTTTCATATTTTATTTGAGTCATAAACTATGTAATCTTCCCTTTATTTGAGTACGGTACCTAGGTAGAAGGGTCATTTACCTAAGTCTTGAGTCATGTCATTAGTTAATCAGTCTAATGGGCCCAACTAGTGGGCTAAGCCCAGGGGCGCCCCCCCTGGACTTGTCTGGTCATTTAGTCATTAGTCAAGGTCAGTATGGTCATGTGAAAAGTCTAGTCCCTATAAATACTCCCCTTCACCCCCTCATTTTTAATCTTTGATCAATCAAAAAAATTGAGTGAATTAGTGTATTATTGGAGAGGATTCTCCACTTCTCTCTCTCTCTATTGGGGTGGATTGCCCTTCTCTCTCTTCTTTCTCTCTCTAGAGAGGGGTGCACCCCTTTCTCTCTCCTCCCCCTCCCACCTACTTTCTCTCTCTTCTCCCCTCATTCAAGAGCTACCCCATTTCCCCACACCTCTCCATAACTCCACCGCTAGCCCCAAGGTGGAATCCATCACTCTCCAAGCCACCCTCCTACCACCAACCACCCACTCCCTTTCCCCAAGCACCCTCTCATCTCCCAAGGGAAAATTCCCCCACTCCCCAAGCCCCCCCTTTACCTTCCCCACACCCCTCTTCCCATCCCCAAGACCAGAAATTAATCCCACCCTTAAACCCATTTTCAATACCCTTTCCCCCTCTCCCTTCCAACCAAATTCGCAGCTCTCCCTCCCTCCACCTGCTAGACCTCCTTCCAGCCCCCATTCTGCCACTCCCACACCTTGGAACACCCCCTCCAAGACCCCCTCATAGCCAAGGATCACCCTGCACTCATCCACCCCCATTTCACCCCCCTCCTACTCCATTTCCCATCGGCAAGTTGTAGACCCTGCTGTTGACACCTGTTTTTTGCCGATAAGTTGAGTCATTTCTCTTACTCCCATTTAATAATGCCTCGAGTTATCCGTTACTCGTTGGGTTATTTTCCAAGCAACATCTCTGGGCTTACTTTATGGGTAGCCCCCCTCCCTGGCTAGGTCTGCTTCAGTTCAGGGCTTAATGGGCCTTAATTTTATAAAAAGTCAAATATCCAGGAACATGTACAGTTCACCCCTGACCGCACAACCATTTGCACGGTCGCTTTTGGGCCGTCCATATATTTATGAGATATTTTGGTTGATTTTCTGAATTTCCACCAACAAGCTTTCATATGGTCTCAATCTTAGCCGTTCAAATTTGACGGACGGGCTAATAGTAACCGTTCTACTCCCAGGGTCCTATGCTTGGTTGTTTCCCAGATAATTAACTAATTATCCATTTATCACCGACAAGGATAAAATGGTTGACGCTTGGCCGCTCTTACTCTTGGATGATCTTTAATTAGCCGTTCATCTGTGAGAGTCCAACGGCGAGATTCTCGGTTGGTTTAATGGATAAATTGATTGATATTTCTTTTATATTTGAATTTCCACCGATGATGATAAACAGTTTATATATAGCCGCTCAACCTGATGAGTGGTCTATCGTAGGACCGTTTAACTGCTCGCATCTTGAAGATTTAAGAGATTTTCTCTCTCTATTCATGGATTTATCCCCAGTTTCCTCGAACTGTTTCTCCGTGAATGTGGAGTCAATTTTAGTGCCGTTTCTTCTGGTTGAAAGATAATTCAATTATCTTCAACTTTTCTTTCATTATCTCGACCTAAAAATGCCTTAAAACCCTAATTTCAGGGTTAGCATTTGGGTGCTCTATAAATAGACCTTAAAGGCTACCTTTGAAAAGGAGGGGATTTTTTGGTCGACGGTGAAGCCCTGCCGAATCTTTGAGCGACCTAGCACCAGGGAGGGAGGCCTTCTACGTCCATACAGGCCTCCGGTTCAGGGAGTAGTTGTCCTTTGAGTCATTAGTACATTTAGTTTCATTGTTCTCTCTTGTTTGTATGCCTCACTTCTTCCACGTTTCCCCCACGTTTTTCTCATTCTCATGCATCATTCACACACCCTCCTATGCTTTTTGACTCCCCCAGGGGTTTAAAAATCCCTAGGTATCCTCCATTTCATTTAGTCATGTTCATTTCCGTCCGTTTGAGCATTTACTACACTTCATAGTTCTAATCTGAGTTTTTCTTTGTGTTCTATACGTGATTTTGCAGGTCAGCAACATACTAGCACGAGGCCCATCCTTTCTTGCCGACCGGAAAGGGTGGAGGTTGAGCTTTCACATCTCAAGGTGTGGTGGCATTGGGCGGTTCCATCCTGTCCGTCCTAAGGGAAGTGCGGCTGATATTCCACCGTTCATTTTCTTCTCATGGCCGGTCCTGAACCGTTCTTCCTCCATCGTTCCTCATCCCGCGCTCCACCCCAGCACTGACGAGCGGTCTGTCGAGCGGTCGCGCATCCTTAAGGCGGTTCTTCAGGGGCCGCGTATCCCTGCAGTGCTGGTTAAAGGCGAGTGTCTCCCCTGTTTCCAAGGTACGGCATGTTCATCACGTTCGGCATCTTGGTGGCGATCACACAGGTTCACATACTTCTGTCCCCTTCTACCTTTCATTTATTTCTCACATTGATTTAGTAGAAGGGATAGGAAGGACTTTTAAGCCGGTAAGGAAATAAATATCTACATCCCCATTTTTTGGCGATCACGGTGGTACACCTAATGCCCATCGTGTTATTGTTGTGCTGACCTACTCTTGTTCCTATTAAGGTTGTGTTTTGAGTTGTTTCAGGTTGTTTTCGAGTTCCCCTTGTTTCTATCTTCTGGCACTTGAACGGTTTCTATAGAACCATCCATCCTCATGAGCGGTGCTGAAGAAGCCGTTCTTCCCTGATCACCATCATTGATTACTCTGTGAGCTTGCTATCTTTCGCGGTTTATCTCACACCGTGCAACAGTTTCACGGCCTGATACAGGCCGTTCATCCCGCTGGCTCAGGTACGTCTCTATCTTTATATTGGTGGTCTGTGCTGACATTATGCGGTTGTTTCAGGTCCGTTCCGGAGGACGCAGGGCCTATGCCAGACTGTGCATCAAGGTACGCCCACTGTGTTCACCCTATCCCTGTCTATTCATCTCCGTTTCTGTCTTCTTAGTTTGTATCACCCCCTACTGTTGAACGGTCCTCCATAGACCGACGACCACTATGCACGGTCTCCAGTAGACCATCCAGGTTGTGCTACAGTGCACCCGAGCCTCCATGTTGATTATCATTTCATATCATATTATACTAGCTTGGTGCTGTTAGTGATCTCCCCTTATTGTCATTATTTGTTTGCATGCTTGTTGTCATACTTTTCACATTTTTTTGTTTGGTCATCGATTGCTAGTTTTAGGTTAGACTGTGCATGCACTCCGGTGCGCATAGGATTCATGCATTCTATCCATAGTAGTTGCATTCCTACCGAGGTAGGGTGTCCTCTCTGTTGTGTCCCTGTGGTTTTGATGATGGTTTTGATGATTGATGTGGTTTTGATGTTGGTTTTGTTGATTGATTGTTGGTGTGAGTTAATCAAATGTTCTGTTGATTGATTGTTGGTGTGAGTTAATCAAATGTTCAGTCATCCTGCTGCTCAATTTAGAGTCATATTTGATGATCAGTCATGCTACATGTTAAACTGATGCATAAAGCATTCATTGCTGTGGTTTTAATGATTTATCTGGTTTTGATGATTGATGTTTGATGTTAATCATTGTGAGTCATCCTGCTGAAATGTTCATTCAGGGCTTCATATGCTCAGTCAGTTTATCTGCTGACATTGTGCTTTGATGATAGCTTCATGATTGTGATTTGTATATCAACTGGAGAATGCACGTGTATGACTGATATATTGTGTGTGTTAGACTTCTGGTATGTGCATGATCTATACATCACCTTCAATCTTCAAGTCTATACACTGGTTTATTCTTCAAGTCTGTACATCCACAGTTAGACTTAAAGTCTGCACTCTAGTCTTCAATGTCAAGTCTGCACATCGGTCTTCGATTTCAATGTCCATACATTGGGCTTTTACATGAAGTCTACACATTGTTGTTTGCAGTGAAAGTCCATACTTTGGACTGTTCATCAAAGTCTGTACATCATACTGCTATAGCAAGTCTGTACAGTGAGTGATTCATTGGTGAAGTCTGTACACTTAACTGTACTTCAAGTCTAGACATTGCACTGTTCCCTTCATCTTCGTGTTGTTTTCAGTATGTGTCAATTTCATCTTCGTGTCATTTTTACCTCGTGTCGTGTTACCCCGTGTCAATTACTGTTCGACTTCGTGTTGTTTTCAACCCGAGTCGGTTACTGTTGTTCCTCGTGTCATTTTATTCGTTTTATACTGTTCACATAGCTTCATCACGTGTCGTGACAAGCCGTGTCTATTTTTCAGACCCCGTGTCTGTCTTGAGTTGTTCCTACACTCCGTGTCGATTTCATTTTTTGTCTTTGTCTTGTGTTTTCATGACCTCGTATCGTTTTTCCTCTCATAACCTCGTGTTGTTGTTTCTGTGACTTCGTGTCATGATTCCACACTTCGTGTCGTTCATGTTTCGTAACCACACTTCGTGTTGGTTACTGTCGCTCTTATGACTTTGTGTCGTGTCTCCCAGACCTCGTGTCATTTTTCACTTCGTGTCGTTTTCCGTTTTGTGTTCTTCGTGTCATTCTTACTTTGAGTCGTTTTCTTTGTTATTTCCGTCTTCGTGTCGTTTCTGTTTTCATGACTTCGTGTCATCTTCATTGTCTTAGTGCTGTTTTCACCGCGTGTCGATTACTGTTTCATCTAGTATTGTTTTTCCACTTAGTGTCGTTTCCGAATTATCTCTTCGTGTTGTTCTTCCTAGACATCGTGTCTTTCGTGTGTTGAAACCACACTTACTGTTGGTTTCTGTTTACCTCCATGTTGTCCTCGTGCCGTTCTCATTACTGGTTATTATATCATGTCGTTTTACTTCGTGCTACAGTCACCATGGTGTTCTTCGTGTCGTTCTTCTTTTTACTTTGTGTTGTTTTATAACCTTACTTCGTGCTGTATTCACCTTGTGTATCTCGTGTCATTCTTTCTTTACTTCGTGCTGTATTCACCTTGTGTATCTCGTGTCGTTCTCAGTGCATCTAGTATTGTTACTACATACTTCGTGCAGATCTAGTTATTGTGGCCCTGAGTTTTAATGGCTTTTCATCTCTTTGCAGGTCCGAGGAAGAAATATTCCCCAGTGACAGGCAGCACGTGATCCGAGGCTGGAATGAAGCCTGCTGAGAGACTGCCACGTGGTCCGAATTCTTAGGGCTGGAAATGTGGAGGTCACACGTCGTGGCTGATACTGCTGATGATGCTGCTGCTGCTATATATATATGAGCCTTCTTCCACTGAAGAAGATTGATCGAGTTGGCGAGAAGAAGAGTCCATACAGAGAGCCACGATCCTGATAGAAAAAGAAAAGAGAAAGAAGAGAAGAGCAGAGAGTGAGAGATTAGGAGAGCAGAAGAAAGAGAAAGAGAGAGATAGAAGTGTGAGCCGAAGAGTATAGAGGAGCAGAGATCGAGAGAGTGAAAGAGAAGAAGAAGAAGAGAAGAGAAGAGGAAGAAAAGCTTACCTGAAGATCTGTCTACTGGACCGTGGATCAAATCCAGGCCAGTCAGCTCCGTTGAGAGCCACATTGTGCATTTTGTGTTTCAGCTCTCTGTCTGCTGAAGTTATTTTCGTTTATTGTTTTTCCTTTGTTTTCTGGTTTGCTGTGCTTTCCGATACTCTGTAGAGAGGTCGGGGTTCCTCCTGTGGATCAGGAGAAGGGAGATCTGATCTCTGGTTGCAAGTAGCTGGGAGCTACTTGTGGGTTCCCTCCGGTTTGGAGGAAGGGAGACTTGTCTCCGGTTCTGGGCTTGTGGATTCAAGTCCAGGGGTCCCTCCGGTTGGAGGAAGAGAGGTCTTCGACCTCTGGTTTGCTGGTGACTGGAAGTCACCGGTTGGTTCCCTCCTGGTCTGGAGGAAGAGGGGAGGTTGTTCCCCTGGTCAAGCTGTGTGGCAGCACCTGTTGCAGACTGAGTCTGCGGTTTCTAGCGTGAGCTAGTGGAAGCCACACTCGGGTTGAGTGTGGGGTGGATGTAGGTCTGTTGGACCGAACCACCTAAAAAATCTACTGTGTAGTGGTTTGTTTTGTGCGTTAGCTCCTTGCCTCCTACCTCCCATTCACGGGTCATGCATGCTGGTTAGCTGTGTTATCTTGGATTAGTTATATTGTTCCTATCAGCCGTTACCTTGAGCATTGCACTTTGCTAGGTGTGTTTGGGTTGCACTCTCTGTCTGCATTTCTAGTTTGATCAGGTGGCTGCATTGTTGCAGTCCAACTGGTTGATCAATTGGTTGATTATTATCTTATCTCAGAAAGCTCATTATCCATATTCCGCATATCCGAGCCTTAGAGTTTTTTAATTTAGGCCATAATTTTTAGAGGGATACATTCACCCCCCTCTGTATCCGGGCCTTGCACCCTAACAGTTGGTATCAGAGCGGGTATCTGCTTCAAGGTCCAGCGACCTGCAGATCGATCTTGCAATCTTAGGTGCTTATTTGCTTTTAGTGCATCAATATTCTTGTTGCGTTAATCTGTGTGTTCTCATGGCCCATCCACCAATCTTCAGTGGTACGCATTTTGATGCATGGTTCGCTAGTTTGAAGAATTGTGTTAAATCTGTGAATCCAGACCTCTGGAAAGTAATTTCACATGGTCCTCATGAACTACCAAGGAAAAAGTCCAAATGGACTGACAGTCACAAATCCATGCACGAAGAAAATCAGATAGCAATAAATCTAATGAAGGCAGCTACTGATAGAGCTTTTCATTCATGTTTCTTTGACTGCAGTTCTGCTAAAGATATTTTGGATACACTGAAGCGAACTCAGGAGATAAATGTGGACAGCTGCATGATGGCCAACAGAAGAAATCAAAGTGCCAGCGATCAAGGCAGCAATCAAACTGAAGGAGATGATGATGATGAGGTAAATCTCTTCGAGAATTTCTCTCTAGAAGATTGGGGGATTGCATATGCTGAATTATTTGAATCTCATGAACTGTTAAGAAAACAATATAAAAAATTGAAGAAGGGTACTGGTTTAGATAGTTCAAGCTCTCCTTGTAGAAATTGTGTTGAATTGAAAAATATTCATGATGCATGTATGTCTGATTTTCAAATAGTGAAGAAACAAGTTTCGTTATTGAAAATTGAAAATCAAGATCATATAAATGTCATATCTGAACTAAAAGAAAAATTCAACTCAGATAACGATAATCAGACTTTTGGTAACTATCATGACCAGTATGAAAAACTGCTGAAAAACTTTGAAAGTATAAACGCAGATTTAAACAAGCTGAGATCTGAAAATGACTCCCTGAGAACATCTGCTAATAAAAATGATAACAAGTTTGAGAAACTTGAGCAGGAGAAAAACTTGCTTGCTGAAAAACTTGAAGCCATCAAATCTGTGAATGTGGAATTACAGAAAAACATTGAAGAGAAGGAAAAAGATTTGAAGGATTTCAAGGTTGGAAGAAAACTTGAAATTAGCTCAGAAGATCAGACCTTGATAAATGAGTTAATTCAGAATGACAAGCTTAAGGAAGAAAATGAAAAATTAAAAATGCTGAATTCCACTATGTCTGAAAGACTTCTTACTTTGGAAAGAGGGAAAACTATTTGCAACGAAGATTCTAATAAACTGAGCAATCTGGAACAGGAAATTGAAAAATACAAAACTGCTAACAATGTGTTAACTGAATGTGTGAATTGCAGTGAACAAGAGATTGCCAGTTATGAGCTACATATTTCCTCTTTGGAAGATGAAATTCAGGATTTGAAAGTTTCTTTGTCTAAATTTGTTGATGGGCAGAAAAACCTAGACCAGCTACTAGGTATAAAAATCAACTCTAGGAAGGAAGGGCTGGGCTACAATAAGATAAACAAGAAGGAACTTCAGAACAAAGTTATGACATCTTTTGTAAGTAGTTCAGATGTAGCCACCACCTCCAAAGACAAACAGCCCATTGCTCAGAAAATATTGGGAGCAAAGGATAACTTTAAAAAGGAAGGACTGGGTTACAGTCCAGTCATGAGGAAGGTTGATGGAGGCAAACTGAAAACTGTTTTCATAAAATCCTCTGAACAGGAAAAGCCTTCTACTTCATCTCCAATTCAGTACAAGGCTAAGAAATCAAGAAAACAGGATAAAAATCAGAAAAGGACTGTAAATCAGGAAACAAATGAAAAGGCTTCATCAGTGCATGCTGATCACAGTTCTCACACACACTTTCATGCATCTAAAAAGAAGATCATCTGTCATTACTGTCATAAAGTTGGACATCTGATGCATGAGTGTAAGTTGATGGAGAAGGATGATAAGAATGCTAGGAGATCCCATGATAAAAATCCTTCACCTCAGAAAAGGAGTGTCACATGCTCTAATTGTGGAAAGTTAGGACACTCTATTACTCATTGCTGGTTTGCTAGTGGTAAGAAAACCTCTTATTCATATCATGCTAAATTCCCTACAAACCAACATGTTTTTAATAAAAACAAATCTGTGTCAATGAACCAGCATATCATCTGTTTTAACTGCAACAAATTTGGTCAGAAGGCCTCTGAATGCTGGTCAGGCTCTTTTAAAAGAAATTCTATTTCATGCTTTTAATGTGGAAAGCATGGCCACAGAGCCATTAATTGTTGGTATGCTCAGGATAGACAATTCAATTCTAAAACTGTTAAATTCCCTACAAATGGAAATGTTTTTGGAAGAAATATTTTTAGAGGCAAGCACAATGAGTGCTTCAATTGTGGGAAGTATGGCCACACAGTCAAAGACTGTTGGCATGCTCAAGGGAAAAATTTCATTTCTGGAAATTTTAAATTCCCTTCAAGTACTAATGCTCTCAGAAAGAACAAAGTTGTTTTCAAAAAGAAAAACTTTGAATGTGTTGTTTATGGAAAACAGTTTGGTCATGCGAATAACAGAAATTTCCATGCTTATGCACATAGAATTCATGCTAATAAGAATGTGCATAAATCAGATCTGAAAACTACTCCTGGAAATGTGCTGAGAAAACCTGCTAGAAATAATAATGTCATGTCAGGACCCAAGACTTCTTGGGTACCTATTTGTGCAAAATAAACTTTGTTTTGCAGGTGTGCCTTGGGACTGGAATAAAAGGGGTAATGATCCAAGGCACTCAAGAATGAAAACCCGACTCTCACACTGTTCAGGTAATCTCTCTGCATGTCCCATTTTGAAACTTATTGCATATCTGGTTTGATGTATTCTTGCATATCCTGCTCTTACTTTCATCTAGTGCATGCATGCTAAATCTGTTCTTGCATATTCATTCATCATCTGCCAGTTGCATTATTTTCTGATCATGCACCTGCTGAGTGTTCTGTGCAAATTTGAGTTTAAAGGGGTTGTCTGTACCTGATGCATACATAGGCTCATTGCAATTGTTTGATAACTGTTGAAATGCATAAACTCTGAAAAACAAATTGCATTCTGAACAATCTGAACTGCTTATGTATGTGGCTTGAAATTTGTGTGTTGCAATAGCTCACTGAACATTCTGAATTGCATATATGACTGCATGTTGAATTATCATGCATGACCTCAATGGTATATAAATGGTAAGGTACCAAAAGGCAGGGAAGTCTGTCTGGAGGTTCTTACTATGTGTGAGGTGGTCTTTTAGACCAAGTGCTCCGCCTAGTACCATGGGTCACTTTGCTGGTTAGGACAGTCTGAATATGCATGAATCAAAATCATATGTTCAGTTTTCAGTGCAAACACTGCATATAGTTAATTGCATGTCCTTGCATAGCATTCAGTGTTGAGTCTTTGCATGCATATAGTTAATTGCATTGCATTTTACTGCATTAAAAAATACCAAAAAGGATAATTGAATGCATAGTGTCAAGAGGAGTCAATACAATGCATGAAAGCAGTCATGTGCATACATTTATGTCAGAGTTCATTGCATGTAAACTTTGAACATCCTGGAACTTGTCTGACCTCCTGATATCTTGCCTTGTGTGTATATCCCTTTCATTGATTCTATTTGACCAAACCGTGATCATAATTTGAAAACGCTGAGTTTCAAAATCTCTCCTATCAATTGGTAACAATTGGTATCATTTGACATCAGAATTATTTCAGTCCTTCATGAAGATTTCAATGGGCTATCTCGATCATAAATTTGAAAAAAAAAATCTTGAACTAGAAATCTTCTATTATACGCTTTTATGAATGTCTGAAATAACTAATGTGGTTTAAGCTTAATGTATTCATGGAGTTTAACTTCAAAATCTCTTAACATATCTGAATCATGTTTAATAAATCTTAACCAACTGTTTCATGCTATGTCTTGCAAAAACTTCTGAAATCTGCACTTTTGAATACATGACTTTATTTGGTTAAGTACATGAGATTAATATTGTTCTGAAGCAAATGAATGTTTCTGAATTGTCTAAAGGGTAAAGTAATTGTCAGAGCAATGACCTTGGTCACTGAGAAACACATGTCCAAAGGATTGTGTCATGAGGTGCCTTAGTTAACTCTGTAAGAATTCATTGAAAATCAGGCAGAGCAATGGCATGCACACTGAGAAATACAATTCACTCATTAAAAATTGAGTTGTAGTGTGTCATGATGTGTAAATGCTAACTCTGTTCACATAAGGCATGACAGTTAGTCACACTAAGGGCTTAGGGATATTGGCCTCTGATCAAGGTATATCCTCTAGTTACAAGGTGTGTACTGAACTAGAAAGCACGTAAAATTTGTAGCAAGAAAAATTACTGAATAAATTGAAATATCTGAATATTGATGCCAAAATCAAATTGCTACAACCCTAGACAAAATCATATGACTTCATAATTGCTTGATTTCAATACTAGTACATGTAATTCTGAAAGAAGTCAATAGATTTGATTGTGTAAGACAAAGGGAGGATAATCAAGATAAATATGAGGGCTTGGTTCATTTTTATTAAACCATGGTTTTAGATATCATTACAGAATTTTATTGATAAACTCTTCACACATCACGTTTAAACCATGATGTTCAATAAATGTCATTCATAAGCCCTTATGATAGAAGACTTTGAAAACTTATGCTTTAGATTTATGATATTGATATCTCTTTGAAAATCAGGCTGAACTTCTTGTGTTTGGAACATCCTTGAAAAATCTGTTAATTGAAACTCTTCTGCTCATGGTATTGACTCATTAACCTGAACCTCTTCTTGTTTGCCCCTGTGGTCTCCTTCTCATAAGAGTCCACTTATTGAGGGGGAGCTTCCATGTCATGCATCACTTGCATTTCAATTGGCATCTCTTCAGGGGGAGCATTCCTTGTCATGCTGAATCATGCTCATATCATTTGTGACCTTGCATTCATATACTAAGGGGGAGTATTGCAAAGGGGAGAATTTGTCTGAACTTTTATGCATGCTTTAATTTCTCAAATTATTTTCTTTTTGATGAAGTCAAAGGGGGAGAATAATTTGAGTCTTCAGAATACCTCACATCATCAGAATGACTCAATATATTGAAAGTGTTGCCATCATCAAAAAGGGGGAGATTGTTGTGTCCCTGTGGTTTTGATGATGGTTTTGATGATTGATGTGGTTTTGATGTTGGTTTTGTTGATTGATTGTTGGTGTGAGTTAATCAAATGTTCTGTTGATTGATTGTTGGTGTGAGTTAATCAAATGTTCAGTCATCCTGCTGCTCAATTTAGAGTCATATTTGATGATCAGTCATGCTACATGTTAAACTGATGCATAAAGCATTCATTGCTGTGGTTTTAATGATTTATCTGGTTTTGATGATTGGTGTTTGATGTTAATCATTGTGAGTCATCCTGCTGAAATGTTCATTCAGGGCTTCA
Organism: Amorphophallus konjac; assembly: GCA_022559845.1. NCBI lineage: Eukaryota > Viridiplantae > Streptophyta > Magnoliopsida > Alismatales > Araceae > Amorphophallus > Amorphophallus konjac. Next base: position 239,312,537 of record CM040123.1, read on the forward strand.
TATGCTCAGTCAGTTTATCTGCTGACATTGTGCTTTGATGATAGCTTCATGATTGTGATTTGTATATCATCTGGAGAATGCACGTGTATGACTGATATATTGTGTGTGTTAGACTTCTGGTATGTGCATGATCTATACATCACCTTCAATCTTCAAGTCTATACACTGGTTTATTCTTCAAGTCTGTACATCCACAGTTAGACTTAAAGTCTGCACTCTAGTCTTCAATGTCAAGTCTGCACATCGGTCTTCGATTTCAATGTCCATACATTGGGCTTTTACATGAAGTCTACACATTGTTGTTTGCAGTGAAAGTCCATACTTTGGACTGTTCATCAAAGTCTGTACATCATACTGCTATAGCAAGTCTGTACAGTGAGTGATTCATTGGTGAAGTCTGTACACTTAACTGTACTTCAAGTCTAGACATTGCACTGTTCCCTTCATCTTCGTGTTGTTTTCAGTATGTGTCAATTTCGTCTTCGTGTCGTTTTTACCTCGTGTCGTGTTACCCCGTGTCAATTACTGTTCGACTTCGTGTTGTTTTCAACCCGAGTCGGTTACTGTTGTTCCTCGTGTCATTTTATTCGTTTTATACTGTTCACATAGCTTCATCACGTGTCGTGACAAGCCGTGTCTATTTTTCAGACCCCGTGTCTGTCTTGAGTTGTTCCTACACTCCGTGTCGATTTCATTTTTTGTCTTTGTCTTGTGTTTTCATGACCTCGTATCGTTTTTCCTCTCATAACCTCGTGTTGTTGTTTCTGTGACTTCGTGTCATGTTTCCACACTTTGTGTCGTTCATGTTTCGTAACCACACTTCATGTTGGTTACTGTCGCTCTTATGACTTTGTGTCGTGTCTCCCAGACCTCGTGTCATTTTTCACTTCGTGTCGTTTTCCGTTTTGTGTTCTTCGTGTCATTCTTACTTTGAGTCGTTTTCTTTGTTATTTCCGTCTTCGTGTCGTTTCTGTTTTCATGACTTCGTGTCATCTTCATTGTCTTAGTGCTGTTTTCACCGTGTGTCGATTACTGTTTCATCTAGTATTGTTTTTCCACTTAGTGTCGTTTCCGAATTATCTCTTCGTGTTGTTCTTCCTAGACATCGTGTCTTTCGTGTGTTGAAACCACACTTACTGTTGGTTTCTGTTTACCTCCATGTTGTCCTCGTGCCGTTCTCATTACTGGTTATTATATCATGTCGTTTTACTTCGTGCTACAGTCACCATGGTGTTCTTCGTGTCGTTCTTCTTTTTACTTTGTGTTGTTTTATAACCTTACTTCGTGCTGTATTCACCTTGTGTATCTCGTGTCATTCTTTCTTTACTTCGTGCTGTATTCACCTTGTGTATCTCGTGTCGTTCTCAGTGCATCTAGTATTGTTACTACATACTTCGTGCAGATCTAGTTATTGTGGCCCTGAGTTTTAATGACTTTTCATCTCTTTGCAGGTCCGAGGAAGAAATATTCCCCAGTGACAGGCAGCACGTGATCCGAGGCTGGAATGAAGCCTGCTGAGAGACTGCCACGTGGTCCGAATTCTTAGGGCTGGAAATGTGGAGGTCACACGTCGTGGCTGATACTGCTGATGCTGCTGCTGCTGCTATATATATATGAGCCTTCTTCCACTGAAGAAGATTGATCGAGTTGGCGAGAAGAAGAGTCCATACAGAGAGCCACGATCCTGATAGAAAAAGAAAAGAGAAAGAAGAGAAGAGCAGAGAGTGAGAGATTAGGAGAGCAGAAGAAAGAGAAAGAGAGAGATAGAAGTGTGAGCCGAAGAGTATAGAGGAGCAGAGATGGAGAGAGTGAAAGAGAAGAAGAAGAAGAGAAGAGAAGAGGAAGAAAAGCTTACCTGAAGATCTGTCTACTGGACCGTGGATCAAATCCAGGCCAGTCAGCTCCGTTGAGAGCCACATTGTGCATTTTGTGTTTCAGCTCTCTGTCTGCTGAAGTTATTTTCGTTTATTGTTTTTCCTTTGTTTTCTGGTTTGCTGTGCTTTTCGATACTCTGTAGAGAGGTCGGGGTTCCTCCTGTGGATCAGGAGAAGGGAGATCTGATCTCCGGTTGCAAGTAGCTGGGAGCTACTTGTGGGTTCCCTCCGGTTTGGAGGAAGGGAGACTTGTCTCCGGTTCTGGGCTTGTGGATTCAAGTCCAGGGGTCCCTCCGGTTGGAGGAAGAGAGGTCTTCGACCTCTGGTTTGCTGGTGACTGGAAGTCACCGGTTGGTTCCCTCCTGGTCTGGAGGAAGAGGGGAGGTTGTTCCCCTGGTCAAGCTGTGTGGCAGCACCTGTTGCAGACTGAGTCTGCGGTTTCTAGCGTGAGCTAGTGGAAGCCACACTCGGGTTGAGTGTGGGGTGGATGTAGGTCTGTTGGACCGAACCACCTAAAAAATCTACTGTGTAGTGGTTTGTTTTGTGCGTTAGCTCCTTGCCTCCTACCTCCCATTCACGGGTCATGCATGCTGGTTAGCTGTGTTATCTTGGATTAGTTATATTGTTCCTATCAGCCGTTACCTTGAGCATTGCACTTTGCTAGGTGTGTTTGGGTTGCACTCTCTGTCTGCATTTCTAGTTTGATCAGGTGGCTGCATTGTTGCAGTCCAACTGGTTGATCAATTGGTTGATTATTATCTTATCTCAGAAAGCTCATTATCCATATTCCGCATATCCGAGCCTTAGAGTTTTTTAATTTAGGCCATAATTTTTAGAGGGATACATTCACCCCCCTCTGTATCCGGGCCTTGCACCCTAACACTCTCGTCTCCATACTCCTTGGAGCTGACTAGGTGACCTTACCGAGGACCTCCGTAAGTCCCCGTGAGCCGAGGACCTTACCGGCTGACTAGGTCATCTTCCCTGCCCTCTTACCCACGCGTGGATTCCTCTTCCCACGCGGGCCCTCACCTCATTCATCTAATGGGCCTTATTCTCTTCACGGGCCTTCTTCTTTCAATGTGCCTACTCCCTTTAACGGGCCTTCCTATCCCGCCCGTGCTGTTGCTGGCCCAATGAATTCTCATCCCCACATACATGATCCTTCCAGGCCCATATATCCTTCTACTCCCGGAATGGACTTTCCTTCTTCTCAGGCTGGGTCCCTTTATTCGGCCCATCATCATCCTGGTCTAAACTTTCACTCTCTTGCTCAGGCTGGCCCACATTCTTCTCAGACTCTTCCCACCGAGGAGATGATCGCTCAGGCCCAATGCCAGCTTGATGAATTGCAGTGCCGAATTAATCCCCAAACTTCTTTAGATGTTCCGTTTGCCTTTCAAGGTCTTCAGTTTCCACCACGTTCACAAATTCTGGCTTATCGTCGCTATGGTGGAGTCGGTGACCCCTACATGCATTTGAAGGAGTTCTTGTATGAGTCGGCCCAGTTCCGGTATGACCAACGTTTAATGGCTTATTTATTTGGTCTGTCGTTAGAAGGCCCGGCTCGGGATTGGTTCTTTTCATTGCCGCGAGAGCAAGTAGTGAATTTTCAAGCCATCCAAGCAAGATTTATTCAGTAGTACCAGGACCAGGTTGGGCCCAAGTACTCCATGGTAGATTTGGCCCAAGAGAAGATGAAGCCCGGCGAGGAATTCTCAACCTTCGCCGACCGCTGGCGTCAGTTGGCCGCACAAGTTCCAGGGCACATTTCGGAGGGTGAACAAATCAAGATGGTTATTTTTAATGCAACACCCGAGCTTAGATGCATCTTGGCCCTGAATGATATCACTTCCTGGCAACAACTCTACAGCCGAGCCCGCTTCATTAGCCAACAACTCCTAATCTCCCTTGGCCACGAGTCTCCTCCACCTTCGCCTTCCACATACACTTTCCTTCCGCCATCCCCCACGAGTCAGCACTCCACTACATATCCCTCCACGAGTCGGCCTTCCGCCCCCACACACCCCTATGCCTCCATATACTCCTCCGCATATCAGCCCTCGACGAGTCAGCCCTCCGCTGTTTTATTTCCCCACACCTCCCCACTTCCGGTCAAGGAAACGTCACATCCCGATCGGGTGGATGCCGTCCATTATATTCCCACTCCCTCCACGCCTCCACATCCTTCACTTACTAGCCCTCCACCTTCACCTATGCAACTCTCCTTACCTACGCAACCTCCACTACCATCCCCGCTACCTTCTCATACCCCTCGGCACCCACCTTGCCCAGAGTGGGCTCTTCACCCTCCGTTGCCAGAATCCTTTACGGACGTTTTCAGGGCCTTGATGGCCACCCATGCGTTGCAACTTCCTCCGGTTATGCCTCGCCGACCCTTGGTCGGAAATCTATTCTAGTTGTGTGAGTTTCATCGTCAACAGGGGCATTTGATTGAGGATTGCCCTGAGTTCCGGGAACTTGTTTACAGCTTGGAAGACAAGAGGATGATTGATTAGACTGTCATACATCAGGTTATTTTGGATATTCGCAAACAGTAGTAGCAACAGCATCAGCAAGCGCCGCCCAGGCAGCCGTCTTCGTTTCAAGACCAGGGGCACCCCTGTGATTCTTCAGTTGATGAAACACCCCACTCTGTTGTGTATCTCTTCTCCTGTCCCATCTCCTTCACCTGTCCAAGTCTCTGCTCAGGCAAATACCCCTCTCCCCTCCTCCACTTCCATCACCACTCTTGTTCCCAAGGCCGCTCGGTGTGTCGTGTCGATATGTCGAAGAACGCCGCAACCCGCCACTTCCTCCACTCCACCACCACTTTCACCCTCTCCACCATCACCATTTCCATTATCCTCATTGCTGTCATCATCGCCGTCATTACCTCCGTCACCCTCACGACCATCCCCGCTGCCGATGCCACCCCATTCGCTGTCAACATCCAAGCCTGAGCAAGCTACCCCTATGCCCATGCCTCTACCTTTGCCTTCATCTCTTCCCACACCTCCATCTTCACCTTTACCCATACCTCCACCTCCACCATCGTCTTTGTCTCCACTAGAGCCCGTCATTGCCGCTATCCCTACACCACTTACATTAACTTTACCCCCACTTACGCCTTCTAAATCTTCACCCACGCCTTCCAAGCCTATTACCTCCATTTCTCCACCTATTTCCGCCCCATGGAGCGGGTGTTCAGTACCTTTGGTGCCCCTTGGGTCTGGTCCCCAGGGAGATAATGAGCCGAGCCAGGTTTTGACTATGCATTACAAGCTTCAATATTTCATTTACCGCATGCCGGTCCGAGTCTTGGTCCCTAGATATTCTGGGGATAATGAGCTTGCACTTGCTATGAAGATGGTTTTTAAGAAGAGTTCCTTAGCACTGGTGCCAGTTTCCTCAAAAGCGAGGCCGGTGACAATCTCTTTGCTCGTCGGAGAATTCACTGTTGATGTTGTTATCACCTCTCGCTTGGTTGTTGTTCAGTTCACTGGTCCAGAAGAGTTTTCCACCCGGGTGGTGCTAACCTACACGGCCACCAAAAGTTTAATGAATTCAGCATTCAAGGGGCAATTGACTGTGTCTTCGAGATGGCCAGGGGCATTCTGCATCTTCTGTCTCATCTCCCTTGGCTTATTGGTGAGGCGGCCACATCAACGCCACGCATTACCCTCCCTCCATTCCGTTCTGCACTTCTGACGAGGGAGTTATGCTTCATGTCTAATTACCGAGAAGAGATGCCGAATCTTATGCTGTTGACGCCAAGCAACATAGCTCCATGTTTTTCTAATAAACAACACAAGGAGTTGACTGTTCGGGAATGTCCTTATATGGTTAGCACCGCACAACTAGGGGCAACTGCCCCAATGAAGCTGCACCTTCATAATCGGGCAAGGCCATCTGCCAGGTGGGCCCGTTACTTGAAGAGACAGTGCAAGACAAGAAGCCCGAAGGCCCGAGTCCGTGCCAGGCGGAGTTGTTGCAAGCAGATTTCTGCCAAGAAGAGGCGACGGCATAAGTTCAAGGGCCGTCAGTTATGCACTCGGGGGTCCACTTCCTCCGCTCCTTCTTCCGTCCATTCATCTTTTCTTCTGCTCAGTTCCTATCCTTGGGTGGTGTACCTTCCGCCACCTAACCATGTTTCTACCGTCTTCTCCTACCCTCACCATTTTAGGTCTCGGCTTATGTCCTCCTCTTCCCTTGATCTAGGGGCCTCTTATAGTTTTCCTCCCCGGGTACGTCCGGATTCCGCTTCTCATCCTTTTCCTCCGACCCTGTTGGGGGTTCCTCATGCTCGTTCCCCAGCCTTGTTGGGTAGTTTTTCTGATCCTTCGCCGATCCTGTCGGGTGACCATCATTCATTTCTCCCGACCTTGTCGGGTGTCTATCATTTTCTTTCCCTGACCTTGTCGGGTAGTTCTCATTCTCCTTCCCCGGCCCTGTCGGGTGATTCTAATTCCTTTTCTCCGACCACGTCGGATGATCGCTCCTCTTCTCCCTTATCTTTGCCACAATCTTTTTATGGTTCATCTATTCTTTCTGTCTCACCCTTTCGGGGTCATTACCCTTTTTCTTGCTATTTTCGAGGCTTTAGCCCGCCTTGATCTCAGTTAATCCCTGGCTATTCTGTACTTGGTTCCTTGTTATCAGGGCCTCAGTGCCTTAACGAGGGAGTTCTAGCCCTCGTGTCTCTTCTTTTTTTATCCCTTCTTCATCCAGTATGATGTCTGCTACTCCTCTATGTCGAGGAATCTAATCATTTGCTCTCCTTTCATTCTTTATCCTGACAAGCAAGGAAAACAAAGTTCGTGCTCCTCAAAGCTCGTTGATCATGTTCGCTTCAGGATGCTACTTTCACGCTATGGATATGCAAAGGTATATTTATTTTTTGCAAAGAACATGCTACTATGATTATTGATTACGTTTCTTCATGCACATGCTTATAATGTTATTTCCTTAAAACACACTTAGGCCTTAGTTAGTTTGCTTAGTCAATGAGTTAGCTTCTGCATCATCCTTAGGCTGATAATAACTCCGTGTTAAGAGTCTAGTTTCTTTCCCCGATTGTTGAGGGTGACCATTGAGTATGAGTTTTTCACACACTACACGGTAAGTCATAGCTGATCTCTCTAGTGCAACATCGTTGCTGCTTTGGCCATACTTTGGGTATGCACGAAGGCCTTTTCTCTTCTCTGCTCGGCCAAGTACAGGGGCAAGAGATTGATGGATAAGATTACTGACCTAGGCCCTCCCTAATACGAGAGAGGTCTCAAATAGGGGCAGTCTTGACCCTCAAAAGTGAACTTTCATGTAATATCTGTCCAATAAGGGCTACCAAAATGAAAAAAAAAATCAATGCAAAATTATGAATCAAAGGCATGGCAAGAGTGGCAGTACAGTTCGACGTCATGAGCCCGGTCGCATGCGTGCCTATAAATATGGGTCTCAAAATCAAAGACACAAAGCCCCGGCGCAACAGGCTATCTCTTTGAGGGGTAGTGCCCTGGAAGGAATTCAAGCCTTGGTATCTCCCATCTTGCACGAAGCTTGTATCTAATTTTTCTTCTGCTTCTCCCTCTTAGGCTGGGTTGTATCGCGGGTATGGTCTTAGTAGGGGCACCGTTCTTTAGAAGCAGTTGGTTGTGGTAAGTCACCCTCACATGCACGCCCTGCTTAAGGGAAGCCTTTAATGAAAGGGGTAGGAACGACGATCCCTGTCCAGTAGTTTGAGCCCGTCTTTAGGTGTTGCGGATTGCTATGTCAAAGTCTAAAAAAAAATCAAATATTACCAAAAGTCTAAAAAAAATCAAATACTTCAAAAAATCCAAAAAAATCAAATATTGTCAAAATTTTAAAAAAATCAAATACTTCAAAATTTCAAAAAAAAATCAAATATTTTAAAAAACCTAAAAAATCAAATACTTCAAAAAATCCAGAAAAATGAAATACTATTGAAAATCTAAAAAAAATTATAAAAAATTCAAAAAATGTGTCTTTTTCATGCATTTGCATTTATTTTAAGGACAGATACGTAATCCGTTCGCTAAGTGTGCAGGTTGCAAGTACTCAGGCATTCCTTTCTATATCTTTGTGCTCTGCCTCCTGTCCACATCTTTGATCTGTTCTTTCCTTCTTCGATCCACTCTCTCGATCTGTTCTGAAGCTCATGTCCTTCTCAGCTTTTGTTTACAATGATCATATCTTTATGAGAGGGCTTTACCTCACGATTATAAACCTGGCGGTTCTGCTTCATTCTGATCTTGGGTTGATTGAAGTGGATATTTGTCATGTCTTTTGTTCCGCCGTGTCCTTGTCACGTGTTTATTTCGCACCGTGTTGTCCCACACATGTTGTTTTGTCCCTCACCACATGTTGTTAGTTATCTTGCATATGTTGTTAGTCGTCCCTTTGTGTCTCGTGTTCTTGTCCCAACCGTGTGGTTATCCCTCGTGTCCTTGTCCCAACCGTGCGTTGTCCCGCCGTGTTGTTATCTTGTCCCACCGCGTTCATGCACGCATGTTGGTTCTGTTCATGCCCTTGCATATGTGCTCGTTTGCCATGGTTATGATATGTTGCATTTGTCTCCCATTTCATTTGATCGTTATGTTATTTTTGTTATGTTTATGCTTGCTTATTTGTCTTATACATGAGAGTCCATAAAAATCTGAAAATGAAAATTCAAAAATTATGCCGTTTCACCTGCACAGGTAAGTCAGGTATGACCTTCTATCCCTATGTCCCTTATTGCATTACTATAGGGTACTATGCTATATTATCTCAAGGCCCGGTTGGTTACTCACGTGTTCCAGGATCTGATGTTCCCCTTTAACAAAAATGATGATGATCTAGGTTCGCGTGTTTAATCTTCGGACAGGCCGTTGGGTTGGGAAAACCTGGGGAGGATGGTTCTATCTCGCACGCTATGGGTGCGGATAGTGTCTTGACTCTAATTCTCCCAGCTTAGCAATAGTATTCTCAAGTATTTTATATTTTATTCTTTCTTTGCATTTATTTTGATGATTTCTTTTATTTTAGCCCAGCATGCATCATGTGCATCTCTTGAGCATTCATGACCCATGGTTTGCTTCCAAAATGTCCCACCAGTGACGGTTAGCTATATGTTCAGTGTTTGGGTGAGAGGAACAATTTCACTCTGAGTTGGAAGGTTCGCTTTGGTCAATTCGCTTGGTTTGGTTGATTAAGAGGTCCCCGTCTGGAGTTCTAGTCTGTTTCTTCATTTTTCGTTGCTTATTCCGACCTCCTCATTGGTTCGAGGGATTGTGTCCCCCATGAGGTTGATCGTGCGTTTCTTTGTATTTAGTTTAGTTCCTTCAGATTGGCATCGCTTTTAGTCTAGCTGTTCCTCGTGAATGTTTCAGAGTTTTCCAGAAGATTCCTATCGCTCGTTGGCAAAACGGGTGCCGGTTTACCTTAACACCCGCTTTTCAGTCCACTCCGCTTTCTTTTCGCTTCACCTCCATGTTCCATGTCACTTTCACTTCACCTCCGCTCGCTCCCCTACAAAGCGGGCATTAAGGAGGGGCATCTGTTGACACCCACTTCTTGCCGATAAGTTGAGTCATTTCTCTTACTCCCATTTATTAATGCCTCGAGTTATTCGTTACTCGTTGGGTTATTTTCCAAGCAACAACTCTGGGCTTACTTTATGGGTAGCCTCCCTCCCTGGCTAGGTCTGCTTCAATTCAGGGCTTAATGGCCCTTGATTTTGTAAAAAGTCAAATATCCAGGAACATGTACGGTTCACCCCTGACCGCACAACCATTTGCGCGGTCGCTTATGTCCATATATTTATGGGATATTTTGGTTGATTTTCTGAATTTCCACTAACACGCTTTCATACAGTCTCAATCTTAGCCGTTCAAATTTGATGGACGGGCTAATAGTAACCGTTCCACTCCCAGGGTCCTAAGCTTGGTTGTTTCCTAGATAATTAAATAATTATCCATTTATCACCGACAAGGATAAAACGGTTGACGCTTGGCCGCTCTTACTCTTGGACGGTCTTTAATTAGCCGTTCATCTGTGAGAGTCCAACGGTAAGATTCTCGGTTGGTTTAATGGATAAATTGATTGATATTTCTTTTATATTTGAATTTCCACCGACGATGATAAACGGTTTATATATAGCCGCTCAACCTGATGAGTGGTCTATCGTAGGACCGTTTAACTACTCGCATCCTGAAGATTTAAGAGATTTTCTCTCTCCATTCGTGGATTTATCCCCAGTTTCCTCGAACTGTTTCTCCACGAATGTGGAGTCAAATTTGGTGCCATTTCTTATGGTTGAAAGATAATTCAATTATCTTCAACTTTTCTTTCATTATCTCGACCTGAAAATGCCTTAAAACCCTAATTTCGGGGTTAGCATTTGGGTGCTCTATAAATAGATCCTAAAGGCTACCTTTGAAAAGGAGGGGACTTTTTGGTCGACGGCGAAGCCCTGCCGAATCTTTGAGCGACCTAGCACCAGGGAGGGAGGCCTTCTACGTCCATACAGACCTCCGATTCAGGGAGTAGTTGTCCTTTGAGTCATTAGTACATTTAGTTTCGTCGTTCTCTCTTGTTTGCATGCATCACTTCCTCCACGTTTCCCCCATGTTTTTCTCATTCTCATGCATCATTTACACACCCTCCTATGCTTTTTGACGCCCCCAAGGGTTTGAAAATCCCCAGGTATTCCCCATTTCATTTAGTCATGTTCATTTCGTCCGTTTGAGCATTTACTACACTTCATAGTTCTAATCTGGGTTTTCCTTTGTGTTCAATACGTGATTTTGCAGGTCAGCAACACACTAGCATGAGGCCCATCCTTTTTGGCCGGCCGGAAAGGGTGGAGGTTGAGCTTTCACATCTCAAGGCGTGGTGTCGTTGGGCGGTTCCATCCTGTCTGTCCTAAGGGAAGTGCGGCTGATATTGCACCGTTCATTTTCTTCCCACGGCCGGTCCTGAACTGTTCTTCCTCCATCGTTCCTCATCCCGCGCTCCACCCCAACACCGACGAGCGGTCTGTCGAGCGGCTGCGCATCCTTAAGGCGGTTCTTCACGGGCTGCGTATCCCTGCAGTGCTGGTTAAAGGCGAGTGTCTCCCCTCTTTCCAAGGTACGGCATGTTCATCACGTTCGGCATCTTGGTGGCGATCACATAGGTTCACATACTTCTGTCCCCTTCTACCTTTCATTTATTTCTCACATTGATTTAGTAGAAGGGATAGGAAGGACTTTTAAGCCGGTAAGGAAATAAATATTTACATCCCCACCTGCCTCAGTTCGCAGGCAGCAGAGAAGCCGCTGGTTGCAGAGCCTACCACGACTTCATCCCGGTGTCCCTGGAAGCACAAGTGATACCGTCGGAAGCGTCTCCCTGTCCTCTTCGCAACGGCGGTGGTCTCATCCCATTCTGAGCTTGTGGCTGCCCAGAGGAGCCGATCTCCCCAGACTGCGCATTTTCTCCTTGACTGTCAACCTGGAGCCACTTACAAAGAATGCCACGGCCATCCTCTTAAGGATCTGGTAGTGGCACTTGGCTGAGATCTTCTACGACGAGTCTACTTCTAGGATCAAGAAGCGAAACCCCGTTCGGCATCCGGAGCTAAGAGTTCTCATTTTTCTTCCACAGGTGCGTAGTTCTGTTCCTCCTGGGACTGAACAGACACCCAATCACTGTTCGGGCTGTCTCTATCTAGTCTCCGTTCTAAGAGGACTTGACAGCAAATCCAGAAATTCTGGCCAAGCCTGAATCGGAGCTGAGGAGCGTCCGTGGTAGTCTTGTCTTCCAGCTATAGGGGTGCAGAAGCTACCAGAACCAGCAAGCAGAGCCCCTGTTCGCACCTCTGCCCCGACCAGCACCGCCTTCCAGAAATTCTCCCCAAAATTGGACGTCTTCCTGGGTCAACTAAGAAGGATCTCCAACTGGTTTCATCGACAACGGAGTTTGGGAGAGGCCGCAGCGGCAATGAATTCGACCACCTGTGCCCTGTTCCAGAGGGCAGATAGAATCATTATTTTTTCTTTCATTAAGTTCCTAGATTGATTCTCCCCTTCCCGCCTGGACGGCTTATCGCCCCTCCCTGTGTGGAGGTAGTGTTTGACTGTATCACATTATCCCCAACCCCTTGTCCAACCCTCTTGTGCGAGGAGTAGTGGTGTACTCTATAAATTTTTAGGTCAAGCGGCATCGACGCGGCGTGCTGGTGCGTACCCACGCCTCCCCGCTCGCCCTCGTCTTCGGTTGGGGTCAGCGTCTTCACATAGACCAGGTGAGCTACTGAGCACTTCTCTTGGCTGGTTTCATTTGTTTAATTAGTATTGCATCTTAGTGCCGTCGGCGGTGAGAGAGTGCCCGATCCCGAATTTGCTTATAATTGAGCGACTATCGCGGGCGAGTTGCGAGAGAGCCATTATATCCCACGCCCTCGGCGTGCTAGCGGCCTGTGAGAGTGGGCATCTCGGGACCCTTGGGGGTTCAATCTTAAGCTAGCCAACCCCCTGGAATCTCAAGGTCCAACCTCGGACCCTCATCCCCATCGCCGGTCCACCTACGGACCCGGGTGCATGCCAAGCGAGTGAGTCCACTCGAGTGAAGTTGCCGGTCCGTTGCATCGCTTGCTTGCTTGGTCCGAGGGGTCTTTGGTCTTGTGGCTATCACCCCCAAGGTGTGTCACATCAAGTGGTATCATATCAAGTTCTCAACTTGTCTCTACAAGTTGGTCCTAGGGCGCATTTGCATTCATCACCCGGTGCATCAACCTTGCCCACTAGCATGGCTACTTCATATTCGTCACATCTGTCCAACTCGGCCCTCCACAAGGGTCCGATTGACACCCCTTTGGACATAGTCCGATTTGAGAACCTTATCTTTGACGGGTACCACCCTAGTTCATATCTAGAGTGGGAGGAAAACATGGACAAATACTTTAAGAGGACTCCAATGACTGAACCCATGAGAATCTACCTTGCCAAGAGTCGGCTTGTGCACCATGCCGAGGATAGGTGGCAGCTCATTGAACGCTTAAGGAAGGTATGAGGCAAGAGCCTATTAACCCATGGGAAAATATGAAAGCCAAACTTAGGAAAGTCTACACTCCCCGACCTTCTCCCTTCTACTCGGATCACCAAAGCCCAAGGAACACTTCAACTCCACCATCCCCACCCGGCCAACCCAAGACTCCAATTCCCCAATTCCCCACAATGCAACCAAAACCCAATTCCACAACCCACCTTACTCAAGCCCCTTTGGCCCCCACCTCCACCTCCACCCCTCACCTTACCCCTTCTCAAAAGGAAAAGGCCCTATGGAGATAGAAGTGAATAAGACAACCACGGGTGAGTGCGAGCCAGAATGTTATAGGTGCCACCAATTGGGGCACATCCCCGGGCAATGCCTCACTAAGAAGCATCCTTCGATGCCCATAGTGGTTTAAACCGCTACCACAAATCAGCCTGAGAGCCCGACGTGTGCACACGGAGGCAATACTAGGCAAGCAAGGTATCATTGTAAGCATGAGGGTGTGTCAGTGCCACTTTATGAAGCTGAAGAGCCATCCCCCGGCCATGGACGCGAGGTTGAGTTTGGAGATCGTGGCTCACCCGGAGCTGCATTTGGTGTACAACTTCCCCGGTGGACCCATACTCGATGGGGTCGAGTTCTCCCCACCCCGGGGGTATGATAGGGGCATAACTTATCCCTCCGCTTTTTGCAAAGCTCTGATGGATCGTCGATTTGCGCCATTGTGTTCTCCACATTTTTTTGAGTCAATCCATGTAATTTTCATATTTTATTTGAGTCATAAACTATGTAATTTTCCCTTTATTTGAGTCGGTACCTAGGTATAAGGGTCATTTACCTAAGTCTTGAGTCATGTCATTAGTTAAGCAGTCTAATGGGCCAAACTAGTGGGCTAAGTCCAGGGATGCCGCCCCCCCTTGGACTTGTCTGGTCATTTATTGATTAGTCAGGGTCAGTATGGTCATGTGAAAAGTCTAGTCCCTATAAATACCCGCCTTCACCACCTCATTTGTAATCTTTGATCAATCAAAAAAATTGAGTGAATTAGTGTATTATTGGAGAGGATTCTCCACTTCTCTCTCTCTCTATTGGGATGGATTCCCCTTCTCTCTCTTCTCTCTCTCTTCTGTCTCTCTCTAGAGAGGGGTGCACCCCTTTCTCTCTCCTCCCCCTCCCACCTACTTTCTCTCTCTTCTCCCCTCATTCAAGAGCTACCCCATTTCCCCACACCTCTCCATAACTCCACCCATAGCCCCAAGGTGGAATCCACCACTCTCCAAGCCACCCTCCAACCACCAACCACCCACTCCCCTTCCCCAAGCAACCTCTCATCTCCCAAGGGAGAATTCCCCCACACCCCAAGCCCCCCCTTTATCTTCCCCACACACCTCTTCCCATCCCCAAGACCAGAAATTAATCCCACCCTTAAACCCATTTTCAAATACCCTTTCCCTCTCTCCCTTCCAACCAAATTCGCAGCTCTCCGTCCCTCCATCCGCTAGACCTCCTTCCAGCCCCCATTCTGCCACTCCCACACCTTGGAACACCCCCTCCTAGACCCCCTCACAGCCAAGGTTCGCTGCGCACTCATCCACCCCCATTTCGCCCCCCTCCTACTCCATTTCCCATCGGCAAGTTGCAGACCCTGCCTCAATTCGCAGGCAGTAGAGAAGCCGCTGGTTGCAGAGCCTACCATGACTTCATCCCAGCATCTCTGGAAGCACAAGTGTTATCTTCGGAAGCATCTCCTTGTCCTTTTCGTAACGGCGGTGGTCTCGTCCCATTCTGAGCTCGTGGTTGCCCGGAGGAGCCGATCTCCCGAGACCGCGCGTCTTCTCCCTGACTGTCAACCTGAAGCCACTTGCAGAGAATGCCACGGCCATCCTCTTAAGGATCCGGAGGCGGCACTTGGCTGAGATCTTCTACAACGAGTCTACTTCTAGGATCTTGAAGCGGAACCCCGTTCGGCATCAGGAGCTATGAGTTCTCATTTTTCTTCCCCAGGTGCGCAGTTCTGTTCCTCTGAGACTGAACAGACACCTGATCACTGTTTGGGCTGTCTCTGTCTACTCCGACCTCCTCCGGCACCCCCGTGGGTCTCCATTCGAAGAGGACTCGACAACAAATCTAGCAACTCTGGCCAAGCCTGAATCGGAGTTGAGGAGCGTCCGTGGTAGCCTCGTCTTCCAGTAGTAGGGGTGCAGAAGCTACCAGAACCCGCAAGCAGAGCCCTTGTTGACGCCTCTCCCTTGACCAGCACCGCCTTCCAAAAATTCCCCCAAAAATTGGACGTCTTTCTGGGTCAACTACGAAGGATCTCCAACTGGTTTCATCGACAACGGAGTTCGGGAGAGGCCGAAGCGATGATGACTTCGACCGCCTATCCCCTGTTCCAGAGGGCAGACAGAACCGTTGTTTTTTCTTTCATTAAGTTCCTAGATTGATTCTCCCCTTCCCGCTTGGCCGGCTTACCGCCCCTCCCTGCGTGGAGGTAGTGTTTGACTATATCACATTATCCCCAACCCCTTGTCCAACCCTCCTGCGCGAGGAGTAGTGGTGTACTCTATAAATTTTTAGGTCAAGCGGCATCGACGCGGTGTGCGGGTTCATACCCACGTCTCCCCGCTCGCCCTCGTATTCGGCTGGAGTCGGCGTCTTCACGCCGACCAGGTGAGCTACTGAACACTTCTCTTGGCTGGTTTCATTTGCTTAATTAGTATTGCATCTTAGAGCCGTCGGTGGTGAGAGAGTGCCCGATCCCGAATTTGCTTATAATTGAGCGACTACCGCGGGTGAGTTGCGAGAGAGCCATTATATCCCACACCCTCGGCGTGCTGGCTTCCTGCGAGAGTGGGCATCCCGGGACCCTTGGGGGTTCAATCTTAAGCTAGCCAACCCCCTGGAATCTCAAGGTCCAACCTCGAACCCTCATCCCCATCGCCGGTCCACCAACAGACCTGGGTGCGCGCCAAGCGGGTGAGTCCGCTCGAGTGAAGTTGTTGGTCTGTTGCATCGCTTGCTTGCTAGGTTCGAGGGGTCTTCGGTCTTGTGGCTATCACCCCCAAGGTGGTGTCACATCAAGCCTTTCTTAGGATGAAGTCTCCCGACTGGAAGTGTCTGTCTCAGACTTTGGAGTTGTAGTATCGAGTGATGCGCTGTTGGTATTCCATTGCTCAGATCTTTGCAATCTCTCGGATTTCGTCCAGTAGGTTGAGGTTCTCTTGCAGATTCTACTCGTTTACCTCAGGTTCGAAGTGGACGACTCGGAGAGAGGGATTGCCGACCTCCAACGGAATCACGGCTTCCATGCCATACACCAGCTAAAAAGCCGTTTCACCGGTGGCCATCCTCGGAGTAGTTCGGTGCAACCATAGTACGCTCGGTAATTCCTCGAGCCAGCTTCCCTTGGCCTTGCTGAGCCTGGTTTTGATGCCTTTTAAGATAGTCTTATTGGCATTCTCGACCAGTCCGTTAGCCTGAGGGTGGGCTACCGAAGTGAAGTGATTGCGAATGTTAAGGTTGGCACATCTATCTCTGAAGTAGTGAGAATCAAATTGCCGACCGTTATTGCTCACGATCACTCAAGGGACACCATAGCGACAGATGATCGATTTCTAAACAAAACTCCATACGACTGATTCGGTGATCTGGCGGTGGCCTCGGCCTCGATCCACTTGGTGAAATAGTGGATGGCGACGATGACGAACTTCTTCTGAGCTTGAGCCGTGGGGAATGGCCCCAAGATGTCGATACCCCACCGAGCGAAAGGGTATGGCTCGGCCAGGGCGATGAGCTCCGCAGCAGGTTAATGGATCAGATGGTCGAAGTGCTGACATCGGTCGCACTTCTGTATGTAGGTCGTGCAGTCGCACTGGAGAGTGGGCCACCAGTAACCTTGCCGAAGCAAGATCTTGGCGAGTGATCTTCCTCTTTGGTGCACTCTGAAGATGCCTTCGTGTACTTCTTGAATAGCCCGGCTGGCTTCATCGGCGCTGATGCACTTGAGGTGGGGACTGGAGAAAGATCTGCGGTACAAGGCCTCATCTAGCATGACGAAACGCCGAGCTTGGTGCTTCAGCTTCCGAGCCTCCCGAGGGTCGGTGGGCTCTTGAGAATCCCAGAGCCAGGATATGTAGGGGGTCCGCTAGTTGCTCAGGGATGCCGGGTCAACAGTCATAAGCTCGGACTCAATGCTCGGTCGCCCGAGCTCTTCGAGGAAGACCAATCATGTACCTGCGGGGTCAAGTGAGGAGGCCAGTCGAGAGAGGGCGTCCACTCTGGAGTTTTCCTCTCGAGCTATCCGGACTACCTCAAAGCTCTCGAAGAGTTGTGCCATCCTCTTAACCGCCTGGAGGTACTTGACCATTTGTCCTTCCCGAGCTTCATAATCATCGTTGACCTGGCTAGCGACCAATTGGGAGTCAGTGTTGATTCTGACCCGCTCGGCTCCTAGTCGTCGAGCCATCCTGGCCCCTGAGATAAGGGCTTCGTACTCCAAGGCGTTGTTGGACGATTGGAAGTTGAACTTCAGGGCATACCGCAGCTCCGCTCCTTCGGGGGACTTGAGAAGGACACCGGTGCCGCATCCAGCCGAGTTGGAGGACCCATCGACGAATAGGTCCTAGGTGGGCCCGGACGCTGGTGGAGGTACTTCTTTAATCGGGACCGTGCTTTCGATGATGAAGTCTGCGAGAGCCTATCCTTTGATGGCCTAGCGGGGACGATACGAGATGTCGTAGGCTCCGAGCATGATGACCCATTTGACGAGGCGTCCCGAGGATTCAGGGTGAAAGAGAATCTTCTTCAGGGGTTCGCTGGTCAATATGACGATGGAGTGCCCTTGAAAGTAGGGTCGGAGGTGCTTGGCTGAGGTGACCAACGCTAGCACGAGTTTCTCGGTTGCGGGGTACCTTCTTTCAGCCTCATTAAGCACCTTGTTGGTATAGTAAACTGGTCTTTCGATCCGTGCGTCGTTCCGGACCAAGACTAAGCTCACTATAGAATGGGTCACCGAGAGATAGAGGTATAGAGTTTTGCCCTGGACCGGCTTGGACAGCACTGGGGGCGAGGCTAAGAACTCCTTGAGCTCGGTGAACGCCTTCTCACATTCCTCGTCCCAGGCAAACGTAGCGGATGCCATTTTAGGTCCCCTCAACAACTTGAAGAAGGTTAAGCATCGTTCGGCCGCCCGGGATAGGAAACGGTTGAGCGCATCAATGCGCGTAAGCTGTTGGACGTCCTTGATGCAGGTGGGCGGCCGCATGTTCAGGATGGCCTGAACCTTGTCGGGGTTGGCCTCAATCCCACGCTGAGTTACCAGGAAGCCTAGGAACTTCCCGGATTTGACTCCGAAGGCACATTTGGTAGGGTTGAGGTTCATGTTGCACTTTAAGAGGGTGTCGAAGGTCTCGGCTAAGTCGGCGAGGTGGTCTTCAGCCTTCGGTGTTTTGATGAGCATGTCATCAATGTAGGCCTCGACGTTCCAACCAACCTGTTATTCGAAAATGTGATTGATTAGCCTCTGATATGTTGCTCCGGCGTTCTTTAACCCGAAGGGCATCCGGGTGTAGCAGTGTACGCCGAAGTCGGTGATGAAGGCGGTCTTCTCGATGTCTTCCGGGTCCATCCTGCTCTGATGGTAGCCAGAGTAGGTGTCCAGAAAGTTGAGCAGCTCATTGCCATAGGTTGAGTCGACCAGTTGATCGATGCTCAGCAGCGGGTAGCAATCCTTCGAGGTCGGTGAAGTCTATGCACATTCTCCATTTCCCAGAAGCCTTTGGTACAAGGACGACATTGGCGAGCCACATAGGGTACATGACCGGACGAAAAAGGCCAGTCTTCTGCCCCTTGATGACTTGCTCTTTGATGACCGCTTGCTTCTCGGGGGCATGCTTTCTCCTGCGTTGCTGGACTGGCTTCACTGTTGGGTCGAGGTTGAGCTTGTGAATTACCACGTCTCCCGGGATCCCTGGAAGGTGCTCATCAGACCATGCATGATCGGTCTACTTTTGGTTGCCCAGGTCATGGCAGAGCATGATCGGTCTACTTTTGGCAGAGCATGATCGGTCTTAAAGGAGTAAGTAAGAGAACTGAGTTAAGCTCATGTTCTTTAGGGCTAATAATCAGGAAAGACACAGAGTAAGAATGAAGATTGCCAACGTACAGACATAATAAGGAAGATCAAGGTTTAGCAGGTATGTCAAGAGAGATCATTCTAACAGACTGTACTAATCAAAAATCTATAGACGCATCTACTGAAAGTTGTGCCAATTATATTGAGGACAAACAGTCTACAAGAGATTTTAGAAACAGTGGAGTACATATTTTTCTATTTGGCACAGTGAACATGGCATTGAGTAATTTTGGTAAATTGTCAGTGGTCTTGAAATTGCCAGATTTGGAATTAAAATTCCTACCAGATGATTGTGACCTTCTTGTCCTAATTGTCTTGTCCTTGGATCTCAGGAATCGTTGGAACCTATGAGTCAACATGGCTTGCTGCTCTTGATCAAGATCTGAGAAATTTTCAAGTTCCTCACTACTACTGCTACTGCTACTGTCACTGCCCTTTCCACTTCGAGACACCTTGAGGGCAATGTTCTTGCCCTTCTTATTTGTTTCTTCAACATTCTCCTTCAAGTTGATTTCATAAGTCATCAGAGATCCGATTAATTCAGTGACAGTCATTTTAGACAAATCCCTGGACTCTTCTATGATTGTGGTCTTAGTGTGCCACAATGGGGTCAATGACATACCAAAAGTAGACCGATCATTCTCTGCCACGACCAGCCCCGAAGGAATCAGTCCTCAAGTCCTTCTTCAAAGTTCTTCAGCGGCCTGTCTACTTTCAGAATCAAGAAGCGGAAGGCCCATTCAGCATCCAGGAACAGAAGTTACCAATTTTCTTCCACGGTCGCGCGGCTCTGCCTTCCCCAGTCTGCATCGACACCTCCTCACTCTTCTAGCTCCACAGATCGTCTCCGTTCTCTTCTGGCATCCCCATTTATTTTGCTGCAAAGAGGACTCACCCAAGGTTCTAACGGCGCTGACGGCATCAAATTTGGATTTTGGGAGCGGCCAGGACAGCCTCTGCATCCTACTGTTGGTGACCTGCCCCTGCTAGTCCGAGAAACAGAGGCCCTGTTCAAGCTTCTGCCCCGACCTGCAGCGACTCCAGAAGAAATTAAAAAAATTCTGAGGCATTCCCCTTCCTGTTACGAAGATTTTGCCGCCAGTGTCGCCATCAGCAAAATTCCTGAGCAAGATCTACAACAGCAACACTGACCCTCTATCCTGGTTCGCAGACAGCAGGCAGATTCGGCGTCCACCCTTGTTCCTCGTTCTTTGCTTTTGTTTCCCCACCCCGCTTGGCCGGCTGAAGGCCCCTCCCTGCGTGGAGGTAGTATTGATGTAATATCATTAACCCCCACCCCAAGTTCCCCCTCCTGCGAGAGGTGTAGTGGTGTACTTTATTTGGGCAGGTCAAGCGACACCGCCGCGGCGTGTGGGGATCCACTCGCCTCCCCGCTCGCCCTCGTCTCCGACCGGGACTGGTTTCTTCAAACCGGTCAAGTAAGTGCTCAAACCTTCACTCAACTTAGTGCTTGCATTCAATATTAGTTCTTAATTCCGCTGGTTATGCGAGTGAGAGCCCGATCCTCAAGCCCCATAAACTTGAGTGATCACCGTGGGAAAATTGCAACCGGTGCCTTTGGCACTTAGTCGGCCTCCTTGATTTGGGCATCCTCACCCATTGGGAATCAAACCTTGGCCTTGCTGGCCCTCTACCAGCAAGGGCCCAACCCCTCAACCTCACCTTGGCATTGCCAAGTTACCCCGGGCTTGGGTGAGCGACGATAGAGCAGTGGCCCAATTCGGCCCATTTGAATGCGATTGTGCTTGCTTGCATTAAGTCCGAGGTCGTTTCACATCAGGAGGCGCACTTGCATGCTATCCCGACGCTCCTCAGGGGCCTCGGCGTCTGAAAATGGTTGGCGTGCTCCGGTCTTCTCCCTCCTCGTGGTTGAGGAGGCTTCCTGCTCCGAGGGAGGGGCATGCGATGGTCCTCCTGACATGTTGCAAATGAGCCGCCGCCCTCGGAAGGTGAAACGGCCTCCAGCAGTTTACTGGGAGGCATCTCCACATGGGGGGGCTCTTCCGAGGGAGCTGCGACTTCTCCTCCCTGGCCGCATGGGCCCTCATGAGATCCACGTGAACATCCAATTTTGTGTTGAGGGTTTGGAGGGCGTCGGTGCTCCCGCCAGGAAGCTGTTCCCCCGCCACTGATGGAGGTATCTCATTGGCGTGATTTTCCGAAGGGGAATGCTCCGTGGGGAGGGAAGGTGCGCCTTCTTCCGTCACCAGGGCCTTTCCCAAATCGCTGGTAGTCCTCCTGCCAGAATTTCTTTGCACCATGATGGCTCTTTGTTCGTTTCCCACAGACGGCGCCAGATGAAGAGGGGCGATCTCGCACTGCTCCTGAGCGGGGAAGAGGATGACCACGTACACTTGAAGTGTGAACTACAAGAAGGGAAACCAGTCAGAGGTGCCCAGGGAGAGATCCTTGGGGAAGACCCTCTGATGCTTAAGTCCGCAAAGTAGTAGATCTCGGATGCGAAGGGAAGAGCTAGGAGGAAGATGGGAGCGCGAGATCCCTCTCCACCAAAAGGTGAAGTGGTTCCCGCTCAGGGTTTTTGGCTCTTGCCTTGCTTACTTCTTGTAGTAGGGCTTTACAGTTTAAATAGTGGCCCGTTGTGCGACTGATCCTTGTAAGCGGAGGAGTCTCAGGGGGGGTTACGTCTTTCATGCGGACTCCTTATAGGACGCAGGACTATTGGTCTCCCTTATCCCCTTGAGCTTCCTGCCATTAAGGGACTCGCAATTGCCGTACTAATAAGCTTCCATCAGTGAGCCCGAGCGATAGGCACTTGCCCGGGAGTGGTCTCCCGAGCGATGAGTGCATGGTCGGGACATGGAATAGGGGGCTCCGGGGGAGCTTTCCCGATCGTACTGATGCTCGGACTTCCTAACCCGAAGGTCGCCTAGGAAGCGCTTGTTCGAGTGAGTTTTTGGGCTTATGCTAAGTGGGCCCGGGGGCTACCACTTCGAGGAGTTGGGCCTCGTTCAGTCTGGTTGGACCTCTTTTGGCCTCTCCATACGGGCAACGAGATTTCCCCTCTCCAATAGTGGTTGACATCATCAAAACCACAGGGGCACAACAGTCTCCCCATTTTTGACGATGACAACACTATGAGTCAATCAAAATCAATGCAATCATTAAACATGAGATGACATGAGATGATCAGACACACTAGCTCCCCTTGACACACTGACTTCCAACATGATAAAAACTCATGATCAGACATGCATGCAAAGTCACACTATCTCCCCCTGACACACTGACTTCCAACATGATCATAACTCATGCCCAATGCATTCTCCCCCTTTGACATCATCAAAAGGAGTGGAGAGAGAAAAGGTGCTGCTAAGCAATCGAGAGGATATACAGTAAATGCACAATGTAGAAGATTTCAAGTCCATCTCTTAAAGGAGTAAGTAAGAGAACTGAGTTAAGCTCATGTTCTTTAGGGCTAATAATCAGGAAAGACACAGAGTAAGAATGAAGATTGCCAACGTACAGACATAATAAGGAAGATCAAGGTTTAGCAGGTATGTCAAGAGAGATCATTCTAACAGACTGTACTAATCAAAAATCTATAGACGCATCTACTGAAAGTTGTGCCAATTATATTGAGGACAAACAGTCTACAAGAGATTTTAGAAACAGTGGAGTACATATTTTTCTATTTGGCACAGTGAACATGGCATTGAGTAATTTTGGTAAATCACACATTGTTACATGAGGAGACACCTTGATCAGAGGCCGGAATCCCCATTTACTCAGTGTGATAACCGTATTACTTCTCTTTTAAAGAACAAAGTTAGCATTTGAAGTGTCTTTTTACGTGAGGAGACACCTTGATCAGAGGCCAGAATCTCCAGTTACTCAACACTTTAAGGCCATTGCTCTATAATGAAAATCAATTTTCTTCAAACTTTTTAAATAGAGATAATATGGGACTTCATGACATAGAATGTGTGTCATTTCATTGATGAGCTATCTAGTTTCTCGGTAACCAGATCATTGCTCTGAGATTTTGATATTCCCCAAAAATATTTTCTAATTAGATATGTGATGTTTGAAGACAATACAACAAGTACTGATTTTCAGGAAAAATTGCTTCCAGAAGTCTGAGTTTCAAGTATTTTAGAATATTTCATTCATGACATAACAATTTTAACTTTGATCCATGCTCACTAATTTTGTAAGGAGACATTCTTCAGATGTTTTGTCGAAGTCTTTGTAGGATTATTAAATAGAAGCTTCTTAGCTATATTTCAGTTATTCAAACTTAAGGATTTAAGAGTCATGAATTTCTGTTTGTGGTGAATAGACTGTATAAGATGTTTAGAGAGCTTTATGCAGCATCAAGATCTCTCAAAATCCTTTGAATCAGTCTCCTACTAACTGACAGACTAAAGAAACTCCCTCTCACAATATGAATCAGTTATGCAGACAACTTTGAATGCAAAATGTATTGTAATACAGAAGAGAAAATTTATGGACATTAAACCTGATCTATAATGAGCCTGTGGTACCAGGTGGAGAACGTAGGTCATAAGACCACCTCACACATGATGTGGGTTTCTAGTCAGAAGATATCTGACCTTCTCCCAGCTTTTCATTTGATATACCAACAGGTTATGCAAGCCAATCTATTTTACTAAAATATGACAAATCCTAAATGAAGGTCCATGCAAATGAGGACTGTATGCAGCCCAACGTGGACAGAGAAAAATGGATGCATTTTATTCAAGGAATTTAGAAATCAGAAAGATTTAAAGATGCCTAATTCTCTCCTTAAAGTGGTGAATTTTTCATTATCTAATGGCTTAGTGAAGATATCAGCTATCTGATGTGCAGTGCCTACATGGATTAATTCAAAAGTTCCTTTTGAAACCTCATCTCTTATGAAATGATGTCTTATTTCAGTGTGTTTTGTTCGTGAATGCAAGATAGGATTTTTAGAAATGTTAATGGCACTCGTATTGTCACAGTATATGGGTGTACACCCCAGGTCTACTTGGTAATCCTGAAGTTGGTGTTTAATCCAAATGACCTGTGTACCACAGCTCCCTGCGGCTACATACTCAGCCTCTGCAGTGGACATGGCCATGGAGTGCTGTTTCTTGGAAACCCAAGATACCAGACACCCACCTAAAAATTGACAGTGCCCACTTGTGCTTTTCCTATCTAGTTTGCAACCAGCATAATCAGCATCAGTGTAAGATATGAGATCTAAAGCATTTGATGCAGGGTACCACAATCCTAAATTATGAGTTCCAGAAATGTATCTAAAAATCCTTTTTACAGCAGCTAAATGCAGTTCAATAGGGCTAGATTGGTATCTAGCACACATGCCTA
Source organism: Amorphophallus konjac (assembly GCA_022559845.1). NCBI lineage: Eukaryota > Viridiplantae > Streptophyta > Magnoliopsida > Alismatales > Araceae > Amorphophallus > Amorphophallus konjac. The sequence goes on from CM040123.1 coordinate 239,336,933, forward strand.
CACTAAATTGAATATCAGGTCTCGAGGCAGTCAAATAGAGTAGGGATCCGATCATACCTCGGTATATCTTTGCATCAATTTCTTTACCTGATTCATCTGCATCTAAGGATGAATTGTTACCCATTGGATTTGAGATGTGTTTCAGATTATCCATGCCAAATCTCTTGAGGATTTCCAAGGTGTACTTGGTCTGGTTGATAAAACATCCATCTTCTAATTGCTGAACCTGTAGACCAAAGAAATATTTTAGTTCACCGACAAAGCTCATTTCAAACTCATTAGACATCAATTCTGCAAATTCATTCCGTAGTTTAGTGCATGTAGAACCAAAAACAATGTCATCTACATATACCTGAACTATGATGAGATTTTTATTCAAAATCTTTGTAAATAAAGTCTGATCCACCATACCTCTTTTGTAACCCTTGTTGAGCAGAAACTCTGTCAGCCTTTCATACCAGGCCCGAGGGGCCTGTTTCAGTCCGTACAGGGCTTTGTTTAACCTGAAAACATGGTTAGGATGTGTAAACATCTGAAATCCAGGGGGTTGTTCTACAAACACTTCTTCCTTAATATATCCATTCAAGAACGCACCCTTGACATCCATTTGTTGGAGTTTTATGGTTTTGGAGCATGCAAAAGCTAGCAGAATTCTTATAGCATCTAATATAGCAACATGAGCATATGACTCTTCAAAGTCTACTCCAAACTCCTGGCAGTAGCCTTTAGCTACTAATCTAGCTTTATTCCTAGAAATTATTCCTTCTTCGTCTATTTTATTTTTAAAAACCTATTTTGTTCCAATGACAGTTGCATTTTCAGGTCTAGGAACTAGTTTCCATACATTCTTTCTTTTAAACTGCCCTAATTCTTCATTCATTTCACAAACCCAAGATTCATCATTTAAGGCTTCCTCTACAGTTTTGGGTTCAATTTGAGACAACAAAGCAACTAAGTCTTGATTGTTCACATCTCTAAGATAGGACCTTGTCTTGGGGGGATCATTCAAATTTCCTATGATGTTTTAAACAGGGTGATCTTTTTGAAATCTAACATTAGTTAAGGACTCACCTGCTTCAGCTGACGCTTCATGATTGGGAGCATTTGGTGCTGCAGTTGGCTGAATCTCCTCTTCTTACTTATCCTTTAAGAATTCTCCATCCCTGTCATCATCTTGAAGATAAGCAACTTTATGTGTTTCATCAAAAACAACATGTGGAGACTGCTCAACAGTCTGTTCAGAAATATTGAAAACCCTATATGCTCTGGATACTTCAGAGTAACCTAAGAAAATTCCAGGGCAACTTTTGGCTTTAAACTTATCTAAATCCTTTTTTTCATTGTTTTGTATGAAGCACTTGGACCCAAATTTTTTGAAATGAGCTAGGTTAGGTTTCTTACCTTTCAAGAGCTCATAAGGGGTTTTCTTATGTACTTGTCTTACCATGGCCCTGTTGATAGTGTAGCATGCTGTGTTGGCTGCTTCTGCCTAGAACTTCCTTGGTAGTTGAATTTCAATTAGTATGGTTCGGGCCATCTCCACAATGGTTCGGTTCCTCCTTTCCACAATTCCATTTTGCTCAGGTGTCCTGGGGGAGGAGAATTTATGTGTTAGTCCCTCATTTTCCCAAAATTCAGAAAACATGGAGTTGTCAAATTCACCTACATGGTCAGACTGTATAGAGCAGATTTTATGTTTTCTTCTTGTTTGACCTTATTAAAAAACTGTTTAAATTTTTGAAAAGCGTCATTCTTATTTGCCAAGGAGAAAATTCATGAAAACCTGGAATGATCATCAATGATCACAAAGCCAAACCTCTTCCCATTCAGACTTTGTATTCTAGAAGGACCAAAAAGATCCATATGCAACAATTCCATAGGTCTGGAAGATAAAGGCTCTGAGCTTAAAGGACTTCCGGGTTTGCTTACCCACATCACATGCATCACAGATTTTTGAGAGGGAATTGAATTGTATTTTAGGTAAACCTTTAACCAGATCAAATTTCACCAATTTATTTAACGTTCTGTAACTAGCATGACCTAAGAGCCTATGCCAATTAAAAGCATTATTGTCTAAATCAACAGAGAGATAAATATTTGATTCAGAATTCTTATTAAGGTCTACAATGTAGACATTATTCACTCTATGTCCTATGAACATGATATTATCAGAATTAGCTTCAAAAATCTTGCATGCTTGATTATCAAAAACCACTCTATGACCTTTGTCACAAAGCTGACTGATACTAAGCAAATTATGTTAGAGACCTTCTACAAGCAAAACTTTCTCAATAACATTAGAAGAAAACTTACCAATTGTCCCCATTCCTATGATCTTACCTTTATTCTTACCTCCAAACTTGACCATACCTCCCATCATCATTTCCAGATTGCTGAATTTTGTTTGGTCACCTGTCATATGCCTGGAGCATCTGCTATCCAGGTACCATCTATTGTGCTCAGCTGCCAGACCAACCTATAATCAAATCAGACAAAGAGAGAATTTGGAACCCCAGAAAGGTTGGGTCCAAACAAGTTGTTCATTCCTTCAAGAACAGTCTTAGGAATCTAGATCTGTCTAGTTCCTTTCTTGTGAACTACATTTTTGTTTTTAGCATGGAAAGTTTTATTGGCTCTGGTCATTGGTTTTTGATGAAATTTGTTCTTAATGTAGTGTGAGTTGTTCCATTTGTAAATTTTTCTCTGTCGGTTTTTCCAGACCCTTCTCTGATAGGGGTACCTCTGTGAAAATTTAGGATGAGCCCAATTTTATGGGTAATCATTCCAGTTCCATTTCTGAATAGGTGGTCTATGTTGATTCCACTGTGTCGAGGCATTTGGATTGTTGCCTCGACGCATTCCACTGAAATAAGCAAGGTTTGCTCTGTAGACGCCAGGATTCCTTGAGGGAGTAGTCTTGCTACTCTGATGCATTGTAGGCTTAGCATGAAAATTTTTATTGATGTTTTCTGGTGGAATGAAATTTGTTTCTAAATTTTTTTTGGAGTTACTGTTTGAGCTCGATGGAGTGTCCAGCTTGTCTTTTCCCTTCTCAAAGCAGAAGGTTATGGTTTTGAATTCAAAGGGCCTTTTATTGGTGGGATTATATCCCAATCCTTCCTTGTTAAAGTTCACTCTCATACCTAGCATGATATCTAGATTGAATTTGCCTTGAACAAATTTCTCCAATGTGTTTTGTTTATCTTCAATGTCTTTATGAAGTTTTTCATTATGTTTCTGTATTTCAGAGTTGGCAATTTTTATGGCTTCATATTTCTCAGAAACAAGTGCATGTTCTCTCTGGATCTCCTCAAATTTTAACTTAAACGCATCCAGATTCCTATTGACGTCTTCACGTTCAACTTGAAGATTATTATTTTCAGTTTTTAGTGACCCTAATTCTTCACATTGTTTTTTCAGTTCAACATTTTCTTTTCTCAAACAATTCTGTTCCTCAACCATGTTATTTAATATTTTCTTTAGCATTTTGTAATCCTTTGTTTGACTGTTAAACTTATCTAATAACTCAACATAAGCATCCTCCCAGTCATCTAAAGTGTATGTTTCAAAACGATTGCTTACCTCATTATCTGTGCCTGCCATGAGACATAGTCTTTCTTCTTCCTCTCCAGAAGAACTTTCTTCAAGATCTTCCCCCTCATCGCTCCATGTATAGATCATCACTTTGGGCTTTTTCTTCTGCCCCTTGGTATTCTTCTTCAAAAGATCTGGGCAGTCGTTCTTCATATGGCCAGGCCCGTGACAGTGAAAGCAAGTAGGTTTGTCAGTGGTCTTGAAATTGCCAGATTTGGAATTAAAATTCCTACCAGATGATTGTGACCTTCTTGTCCTAATTGTCTTATCCTTGGATCTCAGGAATCGTTGGAACCTATGAGTCAACATGGCTTGCTGCTCTTGATCAAGATCTGAGAAATTTTCAAGTTCCTCACTACTACTGCTACTGCTACTGTCACTGCCCTTTCCACTTCGAGACACCTTGAGGGCAATGTTCTTGCCCTTCTTATTTGTTTCTTCAACATTCTCCTTCAAGTTGATTTCATAAGTCATCAGAGATCCGATTAATTCAGTGACAGTCATTTTAGACAAATCCCTGGACTCTTCTATGATTGTGGTCTTAGTGTGCCACAATGGGGTCAATGACCTAAGAATTTTCCTAACCAGATCCGTATTTGGGATCTGTTTTCCTAGACCCTTGAGGATGTTCGTGATCAACGACAGCCTAGCATACATCTTAGTAATTGTCTCCTCAGAATTCATCTTAAACAGTTCATATTTAGAAGTAAGCATGTTTACCTTTATAGCCTTGACCTGGGATGTACCTTCATACATGAGCTCTAGTTCATCCCACATTTTCTTTGCTGTCTTGCAACCTGATATCCTGGCATACTCCTCTGGACGGACCGTGCACTGCATTATATTCAGTGCCGTCCAGTTCACGGTGGAGAGACTGATGTGTTCCCTCGTCCATGTATCCTCGTCGTCTGGAAGCTCGAATGGTCCTGAGGTGATCACTCTCCAAAGTTCGTGACTGTTCGCTCTTAGGAATACTTCCATCCCGTTCTTCCAATAAAGATAATTCACACCATCAAAAAATGGTGGACGATTAATTGAATGTCCCTCGGCAATGAAGCTGCGAGGAGTGTTAGTTCCAGGTCTACCTTGGTTGTTGGACCACATGTTGGGTAACCAGCTCTGATACCAATTGATAGAAATACTAGAGAGTGATATAAAAGGGGGGGATGAATATATCACTCCAATTTAAAATTAAATCGGAAGAGCATGGTAGATGAGCCCAGAAACGCGATGCAGAATGTCGACTGAAGATAAGCTCAACAACGATATGAAAGACCCAGAAATCAATGAGTGATGCTCCGGCAAATGATCGAACAGAAGATGACCAGTGGCACTCGGCGGAGGTTGGACATGGGAGTCTGCTCATGCAAGAAAGCAATTCTTCAGATAGGCTTGACCTATCTTTCTGATCGGTTCATATCTATATATCATCTGGATTACAGAAACATCAAGCCAAGAAGGATCAAAGCAACAATCACACAGAGGGACAAAGGAATTTTTTAGGTGGTTCGATTGCCAATTGCAATCTACATCTACCACTCGTTCACACCGAATGAGGATTTCACTACCAAAAGCTGGAGAAGAAGCAGACCCAGTCTACAGACAGATGCTGACAAATAGCTTGCCAAAAGGGAAACAAATCCCTTGACCCATGTTCTATACCCCACAGGACGTACACCATGGCTTGCAGAGTGTAAGACCAGAACCGGAGGAGTTTCCTCCCTTCCTCTGAGCACAGGGAAACCCACGAGTGACCCAAAGTCACTCAGAATCGGAGAGGCTATCTCTCTTCCTCCAAGAACACTCAGAGGGAAACAAAATCAAATGCGAAGCAAGGATGAAATGAAAAATAGAAACGAAAAAGATAAAAAACAAGTTGTAGCTTCAACGAAGCATTTCCAGATGAAACGGATGGCTGCTCTCAAATCCGTCTTCTAAGAATGATTCTCTCATTTTTCTACTTCTGGGGGAAGCTCTCTCTATCTAAATATGCGAATAGAAATAATTGCCATAGCTTCAGCGCCCTTCTTCCAAGGGCAAGGCACCCTTATATAGGAACATGGGCTCCGTTGTGGCAGATGACCTAGTGAAAGCTAATTGGTCCACCTAGCAGACAGAACATTCTTCTGGAAACCACTGAAATGGTGTGCCATCCTTCCTTGGATCATGTGCCCATTATAGTTGGAGTACTGCCACATGGACAAGTCTTTTCGCACCAAGAGGCTCTGCACGTGTGATGGTCGCATGTAATGCATTTGAGGTGTTGGGTGAAATACCTCAGATATCCCTTTAGAGAGATCACTTGACTTTCAGATATGCCTTTACGCTGACCACGTGTTCGATCATATAGTTGACCTTATATGTTGGATGCACAAGGTGCACAGACCTTGTTCGTTGAATCAAAACCTGCACTGACCTTGAAGTCACATATGCTCAGACTTCGGCTATGTGCACTGACCTTGGAATCTTGACACCAAGCGTGCACCGACCTTTTCTTTTAATATGTGCTCGGACTTGGTTGTAAGCTCAGACCTTGTTGCACCAACCTTGTACGTCGAGGCAAAACCTGCACCGACCTTAGAAGTCACCTATGCTTCGGCCTTGATAGCTTCGACCTTCAGATATGCTTCGACCTTGATACAGATGTGCACAAACTTTCTTCTATCTTGTCCTACATGTGCATCGACCTTAGTTTTCTTGAAAGCAAACTAGCATCGACCTTAGTTCAGTGCAGATGGAACATGCATCGACCTTTGTTCTGCCTGGGGAAGGGTGCATCAACTTTCTACTGTGCTAGCTGGAATGTGCTCGGACCTTGTGCTGTGCTGGCTGAAATGTGCTCGGACCTTGTGCTGTGCTGGCTGAAATATGCATCAACCTTGGTCTATGCACAGTCAGATACATCAACCTACTCTTTCAATTTTTCTGATTTCATCATGACTTGACTGAACCTTTGACCCTTACTTAGTTGACTTTTGACTTTGTTGACTGTTGACTTGTTGATCGGATGCTCATACTCTTCTTTCCTTTTGCATTCATAATAGAATCATGATAATCAAAACGAGTGTAACATAAGAATCACATTTAGACTAATGATAAAGATGACTCGTAGTGGTTGACATCATCAAAATCACAGAGGCACAACACGCGATCGACCAGCATCATGGCCATATCAAGATCTCGGAGGGTCTCATTAAACCAATAGCCGGCCTCGACCATCTTACTGTTGAGCCTCTCAAGACATTGGAGGTGGCACAATCTGAAGGCCCTACCAACTTATTCTATACAACTGAAGAGCACTCTACACGGGAGGATACCGATTGTCATCTCCTTGAAGATATAGAGAACCCGTTGGTCCCTGTTCAAGGGCTGACGTTCACAACAAGCCGGGTGGCCAAGATGTTCCGGAAGCAGCACATTCCCTCTAGCCAGCCTTGCAAAAAGAAAGAAGCATTCAAAAGGCTTTGGTACCCTGCCAGCCTGCATAAAGAATTAAGGTGTGTCGCCCAACACCCTGGATTGGGCTTCACCCTTGAAGAATATTATTACAGTGGGCGCTATGAGGTTGACACCATTTTTGCTTTCTTCCCAACAAAGGATAGTCCACCAGGGGTAACTTATGATGAATACCCGGCGGAGACTGAACATCCCAGGTCGGCTCAATTGAGAGACCCAGAATCAGAAGCCATAGCTCCCTGTGGGTGCTAGGAACAGGTTTACCCTGAAGAAATGGCTTTTCAATCCAGATTTGACATGGCCAGCAGTAGCGAAGCCGAAGACAGTGAAAAAGCAGGACCTCCCTTCTCTTGTAACCATCCTTTGATGACAATATTGGCACCCCTTGGGCCGATCAAGGAAATTACTATTGATGCTAATCGGGAAATACCTTCCAGAAGAGAACAAGCCACCTCTACTAAGGGTACGGCGATCCAAATCAACATAAGGATGAGATTATCCCTACCCATTGTAAGGCCGAAACACCATCCCTCCGAGCCAACAATGAACAAATGTCAGCCTCTCCAGATTGCCAACTCACCAGCTGAAGCTGGAACTGCAAAAGTCCCACTAATAGAACAATTCACACAGCCGCCACCGGCTGAGCTAGAAACTCCTAACAAGGTCCGAGAGCAACACAATGAAGAGGTTGAAGTTTTTGAACTTGAGGATGATGCTCCTGACTTCATCGACCTCCAGTCGGCTCCCCCGAAAATAGAAGACAGAGGCCAAGCCACGGTCGACGAGCTAATAGAAGTCATGCCAACCTTCCTCAATGCCCAGCTATCTCCCGAAGAGCAGAAGCTGTACATTCAGTTGCTGCAAGAATACCGGGATTACTTCGCCTGGAGTTACAAAGAAATGTCCGGACTTAGCCCAGCAGTTTCACATCATGAGTTGGCCATTGTAGCACCCCGAGAATTATTTTAACAAAATTTCTATTTATTTCTATTTATTAAATTAAAAAACCCTTTTTGGCTAAAATTCAACTAACTCATAAAAATCTGGAAAAATGATAATCACATAGAGGATGAACCATGTAGGCTATCTATCTTCTGAGGTAAACCCTAATTTAAATTTTAATCAAGTCAAATTAAGGTTTTAAGGCTAAAAATCGAACCTTTGAGTTTCTAGACTTTGGATTGCCAAATTAGAGCCCAAATTGCAATCGTTTGAGCCCAAACCAAGCCCAATAGGTCGGCCTTTGGGAGTGGCCCCAAAGCCCTCTCATTCCTCATGCTAAACCTAACCCTAAATTTAGAATTTGGTGGCGAACGGCCATGCACAACTTGGTCAAATGTGAATCTCACGCGACCGCAGGTATGGAACTCTATCTTCTCGATCGATCCTCCTAGAAATCAATTTATCCTATAAAACTGACCCTAGCCCGACCTAGTATCGATGTTTGGTAGCTGTGGCCGGCGAGGTGCTCGAGCAGGAGAGGATTCGGCGAGGTTTTGGAGAGTTCCCGGTGCGAGCACGATAGTCGTCGTCCCCTCTTCTTCCTTGATTAAGGTAGGCAATCGTAGTCCAAACCCATTATAAAATATACCGTTGGAAGTGTCTCTCAGTCCTTTTTCGATCCATACCAAAAGCATTAAATTTCATTCTATGTAGAGGTCGTATTCATGATTTTAGTATAAGCATGTTGAATTAAGGTTCCGTTCCCAATAGCTTCCTTTCATTGTTTAAATTGAGATTTGTTGTGCCCCTGTGATCATTTGAGTCTTCCTGTGGTTTGGGTCATTCGACATCGTCTTGTGATCATTTGAGTTATTGGATATTCTTGGTTTTGATAATAGCTAAACACTATAAGTCATTATTATTTTAACTCTCATATGACTGACATACGTGATGTTTTGTTCATGATAGATATGCCAATGAATTGCCAAGGAATGAAGTGGAGATGGAAAATGTGAAAGCTCAATGTTGCGCCCTCGCACGTAGATCGACCTACGTGATCAGGTCGCGGGGATCGACCTGCCCGGTCAGGTCGCGGGGGTCAAGGGGGCAGCGCCCCTTGCGGGGGTTTCCGGGGCGGAGCCACCGGAACAAAAATTTGATTATAGGAGCAATATAATCAATAGAAATCTTCAAGACTGTCAAGGGTGATGCCATAGAGATGAACGGGCTGCTAAAGGAGTCAAGCGATGGAGCTAAAGCAGTTAACGGACCGACTCGGGAAAGCCCGGGGTCTGCCCAGCTAGCGGTCGACCGCCAGCACAGGGGTGGTCGACCGCCCCAGCCAGCAACCCCCAGATTGCAACTCTTTCAGTAGCGGTCGATCGCCAGCCCATTAGCGGTCGACCGGAATTTCGAGGAACCGCCCGTTTATAGGTTTCTCAGTAGCGGTTGACCGCTAGAAGCTGCAGGTCGACCGCCAGTCCCGAGCCTTCAATGTTGACTTTGTTTTCCACTTCGAGAAGAGCCCCTTTCCTTGTATTTGTTTAACCCCAAAGTCACCCAATCTTCCAAAGATTGTGGATCTGGTCTGGGGGATGTCTAAGGACCATTCAAAGTCTATAAAACACATACAAGAGGGTTAGAAACCCTAATCCTTCAAGAGGAATCAAAGAGAGATCAAGAGAGGCTAGAGAAGGAGGTTGGAAGAAGAGGTACTATAGCCATGAAATGTACTTCGTGCAGAAGTTCTTCATCTATTCCAAGGTGATTCAAGCATAGATCTGAAGCAAGCAACCTCCAAGGAAGTTAGAAGCAATCAAGATTCTCAAAGGTGATCAAAGCTGCATCCTTAAACCTCTTCATCAACTCAAGAGGATCAAAAGAAAGATCAAAGCTACATCCAACACTCTCTCCATAAACTCAAGGTGATTCAAGCTCATATCTCAAATCTAGCAACCTCCAAGGAAGAGTAGAAGCAAGCAAGGCTAAGAGGGAAGATCAACGGAGGCTACAAGGGTGTGTTCAAGGGAGAGGAGTTCGAGTACTGTAGTTGTGTACTCCGGGAAGAAGTTCTTCATCAAATCCTCAAGTGATTCAAGCTACTTCAAGAGGAGATCAACCCCAAGCTAAGTGAAGATAAAGTTGTAACCATCATCCTCTTCATCATCTCAAGGTGATCCAAAGAAGCCCATTCTCAAGGGAGATCAAATATGCATCCTTCATCTTCTTCATCAACTCAAGGTGATCCAAGCAAGATCTTTTAACAAGGAAGAAGATACCACTGAAGCATCAGATTCAAGCTCCAGCAATCTTAGACAAGATCTCTTCTCTTTGAGCATATTTTATATCTTGTTTGAGTGTTTTCATATTTGTTCTCTTTGCATTTCATTCAAACATTTGAAACTGAAGATCGTCCCTACCGGTGGTTAGTAGGAAGGCAATCGGAAGCTGTCTGATCTGCGGTGTTGACGTCCCTACCGGTGGTTAGTAGGAAGGTAATCGGAAGTTCTCCGATCTGCGGTGTTGACGTCCCTACCGGTGGTTAGTAGGAAGGCAATCGGAGGTCTTTCCGATTTGCGGTTCAGTGCGTTGTGTTATGTTAGATGGACGCAGTCTATTACCACTGAGAGTGGATCTAGAGGGGGGTGAATAGATCTAATGTCTAATTTTAGAACATAGTTGAACTCTAATGCGGAATTAAAACAAGCAACTGTTGAACGACAGAGGGAACACTATGAAATCACACAAACCATAGGCAATCACACAGTAGACACCGATCTTTAAGGTTGTTCGATCTCAATCTAGAGATCTACGTCCACCCCACACTCCAACTGGAATGTGGATCCTGCTGACTCACAGCTTGAACAGCTGGGCTTCACAGCTTGCCAACAGACCGCTGATACACAGCTTCGCTGGGCTTTACAGCTTGCCGACCAGAGGAACAAATCCTCTGCAACCGCTGGGCGATACAGCTTAACCGTCCGAGACCTGGTCTCGCCTGCAGAGGATTACAGCTTCACCTGTCCAGTGGAAACCTCCACTGCAATTGCTGGGTCACAGCTTGATAACAAAAGAGTTTCGAAAACAGTAAAGACAGAAACAAACGAAATGGAAAACCAAAACGAATGTAGCTCAATTAAGCAGTATCAGCTCTAGTATCTGAACCAAGAGACTGATTTATAAGACTTCAAAAAGACTCTCTTAACTCAACTCTCTCAATCTTCTCTTCTCTCTTTCTCTTCTTCTCTCTGAATCTTCTTCTCTCTTTTTCTTCTTCTCTGTGGATCGTGCAGGCGCTCACTCTCTGTTCTTTTCTCTTAGCTCTGGCTGCTTCTATTCGATCAACTTCTTCTGAAGGAAGAAACTCCATATATATACCAGCAGCAGGAAGGGCGTGTGCTCACCACATCTCCCGCCCAAAAGCTTGGACCACGTGGCAGCATCCAGCAGGCTTTCAGTACACATGTCATAATCTGGTCACTCCCCTTATCCTCGGATCACGTGCCCAGTCATCAGTCTCTGCAAAGAATCCCTGTCAGACAGTCGAAATAGAATTGTCAGTTTAAGGTTTAAACGATGTACATACTGTATGAAGGCACTGCTGAAGCAATGTACAGACATTGTGAATGCGAAGCTATGCAGTGTTCAGACTCTACGTATGTAGACCCATGGTGTTGTACAGACTTAGTAAATGCAGTGCTGTAGCCTGTATAGACTTCAAATATGCAAGACTATGCCATGTACAGACTTCCTATATGTAGGACTTATGCCATGTATAGACTCCATATATGCAGAGCTTATGCCATGTATAGACTTCAAATATGCAGAGCTTAAGCCATGTACATACTTGAAATATGCAGAAGTAAACGTGCATCAATGTGTAGACTTAGCAAAACAAAGTATGAACAAAGCAACACAATGTGCAGACTTCGTAGTATGCAATGCAGACATTGTATAGACTTGCTGAAGTGTAATACAATGTGCAGACTTTGATCGTAGTTAAAGATAGCAATGTGCTGACTTTGTGCAATGTATGAACTTGCCTTCAGCAGCAATGTATAGACATGCAGACTTGTGCAGACTACGTGCAATGCATGAAGCAGTGTATAGACTTGGAGTGCAATGTGCAACCAATGTACATACTTTGCAATGCCTAGTGTTAAAGCATGAGAGCATAATGCATCATGTACAGACCATGTGTTATGCAACCAGACGATGTCTAGACTTGCTCATGACTGTCTAGACTCATGCATGTGTGCTATAGCAATGTGCAGACTTGCTGACAAAGCATTGTGCAGACTCTGCGTGCCACAATGTGCAGACTTGCGAGTGTGTGACATGCACAAAGACGCTAAGTAAGACATTCCAATGTATAGACTTCAAGTCCACTTGAGACACTGAGTGAGACGGACCTCACAGGCTGTACAGACTTAAGAATGCGCGATGTATAGACTTGCCAGAGGAACTGGACGATGTACAGACTTGAGCAAAGCAAGGTCTGTATAGACTTGAGAGAGAGTTCATGATGTATAGACTTAGCCAAGACACGATGTATAGACTTTGGCAAAGCAAGGGCTATACAGACTTCAACTCAACTGCAATGTATAGACTTGCAGGTGCAACGTAGGTAAAGATCAAGGAGTGTATAGACTTGATATCGTGGAACACACAGGATGTACAGACATCATCGATGTCTAGACTTGGAAAGTTAAGCTGGTGAATGTACAGACTTCACCGATGTCTAGACTTGGAAAGTTAAGCTGGTGAATGTACAGACTTCACCGATGTCTAGACTTTGAAAGTTAAGCTGGTGAATGTACAGACTTCACCGATATCTAGACTTTGAATGAATGTGCATGCATTGAATAGACTTCGCATATGATGTACAGACTTGCTAGTCAGACAGGCACAAGAACTCTGTACAGACGTTAGCGTGCAGACAGGTCCATGTGAATGTAGAGACTTATGTTCTAAACGATGCACAAACACAACAATGCAATGTATGGACTTTGAGTGTGTAGACTTGTGTGTGTGCAATGTGTAGACCTGTGTGTGTGTGCATGACGATATATAGACTCTTACTGCATAGAACACATAGACAATCTGACAGGGATAGTTTCATCAAAACATAAACAGTTGCCAATCAATCAAAACAAGCTGTTGCCAATGAAGTAAAGCTATTGTCAACATCATCAACACAGAGGAGTCACAACAATCTCTCCCTTTTTGATGATGGCAACACCCTATCATATAGAATAGCAACATCCTGTCATACAGATGTATTTTTGATGAAAGACATGATTTGTTATTCAGATTTGTCATGCAAATGCTATGAATACATGCTAAGAAATGAAAGCTAACTCCCTGCTAACAAGATCTCCCCCTTTACCATAATAATGAATACACTCCCCCTGGAATTCAACAAACAGATAATATTCTCCCCCTTTGCCATCAACAAAGTGGAGGGAAAGTGATTACAAGGGAAGGAACAAGAGAGATCATCTGACTGGCATTCTGAACAAGTAGTTCAGGAATAAGCATTCTAAAGCACAGAGTCTTCAGTCATATGAATTTAGAAACTGCTTTGAGATAGAATTCTGGTTTAAAGGTTATAAATTTTGAGTTCATGCACTACAATCAATGGATAAGTTTTCTGTGCATGATAAAACAATAAACCAGAATCACATTTGCATGAGAGATTCAGTTTCAAAATATCTTACTTTCATAGACTCAGTAAAGTCATGTATTGAAATTAAACAAATTGACATCCCTGAAATTTCTTTTGAAGGAAAAGCATTTTCAATATTATTTCATTAAGGGCATTCTGGTACCATTTGTCTTTTTGCGTAAGTGTATACGTTTATCAGACACCAATACCCCTAGATACTCAACATGATGGACCATTCTGCCTATGATCAAACTCAATAAAACTGATTTACACCTTTTTGTGTGAGGGTACACGTTTATCAGACGCCAGTTACCCCCAGGTACTCAGTGAAACCACCCTACTATTTTGATCATTTTATACAGAGATAACTGATACACCTCATGACTTAAGTATTGTCCATTTCTTTGATGGATCACTTAGTTTCTCAGTATTTTACCAGTCATTGCTCTGCCAATGTTATTTTTTAATTAATTTTTAATGTTTTTCAATATCTTTCTTAGCTGTCCTTTATTTGTTTCAGAATGACTTGTTTAAGGACAATACACATACTTAGCCTTCTCTAACAGGATTTTAGATGAGTTTTTAGATTTCAGATATAATTGGCTTTGTCTGACATGAAATAAGATAAGGGTTAAGAGCTTTATCAATTTTCAGCTTTCTTATTTACTGATTGCAATCTTTAAACTTTAAAGTTTATAAAATTTAAACCATTAAGTCAGTCTTCAAGCAATTAAAGTTCTTATAAATGAAGAAGTCTGCTTTCTATTACTTAGGAATCAGAACTGACTAGCAGATTGCCATATTGTCAGACTCAACTCATTCAGGGTCAAAGAATTTGGATTTCAACAAAGTTGATGACCACTCTGAATCTATAACAATACTCCCCCTGTCTATATGCATGTGGTTTTAGATGAGAGAGAGCTTAGACACAGTCATGACTAAATGATATGGAATGATGATCATGAGTGTGATGCCAAAAAAAAATATGAATGTCATGCATGATCATGAGTCTGTTGCAACATTCAACATTCACAAGGTTTATTCAAGCCATCAGAGAGTTTATTCATTATGCTAAAATTTACACAAGCCAAGTTCTCTTCTAAGAAATTTAAACCTTTTATTCCCAAGAGGCTTAGTAAAAATATCAGTAATTTATTTTTCAGTTTCAATGAAGTTCATTTCAATTTCCTTTTTATTTACAACATCTCTAAGAAAATGGTGTTTTATCTCTATATGATTAGTCCTAGAATGATGAACAGGATTTTTAGCAAGGCATATAGCACTAGTATTATCACACAATGTAGCAACCCTAATAAATGAATAATTGAAATAAATTAAAACATATATATATTACAGAAGTAATATATATAAAAGGAATAGGGTTAATTGGACGAAATAAAACAAATTAAAAATAACGCCTCTTATTAAGGCGTTAATTTATAAAGAAACGCCTCTACCCATGGCGTGAATAAAGAAAGGACGCCCACACGTACGGTCGTCAGTTCTCACGCGACCAAATGGGTAAGTAAAAGAAACGCCTCTATCTTAGGCGTGTTTTAAAACAAGAAACGCCCTTTTTCAAGGCGCTTTTTAAGAAACGCCCTTATGCAAGGCGTCAATTCAAGAATACACGCCCTGACCTAAGGCGTTAATTCAGTTCGTGACTCGTTCGAACCCAGAGCTTATCCAGGGAAAGATTAACCTAATCTAGTAAGTATCTATTAGAGTAAGGACTCTATTAAGGATATATTACCCTCAATCAAACACTACTCTTGTTAGGACTTCAAAATCCTATAAATAACATGTTCGATCGAACCCTAAAACCCATTTGATCGAGCGTCTGCTGCTAGGTACGTGAAGAACAAACAGTTCTTCTTCCTTTCCTTGCTTTTGATAAACACATGAGGAGGTTTTAACCATCCTTCATCGTCTTTGCTATAGGTGGCTGCTTCTAGTGTTTGAAGACAAAGGGTCTTCATCATCATTGTCTTCATCACCATCAGGTAGCGGTGGCAACATCTTCCTGAAGAACGAAGGTTCTTCATCCACGAAGGTTCCAAACTGAGTATCAGTATTGTCAAACCATAAGGTAGGTTTTCTCAAGATACTGTAGCCCAAATAAAATTAGTGAAAGATATTATATAAGCATGGCATGCATACGGTCTATATACATATGGTTTCGGTGTGTTTTCTGAATTGTTTGAAAGAAACGCCCTGGAATAGGGCGCTATTTTAAAATAAACGACCATAACTGAGGTCGTCAATTTATTAAGAAACGTCCTGTACACAGGCGTTAATTTTACGAGATCATGACTTAAGCATGTTAAGAACGGATTATATATGAAACCTGATTATTAATGCATGATCCTGTCTCCAAATCTAATGTCCTGCAATTTCTTGTATTCACGGCCTGTACAAGGTCGTTTTCCCACGTATTAACGCCTTATCATAGGGCGTGACTTTAAAAGTAACGCCCCTTACTAGGGCGTGTATATGTTAAAATCTTGAAATTCACGACTTGGACAAAGTCGTTTTCCCTATGTAAACGCCCCATCATAGGGCGTGAATTAAAAATAAACGCCCCTTACTAGGGCGTGTATCTGTTAAAATCCTGAAACTCACATATTCTGTAAAATGGAATTAGAAAGTAACGCCCCTTCCAAGGGCGCGTTTTTGATAAATTTCTGAGAATAATTATATCCTGTCGAATATGTAAATGATGAGACGCCTGCCCCTGCAGTCGTCCACTTTGAAGAAACGCCCCCAGGAAAGGCGTGTTTTTGATAAATTAATGAAATAAATGGAAATTCCGCAAATTGGCAATATATGTAAACGCCCTTCTGTTAGGCGTTAATTATTCAATACACGACTTGACCTAAGTCGTTATTTTACTGTAAACTGATTTTTCCTCTGATTTGCTAACCGATGGTTTATATATTATACATATATATATATATATATATCGGCACTATTCTCCACTCCGTGAGTATAGTCCCATGTTTTCATGTTGATTTACCGACCACACTCAACTCTCATTGACATACAAGCTCTCCATTGGACATTCCGTTCCTTTGGACTAGCGAGTTAGTCATAGAGACCTCCGTAAGACTCCTCGTAGCCTTGGATTCCCTCAAGGCCGACTGAGCTGGTTGTACCCTAAAAAAAAAAAAACCCATTACACAGTTTTTGCCATGTCAATCTAAAGAAAGCATGGTATACCGGCCCTTATGATTATACAAAGAGTATATCATAAGAAATTCTTAATGGGATGATGATATCATGCCATATCGTGTCATTCTTGTAAACCCCAATTCTATGATAAGAATGAGGGTATCTTGCTTGATCTAATATTCATGTGGACCTCAATTCTATATAAAGAATGTCCATATTGATTTGTCATGGTACCTAAGTTAAGGGAACCATAATCTACCTAGTTTTATCGACATCGTGATTATACCGTTATTATCGCCATTCTATGTCCTTTGTCATATTTTGGACTCTATTCTATCAAAGTTGTCATACGTGTCTACAAGCTTGATTATTGAAATTCTATATTGGCTATATAAACAAGAGTGGATGTCAAAACACATGATAAATGCCTGCGCATATAGGGCCCGATCTGGTCCTGGGAGGAGCACCCGAAAGTACTTGTGCCCATGGGAGTTAAAATGATAAGGTATCTGGCATTATACCGAGTACTTGACTTGCTTGATTGGACATTCCACACACATCTTGTACTTGACTCGTACTTGACATGAAATGAAATGCGTGGCCCGAAAAAGGGTAATTTACTTGCTTGATACATGATAGCCAAAGTTCTTGACATGACTCGATAATGGTACTTGCTTGAATATCTTGAATAACTTGTATCTTGTTCATGAAAGTTCATCTTATTTCTTTGATATTACATTCTCTCTATCTTGTCGTTTCATGCGAGCATGCATAGCTTTATTGCATCCATGAAAATGTAATTACTTAAACCACTTGCTAGTACTTGAGATATAATTTCCTACTGAGCGTTCGCTCATTCCGTTTGTCCCTTTTACTTTTCAGGTAAGTCCGTCGACGATGGAAGTCAATCGGATGGGAATGGTCAAGAGTGAAAGTGATAGAGCTTCTACAAGTGTCGTCTAGTCTTTTCCATAGTTTCTTGAGTCAACTATGTATTCTTTTCCTTTTTATTTAACAGAGTATTGGATTTGTAATAGTCTATCCATTATGAAATAAAGGATTGGGTTATCTTGCTATTTTGCGCATCTCTGTCTTTGTGTCGAATACACGACCACTCTGGTTGACATGATTGATATAGACACGTCGCGCATCTCCGGGTATCTTCCGCGCTCGGGGCGTGACAGTCTTTGTGGTATCAGAGCCTAAGGTATTCAATTCCTAGGAAACCCAAGTCCAAGGATAGGTTTCAAAACCTTTAACCAAGTGAGAGTGGTTAGAACCAAGGGTTAAATGATCAATGAGTCCTTTATAAGATCATAGTGATATAATACTAACATAGCTATTATAATTGTAGGATAATGGCTGCCGAACGAGCTCAATGGCGCAACATGCAGCGTACCCTTCAAGGGATGACCCAAGTGCTACAACAGGTAGCACAAGGTGGTGCTCCACGAGCTGGAAGCTTACACCAAGCCTTCAAGAATATGAATCCCCCGAAGTTCATGGGATCGACCGATCCAGACGATGCCGAGCATTGGGTTCGGGAGATTGAACGTATATTCCGTGTTATGCAATGCACGGATCAGGACAAAGTCTTATTAGCTACTTTCCAGTTAGAAAAGGATGCTAGATGCTGGTGGGAGTCGATTGAAGCTACAATTGACCCAACTCAAGTTACATGGGGAGAATTCGTTGAATATTTCAACGCCAAATATTTCTCTGATAGGGTCCAGGAAAAGAAGGCCGCCGAATTTGCCGCATTAAAGCAAAGATCCTTATCGGTGGCTGATTATGAAGCACAGTTCTCTAGACTGTCTAGATATGCTAAGCATTTAATTAGCACGGAAAAGATGAAAGCCCGTAGATTTCTTAATGGGCTTAGGCCCCACTACATTACTCAACTGGCGCCTATGGATATTCAAGTTTATACTGAAATAGTGCGCCGAGCTCAGTTGCTTGAAGATGCCACGGAACTATCTGATAGGATCCGTGGGAAAGACAAAAAGGAGCAAGTCACAAGTTCGGGTTCTTTTAAACCCAACTTTAAGAAGAGGCCCAATAATGGAGGTTCTTCCTCTCAAGATCAGAAGTTCAAGAAATCCAAGCCTTTCTCTATCACCACTACCCCTTCAAACGTAGTATGCAAGCATTGTGACAAGGCTGGTCACAAAACAGAAGAATGCTGGAGGAAACTGGGAGCATGTCTCCGTTGTGGGAGTCGTGAACATCGGATTCCCGATTGTCCATTAATGAGTGACCAAGACGGTGAGGGTAAACGCCCAGTGACAAGGAACGCGCGTCTTCATGCAATCCAAGAGACCGAACCAGAAGAAGAAGGCGGATTGGTGGAAGGTACATTAAAAATTTGTTCCAAATATGCACATGTCTTATTTGATACGGGTGCATCGCATTCCATTATTTCCAAGAAGTTTGCTGACCCATTACCTCTAGAACCAGAATGGATGAAGATAATATTGTCTACTCCTCTCGGAAACGAGACGGATATCACACATCATTACCAAAATTGTGAGGTATTGGTTCGAGGAAAGAATTTTCCTATTGATCTTATCTGCTTAGATCTAAAAGAATATGATGTTATACTAGGAGCAGATTGGTTATCCAAATACCAGGCAACGGTTGATTGCCGTGATAGCAAGATTGTTTTCAAGGAATTTCCGGAACTGACTTATACTAGTCCTAAGAGTCGAAGCAAATCCCCTCTTATTTCGGCTCTTCGAGCAAGCAAGCTCGTCCAGAAAGGATGTGTATCCTTCCTTGCTTTTGTCACTATTAAAGAAGCTAAGGAAACCAAGATAGAAGACGTTCAAGTAGTACGAGAATTCCCAGACGTATTTCCAGAAGATTTGCCGGGATTACCCCCGCAAAGAGATGTGGCCTTTACCATCGACTTAGTCCCTGGTGCTGGTCCGGTTTCAAAGGCACCATATAGAATGTCCCCTGCTGAACTCAAGGAGTTGAAGGAGCAGTTGATGGAACTAATCCGAAAAGGGTTTATTAGACCAAGTACTTCCCCGTGGGGAGCACCAGTCTTATTTGTAAAGAAGAAGGATGGATCCATGAGATTGTGTATTGACTATCGACAGTTGAATCATCTTACTATCAAGAACAAGTATCCACTGCCGAGAATCGATGAATTGTTTGATCAGATTTCAGGATCCAAATATTTCTCCAAGATTGATCTCCGGTCGGGATATCATCAATTAAGGATCAAGGATGATGACATTCACAAGACCGCATTCAGAAGCAGGTATGGCCATTACGAATTTGTTGTTATGCCTTTTGGACTAACAAATGCCCCTGCTGCCTTTATGCAGTTAATGAATAGCATATTCAGGCCTTACTTGGATCAATTCATAGTAGTCTTCATCGATGATATATTGATATATTCTAAGACTAAGGAAGAACATGAAGAGCATTTGAGGATTGCATTGCAAGTCTTGAGGACAAATCAATTATATGCTAAACTCAGCAAATGCGAGTTCTGGCTTGAAGAAGTGGCTTTTCTCGGACATGTCATATCCAAGGACGGTTTATCTGTGGATCCGTCAAAAGTTGAAGCTGTGAGAAACTGGGAGAGACCCACTAATGCAAGCGAGATCAGAAGTTTCTTGGGTCTTGCAGGCTATTATCGGCGATTTATCAAAAATTTCTCTAAGATCGCCGTACCACTTACAAGATTAACTCGTAAGGAGATCCGATATGAATGGAGTGAGGAATGTGAAAGCAGTTTCCAAACTCTCAAGGATCATCTCACCACAGCTCCGGTCTTAGCCCTACCAATTGAAGGAGAGGAATTCGAGGTCTACACTGATGCTTCTGGCATTGGCCTCGGATGCGTTCTAATGCAACATGGGAAGGTCATAGCATATTCTTCTCGTCAACTGAAGAAGCATGAGGAGAATTACCCCGTCCATGACTTGGAATTGGCCGCGGTAGTATTTGCCCTAAAGATATGGAGACACTATCTCTATGGGGTACAGTTTACTGTATACTCCGATCACAAAAGTCTCAAATATCTATTTTCACAAAAGGAGCTGAACATGAGACAAAGACGTTGGCTAGAATATCTCAAGGATTTCGACTTCAATATACAATACCATCCCGGAAAGGGTAATTATGTTGCTGATGCCCTTAGTCGAAAGCCGAGAGCAATAATAGCAAATTGTATGATACAAGAATGGAGGTTACTTGAACAATTCTCTGAGCTCAATATAAGCTTGGACATGGAATCCAAATTTGTCACACTATCTCATGTAAGCATACAGTCAGATTTGTTATCTGAAATACAAACACTTCAGGATGATGATCCTATGTTAATAGAAATCAAAGGCAGATTAGAAGGACAATCTGATTTTCAACTAACTTCTGATGGAAGGTTATCGTTCAAAGATAGAACTTGTATACCCGATTGTCCGGAATTAAAGAAGAAGATCTTAGATGAAGCTCACAGATCAAGATACACTATTCATCCTGGATCAACTAAAATGTACCAAGATGTAAAAAGGAACTTTTGGTGGCCCAATATGAAAAGAGAAATAGCGGACTATGTATCACGCTGTCTCACATGCCAACAGGTCAAGGCGGAACACCAAAAGCCTGCGGGAAAACTACATCCTCTAGATATTCCTAAGTGGAAATGGGAGGATATTGGTATGGACTTCATCATGGGTTTGTCTAAATCTAAAGGAGGACATGATGGAATCTGGGTTATCATTGACCGATTGACTAAATCGGCACATTTCTTGCCAATCAAAAGCCGATGGTCGATTGATGTGCTAGCTGCACTATACATCAAAGAAATAGTCAGGATACATGGAATTCCTGTCTCAATCGTGTCTGATAGGGATCCCCGTTTTACTTCTCATTTTTGGAAGGGATTACAACATTCGTTGGGGACAAGGCTCAACTTTAGTACTGCTTTTCACCCACAAACGGATGGTCAGACCGAGCGAACTAATCAAGTTGTTGAAGATATGCTGAGAGCATGCATTATTGACTTTGGAGGAAGCTGGCATGACCACTTACCTTTAGTTGAATTTGCATATAATAATAGCTACCAAGCTAGTATCCAAATGGCACCTTTCGAAGCCTTATACGGAAGGAGTTGCCGATCTCCCATATGTTGGAACGAAGTTGGAGAAAAACAACTATTAGGTCCAGACATGGTAAGGGATACAACCGAGAAGATACAAGTCATCAGAGAAAGATTACAAGTTGCTCAGACAAGGCAAAAGGCTTATGCTGATACCAGGAGAAGAGATCTTGAATTCCAGGTTGGAGATCATGTATTTCTTAAAATATCCCCTGGACGTGGCATACGAAGATTTGGTGTTAAGGGCAAGCTTACGCCAAGATTCATCGGACCATTTGAGGTACTCGAAAGAGTTGGCGAGGTTGCCTATCGCATCGCGTTGCCTCCTCAGTTGTCCGAGGTACACAATGTATTTCACATATCTATGTTGAAGAAGTATGTGCACGATCCGTCACATATTATTGAGCATGGAGATCTGGTGATCCAGAAAGATCTCACATATGAACAAAGGCCCTTGAAGATATTAGATCGAGAAATACGAGCTCTAAGGAATAAGGTTATTCCCATGATCAAGGTGCAATGGAATAAGAATCCTGAACGCGAAGCGACATGGGAGACCGAGGAATCTATGAAGAAACGATTTCCCGAGTTATTCTAAGAGGTATATGTCCTACACTCTCCGCATGTATAATTATATATATATTGAATTTGGGGACCAAATTCTTTTTAAGTGGGGGAGGGTGTAGCAACCCTAATAAATGAATAATTGAAATAAATTAAAACATATATATATTACAGAAGTAATATATATAAAAGGAATAGGGTTAATTGGACGAAATAAAACAAATTAAAAATAACGCCTCTTATTAAGGCGTTAATTTATAAAGAAACGCCTCTACCCATGGCGTGAATAAAGAAAGGACGCCCACACGTACGGTCGTCAGTTCTCACGCGACCAAATGGGTAAGTAAAAGAAACGCCTCTATCTTAGGCGTGTTTTAAAACAAGAAACGCCCTTTTTCAAGGCGCTTTTTAAGAAACGCCCTTATGCAAGGCGTCAATTCAAGAATACACGCCCTGACCTAAGGCGTTAATTCAGTTCGTGACTCGTTCGAACCCAGAGCTTATCCAGGGAAAGATTAACCTAATCTAGTAAGTATCTATTAGAGTAAGGACTCTATTAAGGATATATTACCCTCAATCAAACACTACTCTTGTTAGGACTTCAAAATCCTATAAATAACATGTTCGATCGAACCCTAAAACCCATTTGATCGAGCGTCTGCTGCTAGGTACGTGAAGAACAAACAGTTCTTCTTCCTTTCCTTGCTTTTGATAAACACATGAGGAGGTTTTAACCATCCTTCATCGTCTTTGCTATAGGTGGCTGCTTCTAGTGTTTGAAGACAAAGGGTCTTCATCATCATTGTCTTCATCACCATCAGGTAGCGGTGGCAACATCTTCCTGAAGAACGAAGGTTCTTCATCCACGAAGGTTCCAAACTGAGTATCAGTATTGTCAAACCATAAGGTAGGTTTTCTCAAGATACTGTAGCCCAAATAAAATTAGTGAAAGATATTATATAAGCATGGCATGCATACGGTCTATATACATATGGTTTCGGTGTGTTTTCTGAATTGTTTGAAAGAAACGCCCTGGAATAGGGCGCTATTTTAAAATAAACGACCATAACTGAGGTCGTCAATTTATTAAGAAACGTCCTGTACACAGGCGTTAATTTTACGAGATCATGACTTAAGCATGTTAAGAACGGATTATATATGAAACCTGATTATTAATGCATGATCCTGTCTCCAAATCTAATGTCCTGCAATTTCTTGTATTCACGGCCTGTACAAGGTCGTTTTCCCACGTATTAACGCCTTATCATAGGGCGTGACTTTAAAAGTAACGCCCCTTACTAGGGCGTGTATATGTTAAAATCTTGAAATTCACGACTTGGACAAAGTCGTTTTCCCTATGTAAACGCCCCATCATAGGGCGTGAATTAAAAATAAACGCCCCTTACTAGGGCGTGTATCTGTTAAAATCCTGAAACTCACATATTCTGTAAAATGGAATTAGAAAGTAACGCCCCTTCCAAGGGCGCGTTTTTGATAAATTTCTGAGAATAATTATATCCTGTCGAATATGTAAATGATGAGACGCCTGCCCCTGCAGTCGTCCACTTTGAAGAAACGCCCCCAGGAAAGGCGTGTTTTTGATAAATTAATGAAATAAATGGAAATTCCGCAAATTGGCAATATATGTAAACGCCCTTCTGTTAGGCGTTAATTATTCAATACACGACTTGACCTAAGTCGTTATTTTACTGTAAACTGATTTTTCCTCTGATTTGCTAACCGATGGTTTATATATTATACATATATATATATATATATCGGCACTATTCTCCACTCCGTGAGTATAGTCCCATGTTTTCATGTTGATTTACCGACCACACTCAACTCTCATTGACATACAAGCTCTCCATTGGACATTCCGTTCCTTTGGACTAGCGAGTTAGTCATAGAGACCTCCGTAAGACTCCTCGTAGCCTTGGATTCCCTCAAGGCCGACTGAGCTGGTTGTACCCTAAAAAAAAAAAAACCCATTACACAGTTTTTGCCATGTCAATCTAAAGAAAGCATGGTATACCGGCCCTTATGATTATACAAAGAGTATATCATAAGAAATTCTTAATGGGATGATGATATCATGCCATATCGTGTCATTCTTGTAAACCCCAATTCTATGATAAGAATGAGGGTATCTTGCTTGATCTAATATTCATGTGGACCTCAATTCTATATAAAGAATGTCCATATTGATTTGTCATGGTACCTAAGTTAAGGGAACCATAATCTACCTAGTTTTATCGACATCGTGATTATACCGTTATTATCGCCATTCTATGTCCTTTGTCATATTTTGGACTCTATTCTATCAAAGTTGTCATACGTGTCTACAAGCTTGATTATTGAAATTCTATATTGGCTATATAAACAAGAGTGGATGTCAAAACACATGATAAATGCCTGCGCATATAGGGCCCGATCTGGTCCTGGGAGGAGCACCCGAAAGTACTTGTGCCCATGGGAGTTAAAATGATAAGGTATCTGGCATTATACCGAGTACTTGACTTGCTTGATTGGACATTCCACACACATCTTGTACTTGACTCGTACTTGACATGAAATGAAATGCGTGGCCCGAAAAAGGGTAATTTACTTGCTTGATACATGATAGCCAAAGTTCTTGACATGACTCGATAATGGTACTTGCTTGAATATCTTGAATAACTTGTATCTTGTTCATGAAAGTTCATCTTATTTCTTTGATATTACATTCTCTCTATCTTGTCGTTTCATGCGAGCATGCATAGCTTTATTGCATCCATGAAAATGTAATTACTTAAACCACTTGCTAGTACTTAAGATATAATTTCCTACTGAGCGTTCGCTCATTCCGTTTGTCCCTTTTACTTTTCAGGTAAGTCCGTCGACGATGGAAGTCAATCGGATGGGAATGGTCAAGAGTGAAAGTGATAGAGCTTCTACAAGTGTCGTCTAGTCTTTTCCATAGTTTCTTGAGTCAACTATGTATTCTTTTCCTTTTTATTTAACAGAGTATTGGATTTGTAATAGTCTATCCATTATGAAATAAAGGATTGGGTTATCTTGCTATTTTGCGCATCTCTGTCTTTGTGTCGAATACACGACCACTCTGGTTGACATGATTGATATAGACACGTCGCGCATCTCCGGGTATCTTCCGCGCTCGGGGCGTGACACACAAGATTGGAATACATTCCAATT
Organism: Amorphophallus konjac; assembly: GCA_022559845.1. NCBI lineage: Eukaryota > Viridiplantae > Streptophyta > Magnoliopsida > Alismatales > Araceae > Amorphophallus > Amorphophallus konjac. The sequence continues at coordinate 239,362,636 of CM040123.1, forward strand.
TTATCTGATAATCATCTAGTTGGTGCTTGATCCAAAGTACTTGGGCAGCACAATTACCAGCTGCAACATATTCAGCCTCAGCTGTAGACAAGGCTACAGTGTGTTGCTTCTTAGATGCCCAAGATACTAAAAAGCCACCAAGGAATTGACAATAGCCACTAGTACTTTTTCTCTCTACTCGACACCCCGCATAATCTGCATCAGTGTAGGCTAGAAGTTCTAACTCACACTTGGCAGGATATCACAGACTTAGCTCTTGGGTGCCTAGTAAATACCTAAAAATTCTTTTCACAGATTTAAGATGTGATTCTTTAGGACTAGCCTGAAATCTAGAGCATGAACACACTGCAAATTGAATATCAGGCCTAGATGCTGTAAGATATAGAAGGGATCCGATCATACCTCTATATAGCCTTTGGTCCACTGGTTTACCTTGAGGATCTTCATCTAAACTGGTTGAGGTACCCATTGGAGCAGCTATTTCCTTGAGGTTATCCATCTTGTACTTCTTCAATAAATCCCTTATGTACTTGGACTGAGAGATGAAAGTTCCATCTTTTGACTGTGTCACATGCAGTCCAAAAAATAATTTGAGCTCACCCATTGAGCTCATTTCAAACTCATTAGTTATTATCTGAGAGAATTCCTCACACAATTTAGGGTTAGTTGACCCAAAGATAATGTCATCCACATAAATTTGAATGATAAGAATATCTGAATGACTTACCTTAGTAAACAGGGTTTGATCAACTACACATCTTGTGAAGTTCTTATCAATGAGGAATTTGCTCTGTTGAACATATCCGAGTGATTTTGATGATAACAAAACCTAAGATATTTCTCTCCCTTGTATCTTGTTTTCAAGCAAAGCTTCATGCTTTAAACCTTCAATTTTCACCCCATGTCAATTGTGTGGTTATGAATCCTTCCATGGGTTTATTCAAACATAAATCAACTCATACACAAGCTCGTTTCAATCATCGAACAAATGGATAGCTTCAAGAGAGCTAACACTTGATTTTTGCAGGATTGAAGATTGGCGGTCGACCTGTGGACCCCTGGCGGTCGACCTAAAATAACAGAATTGAAATCTGGAATCTGAGAAAGCTGGCGGTCGATCGCCAGGAGCTAGCGGTCGACCTATTTTCCCAGCAGCCAAATGGCTACAGGACGGCCAATGCCGGTCGACCGCTGGCCTTTGTAGGTCGACCGCCAGCCTCGAGCTGCCAACAAATGTTGACTTTTTGTCACTTTTAGAAATGGTCTTTCTCTTGGTATTCTTTAATCCCTAAGCAACCTAACTCTCCAGAAATTGTGGATCTGGTCTGGGGGAGTCTTTGGAACATTCAAGAACCTATAAAACTTATACAAGAGGGTTTGGAAAACCCCAATGCTCAAGGAAGATCAAAGGGAGGCTACCAAGAGGAAGAGAAGGGATTTGGCACTGTAGACGTGAACTGTGCTCCGAGAGGAAAGTTCTTCATCCTTCTTCATCCAATCAAGTGTAAATCAGTCCAAGGATTCAAGCTGCATCCAAAGCATACAATCATCCACTAAGGGGGAGCAAATCAAGATCCTTCTCTTATGTTTTGAATTCATTCTTGATCTCTCAAAGCTTCATCTGTAATCCTTGTAATCTTTAAACATTCCAGAGTGTGTGGATCCTTTTAGATCCGTGTGTGTGTGTGGTTGTATGTTCTTGGTTGGAGGTGTGTGTGTGTATTAAGGTGTTCCTACACCTTCGTGGGAATCCTCCTTCCTAGTGTGTGAGTGTTGTGTGTGGTTGATCTTGTAACTTCCTACAAGATAGTGTGTGGTTCCTCACTATCCGTGAGGGGTGGACGTAGGTTGCAGTTGTGGCATCCGAACCACCTAAAATCGTTGTCTCTGTGTGGTTTGTTCCTTTTCCTCTATCCTCCTTCTGTGCAAATCGTAAGTGTGTTAGTTTAGTTCAGTTTTTATTCTCTTTTATCCTGCATAATCCTTCTTCACCTTATAAAACTTGCTTTGTCTGTGGGCTTTAATTATTTCAGGTTCTCTTGTTAGCTTCTTGTCACACATTTTTTCAAAAGGTGAAAAAGTTTCATTATTTCTACCATCACCCAATTCACCCCCCCTCTTGGGTGCCATTTAATCTCGGGACTTCAATTGGTATCAGAGCCAAGGCTCTTCCTTTCAGAGATCTAACGATCTAGAGCAAGATCCGATTAAATGGCAAACAAGGGTATGGTACCCGAGGGTCATTCCATCAACCGTCCTCCGTTTTTTGACGGTTCCAACTACTCCTACTGAAAAAATATAATGCATGTTTTTCTGACGGCTCAAGAGTACGAGGTTTAGAGAGTTGTGGACAAGGGTCCTCATAAACTCGGGGCTGATGAAGAAAAATGGACACCCGAGGAAATTAAGAAATGCACTGCTAATTTTAATGCCATGAATATCATGCAATGTGCGATACACCCTAATGAATTCTCTCATGTTTCTATGTGCAGCTCAGCCAAAGAAATGTGGGACAAGCTGCGACTCATATACGAGGGAACGTCACAGGTCAAGGAAACCAAGGCAAATCTCCTAGTCACTGACTATGAGCTATTCAAAATGAAACCTGAAGAAACCATCTCCGAGATGTTTGCAAGGCTAACAGAGATCACAAATGGTCTCAAAAGTCTCGGGAAGGAATACTCAAATTCCGACCTTGTGAGGAAGGTGTTAAGGTCCCTACCGTCAGTTTGGCACACAAAGGCCACGGTTATTGAAGACTCAAAGAACCTGTCAACTCTTACTTTGGATGAACTCATAGGGTCACTCATGACCTATGAGATAAATATAAAGAGAACAGTTGATGAAGACATCAAAAAGAAAAAGGTCATTAGACTGAAAGCTAATCAATCCGATGACGAATTTCAAGAAGGTGAATCAAGTGACGGAAGCAATGAAGAGGAAGAATTGGCGATGATAACTCGCCAAGTGAGAAAATTTCTAAGGAAGAAGAGAAACTTTCAAGGAAATTTCAGAAAAGGGCAAAGAAGGCCCACGCAGACTAAAGGCGAATCGAGCAAGCCAAGTAGCATCATATGCTACAAATGCAAGATGCCTGGACACATGAGAGGTGAATGTCCAGATCTAAAGAAGAAATTCAAGAATGATAACTTCAATAAACCCAAAGCCATGGTCGCCACTTGGAGCGACGAAGAAGATGAACCATCTGATGAAGAGATTCAAGAACTTGTGGAAAGCTTGTGCCTCATGGCACATGAGGATGAATCCACGGAGGTAAATTCTAACCCTGAATTCATTTCCAATGAACAATGGGAATCTGAATATGAAAAGTTGTACACTAAGTACAAGAAAGTCAGATCTGAAAATAAAGCTCTTAAAGCGAAACTTGATGATTCATCACGTGAAGATATCTTTGCCAAATTTGAGAAACTGGAATAGGAATGGTTTGAGGCTTCGGAAGAAAAGGAAAGTCTGCCGCAAATAATCTCAGACTGTGATAAAACCAAAAAGGAACTATCATGCAAAATAACTGAAATGGAGGAAGCATGTGAAAGGATCAAAATTGAAGAACAAACTCTAAAATCCACTAATTCAGAACTCGAAAGGAGAAATGGAATTTTGGGTGAAAGAGTTGCTGAGCTTCAGTTCACCTTGACTAAGTTTGTTAAGGGGAAACAAAACCTGGATAACCTATTGGGGGTTAAAGTCAACTTCCAAAAGGAAGGCTTGGGGTACACACCTCAAAACAAAAAATCTTTTGAGCATAAGATCACCACATCCTTTATTCATGGAAAGGACGATAATCATGCTTCATGTTCTAACTCTAAACCCCAACATGCTCAGCCTAAACCACACAGATATCAAAGAACTTTTTCACATGCTAACTACTTTCATTGTGGTAGATTTGGCCATATGATTTCCAACTGCTGGTTTAGACAAAGCACACCTAACTATCATGTTCCATGGACGAACAGAACACCCGTAAGAAGTTGGACTAACTCCTATGGACCCAAACTGGTTTGGGTACCAAAAACAATTGCATGAGAATTTTTCTTCTTACAGATATGTCTTGAAGCCAGGGGGAGCAAATGGTATCTAGACAGCGGTTGCTCAAGGCATATGACAGGGGACAAGAAAGTGTTCTCCAAGCTGCAAGAAAAAGAAGGAGGCTTAGTTGCTTTTGGCGGGAAGGACAAAAGTAAAATAATCGGAGTTGGAGACATAGGTAAGAATTCTGAAACTCTGATTGAAAATGTCCTTTTGATGAAAGGTTTGAATCATAATTTGTTGAGCATAAGTCAATTATGTGATAAGGGTTTTAAGATTATTTTTGATATGACTCACTGTTTTGTCATGTGTAAAAATTCAAATGAAATCAAATTCATTGGTAAAAGGAGCAACAATGTGTACACCATTGATCTTCATTATGTTTCAGTTGATAATGTGTGTTTGGTAGCTAACAACCATGAGAATGCATGGCTATGGCACCGCAGACTAGGTCATGCTAGTTTTGGAGTGATCTCTAAGTTGTCTAGACATGACTTGGTGATAGGTCTGCCCAAATTAGAATTTGAAAGCGATAATATCTGTGAAGCTTGCACGAAAGGCAAGCAAACACGAATCTCATTCAAAAATAAAAATATTGTTTCTTCCGCTAGGCCATTGGAACTGTTGCATCTTGATCTTTTTGGTCCTACTAAAACATCTAGCCTAGGAGGAAAATCCTATGGCTTTGTGATTGTTGATGATTTCTCCAGATTCACATGGGTGCTATTTTTAGCTAATAAAAGTGATGCCGTGACAGAGTTTCAAGTGTTTTGCAGAAAAATTCAGAATGAAAAGGGTTATCTCATCACCACAATCCAAAGTGATCATGGTGGTGAATTTGAAAATCATGAATTCAGCATGTTCTGTGAAGAGCAGGGGTACACACACAATTTTTCATCACCAAGAACGCCCCAGCAAAATGGAGTAGTAGAGCGAAAGAATAGAACGTTGATAGACATGGCCCGGACCATGCTCAGTGAGAATTCTCTACCCAAGTATTTTTGGGCTGAAGCGGTAAGTACCGCATGCTACATCATCAACAGGGCAATGGTAAGGCCCATTCTGAAGAAAACTCCATATGAGCTCTACAAGGGTAAGAAGCCAAACATCTCTTATCTTAAACCCTTTGGATGCCCTTGCTATATCTTGAACAATGGTAAGTCCAATCTGGGTAAGTTTGATGAAAAGTGTGATAAAGGAATTTTTCTAGGTTATGCACTCAATTCTAGAGCTTATCGATTATTCAATAAAAGGACTTTAGTTGTTGAAGAAAATCCTCATGTTATTTTTGATGAATCCGAGTCAAAACTCACAAAGCAAATTTCTTCTATCTTGGATGCAGATGAAGACCCTAAGAACTCATCAAATGTTAAAGCCAATGATGAGCCATTGAAGGCAACTTCAAGTAAAAATGAGGAAGATGAGGATCCTACAATTGAGACACTGCAAGAACCACAAGTGCAGCATCCTGATCTGCCCAACTCCTCCACATTTCTAAAGGATCATCCAACTGTGAACATCATAGGTAATCTGGAGGATGGGGTGAAAACTAGGTCCTCTCTAAGGCAGGTTGAACAGGAGGACCTGATGGCCCTACTCTCTCAAGTAGAGCCCAAGGACATTCATGAAGCTCTTCAAGATGAATCCTGGATTCAGGCGATGCATGAAGAGCTGCATCAATTTGAAAGAAACGAGGTGTGGACTCTCGTGCCGCGTCCTAAGAACCATCCTACTATTGGAACTCGCTGGGTTTTCAGAAACAAGCTAAATGATGCGGGATTGATTGTGAGGAATAAGGCTCGACTTGTGGCCAAGGGATACATCCAGGAGATGGGAATTGACTTTGATGAGTCTTTTGCACCAGTTGCTAGACTTGAAGCAGTCTGAATCTTACTGTCCTACGCTTGCTCTTTAAACTTTAAACTATTTCAAATGGATGTTAAATCTGCATTTCTTAACGGCTATATCAAGGAGGATGTCTTTGTAGAGCAGCCGCCAGGTTTTGAAGATTCCAAACATCCACGACACGTGTACAAGCTCCAAAAGACCTTGTACGGACTAAAACAAGCACCAAGGGCATGGTATGAACGGCTTACTTCTTTTCTTGCTGAAAATGGGTTCAAGAGAGGTAAGGTTGATCAAACACTTTTCACAAGGAAATCAGGTAAGGACATTTTGGTGGTTCAAGTGTATGTGGATGATATTATTTTTGGAGCTTCTGATAATGCCTTATGTGAGGATTTTGTAAAGACCATGCAAGGAGAATTCGAGATGAGCTTAATGGGGGAGCTAAATTTCTTTCTTGGATTGCAGGTGAAACAAACTTCGGAAGGAATTTTTATAAATCAAGCAAAGTATACTATGGAATTGCTGAAGAAATACGGGATGGCGGAAGCAAAACCCATATCAACTCCCATGGCCACCACCACAAAGCTGGATAAGGATGAAAATGGTAAAATAGTAGATTCCACACTGTTTCGAGGTATGATCGGATCACTATTGTACCTTACAGCATGCCGCCCTGACATTCAATTCAGTGTATGTCTCTGTGCCCGTTTCCAGTCATGCCCTAAAGAATCTCACTTATCAGCTGTTAAACGCATTTTTAGATATCTAATTGGCACTATTGACTTTGGCTTGTGGTTTCTCATTGGTAGTTCTTTTGAGTTAATTGCGTATACCGATGCGGATTACGCCGGATGCATTGTAGATCGTAAAAGTACAAGTGGGTACTATCAGTTTCTTGGCGGGTGCCTTGTTTCATGGGCCTCTAAGAAACAACATTCAGTAGCTCTCTCAACGGTCGAGGCTGAATATGTAGCCGCCGGAAGTTATGGAGCCCAAGTACTTTGGATCAAAAATCAATTACTTGATTTGAATGTTGAAGTGGATTGTGTGCCGATCTTATGTGATAATACGAGTGCAATTAATCTATCCAAAAATCCTGTTCAACACTCCAGAACCAAACACATTGACATTCGGCATCATTTTCTGAGAGATCATGTAGGCAAAGGGGTCTTTGAGTTCAAGTTCATTGATTCTCTTAACCAACTGGCTGACATCTTCACAAAACCTCTAAATCAGGATCAATTCAATAAAATCAGGCGAGAACTTGGCATGTGTAAGGGTGAGGGCATACGCACTTAAGTCTGCATTAGGTTGTTTCTCTTTTTGTTGGTTAGATCATGTGAGATGCATGCATTGTGTGTGGTTCACTTTTATTGTGTATGACTATACCTAGCATGTGTGCCTGTACTTATATTTATATACACTTATTCCTTGACATTTTTCTACAACTGAATATTCCTTGATAGATAAATGTGGACTAGTGATCTAGTGCTCTTAGCAGTCTCCATTCAAGGGTTTCCGTAGTCGACTCATGCTTGATATCATTCGTGGGTTAGCAAAGAAAAGAAATAAAAAAAAAAGAAAGAAGAATGATCTGTGAGAATGGGGGAGTCCAAGGGTCATGGAGCCCACTTCTATCTCCGGTAGTGGCTAGCTGGGGTTCTTCCTCTCTCTCGGGGTCCTTTTTGGGATTTAGGTCCCAGCGGTCGACCGCTGGCTTTGTGCCGATCGACCGCCAGCGGCGAACTGGCCCGGGTCAACTGCATCCGAACCCTACTTTAAGGGGGTTTTCTTCCCCCCTTTCTCATTCTATCACTCTCCCTTCTCTCTCCCTTATTCCACCTCCACTCTAGCACATCTCCCTCCCACCTTTCAAGCCCTAAAAACCCCACACCGTTTCTACCCAAGCACGATCCGGTCGATTGGTTTCCATTTCGGAACGTCTCCTCGCCGGCGTTCGTGCACTCGTGCCAACCTTCTTTGAGCTCCAGAGCGTGGAGACGGTGTTCTTAGTTCTTCCCGGTGTCTCCCTCTCCATCCCAAGGTAGAGGTTCTACCTCTCTAGAGGATACTCTCTTCAGCGGGTTTCCTAGTCTAAAATGGCACCTCGAAGGAGTGCTCGGCGTCTTCTCCAAGGGGAACCTGGTGCTCAGAGACGTGAAGCTCCAGCCGCACCTCCACCACAAGCTCCCGCACGCAGGTTACCTCCGAGGTCTATCATCGAGCCTCGTCTTGTTGATTTTCAAGAGTTGAATGAAATCCTGCCCGACATCTCTACAGTTTTTTCAATGCAACCGGGGTGGCTTGATTTTGTCACTAGATACAATCGCTTCTATCCCTATCTAGTACAACAGTTCTATGGGAATTTGGTTGACAGAAATGGAAGCTTGTATACAATGGTTCAAGGCATTGAGATCCGCATTAATGCAGAATTATTCCATAATGCCCTAGGTGTTTCCTCCCATGGTGCAGACATGCTTTTTGGGCATGGTGAGGTTGAGGCTAGTTTTATTGCCATGACGAGCTGTGATTTTGTTCGTGGTGTGAGTGACCTCATTGAGCTGAATGCCAACCACTTTCCCGCACTACAACGGGTTATTCATCACATGTTTACTACACTTATTTATCCCAAGAGTGGCAGCCGAGATGAAGTGAGCAAAGTGCACCGTTTCCTGTTCTATCATGTTATGAATGGCGAATTGGTTAATATGGGATGGCTCATGACTCAATTGATAACTCGATGCCGTACACATTTACGGCGATCCCTGCCCTATGCCTCTCAGCTCACTGGAGTGTTCATCTTTGTCGGGGTCCCATTGGAGAATGAGCAGTCTGTTCTAGTCCGCCATGATGACATTTACAATGAGCATAAGCTTTTCTCCGATATGGGATATTACAGGGATGCAATTGGTGAAATTCACCGTGCTGTCCCAGTTTATGGGGAAGAAATTGGCAGTGAAGAAGAACAAGCGCCGGACCCACAGCAAGATAACCAAAATGCACCTGCACCAGTTCAGCCTGTAGATGTGCCTCCTCCAGCGGATCTCCCTCCTCCACCACAGCACTTTCATGGGGAGTCTTCTACTCAGGGTGCTGGGCATTCCACTTGGGGGGACTATGAGGCTCTTGACAGGCACCTTTTTGGCATGGAAACTCAGCTTGACTCCTCCCTTGGGCGTTTGGATACTTTTATGGACACCATGACTGGACGAATGGATACCTTCACTCTTGCTCTGGATGATCTTTCTCTCCACATAGCCACTCTCTTTGCCAGCCATGAAGATAATCGTGAGGCCTTTCGCACCACCAACCATACCCTTCTTTCCCTCCGTAACCAGCTCCGTCATTATGATGACATTCTCCATAACCTTGAGGATCGTCTTCCTCCTCCTCCTGCTCCTGCTCCTGCTGGTTCCCCCCATGGTGATGGTCCACCGGATGGTGTTCATGGCGAGGAAGCTGAGGATCACCCTGCTGTGTAGCTGCTTTTTGGGTCTCTAGTGTCCCTTTTGTCCACTTTTTGTATCCCCTCCCTCTCCTTTTTGCTGATGTCAAAGGGGGAGAAGTAGGCTATTAGGCTTATATATATATATATGCTATGTGTGTTTGGTGTTTGCCTGCTTGCATGCCTGTCTATCTCTTGCATCGTAGTTTGAGCATATTGTATGCATTAGTGGTTGCATTCCTTAGCGTGTCAAGCTCATTTCTCCCTTCTGCATTCAGTGTACCTTGTATGGATCAAATGAAAATGAATGGAAGAATGCACTCTTTGACGTTACAAGATTGGCTCCTTTCCTTCTCACCTCTTGTCAATACGGCAAATAAGTATTGAATGGTTGGTATGAATTCGTTGACATGCTTGTGTTGGTAGTGATATGTTTGGTGATATGAGCATTTCGAATGCCTTCAAATCGTGAGTTTAGAAGATTCAACTTGATGGATTTCCACGTATCTCATATGTGATTGCCGAAGCTTCTAAAACTCTTTCAAAAGCACATTTGTGAAAATGCAATTCTACTGCCTAGGTTTTGTCATCATCAAAAAGGGGGAGATTGTTGAACATATCCGAGTGATTTTGATGATAACAAAACCTAAGATATTTCTCTCCCTTGTATCTTGTTTTCAAGCAAAGCTTCATGCTTTAAACCTTCAATTTTCACCCCATGTCAATTGTGTGGTTATGAATCCTTCCATGGGTTTATTCAAACATAAATCAACTCATACACAAGCCCGTTTCAATCATCGAACAAATGGATAGCTTCAAGAGAGCTAACACTTGATTTTTGCAGGATTGAAGATTGGCGGTCGACCTGTGGACCCCTGGCGGTCAACCTAAAATAACAGAATTGAAATCTGGAATCTGAGAAAGCTGGCGGTCGATCGCCAAGAGCTAGCGGTCGACCTATTTTCCCAGCAGCCAAATGGCTACAGGACGGCCAATGGCGGTCGACCATTGACCTTTGTAGGTCGACCGCCAGCCTCGAGCTGCCAACAAATGTTGACTTTTTGTCACTTCGAGAAATGGTCTTTCTCTTGGTATTGTTTAATCCCTAAGCAACCTAACTCTCCAGAAATTGTGGATCTGGTCTGGGGGAGTCTTTGGACCATTCAAGAACCTATAAAACTTATACAAGAGGGTTTGGAAAACCCTAATGCTCAAGGAAGATCAAAGGGAGGCTGCCAAGAGGAAGAGAAGGGATTTGGCACTGTAGACGTGAACAGTGCTCCGAGAGGAAAGTTCTTCATCCTTCTTCATCCAATCAAGTGTAAATCAGTCCAAGGATTCAAGCTGCATCCAAAGCATACAATCATCCACTAAGGGGGAGCAAATCAAGATCCTTCTCTTATGTTTTGAATTCATTCTTGATCTCTCAAAGCTTCATCTGTAATCCTTGTAATCTTTAAACATTCCAGAGTGTGTGGATCCTCTTAGATCCGTGTGTGTGTGTGTGGTTGTGTGTTCTTGGTTGGAGGTGTGTGTGTGTATTAAGGTGTTCCTACACCTTCGTGGGAATCCTCCTTCCTAGTGTGTGAGTGTTGTGTGTGGTTGATCTTGTAACTTCCTACAAGATAGTGTGTGGTTCCTCACTGTCCGTGAGGGGTGGACGTAGGTTGCCGTTGTGGCATCCGAACCACCTAAAATCACTGTCTCTGTGTGGTTTGTTCCTTTTCCTCTATCCTCCTTCTGTGCAAATCGTAAGTGTGTTAGTTTAGTTCAGTTTTTATTCTCTTTTATCCTGCATAATCCTTCTTCACCTTATAAAACTTGCTTTGTCTGTGGGCTTTAATTATTTCAGGTTCTCTTGTTAGCTTCTTGTCACACATTTTTTAAAAAGGTGAAAAAGTTTCATTATTTCTACCATCACCCAATTCACCCCCCCTCTTGGGTGCCATTTAATCTCGGTACTTCATGCTCAACCTGTCATACCAAGCTCTAGGAGCTTGCTTAAGACCATAGAGAGCTTTTCGAAGTTTATACACATGATTGGGGAAGTCTAAACATTCAAAGCCAGGAGGCTGCCTCACATAGACATCCTCACTGATTTCCCCATTCAGAAAAGCAGATTTTACATCCATCTGCTGAAGATTTATTCCTAGGGAACATGCATAAGCCAATAAGATTCTGATAGCTTCTAACCTGGCTACAGGGGCAAAAGACTCTTCAAAGTCAATTCCAAATTCCTGGTTATACCCCTGAGCTACAAGTCTGGCCTTATTTTTAATGACATTCCCTGATTCATCAGTTTTATTTCTGAATACCCATTTAGTCCCTATGACTGTTTCATGATCACAAGGTGGAACCAAGTGCCACACCTTATTCCTGTCAAATTGATTGAACTCTTCATGCATGGCATTAATCCAATGCACATCCTTAAGAGCACAGTCAATAGACTTGGGTTCTACATTTGATACAAAGGCATATGCATTCAATTCATTTTGAATTCTTAAGTGGCCTCTAGTCCTAGGAGGGTCATGCAAATTGCCAATCACATTATCTACAAGATGATCTTTTATGGCATTAATCCAATGCACATCCTTAAGAGCACAGTCAATGGACTTGGGTTCTACATTTGATACAAAGGCATATGCATTCAATTCACTTTGAATTCTTAAGTGGCCTCTAGTCCTAGGAGGGTCATGCAAATTGCCAATCACATTATCTACAGGATGATCTTTTAGATATCTAATGTTGACAATTTCATTATCATGATTTTCATTTACCTCCCCCTGAACTGTAGGCTCTTCTTCATTAAGCTCTTCATTTCCTTCCTCATCTTCGGATTTGTCTGCAGGATTCCCTTCTTTCAGAATATCACCATTGTCTTCATTCCTGCATTGACCAATATTAGACTTTACCAAAGATTCATCAAAAATGATATGTGGAGATTCTTCAACAGTTTTGGAATTCAGATTATACACTCTATATGCTCGGGTGTTTTCAGAGTAACCAAGAAAAATTCCTGGTTCACCTTTAGGTTCAAATTTATCAAGGTCTCTTTTATCATTTATATGAATAAAACATTTACAACCAAAAACCTTGAAATAAGCAATAGAAGGTTTCTTACCCTTTATGATCTCATAGGGTGTTTTCTGGGTAGAAGGTCTTACCATGGCTCTGTTAATTACATAACAGGCAGTATTTACTGCTTCAGCCCAGAACTTCCTTGGCAGACCACCTTCAACCAAGAGTGTACCACCCATCTCCACCAAGGTTCTGTTCCTCCTCTCCACAACTCTATTCTGCTCGGGTGTCCTTGGTGAGGAGTACTTGTGATGAATTCCATTTGACCTGCAGAATTCATCAAACTGTGAGTTTTCAAACTCACCTCCATGATCAGTTAAAATATTTTTAATTTTTTGGGTTTTCTTAAGACAGAACTCCTGAAATTCTGAGAATGCATCACTTTTATGTGATAAGAAATATACCCAAGTATACCTAGAGAAGTCATCTACCATGACAAACCCATACTTCCTCCCTGATAAGCTGACAGACCTGGTTGGCCCAAAAAGGTCCATGTGTATCAGCTCATAGGGTTTAGAAGACAGATTTTCTATTCTAGATTTAAATGACTTTCTAGTTAACTTTGACTGAGTGCATGCATCACAGATTTTATTTTCTTTCTTAAAGGAAACTTCAAGAAGTCCTCTAACCATGCTAAGCTTATTCAGTTTATGCAATACAGTGTAACTAGCATGGCCTAACCTACGATGCCATAAAAATGCTAAGTCCTCTCTGCTAGCAGTAAGGCATAGATTAGAATGTTGTATATCATCTAAGTCTATCATGTAAGTGTTATTTATCCTTTTACCAGAAAATTTAACAGTTTCGGAATCAGGTTAAAAAACTTTGCAGCATTGAGAGTCAAAAAGAACTTTGCATCCTTTATCACATAGTTGGCTGATGCTAAGTAAATTATATGCTAAACCTTCAACCAACATGACATCTTCAATGCAACAGGTAGTACACTTACCTACCTTACCTGTCCCAACAATCTTACCCTTTGTGTTGCTACCAAAGGTGACAAGGCCTCCTTGTTTCTCTGTCAACATGCAGAACTTGGCCTTATCTCCTGTCATATGCCTGGAGCAGCCACTATCCAAGTACCATAAATTGTTCTTGGCTGTCAGGCACACCTGCACACACAATCAGGTAGAGAAGTTTGGAACCCAAGACTGATTGGGCTCCAGAGAAGATGAAAAGTAATTAAAATAAGAAAGCAGAGTTTTAGGAATCCACATTTGTTTGAAACAGTTCTGTTCAGTGGATTTTCCAGATTTCTTTTTGTTATGCTTTTTCTTGTTGACACTAGCATGATTATTTATAGATTGATTATTTCTGTGCCAGTGCCTTGGCCAGGGTGTATTCACGAAATTTTGGCCATAGTAATCATTGGGCTGGCTGTGGAAATGTTGGTTCCTAGGTGTCCAAGAGCCATACCCATTAACCCAATTTCTAGTGTAAGGTTTATAGGACTGTGTAGCCTAATGTCCATAACCTGTAAACCTTCCTTGAGTCCTAGTCCATCCTGACCTATTTGGATAGGTTGACTGTGCAAAGAAGTGGGACTGGGCTCTAGGTTGGTAGAAATGTTTGGGTTGAGCTCTAAAAGCATTCTGCCTCCCCTGCACCTTGGACCCTGCTGACCTATTCATAGGTGTGTATTGGGTCTTCTTCAGAGGTGGTGGTGATGGTGGAGACTTGGTGACCTTAACATGTGGTTTATAAGACTGTGTAGGTTGACCCCTAACCTGAGACTAAACTTTGGGATTTTGCTTGGATGTGCTAGCTCTACTAGGCTCACTCAGCTTTTGTTTGCCCTTCTCCTCAGCACTGGGCTTTTTCAGATTTACAGCTTTGTTCACTGAAATGTTTGACTTCATGTTGATTAGAGTTCCTTTCTCTTTTTGTGCGATAAATGAAATAGTTTTCATTCCAAAGCTTTTTGTTACACTAGAATTAAATCCAAGGCCCTCTTTTCTGAAGTTAACTTTTGACCCTAACAAAGCATTTAGGTTATCTAAACCTTGGGTCATTTTCTTAATAGTTTTAAGCTTGTCCTCATTATCCTTTTGAATGTCTTCAATGGATTTTTTTAGTTCTGTATTCACACTTAGGACAACTTGATATTTTTCATTCACAATTTTTATCTCACTTTCATATTTCTGAATTTTCAACTTCCATTCATCAGCTTCTTTTTCTAACCTCTCATTATCTTCTTTAGAGGCTTTTGACTCATTCTTGCTTTCTTCTAATTCAGAACATGTCAGTTTGAGTTTATTATTCTCAGATTCAAGACATGCAATTTTATCAGTTAGAGTTGTATCATTTTGCATGGAGTTAATCTTTCTTCTTAGATGCCTGTTTTCCCTTCTAATGTCATTCTGCTTTATCAGCTATTTCATGATAGGCATCTACCCAATCAGCAATAGTAAAATTATCGAATCGAGAAGTTTCCTCATCTGAATCCTCCTCTCTGTCTTCAGAGCTTGTTGCCATAAGGCAAATGGGCTTTTCAGATTCGGCTTCACTGTCAGAGGTATTGCTCAAGGAGCCTTCATCTTCATAACTCAGGTACTCACCATAACTTTCCCTTTCGTGTTCCTCTTCTTTGACTTGTCCTTGCATTTCTGATTCTCTGGACAGTCAGCTTTCAGATGGCCTGTCTTCCTGCATTGATAACAAGTATTAGTTTCAATTTTCTTTGCAGGGTTATATTTATACCTTTTATCCCTTCGGCCGCCACTATACTTCTTTTGGCTGAATCGTCCTCCTTCTTTCCTGAGGAACCGCCTGAACTCTCTGGTCATCATTGCCATCTCAGTACGAGTTATATCTTGTTCATTCAGGCTCTCCTCTGATGATGATCCACTAGAGCTGGATCTGCTGGACTTGCTGGCACCAGCTTTTAGAGCGATTGGCTTCTTCTTCTTTTCAGCTTCCTCTATCTTTGGCAGATTAATCTCATATGTCATCAGCGAGCCAATTAGCTCATCTGCCCTTGTATTTCACAAATCCATTGACTCCTCCATTACTGTAGGTTTAGTATGCCAAGCATGAGTTAGGGAACACAATATCTTCCTCACTACATCGTATTCTGTCTGAGCCTTCCCGAGACCTCTAAGACCATTTGTGATGATAGTTAATCGAGAGTACATCTCCTTGATGGTCTTGTTTGGCTTCATCTTGAAGGCTTCATATTCTGACACAAGGAAATTAGCCTTCGTCTCTCTTACCTGAGAAGTCCCTTCATGAATAACTTCCAGTGCATCCCACATCTCCTTAGCTGAGCTGCAAGCTGATACTCGAGAAAATTCCGTGGGGTGCAGAGATAATTGAATAGCGTTTATGGCGCTCCAGTTTAGAGTAGACCTTCTGATCTCCTCCTTGGTCCAGACTTCCTCATTAGGGGACAGCTCATAAGGTCCCTTGTTGACTACCTTCCAGATCTCATAATCCTTCGCCCTCAAAAATACTTGCATATGGTTCTTCTTGTATGCATAGTAAGATCCATCGAAGAAAGGGGGCTTGGTGGTTGAGTGTCCTTCAGCGATCATCCCTCGAGCATCCATCTGTACCTTCCTTTCGGGCTGTAAGTCCCTGTAGAAGAGTTAGGCTTTGATACCAACTGTTATGTTAGATGGACGCAGTCTATTACCACTAAGAGTGGATCTAGAGGGGGGTGAATAGATCTAATGTCTAATTTTAGAACACAGTTGAACTCTAATGCGGAATTAAAACAAGCAACTGTTGAATGACAGAAGGAACACTATGAAATCACACAAACCACAGGCAATCACACAGTAGACACCAATCCTTAAGGTGGTTCGATCTCAATCCAGAGATCTACGTCCACCCCACACTCCAACTGGAATGTGGATCCTGCTAACTCACAGCTTGAACAGCTGGGCTTCACAGCTTGCCAACAGACCGCTGATACACAGCTTCGCTGGGCTTTACAGCTTGCCGACTAGAGGAACAAATCCTCTGCAACCGCTGGGCGATACAGCTTAGCCGTCCGAGACCTGGTCTCGCCTACTGAGTCTCTCTTTTTCTTCTTCTCTGTGGATCGTGCATGCGCTCACTCTCTGTTCTTTTCTGTTAGCTCTGGCTGCTTCTATTCGATCAGCTTCTTCTGAAGGAAGAAACTCCATATATATACCAGCAGCAGGAAGGGTGTGTGCTCTCCACATCTCCCGCCCAAAAGCTTGGACCACGTGGCAGCATCCAGCAGGCTTTCAGTACACGTGTCATAATCTGGTCAGTCCCCTTATCCTCGGATCACGTGCCCAGTCATCAGTCTCTGCAAAGAATCCCTATCAGACAATGGAAATAGAATTGTCAGTTTAAGGTTTAAGCGATGTACTGACTGTATGAAGGCACTACTAAAGCAATGTACATACATTGTGAATGCGAAGCAATGCATTGTTCAGACTCTACGTATGCAGACCCATGGCGTTGTACAGACTTAGTAAATGCAGTGCTGTAGCCTGTATAGACTTCAAATATGCAAGACTATGCCATGTACAGACTTCCTATATGCAAGACTTATGCCATGTATAGACTCCATATATGCAGAGCTTATGCCATGTATAGACTTCAAATATGCAGAGCTTAAGCCATGTACATACTTCAAATATGCAGAAGTAAATGTGCATCAATGTGTAGACTTAGCAAAACAAAGTATGAACAAAGCAACACAATGTGCAGACTTCGTAGTATGCAATGTAGACATTGTATAGACTTGCTGAAGTGTAATACAATGTGCAGACTTTGATCGTAGTTAAAGATAGCAATGTGCTGACTTTGTGCAATGTATGAACTTGCGTTCAGCAGCAATGTATAGACATGCAGACTTGTGCAGACTACGTGCAATGCATGAAGCAGTGTATAGACTTGGAGTGCAATGTGCAACCAATGTACATACTTTGCAATGCCTAGTGTTAAAGCATGAGAGCACAATGCATCATGTACAGACTATGTGTTATGTAACCAGATGATGTCTAGACTTGCTCATGACTGTCTAGACTCTGCATGCGTGCTATAGCAATGTGCAGACTTGCTGACAAAGCATTGTGCAGACTCTGCGTGCCACAATGTGCAGACTTGCGAGTGTGTGACATGCACAAAGACGCTAAGTAAGACATTCCAATGTATAGACTTCAAGTCCACTTGAGACGCTGAGTGAGACGGACCTCACAGGCTGTACAGACTTAAGAATGCACGATGTATAGACTTGCCAGAGGAACTGGACGATGTACAGACTTGAGCAAAGCAAGGTCTGTCTAGACTTGAGAGAGAGTTCACGATGTATAGACTTAGCCAAGACACGATGTATAGACTTTGGCAAAGCAAGGGCTGTACAGACTTCAACTCAGCTGCAATGTATAGACTTGTAGGTGCAACGTAGGTAAAGATCAAGGAGTGTATAGACTTGATATCGTGGAACACATAGGCTGTACATACTTCATCGATGTCTAGACTTGGAAAGTTAAGCTGGTGAATGTACAGACTTCACCGATGTCTAGACTTGGAAAGTTAAGCTAGTGAATGTACAGACTTCACCGATGTCTAGACTTTGAATGAATGTGCATGCATTGAATAGACTTCGCATATGATGTACAGACTTGCTAGTCAGACAGGCACAAGAACTCTGTACAGACTTTAGCGTGCAGACAGGCCCATGTGAATGTATAGACTTATGTTCTAAACGATGCACAAACACAACAATGCAATGTATGTACTTTGAGTGTGTAGACTTGTGTGTGTGCAATGTGTTGACCTGTGTGTGTGTGCATGACGATGTATAGACTCTTACTGCATAGAACACATAGACAATCTGACAGAGATAGTTTCATCAAAACATAAACAGTTGCCAATCAATCAAAACAAGCTGTTGCCAATGAAGTAAAGCTATTGTCAACATCATCAATACAGAGGAGTCACAACACGTTGCACTAGTGGAGCCTCACCAGATTTGGTGAGGGGTGGACGTAGGACTGGAGATTCAGTCCGAACCACCTTAAAATCCTTTGTGTTGAGGTTTGCTCATGCGATTGCTTCGTGATAGATGCATGCTTAGGTTCAATATCTATATTACTTATTCATCTTGCTAAGCAAATTATTGTGTGCCACGCTAAGCTAGTTATATTCCGCTGCAATTCTTTTTATCTAACTTTAAAGAGGGCTGCATTTCGAAAAGAGGGGCAGATCTATTCACCCCTCCCCTCTAGATCCGCCATCCACTACTCAACAAGTGGTATTAGAGCCTGGCTCTGCCATTCTCAGATCCTACGATCTGTCGGGAAAGATCCCGGTGTATTTTATTTAGATGGCTTCATATGCTACACATGCTTCGATGGTTTCTCCGCCCATTTATGATGGTTCAGATTTTTCTACATGGGTAGGGAGAATGTTCATCTATGTTAGCTCCATAGATCCACAATTGTGGACTCTTATATACGATAGTTCTCATGAGCTGCCATCAAATTCAATTGATTGGTTAGCCGAACATGAGACCAAACACAATGATAATCTTGCTGCATATAACTTAATTACAGCTGCAGTTGATCTCAGACTCACTCATCTTGTGTCCTCCTGCAGCACAGCCAAGCAAGTACTGGACAAGTTGGCGAAAATCTATGGAGGGAAGGAACAAGAACAAGAATGCTTCATGGTCGATCGTGCAGAACAGTCTAGCAATACATTCTCATCACAGGTAAACTCTGACTCCGAGGAATTCACTTTTGAAGAGCTTATGGAAGCCTATGATGAGTTGATTACACAATACAAAAAGGTAAAATCAGAAAACAAAAATTTGAAAAAGGATCTCAAGAAAAACAACCAAACTGAAAGCTTGGTTTGTAAAAAGTCTTCTATTTTTGAAAAGCTCAACGACACTTTTTCTTTTGATCTAGATAGCATAAACAAAGCATTGCATGTCTAAGGGATGAAAATGAAAATCTTCATGATAAAATCACTAGGTTGGAAGGAATTGTAATAAAACTTCAAAACTAACCTAAGTCAATCTCTAATGATCAAACTATGGCCGATGAGCTAATCTATGATGAGAGGTTGATTGGAGAAAATAAAAATTTTGTTTCATGCTCTGTTAATTTTGCATGTGAAAAATGTTCATTCTTGAGAAACATAAATGTTGGTCTCCATGATGATCTTGAATGGCAACAAAATCTGATTGATTCTCTGAAAGAAGAGAATAGAGAGTTGTTGGAAAAGAAAATTGAACTTGAACAAGCTGAAGAAGAATTACATGAAAAACTGGCTGCACATGAAAAAGGTAAATCTGTCATTGATGATCACTCTGAAACAGTGCATGCTTTAGAACAACAAAATCAAAATCTTAAAGCAATAAATGCCATGCTCAATGAGCAATTGGCAGCATGCGAAGAGGGTCTTGATGAATCTAAACACTATATTTCCTCACTTGAAAATGAAATTCAAGGTCTGAATGATTTCCTATCTTTGTTTGCCCAAATTCAAGATTCAGGCTCACCGGAAGTCACCACCTCCTATGGTCACCAAAAAGGGCATACTGTTCAAAAGAAAAGTAAAATTCAGCATGCTCATCCAAACATGCACCACAACATGTCTAATGCTGAATACCATGCTTTCCACAAAACGATGTCCATTGTTATTATTGTGGTAGACATGGTCACACTGTGCATGATTGTTTCATCCTGAGAAATGATGAGCTTAGAACAGTACAACAAGTGAAAGGGAAAGGAAAGAAACAGGTCAACACTGGCAGAGGGCTTGCTCAGCAGAACTCTACACAAAATCGCATGGAGAATCAGAAGTGTCGACATTCCCATCCAGACAGGTCGACACTCCCCATGGTCTTCAACAAAAATGCTTCTCTTTGCTGCTTTCATTATGGTAAGACTAGTCACACTGACCAAGAATGCTGGCATCTGAAAGAAAGACACCACCCTCATACCATGAAAGGTAAAAATCACGCTCACCCATAAAAATATAGTCCACATGCACATGCACATGAACATAAAAAGAATAATCAATCTTTTGTGCGTTGTTTCTATTGTGGGAAAAATGGGAATGAGATATATGATTGCCACACAATGAAGGAGGATGATGTGATTACCCTAAAAAAAATGGGCCAAGATGCTAAACATGTTGCTAACCCATAAGGACCCAAGCAAGCTTGGGTACCTAAAAATTCCAAATGAGAATTTTGGGTGCAGGATGCCTTGGAGCTGAGAAATGAATGGTCAGATAAATAAAAGCTGAAGGCATAGGTATGTAAATACTTTTTTTTTATCATTTTGCATGTTTAGTCTTGACATGTAGATACTGCATCATAAGTTTGTCCATTTTGTTCAATAAACTTCTGCAAACTGAATTGCTTGTTGGAAATGATGATTAATCCCCGTGGTGTGAAGATGAACACATGAGCTAGATTAATTGCTCACACCCTACTTGACCTCTGGTATTTCAAATGGTCTAGAGTTGAAAGGCAAGTCATGCTTGCTCAGAACTCTTACTATCCGTGAGAAGGATCTAAGATCAAAACCTCCATCGTGTACCAGAGATCAATTATTTCAGCTATTTAATTCATGAGAAACTTGTTATGCTGATGAAGTTGATGTGATGATGAGTTGTTTGGTATCTGATATCAGCCACATGAAATTCATAGATTTTGGTTTTGATGATGCGTATCATGGCTGCATTTTCAACTCGTTATTCATGTTAGCATTGTTCAAAGGGGAGTCTAGCAATTGGCATCATCATGTTGCATTCAGTTCAAAATCAATTGTGAATGATTTGTGTTTGCATCATCTTGTGATCTCATATACTTCAATGTAAATTATGTTTAGGAAAACACAAAAAATGTGTAATCATCATGCGGCATCTTCATTGCATTGTGCATTCACATAAGTCTTAGGCTGCATAGTTCATTGCCAACCCATGCATGCTTTCAGTAGGAGTCAACATCTAAAACCAAGCTGCATGCTCCCTTAGAATAAAGTTGTGTCAAATGAATGTAAAAAGTGCTTTCTTGAATGGTTTGATCAAGGAAGAAGTCTATGTGGAGCAGCCCCCTGGCTTTGAGAACTCTAACCATGCATATTTTGTATACAAGCTAGACAGGGCACTTTATGGCTTGAAGCAAGAACCAAGAGCTTGGTATGAGAGACTAAGCTTGTTCCTCATTGAGAAAGGGTACACACGAGGTAAGGTAGATCAAACACTTTTCACCAAGAAGTAAGGTAAGAACATTTTGAGTGTTCAAATTTATGTTTATGATATTATGTTTGGTTCTACTAAATCTGAAATGTGTGAGGAATTTGCTAACCTCATGACTAGCGAATTTGAGATGAGCCTAATGGTAGAACTCTATCTTTTTCTCGGTTTGCAGGTCAACCAAGGAGAAGATGGGTGCTTCATAAGTCAAGCCAAATACATCAAGGAGCTGCTGAAAAGGTTCAACATGACAAGCAGTAAAATAATTGCAACTCCTATGAGCACTACAACATCACTGGATTCGGATGAAAATGGTAAATTAGTGGATGCAAATATCTATAGAGGTATGATCGGCTCCTTGCTTTATTTGATTGCATCCCGACCAGATATCCAGTTTAGTGTTTGTCTCTGTGCTAGATTTCAAGCTAGTCCTAGAGAATCCCACTTGACTGCCGTCAAACGTATCCTTAGATATCTTGCCGGCACTCAAGATTTGAGATTGTGGTATCCGTTATCATGTGACTTATCTCTTATATCTTATTCTAATGCGGACTATGCTAGATGCAAGCTGGATTAGGCATCACTTCATTAGAGATGAGGTTGTTAAGAAAAACTTTGAGTTGCATTTTGTTGATACTTCAAATCAAATTGCTGATATTTTCACCAAGCCCTTATGTAATGACATGTTTTCTACACTCAGAAGGGAGCTTGGTCTTTGCCGACCTCAGGTCAATAAAAATTGAAATGATGATCTTGTTCAATTTAGTGTGTGTTTTTACAGATTGGTGTTCCATGCATTGTTTATATGTAATTATGTCATTTTGCATATGGTGTATCATTGCATGTAGTCATAATGCATAATAAAGTTGAATTCATGTTCACGATGCATTGCATGATTTGTGTAGCATCATACTTGCATGGCCATGGTATATTAAATGTTGACGTATGGAAAGGCAAGTTATGCTTGTCTAGAAGCACTCAATATGCGTGAGGTTTCACCTCCGCCAAGTACCATGCGTCACTGTCGCATATAGGCCATATAGTAAGGGGGAGATTGTCTCTTTGCAGCATTCATTCATTTGTTTAATCTTCATTCTGTTGCATTTAATAAGTGTACAACCATGTGTTGGGTCATGTATTTCATGTCTGCCAAATTCATGTTTGATCAAGTCAACCCCTGCATGGTTCTAGTCAACCTCTCCTTGACATTCGTCATTCCACTTGATTGCAAACATAACTCCTTGAGTGCATTCACTGCATATCCTTAGGGAGAGTCATACTGCTATTCTTACTCTCTTGCAATCTGAACTTCATGGCTTATAGTCTGAATACGAGATCATGAGACCGACAGAACTACAGCGTAAGAGCTTTCTATTATATGCCTTGATGATTGTCCATCCAATGAAAATGGTTCAGATTTAATGATTCCCTTGAAGTTCTGATATATCTTTTGAACTCATCTATGTTCTATGGTTCTAATAGATCTTAACTAGAGGTTGCATGTTGTGCATTGAATGACTCTCCTGCAATATGAAAATTCAAACTTCATGACAACCTTGGTGATACTCTAGAGCTAAGTATTATTTTTAAACATCTTGATGAGCTGGAATTCCTGAAAATTAATGTGACAGAGCAATGATATTGTTGCACAGAGAAATATGTCACGTCATCAAATCAAGTGACGAATGATATGTCATGATGTGCCCCTGTTATCTCTGTCTTAATTATATTGGACTCTAGGCAGAGCACTGGCATAATTGCTGAGAAATATATCTTCTCATCAAATAAATGAGATCGGATATGTCATGACGTGACTTTACTATCTCTGTTCATTCTGAAGCATAACAGTTAGTCTTACCAAATACCTAGAAATACTAGCGTCTAAACAACGTGTATTCTTACGGCTAGGAGGCATGTACTAGACTCGATTGCTTGTAAAATATGAGTCATGTGCATCAAACCGCCAAAGATCATGCAAAAAAGTGCTGAAATCATAAAATTCTATGCTTTAGTCATGCTTGTTTCACCTCAATACTAGTTGGTGCTATTCCCGATGAAGTTATTGCATATGAATGTTTAAGACAAAGGAAAGTTCACCACTGCCATGATATGCCCTTCTGGTTCATTTCTATTAAAACATGCATATAGATGGTTTTGGAACTCTATTGTTGATCTTAGATTTCATTAGCTTTGAACCATATATGTTGCTCGCGGTATGTTTCAGGTTTGCATATAATGGCTTGCTCTCCACTCTCATTCACCTCTGGTCTCTCAGACATTAGTCACCTTCTATATCCTATCCCTCCTTTTTGCCGCTGTCAAAGGGGGAGAAAATGTCTTGTTGTGAGTCCTTTAATACCGTTGTCCATCCTTTATGCGGCCTTTGTGAGTTGTCAAAGGGGGAGAGTGAATTGTGGACGGGTGAGAGTCCATGGGGGAGAGAACCTTGTGAGCTTTGAGTCTGCATATATGATAAGGTTTTGTGCATAGCTTTCACATGCTTTGATCATCCATGCATACATATCCGCATTCACATGCTTTCACTATCATGGATCTTGAGCTGCACATGTCGCATATGTCATAAACTTTGCCTTTTTGGATATTCCTGCCACATAATGACTCATAGTGTTGCCATCATCAAAAAGGGGGAGAATATTATGCCCCTATGATCATTTGAGTCTTCCTGTGGTTTGTGTGATTCGACATCGTCTTGTGGTCATTTGAGTTATTGGATATTCTTGGTTTTGATAATAGCTAAACACTATAAGTCATTATTGTTTTAACTCTCATATGACTGACATACGTAATGTTTTGTTCATGACAGTTATGCCAATGAATTGCCAAGAAATGAAGTGGAGATGGCAAATGTGAAAGCTCAATGTTGCGCCCTCGCACGCAGATCGACCTGCGTGGTCAGGTCGCGGGGATTGACCTGCCCGGTCAGGTCGCGGGGGTCAAGGGGGCAAGGGTGATGCCACAGACATGAACGGGCTGCTAAAAGAGTCAAGCGATGGAGCTAAAGCAGTTAACGGACCGACCCAGGAAAGCCCGGGGTCTACCCAACTAGCGGTCGACCGCTAGCACAAGGGCGGTCGACCGCCCCAGCCAGCAACCCCTAGATTACAACTCTTTCAGTAGCGGTTGACCACCAGCCCAGTAGCAGTCGACCGGAATTTCCAGGAACCGCTCGTTTACATGTTTCTCAGTAGCGGTCGACCGCCAGAAGCTGCAGGTCGACCGCCAGCCCCGAGCCTTCAATGTTGACTTTGTTTTCCACTTCAAGAAGAGCCCCTTTCCTTGTATTTGTTTAACCCCAAAGTCACCCAATCTTCCATAGATTGTGGATTTGGTCTGGGGGATGTCTAAGGACCATTCAAAGTCTATAAAACACATACAAGAGGGTTAGAAACCCTAATCCTTCAAGAGGAATCAAAGAGAGATCAAGAGATGCTAGAGAAGGAGGTTGGAAGAAGAGGTACTGTAGCCGTGAATAGTACTTCGTGCAGAAGTTCTTCATCTATTCCAAGGTGATTCAAGCATAGATCTGAAGCAAGCAACCTCCAAGGAAGTTAGAAGCAATCAAGATTCTCAAAGGTGATCAAAGCTACATCTTAAACCTCTTCATCAACTCAAGAGGATCAAAAGAAAGATCAAAGCTACATCCAACACTCTCTCCATAAACTCAAGGTGATTCAAGCTCATATCTCAAATCTAGCAACCTCCAAGGAAGAGTAGAAGCAAGCAAGGCTAAGAGGGAAGATCAAAGGAGGCTGCAAGGGTGTGTTCAAGGGAGAGGAGTTCGAGTACTGTAGCTGTGAACAGTACTCCGGGAAGAAGTTCTTCATCAAATCCTCAAGTGATTCAAGCTACTTCAAGAGGAGATCAACCCCAAGTCAAGTGAAGATAAAGCTGCAACCATCATCCTCTTCATCATCTCAAGGTGATCCAAAGAAGCCCATTCTCAAGGGAGATCAAATCTGCATCCTTCATCTTCTTTATCAACTCAAGGTGATCCAAGCAAGATCTTTTAACAAGGAAGAAGATACCACTGAAGCATCAGATTCAAGCTCCAGCAATCTTAGACAAGATCTCATCTCTTTGAGCATATTCCATATCTTGTTTGAGTGTTTTCATATTTGTTCTCTTTCCATTTCATTCAAACATTTGAAACTGAAGATCGTCCCTACCGGTGGTTAGTAGGAAGGCAATCGGAAGCTGTCCGATCTGCGGTGTTGACGTCCCTACCGGCGGTTTGTAGGTAGGCAATCGGAAGTTCTCCGATCTGCAGTGTTGACGTCCCTACCGGTGGTTAGTAAGAAGGTAATCGGAGGTCTTTCCGATTTGCGGTTCAGTGCGTTGCACTAGTTGAGCCTCACCGAATTTGGTGAGGGGTGGACGTAGGACTGGGGATTCAGTCCGAACCACCTTAAAATCCATTGTGTTGTGGTTTGCTCATACGATTGCTTCGTGATAGATGCATGCCTAGGTTCAATATCTATATTACTTATTCATCTTGCTAAACGAATCGTTGTGTGCCACACTAAGCTAGTTATATTCCGCTGCAATTCTTTTTATCTAGCTTTAAAGAGGGCTGCATTTCGAAAAGAGGGGCAGATCTATTCACCCCTCCCCTCTAGATCCGCCATCCACTACTCAACAAGATTGTATAGCAGGCTAAAGATAAATTAATCATGCCTATTTGTGTGGATTTTTAGGCTCTTTCTAATGCTTCCATTTGGCCCAAATTTCATTTAGTGTATTGTTCGGATTTAGCATCGTAAGTAGCGTCTATCAAGGATCGTCGAAGATCGGGTGTGTCGACCGGTTAGCAGTCGTAACAGGAACCGCCAGGGTCCCTAGCGGTCGAACGATAGACCATTTCCCCCTATTTTCTAGCCCTGTTGATCGTCGCTCTAAGCGGTCATTCGATAGACTGCTAGCCTCTGTTAGCGGTCATTGATTCATTGTTGTATGTTTTGACTAGGTTGGTTACCTTGGCTAGATTGCATGAGTAGGATAGAAGCCACACAAATATTTGTAAATCATGGAATGGTTTAACTATGTTATGATTAATCTCTTCCATTCCATCATACTACGTGCTCCAACATGATCTTAGTTATAAAAATTGAAATTTTTATCAACATGTCAATGTGAAAATTTCTAGGATTGTTTCACAGTCACTCCACTCCGATGGTACTAGCTGACCGATCATCTACCATTTTTCGATGTTTCATTAAACCCTCAATTCTTGTAATAGTTGGGACTCTCCGCCGGATATTCCTTCCATAAGATCAGGACCTCTATTATGAGAACTCAGTAAGCCCCCGCGAGCCTGGGATTCCCACTAGGACACCGGGCGGGTTGTACCCAAAATTCTAAACCTTTGGACTTGATCGAATCATGTGATTTTGCCCAAGCCCGGAATCGGGGCTGTCCCGTAGATCGCGGCCCTTCTGGGACCGTTACTGTCAGTACGCGGCCCAGGAATGACCGCGTGAGATTTGAACGGTCCTTTGGACACCACTTTCAACCGGCTGTGCGTCGACCTCCCGTAGGTGCGTCGACCTTAGTCCTTTGGACTCAGTGCTGTATGCGGTCGTTAGTAGACAGTTTACCCTTCAAGCGGCCCCTTGCTGACCGCTTTCATCTGACGATGCCAAGACCTGTGCGTCGACCTTCTTGATATGTGCGTCGACCTTAGTTTATAAACGGCCCAGGTCGGACCATCTAGTCTTGATGGCGGCCCATATTGGACCGTGTCTACTCTTTCATTCTGGGCTTGGACCCTTTGGCCCAGCTAGCCTTTAAGCGGTCCAGCCTAGACCATTTTCTCATCTAGGCGGCCTGATCATGACCGTTTGTATCCAGAACTTGTTTTCATGTGTTTTTGCTTATATTCTATTCCTAGATCTCTTGACTTCTCAATCAATCATGAAATACCACTTGATCTTAGAGATTAAGTTACATAGCTTGACCTTGGAATTCTTGGCCGATTGCAATGAATGTCTAGATATTACTTGGGATCTTGGATCCACAAGGTCAATGCCAATGCATCATAAAGGCCCGGTCTGGTTCTGGGAAGAGCGCTCGAAAAGTACTAGTGTCCCGGGGAGTTGTAATGACATGGTGAGGCATTGCACCGAGTTCATGACTAACGTGTGTCTATGACATTCATCTCTTTTCTTTATACATTTTTTTAGATTCCTACATGGAATTTATCTCGATATGACTTGCTTGCGTGTTTGATCGGCCCATTTCCTGGAAATTGATATATCTCGATTCAATTCAATCTATTAGCTTCGTTCCATAAGTTCTTATGTAACTTATTTATCGTTAGTAGTTCGCATGCATGACAGCTAATTAAATTGGTTAATTACTTAAACTTGTCTGCTATTGCCTACTGAGCGTTCGCTCACCCAGTTTTTCCCCCGTTTCTGGTTGCTCCGATGACGACTAGCAAACAGACGGGGATGGGCAGGAGTGAAGTCCTTGGAGCGAGCCAGCTAGAAAGCCTCTTGGAGTGTCCTTAGATAGCTTGAGTCAAGAGTGTTGTTATGTTAAAAAGTTTTTCAGAGTTGTAATTTGGATATTCAGTTGTTATTGAGTTGTTATGTAAAGATGTTATGTCAGTGGATAAGGGGGGGAAACTTCTTTATTTAGTTGTTGATGGATATTGGAACTTATTTATGTTTCATTAGTTTGGAATAAATGATTAATAGGGAGTTGTTCCTACCCTTTTGCTATTGTGTTATTTTTGAGTTTATAAATGCTAACCCAAGACACAGCATGTCTGGAAATCAACATATTTTAACTCTACTGCCGCGTCACGATTTTCCGCGTCGGGGCGTGACAGTTTGGTGATATGAGAGCCTAGGTTTTAAGTTCCTAGGTTTATAAGTGATGTCGTAGAACCTGTAGTCTTGTTAAAGTCTAAGGATCTAACCCGGTGAGATTGGGTAGAGACTTGGGGTTGAGTTAACTAATAAACTCTAAAAGATTCTCGCTAAACTTTTTTTAATTAATTTTTCCTGCACGTATGTAGGAGTATATTTCAATGGCGGCAGAACGTGCATAGTGCATGGATATGCAACGTCTGGTACAAGGCTTCACTCAGGCCCTCCAGCAGGTGGCCCAGGGAGGAGCAGCACATCATGGAGCCGGTGATGTCCACCGAAATTTCTGAGGCCTAAATCCCCCACATTTTGGTGGATCGGCGGATCCCGATGAAGCCGAGAATTGGCTAAAGGAGATGGAGTGAGTTTTTAGAGTAATGCAGTGCAATGACCAGGATCGAGTTCTCTTGGAAACTTTCCAGCTGGAACGCGATGCACGCGCTTGGTGGGAGGCTATAGAAGCAACGCTCGGAAATCGGCGTGCAACGTGGGACAAATTCAAGGAACATTTAAATAACAAGTACTTTTCAGATCACGTCCAAGAGAAGAAGGCGACAGAATTCGCTACTCTGAAACAGAGGAACTTGTCAGTTGTAGAATATGAAGCTCAGTTTGCTAGACTATCCCGATATTGATGGGGACATCACCTCCCATGCCCACGTTCACGGCTCGTCTCCTCACCCCGGTTGCATCCGGCATGGTCTAGTCATTTAATTTTGAGTCCTATGTAATTTTTATTTGAGTCATTTGATGTATTTTCCCTTTTATTTGAGTCATGTTCCTAGGTCTTGTGTTCATTTCCCTAAGTTTGAGTGTCATTAGGTTGTCTAGTTAGCTATTGGGCCCAATTCATTGGGCTAGGCCCAAGGGCTCTCCCCTACCCCCTCGATTATTTGTCATTGAGTCAATTGTCAAGGACTTTTGTAGAAATGTGGGTTTTTTATATATAGGACTCCATTCCCCCCCATTTCAACTTAATGAATCAATGAATGAAAAAATTGCCATTTTGTGAGTTCTATCTTTATTTTTATGGTGGAGTGAATCCATTAGTGAGGTGAGAAGCCTTAGGGAGAGAATCCCACCCATCCCTCTCTTAATCTCTCTTTTTCACTCCACTTTCTCTCTCCTCCACACCCAAATTCGAATTTTCTTCTCTCTCCTCCCTTCCCAACCACCTCCACTCCCCACCTACCCCATTTAAGCATCTTCCCATTCCCCACAACCCTCATCAATACTCCTCCCCTTCCCAAGACCCCCTCCACCAATCCTCTCCTCACCATCCAACCCCCAACTACCCCTCCCACTTTCCCAAGCACCCTTCCCACTACCCCAAGCACCTATTACCTTCCGCACACACCTCTTCCCATCCCCCAAGACCAAAAATTAACCCCACCCTTAAACCTATTTTCAAATATCCTTTCCCTCTCTCCATTCCAACCAAATTCGCAGCCCCCACTCCCACCATCTGTTGGACCCCCTTCCAGACCTTATTCTCCCCCTCCCACACCTTAGAACACCCCCTCCAAGACCCCCTTACAACCAGAGGTCACTCCCACACTCAACCACCCCCATTTCCCCTCCCATATACCCCATTTCCCCCCATCATCTTCAACCTTCAGTTTTCAGTTCGCAGACAGTAGAAAAGTAGCATCTTGCAGAGGCGACCCCGACCACATCCTAATGAATCTGAAGGCGCAAGAGACATCTACGAAAGCGTCTACCTGTCTTCTCCGCAACAGAAGTGGTTTCGTCCTCTTCCGAGCTCGGTGCTGCCCAGGAGGCCCATTCTTCCACGACTGCACAGATCTGTCCCTGCAGAGGTTCTGAGCCGGAGAAAAAGCTTCACCACGATGAACCTAGGAGGAACCAGGCCACGAGCCCTTCTACAAAGTTCTTCTCCTTCCTGTCTACTTTCAGAATCAAGAAGCGGAATCCCTTTCGGCATCTGGTAGCAGAAGTTATCAATTTTCTTCCTCGGCATTGCGACTCTGCTTCCCCACAGTCTACACCGACCTCTCCTCACTGTTCTGGATCCACTGATCGTCTCCGACATTGTTTTGCATCCTCGTTTCTTCTGCTGCAAAGAGGACTCATCCACGGTTCCAAAGGTTCTAACGGCACCTGATTCGGAGTTCGGGAGCAACCGGGGCAACCTCTTCTTCCTGCTGTTAGTAACCAGTTGCTGTCAGTCCGAGAGTTAGAGACCTTGTTCGAGCTCCTGCCCAGGCCAGCAGCGACCCCAGAAGAATTCAGAAAAATTCAGAGGCACTCCAGTTCCAGTAATGAAGATTTCCTCACTGGTTTCACCCTCAGAAAAATTCCTGATCAAGTTCTGCAGCCACAGTACCGACTGTCTGTCCACAATTGCCGAGAGAAGACAGATTCGGCATCTTCACTTCATCATCGTTTTAGCCCTAGTTTTCCCCACCCCGCTTGGCCGGCTGAAGGTCCCTCCTTGCGTGGAGGTAGTTTGATTGTAATCCATTAACCCCCACCCCAAGATCCCCCTCCTGCGAGAGGTGTAGTGTTATAATTTGTTTGGGCAGGTCAAGCTACACCGCCGCGGCGTGTGGGGATCCACTCGCCTCCCCGCTCGCCCTCGTCTCCGAGCGGGACCGGTTTCTTCAAACCGATCGAGTGAGTGCTCCAAAACTTTGCTCTAATTCATGCTTGTTCTTTCAATATTAGTTCATAAACTCTGCTGGCCGTGACGAGAGCCCGATCCTTAAGCTCATTTGCTATAAGTGATCATCGTGGGAAGAGAGTGGAACCCGTGCCCTTTGGCACTTCGTCGGACCCTTGATTTGGGCAGCCATACCCTTGGGGAATCAAACCTTAGCCTTGCTAGCCCTCTACCAGCAAGGGCCCAGCCCACACAACCTCCCCCTTGGCATTGCCAAGTTACCCCGGGTCGTAGTGTGCATCGGGTGAGCGGTTGCCATTATCGGTCCGTTTTGAATGCTTAATTGTGCTTGCTTGTTGAGTCCTAGGTTGTGTCACATCAATTGGTATCAGAGCCAGGTTCTAGACTTGTCTCTACTAAGTCTTGTCCTAGGGCCATTGCATGCATCACCCTTGTCCACTATCATGACTACCTCATACATGGCATATTCGCCACTCTTAGGCCCATTAGAAGCCTTTGTGTTTGATGGATCCCGCCCTAGCATATATCTAGAATGGGAGAAGTCCATAGACCAACACTTTGGGAGGTTTACCCTGTCAGGACTTGTCCAAGTCAACTATGCCAAGAGTTTACTTTGGCGCCAAGCTAGGAAAGAATGGGAGAACATTGTAGGTTTGAGAGAAGCCAAAGGGGAAGCACCCATTGAATCTTGGGATGAAATGAGGGCCGATCTTAGAAAGATCTACGCACCCCAACCCAAACCTCTTCAACCAACCGATCTTTCACCCCCGAACCCAACTCCCACCCATGAACTTCACCGACCAAGCCCAACCCAAGTCCACCCATGTTCACCACCCCGAGAGTACCATGCACTGACCATTATCACTCCACCCACCATAGACTATCCTACCCCATTATCCTTGGAAGTTGTGGCCCACACTCCTACCCAAGTGGAGATGGATGCCAATCCGAATTCACCTCCCACCATAGAGAACATCCTAGACCCCCCACTTCCACCCACCTCTCCTAGTTCGGGTCCTCATGAGCCGCACACCCTAACCATGAATGAGTCCATACTCCAATGGCTTAAGCAAGGCCCCACCATTCCTAGCTCACCACCTTACCTCTCACCCTTGGCATATCAAGTCCAAATTATGCCCACCCGGTCTTCCCATGTCACACTTCAAACCTCCTACTTTGTGGAAGGCTTAGGGGACCTAGTGGACTGTTTACAATGGCAAGTCTACCTGACCAATATGCTAGCCATAGGACCATTGGAGTCTAGCCCCATCTACTCTAGTGGACCCTTCCTAGCTTACCCCGCCACCGGTTCCATCACCTCCATCTACACTAGTGGCCATTATACGAGTGAAATCCTCCTCTTTCTCCCCAAGGATGAGAAACCAATCTTGGCCCACTTCCCACCCATCAAGATTCCAATTGCTTTAATTGGCCAACCCACTAGAGACCTTGGCCCAATTATCTTGGAGGAGGATGACTCACCGTTTGGGTACCTTGAAGACATAGAGTGCCACCCTCTAGGAAGACCTTTCCACTACCCCTTTGATCCCTTCCTATGGGAGCCTAGACCCCTATGTGACCCAACCACCTTATCCACCACCCACCTTTCCCTAACCCAACCCACCATGTTTGACCCAATCCACCCCATCCTAGACCCGGGTTACACCTTGGGAGCCATGACCTTGGGCCACATATCCCTAGGTAATAAGGTTGTGCTCCACCCCATGATGACCACCTTCTTAGATCCATTCGATCCTTTCCAATGGGAGTTCAAAGGTTGTCCCACACCTATACACATGGAAGTCACCCTTGGGAAAAATATGCATGTGTCTAGGCTTACCACACCACTTGGCATGAACACTATGTTGGGTCCATTCATTCATATCACCCACATGTCAAGTAAAAAGTATGAGTGGTCCATATTCGGATGTAATGGTCCACCTTCATTCATCATGGATCTTAAGTATGTCAAAGGCATCTACGGATGTCCGGGTCCCCCGATATTTATCACCACTTTGCATGATAGGGCCACCTACGGGTGCCCCGGCCCACCTAGGCTGACCAAAGTCTACACTACATCATTACATGATAGGTCTACTTTTGATTGCCCAGGTCCACCCATCACCCCTAGAATGTCTGCATTCACAACATTTCATAAAGAGATCCGCAAGCACATTAGCAAGAAGAATGTGACTTATAAAAGGTGAGCCGACTCTCATCGACGTCACCAAGAATTCCATGAGGGTGACTTTGTGATCGTAAGGACGGAGAGGCTCTCCCCGGGAGCCATCTCCAAATTGAGGCCACGTGGGGCTGGTCCGTTCCAGGTCCTGTGGCGCATTGGTGCAAATGCCTATGAGTTAGATCACCCCGAGGAATATGGGGTAAGTCCCACATTCAGTGTCGCCGACCTAGTGCCATACCAGGGACCCACGGTGGTACCTAGTGAGGATATTGAGCCTATTCCCTCCGTTGAGAGAGCACCCACCCGTGAGGAGAGTCCACCAGCCAAGAGAGCCCAGCGTGAGCGCATTGAACGAATATTGGATGAACAGGTCACTACCACCAGGAGCAAGGTATACGAGCGCTATCTCGGCAGGTGGATGGATCGGTCTCGTTCGGAAGACTTGAGGGCAGTACCACTTCTACACCCTCCAAGGAGGGGAGGACACTTACTCGACGGAGTCGAGTTCTCCGCACCCCGGGAGTATGATGGGGACATCACCTCCCATGCCCACGTTCACGGCTCGTCTCCTCACCCCGGTTGCATCCGGCATGGTCTAGTCAT
The DNA here is from genome assembly GCA_022559845.1 of Amorphophallus konjac. Lineage (NCBI taxonomy): Eukaryota > Viridiplantae > Streptophyta > Magnoliopsida > Alismatales > Araceae > Amorphophallus > Amorphophallus konjac. The sequence continues at coordinate 239,396,574 of CM040123.1, forward strand.
TTAATTTTGAGTCCTATGTAATTTTTATTTGAGTCATTTGATGTATTTTCCCTTTTATTTGAGTCATGTTCCTAGGTCTTATGTTCATTTCCCTAAGTTTGAGTGTCATTAGGTTGTCTAGTTAGCTATTGGGCCCAATTCATTGGGCTTGGCCCAAGGGCTCTCCCCTACCCCCTCGGTTATTTGTCATTGAGTCAATTGTCAGGGACTTTTGTAGAAATGTGGGTTTCCTATATATAGGACCCCATTCCCCCCCATTTCAACTTAATGAATCAATCAATGAAAAAATTGCCATTTTGTGAGTTCTATCTTTATTTTTATGGTGGAGTGAATCCATTAGTGAGGTGAGAAGCCTTAGGGAGAGAATCCCACCCATCCCTCTCTTAATCTCTCTTTTTCACTCCACTTTCTCTCTCCTCCACACCCAAATTCGAATTTTCTTCTCTCTCCTCCCTTCCCAACCACCTCCACTCCCCACCTACCCCATTTAAGCCTCTTCCCATTCCCCACAACCCTCATCAATACTCCTCCCCTTCCCAAGACCCCCTCCACCAATCCTCTCCTCACCATCCAACCCCCAACTACCCCTCCCACTTTCCCAAGCACCCTTCCCACTACCCCAAGCACCTATTACCTTCCGCACACACCTCTTCCCATCCCCCAAGACCAAAAATTAACCCCACCCTTAAACCTATTTTCAAATATCCTTTCCCTCTCTCCATTCCAACCAAATTCGCAGCCCCCACTCCCACCATCTGTTGGACCCCCTTCCAGACCTTATTCTCCCCCTCCCACACCTTAGAACACCCCCTCCAAGACCCCCTTACAACCAGAGGTCACTCCCACACTCAACCACTCCCATTTCCCCTCCCATATACCCCATTTCCCCCCATCATCTTCAACCTCCAGTTTTCAGTTCGCAGACAGCAGAAAAGTAGCATCTTGCAGAGGCGACCCCAACCACATCCTAATGAATCTGAAGGCGCAAGAGACATCCACGAAAGCGTCTACCTGTCTTCTCCGCAACAGAAGTGGTTTCGTCCTCTTCCGAGCTTGGTGCTGCCCAGGAGGCCCATTCTTCCACGACTGCGCAGATCTGTCCCTGCAGAGGTTCTGAGCCGGAGAAAAAGCTTCACCACGATGAACCCAGAGGAACCAGGCCACGAGCCCTTCTACAAAGTTCTTCTCCTTCCTGTCTACTTTCAGAATCAAGAAGCGGAATCCCGTTCGGCATCTGGTAGCAGAAGTTATCAATTTTCTTCCTCGGCATTGCGACTCTGCTTCCCCACAGTCTACACCGACCTCTCCTCACTGTTCTGGATCCACTGATCGTCTCTGGCATTGTTTTGCATCCTCGTTTGTTCTTCTGCAAAGAGGACTCGTCCACGGTTCCAAAGGTTCTAACGGCACCTGATTCGGAGTTCGGGAGCAACTGAGGCAACCTCTTCTTCCTGCTGTTAGTAACCAGTTGCTGTCAGTCCAAGAGTCAGAGACCTTGTTCGAGCTCCTGCACAGGCCAGCAGCGACCCCAGAAGAATTCAGAAAAATTCAGAGGCACTCCAGTTCCAGTAATGAAGATTTCCTCACTGGTTTCGCCCTCGGAAAAATTCCTGATCAAGTTCTGCACCCACAGTACCAACTGTCTGTCCACAATTGCCGAGAGAAGACAGATTCGGCATCTTCACTTCATCATCGTTTTAGCCCTAGTTTTCCCCACCCCGCTTGGCCGGCTGAAGGCCCCTCCCTGCGTGGAGGTAGTTTGATTGTAATCCATTAACCCCCACCCCAAGATCCCCCTCCTGCGAGAGGTGTAGTGTTATAATTTGTTTGGGCAGGTCAAGCTACACCGCCGCGGCGTGTGGGGATCCACTCGCCTCCCCGCTCGCCCTCGTCTCCGAGCAGGACCGGTTTCTTCAAACCGATCGAGTGAGTGCTCCAAAACTTTGCTCTAATTCATGCTTGTTCTTTCAATATTAGTTCATAAACTCTGCTGGCCGTGACGAGAGCCCGATCCTTAAGCTCATTTGCTATAAGTGATCATCGTGGGAAGAAAGTGGAACCCGTGCCCTTTGGCACTTCGTCGGACCCTTGATTTGGGCAGCCATACCCTTAGGGAATCAAACCTTAGCCTTGCTAGCCCTCTACCAGCAAGGGCCCAGCCCACACAACCTCCCCCTTGGCATTGCCAAGTTACCCCGGGTCGTAGTGTGCATCGGGTGAGCGGTTGCCATTATCGGTCCGTTTTGAATGCTTAATTGAGCTTGCTTGTTGAGTCCTAGGTTGTGTCACATCAATTGGTATCAGAGCCAGGTTCTAGACTTGTCTCTACTAAGTCTTGTCCTAGGGCCATTGCATGCATCACCCTTGTCCACTATCATGACTACCTCATACATGGCATATTCGCCACTCTTAGGCCCATTAGAAGCCTTTGTGTTTGATGGATCCCGCCCTAGCATATATCTAGAATGGGAGAAGTCCATAGACCAACACTTTGGGAGGTTTACCCTGTCAGGGCTTGTCCAAGTCAACTATGCCAAGAGTTTACTTTGGCGCCAAGCTAGGAAAGAATGGGAGAACATTGTAAGTTTGAGAGAAGCCAAAGGGGAAGCACCCATTGAATCTTGGGATGAAATGAGGGCCGATCTTAGAAAGATCTACGCACCCCAACCCAAACCTCTTCAACCAACCGATCTTTCACCCCCGAACCCAACTCCCACCCATGAACTTCACCGACCAAGCCCAACCCAAGTCCACCCATGTTCACCACCCCGAGAGTACCATGCACTGACCATTATCACTCCACCCACCATAGACTATCCTACCCCATTATCCTTGGAAGTTGTGGCCCACACTCCTACCCAAGTGGAGATGGATGCCAATCCGGATTCACCTCCCACCATAGAGAACATCCTAGACCCCCCACTTCCACCCACCTCTCCTAGTTCGGGTCCTCATGAGCCGCACACCCTAACCATGAATGAGTCCATACTCCAATGGCTTAAGCAAGGCCCCACCATTCCTAGCTCACCACCTTACCTCTCACCCTTGGCATATCAAGTCCAAATTATGCCCACCCGGTCTTCCCATGTCACACTTCAAACCTCCTACTTTGTGGAAGGCTTAGGGGACCTAGTGGACTGTTTACAATGGCAAGTCTACCTGACCAATATGCTAGCCATAGGACCATTGGAGTCTAGCCCCATCTACTCTAGTGGACCCTTCCTAGCTTACCCCGCCACCGGTTCCATCACCTCCATCTACACTAGTGGCCATTATACGAGTGAAATCCTCCTCTTTCTCCCCAAGGATGAGAAACCAATCTTGGCCCACTTCCCACCCATCAAGATTCCAATTGCTTTAATTGGCCAACCCACTAGAGACCTTGGCCCAATTATCTTGGAGGAGGATGACTCACCGTTTGGGTACCTTGAAGACATAGAGTGCCACCCTCTAGGAAGACCTTTCCACTACCCCTTTGATCCCTTCCTATGGGAGCCTAGACCCCTATGTGACCCAACCACCTTATCCACCACCCACCTTTCCCTAACCCAACCCACCATGTTTGACCCAATCCACCCCATCCTAGACCCGGGTTACACCTTGGGAGCCATGACCTTGGGCCACATATCCCTAGGTAATAAGGTTGTGCTCCACCCCATGATGACCACCTTCTTAGATCCATTCGATCCTTTCCAATGGGAGTTCAAAGGTTGTCCCACACCTATACACATGGAAGTCACCCTTGGGAAAAATATGCATGTGTCTAGGCTTACCACACCACTTGGCATGAACACTATGTTGGGTCCATTCATTCATATCACCCACATGTCAAGTAAAAAGTATGAGTGGTCCATGTTCGGATGTAATGGTCCACCTTCATTCATCATGGATCTTAAGTATGTCAAAGGCATCTACGGATGTCCGGGTCCCCCGATATTTATCACCACTTTGCATGATAGGGCCACCTACGGGTGCCCCGGCCCACCTAGGCTGACCAAAGTCTACACTACATCATTACATGATAGGTCTACTTTTGATTGCCCAGGTCCACCCATCACCCCTAGAATGTCTGCATTCACAACATTTCATAAAGAGATCCGCAAGCACATTAGCAAGAAGAATGTGACTTATAAAAGGTGAGCCGACTCTCATCGACGTCACCAAGAATTCCATGAGGGTGACTTTGTGATCGTAAGGACGGAGAGGCTCTCCCCGGGAGCCATCTCCAAATTGAGGCCACGTGGGGCTGGTCCGTTCCAGGTCCTGTGGCGCATTGGTGCAAATGCCTATGAGTTAGATCACCCCGAGGAATATGGGGTAAGTCCCACATTCAGTGTCGCCGACCTAGTGCCATACCAGGGACCCACGGTGGTACCTAGTGAGGATATTGAGCCTATTCCCTCCGTTGAGAGAGCACCCACCCGTGAGGAGAGTCCACCAGCCAAGAGAGCCCAGCGTGAGCGCATTGAACGAATATTGGATGAACAGGTCACTACCACCAGGAGCAAGGTATACGAGCGCTATCTCGGCAGGTGGATGGATCGGTCTCGTTCGGAAGACTTGAGGGCAGTACCACTTCTACACCCTCCAAGGAGGGGAGGACACTTACTCGACGGAGTCGAGTTCTCCGCACCCCGGGAGTATGATGGGGACATCACCTCCCATGCCCACGTTCACGGCTCGTCTCCTCACCCCGGTTGCATCCGGCATGGTCTAGTCATTTAATTTTGAGTCCTATGTAATTTTTATTTGAGTCATTTGATGTATTTTCCCTTTTATTTGAGTCATGTTCCTAGGTCTTATGTTCATTTCCCTAAGTTTGAGTGTCATTAGGTTGTCTAGTTAGCTATTGGGCCCAATTCATTGGGCTTGGCCCAAGGGCTCTCCCCTACCCCCTCGGTTATTTGTCATTGAGTCAATTGTCAGGGACTTTTGTAGAAATGTGGGTTTCCTATATGTAGGACCCCATTCCCCCCCATTTCAACTTAATGAATCAATCAATGAAAAAATTGCCATTTTGTGAGTTCTATCTTTATTTTTATGGTGGAGTGAATCCATTAGTGAGGTGAGAAGCCTTAGGGAGAGAATCCCACCCATCCCTCTCTTAATCTCTCTTTTTCACTCCACTTTCTCTCTCCTCCACACCCAAATTCGAATTTTCTTCTCTCTCCTCCCTTCCCAACCACCTCCACTCCCCACCTACCCCATTTAAGCCTCTTCCCATTCCCCACAACCCTCATCAATACTCCTCCCCTTCCCAAGACCCCCTCCACCAATCCTCTCCTCACCATCCAACCCCCAACTACCCCTCCCACTTTCCCAAGCACCCTTCCCACTACCGCAAGCACCTATTACCTTCCGCACACACCTCTTCCCATCCCCCAAGACCAAAAATTAACCCCACCCTTAAACCTATTTTCAAATATCCTTTCCCTCTCTCCATTCCAACCAAATTCGCAGCCCCCACTCCCACCATCTGTTGCACCCCCTTCCAGACCTTATTCTCCCCCTCCCACACCTTAGAACACCCCCTCCAAGACCCCCTTACAACCAGAGGTCACTCCCACACTCAACCACCCCCATTTCCCCTCCCATATACCCCATTTCCCCCCATCATCTTCAACCTCCAGTTTTCAGTTCGCAGATAGAAGAAAAGTAGCATCTTGCAGAGGCGACCCCGACCACATCCTAATGAATCTGAAGGCGCAAGAGACATCCACGAAAGCGTCTACCTGTCTTCTCCGCAACAGAAGTGGTTTCGTCCTCTTCCGAGCTCGGTGCTGCCCAGGAGGCCCATTCTTCCACGACTGCGCAGATCTGTCCCTGCAGAGGTTCTGAGCCGGAGAAAAAGCTTCACCACGATGAACCCAGGAGGAACCAAGCCACGAGACCTTCTACAAAGTTCTTCTCCTTCTTGTCTACTTTCAGAATCAAGAAGCAGAATCCCGTTCGGCATCCGGTAGCAGAAGTTATCAATTTTCTTCCTCGGCATTGCGACTCTACTTCCCCACAGTCTACACCGACCTCTCCTCACTCTTCTGGATCCACGGATCGTCTCCGGCATTGTTTGGCATCCTCGTTTGTTCTTTTGCAAAGAGGACTCATCCATGGTTCCAACGGTTCTAACGGCACCTGATTCGGAGTTCGGGAGCAACCGGGGCAACCTCTTCTTCCTGCTGTTAGTAACCAGTTGCTGTCAGTCCGAGAGTCAGAGACCCTGTTCAAGCTCCTGCCCAGGCCAGCAGCGACCCCAGAAGAATTCGGAAAAATTCAGAGGCACTCCAGTTCCAGTAACGAAGATTTCCTCACTGGTTTCGCCCTCAGAAAAATTCCTGATCAAGTTCTGCAGCCATAGTACCGACTGTCTATCCATAATTGCCGAGAGAAGACAGATTCGGCATCTTCACTTCATCATCGTTTTAGCCCTAGTTTTCCCCACCCCGCTTGGCCGGCTGAAGGCCCCTCCCTGCGTGGAGGTAGTTTGATTGTAATCCATTAACCCCCACTTGAAGATCCCCCTCCTGCGAGTGGTGTAGTGTTATAATTTGTTTGGGCAGGTCAAGCTACACCGCCGCGGCGTGTGGGGATCCACTCGCCTCCCCGCTCGCCCTCGTCTCCGAGCGGGACCGGTTTCTTCAAACCGGTCGAGTGAGTGCTCCAAAACTTTGCTCTAACTCATGCTTGTTCTTTCAATATTAGTTCATAAACTCTACTGGCCGTGACGAGAGCCCGATCCTTAAGCTCATTTACTATAAGTGATCATCGTGGGAAGAGAGTGGAACCCGTGCCCTTTGGCACTTCGTCGGACCCTTGATTTGGGCAGCCATACCCTTGGGGAATCAAACCTTAGCCTTGCTGGCCCTCTACCAGCAAGGGCCCAGCCCACACAACCTCCCCCTTGGCATTGCCAAGTTACCCCGGGTCTTAGTGTGCATCGGGTGAGCGGTTGCCATTATCGGTCCATTTTGAATGCTTAATTGTGCTTGCTTGTTGAGTCCTAGGTTGTGTCACATCAGATATGCAACGCACTTGATATCCACCGAGAATCTGAAGGCCAAGCGTTTTATGAACGGGTTGAAGCTCCATTATATTAACCAGTTAGCACCATTGGATATTCAGACCTATGCAGAGATGGTGAGAAAAGCTCAAGTTCTTGAAGATACATTAGAGATGACCGAGAGGATTCGAGGAAAGAACCCTAAGAAAGAGCAAACCACTAGTTCTGGGAATTTCAAATCCAACAATGGCAAGAAGAGGCCCAATGGTGGGTCAAGTTTCTCACAGGATAAGAAGTCGAGGAACGATGATAAGAAGGCAGGTTCGGCTTCCCAGTCTAAGACCATTTGCAAGTTTTATGACTGGCCAGGTAACAAGATGGAGGAGTGTTGGCGTAAGTTAGGCACCTGTTTACGTTGCGGGAGTCGGGACCACCATATACCTGAGTGTCCCCTCTTGTTAGACCAAGCTACTCCGAATAAGCCACAAGGAGGCCAGAAGCGGCAGGGTAAGCTCCAAGCTCTACAGGAAACTGAGACTGAAACCAATGAGGAGGTTGGACTTGTTGAAGGTACACTTATTGTCTCTGATAAGCCATCATTTGTTCTATTTGATACCGGAGCAGCGCATTCTTTTATTTCTCAGAGTTTTGCTAAATCCTTAACTGTGAAACCAGTATTAATGAATTCTCTATTGGAAATTTCAACTCTTATTGGTTCGGGTTCAGTAATCCAATATTACTACCCTTCTAGCAAGATCCTGATTAATGGGTAGAATATGCCAGCTAATTTGGTTTGTATGGCAATGAAGGATTATGATGTAATCCTAGGAGCTGATTGGTTAGCTAGAAATGAGGCCAGTGTTCATTGTAGATCTAGTTCCGTGTCTTTTTCTGGACACCCCAAACTTTCTTTTGTTGGGGTTAGGCACTCTAAATCTGTGTCGCTCATTTCAACTCTTCGAGCTGAGAAGTTGATGAAGAAAGGATGTCAGGCTTTTCGAGCTTTGGTTTCTTTAACTAATAAGGAGTCTGAGATTAAGGATATCCCTATTGTCCGGGATTTTCCAAATGTCTTTTTGGAGGATTTACCATGACTTCCGCCTGAGAGAGAGGTAGTCTTTTCTATTGATCTGATGCCTGGCGCGTCTCCTGTTTCTAAAGCTCCGTATCGTATGTCTCCTGCGGAGTTGAGAGAATTAAAGAGGCAATTAATGGAGTTGCTCAAGAAGGTGTTTATTCGCCCTAGTACATCCCCGTGGGGAGCCCCCGTGTTGTTCGTACGAAAGAAGGATGGTTCATTGAGACTGTGCATTGACTACCGGCAATTGAACCAGCTTACTGTCAATAACAAGTATCCATTGTCAAGGATAGATGAACTATTCGATCAGATAGCGGGAGCATCATATTTCTCAAAAATTGATCTTCGATCGGGATACCATCAGCTGCGGATCAAGGATGAGGATATCTTTAAAACTGCCTTCCGTAGTAGGTACATGCATTTTGAATTTGTAGTAATACCTTTTGGACTGACGAATGCTCCTGTAGCTTTTATGTAGTTGATGAATAGTGTGTTTTGGCCCTACCTAGATCAGTGGGTCATGGTGTTTATTGATGATATTTTAATATACTCTAAGAGTGAAGAGGAGCATGTTGAGCACTTAAGGGTGGCATTGAAATTGTTAAAGGATCACCTGATGTACGCCAAGTTTAGTAAATGTGACTTCTGGATGTAAGAAGTGTCTTTTCTAGGACACATTATCACTAAGGAAGGAATCTCTGTTGACCCCTCGAAGGTGGAGGCATTGAGAGATTGGGATAGGCCTATGAATGTCACCAAAGTAAGAAGTTTTCTAGGCCAAGCATGTTACTATCGGAGATTCATTAAAGATTTCTCCAAGATTGCGGTACCCTTGACCAGATTGACTCGCAAGGAGAATCGGTTTGAGTGGTTGGAAGATTGTGAGCGGAGTTTCCAAACTTTGAAGGATTGTTTGACCACTGCCCCTATTTTGGCCTTGCCTTCTGGAGAAGGAAGATTCGAGGTCTACACGGATGCTTCGAGCATTGGCTTGGGTTGTGTACTTTTGCAGAATGGCAGGGTTATAGCTTATTTGATGGGGACATCCCCAGCCACTACATCTTTTTTGAGACTCCGGTTGCTCGCCATCGGCGCATCATCATCTCCATCACTTAATTTTGAGCGGTAGCATGTAATTTTCATTTTATTTGAGTCATAGATGTGTAATCTTTCTTTATTTAAGTCAGTTAATAGGTTAATGGGTCAGTTTGATAGTCAATTGGGCCCAACTAGTGGGCTAGGCCCAGGGGCGCCCCTCCCTTGGACTTGTCTTGTCATTAGTGCATTTGGTCAGGGTTAGTTTGGTCATATGAAATTATGTAAGTCTATAAATAGGCCACCACTCCCCTCATATGTAACAACCTTTGATGAATATTTGAATAGAAAAAAACCCCTTGTGAGAATTTTCTTCCCCTGGAGTGAGACTCTCCACATCCCCCCTCTCTCTCCCTCTTCTCTCTCTCTCTAGAGGGGTGCGCCCCTTTTCTCTCTCCTCCCCCTCCCACCTATTTTCTCTCTCTTCTCCCCTCATTCAAGAGGCTCCCTAACTCCCCACAACCCCTCTTCACTCCTTCCCAACCCCAAGGACTCTTCCACCAATTCTTGCTCCACCCTCCAACCACCAACCACCCACTCCCCTTCCCTAAGCACCTCTCTCATCTCCCAAGGGAGAATTCCCCACTCCCCAAGCACCCTTTCCCTTCCCCACACACCTCTTCCCATCCCCAAGGCCAGAAAGTAATCCCACCCTTAAACCCATTTTCAAATACGCCTTCCCTATCTCCCTCCCAACACCAAATTCGTAGCTCCCTCTCCCTCCACCTGCTAGCCCCACTTCCAGCGCCTATTCTCCCCCTCTCACACCTTGGTTCGACCCCCCATTGACCCCCTCACAGCCAGGGGTCGCCCCCACACTCATCCACCCCCATTTCGCCCCCTCCTACTCCATCTCCCATCGGCCAGTTGCAGATCCTACCTCGGTCCGCAGGCAGCAGAGAAGTGCCCAGTTGCAGAGCCTGCCACGTCTTGGTCCTGGAGCTCCTGGAAGCACAAAAGGCAACGTTGGAAGCGTCTCCCAGTCCTCTTCGTAACGGTGGTTGTCTCGTCCCGATCCGAGTTTATAGCTACCCGGAGGAGCCAGCTTCGACAGACTGCTCTTCTTCCTCCTGACAGTCAACCTAAAGCCACTTGAAGAGACTGCCACGGCCATCCTCTTGATGATCTGGAGGCAGGGTTTGGATGACTTCTTCTACGACGAGTCTACTTCCGGGAACAAGAAGCGGAACCCCGTTCGGCATCCAGAGCTAAGAGTTATCATTTCTCTCCCTCAGGTGCGCTGTTCTGTCCACTCTGGGACTGAATAGACACCGGATCACTTTTTGGGCTGTCATTGTCTACTCCGACATTTTCCAGTATCCCCGTAGAATCATTTTGAAGAGGACTTGACAACAAATCCAACGACACCAGCCACTCTTGAATCGGAGTTCAGGAGCGCCCGTGGTGACCACTTCTTTCTGCTGCATTGGTGCTGAGACAGTCGGAACCAGAGAACAGAGTCTCTGCTCACGGCCCCGCCCCGGCCAACGCCGGCCACCAGAATTCCTACCAAAATTCAGACGTCCTCCTGGGCCAACCCAGGAGGTTTTGCCACTAGTCTCGTTGACAACGGAGCTCGGGAGCAGCCACAGCGACAACAACATCGCCCCTCTGTCCCCTGTTCCAGAGAGAGGGCAGAACCGACATCCGCCGTCCGTTTAGTTTCTAGTTCAGCTCTCCCCTCCCCCGCCTATCCAGTTTACAGGCCCTCCCTGCGTGGAGGTAGTGTTTGACTATATCACATTATCCCCAACCCCTTGTCCAACCCTCCTGCGTGAGGAGTAGTGGTGTACTTTATAAATTTTTAGGTCAAGCGGCATCGACGCGGTGTGCGGGTACGTACCCATGCCTCCCCGCTTGCACTCGTCTTCGGCCGAGATCGGTGTTCTCACACCGATCAAGTGAGCTTCGGGACACATCCCTCGTTGGTTTACTATTGCTTATTTTGTATTGTCTTTTAGCTCCGTCGGACGGTAAGTGAGCACCCGATCCAAATTTCCCACCAATTGAGTGGCCACCGCGGAGTGAGGCGAGAACGACCCTACAACCCATGCCTTTGGCATGCTGTCCGCCCACAAAATTGGGTATCCCAGCCCCTTAGGGGGTCAGCCATAGCGAAGCCAAGCCTTGGAACATCAAGGTCCCACTTTGGACCCTCCCCACCATCGCCAATTTGCCCACGGGCAAAAGTGACCACTACGCGAGTGAGCCCGCCCGAGTAATTTCGCCGTCAAAGTTACTTGCTTGTGAGTGATAGGTCCAAGGTACATTGCCTTGTGGCTATCACCCCAAGGTGGTGTCACATCAAGTGGAATCAGAGTAAGTTTTAGACTTGTCTCTACAAGTCTAGTCCTAGGGCGCATATGCATTTCAAGTCACCCGGTACCTCTCCCTTGCCCACTAGAATGGCCACTTCACACCCGTCATACCCAGCCCCATCACCTTTACCAAGAGGCACTAATCCTCATGGAAGGTCCGCAGCCAACAAAGTGGGCGGCATCTTAGAAGCCCTGCCTAATCTCTTTGATCGGCTTGAAGACATCACGTTCCGACTCGACCGACTTGAGGGTAATGGTTGTGCACCTAGAGTGAATGAGAGTGACCTTTGGGAAAATCTAGAAACCCTCTTTTTGGAACACTTGAAAGCCAAAACCCCCGCCTTTGATGGATCCTACAGCCCAAGCCTTTATCTAGATTGGGAGGTTTCCATGGACCAATTCTTCAAAAGGTGCCCCTTGAACAAAGGATGGAGAATGAGGCTAGCCAAGGCGCACCTCTCCAAACGAGCTAGAAGTCATTGGTTAGTTGTGGAGGGTTTAAGGAGGATCTGCGGGGAGGCCCCGATTAGCACTTGGGAAGAGATGAAGACCGAACTTAGGAAAACCTACACTTCTCGACCCTCTCCTTCCTACTCGGAGAATCACCACCCGAGGAGCACTCCCACTTCCCCTCCATAATCGGCCGATCCCAAGGGCAACAGACCCCCAACCAACCCGGTTTCCCCCATGATGGCCACCACCCCCAACCCAAAATCTCCCACCAAACCCATACCCCACAAGCCCCCTTGGTCTCCACCACTACCCCTCCAGCATCCCCTAAAAGGGACACGCCCCCTAAGACCAACCAAACAAACCCTCCTCACCCAACCCATCACCCACTTCCTACCCCAACTCTACCATGTCCTTGGCCTCCACTACTTCCCCTCCCTATCCTAACTCAAACCTCCCTTTACCCACCACCCCGGGTGCACCATGCGCCGACCATCATCACCCCTCCCACAAAAGTCCTTCCCATCCCCTTGGTAGAGGAGACCGTCTCCCCCACCCCACATATCTCGGACCTTCAAGAGCCACAACCCATCACACATGGCACCATAGTCATAGATGGACCCTTGGCTAGATGGCTAAGGGAGAGACCAACGCACCCCATCACATCCTATGTCTACCCTCCCATGGAGCTAAACCTCCCCATAGTACCCTTCTCCACCTATCGCACCACCATCCAATCATCTTACCAAGTGAAAACTTTAGGGGACCTCCTCAAGGGTTAGCTTGGCAAATGGAGTTGACTGGCATGTTGACCACAGTGACTGACCGACCAAGGAGCCTTGACCTATTACACCTATGTGTCAGGTCTATCACCTCAATGTGCACCATAGGTTTCTACACTAGCGACCTTCTTCTATTCCTCCCCACACCCGATGAACCCGACCGTATCCTTGAATTAGAGTTCCTAATATCGGTAGAAAGCCAAGCCATCCCCTCATGGCCAACCCACCTACCAATAACTTCGGCCCAATTATGTCATTAGAGGAGGAAGACCCACCACCATATTATAATGACCTTGAGGTTGATAAGATGGATTTAGAGCTCCTTTTACATGGGTACACTTATGCTGATCCCTTTGATCCCAACCTATGGAAGCCTAGATACCCTTGCGACCCACCCACCTCACTCACCACCCACCTTTTCCTACCCTCACCAACCATGCTGGACTAAGTCCATCTCTCCGAAGACTCGGGTTACACCATGGGAGCCATGACTTTGGGCAATATACACTTAGGGATTGAGGAAGTGCCCCACTCCATGCTATCCACCTTCCATGATCCCTTCGACCCTTTCGAGTGGAAGTCCAAAGGCCACCCTACACCCATGCACATGAAAATCATCTTTGGGATAGGAATGCATGTGCCTAGGCATACCGCACCACATGGCATGATTCAAAAGTCGGGTCCATTCATTCATATCACCCACATGTCAAGTAGGAAGCATGAGTGGTCCATATTCGGATGTAATGGTCCACCTTCATTCATCATGAGTCTTAATCATGAAAGGAGCATATATGGATGTCCGGGTCCCCCGACATTTGTCACACCCATGCATGATAGGTTCATCTATGGATGCCCCGGCCCTCCTAAGTCTGTCAAAATCTTCATGGCATCAAAGTATGATTGGTCTACATTTGGCTGCCCCGGTCCACGTTTGCACACCATACTTTTCCCACCAACACCGCATCGTAGTGCATGGCATACGCATTCACGCAAGCATCTAGCAACGAGCGGTGAGGATCACAAAGAGCGGGCAACAGATCGTAAGTGCTACTTGGGATTTCAAGTAGACAACTTGGTAATGGTGACATTGGAGTGGCTCTACCCTAGGGCTATCTCCAAACCGAGGGCACAAGGACTTTGATCTTCCCGAGTTCTGAGTGGCATTGGCAAACATGCTTTTGGTCTGAACTTACCAAAGGATTTGGGATACACCTGACTTTTCGTGTGGCGGGTCTAGCACCCTATGAGGGCCCCGCGGTGGAACCTAGTAAGCATCTCGAGCCTACACTTACCTTTGTGAGTGACACCACCGAAGAGCCTCCACATATCAGCCCGAGGGCCCGACGTGAGCTCATGGAGGTGATACTAGATAAGCAAGGTACCATCGCCAGGAAGAGGGTGTGCCTGCGCTATCCTGAGAAGTGGAAGAGCCATCCCTCGGCTATAGACGCAGGGTTGAGCTGGGAAGACGTTCTTCGCCCGGATCCGCTTTGGTGTACTGCTACCCCGGTGGATCCACACTCGACGGGGTCGAGTTCTCCCCACCCCGGGGGTATGATGGGGGACATCCCCAGTCACTCCATATTTTTTGAGACTCCGGTTGCTCGCCATCGGCGCATCATCATCTCCATCACTTAATTTTGAGCGGTAGCATGTAATTTTCATTTTATTTGAGTCATAGATGTGTAATCTTTCTTTATTTGAGTCAGTTAATAGGTTAATGGGTCAGTTTGATAGTCAATTGGGCCCAACTAGTGGGCTAGGCCCAGGGGCGCCCCTCCCTTGGACTTGTCTTGTCATTAGTGGATTTGGTCAGGGTTAGTTTGGTCATATGGAATTATGTAAGCCTATAAATAGGCCCCCACTCCCCTCATATGTAACAACCTTTGATGAATATTTGAATGGAAAGAAACCCTGTGTGAGAATTTTCTTCCCCTGGAGTGAGACTCTCCACAACCCCCCCTCTCTCTCTCTTCTCTCTGTGCGCCCCTTTTCTCTCTCCTCCCCCTCCTACCTATTTTCTCTCTCTTCTCCCCTCATTCAAGAGGCTCCCCAACTCCCCACAGCCCCTCTTCACTCCTTCCCAACCCCAAGGACTCTTCCACCAATCCTTGCTCCACCCTCCAACCACCAACCACCCACTCCCCTTCCCCAAGCACCTCTCTCATCTGCCAAGGGAGAATTCCCCACTCCCCAAGCACCCTTTCCCTTCCCCGCACACCTCTTCCCATCCCCAAGGCCAGAAATTAATCCCACCCTTAAACCCAATTTCAAATACTCCTTCCCTATCTCCCTCCCAACACCAAATTCGCAGCTCCCTCTCCCTCCACCTGCTAGACCCCCTTCCAGCCCTTATTCTCCCCTTCTCACACCTTGGTTCAACCCCCCCTTGACCCCCTCACAGCCAGGGGTCACCCCCACACTCATCCACCCCCATTTCGCCCCCTCCTACTCCATCTCCCATCGGCCAGTTACAGACCCTACCTCGGTCCGTAGGCAGTAGAGGAGTGCCCAGTTGCAAAGCCTGCCATTTCTTTGTCCTAGAGCTCCTAGAAGCACAAAAGGCACCGTTGGAAGCGTCTCCCAGTCCTCTTCACAATGGTGGGGGTCTCATCCCGATCCGAGTTCGTAGCTGTCTGGAGGAGCCATCTTCGCCGGACTGCACTTCTTCCTCCTGACAGTCAACCTGAAGCCACTTGCAGAGACTGGCATGACCATCCGCTTGAGGATATGGAGGTAGGGCTTGACTGAGTTCTTTTACGACGAGTCTACTTCCGGGAACAAGAAGCAGAACCCCGTTCGGCATCTAGAGCTAAGAGTTATCAATTTTCTCCCTCGGGTGCGCAGTTCTGTCCACTCTGGGACTGAATAGACACCCGATCACTGTTTGGGTTGTCGTTGTCTACTCCGACATTTTCCAGCATCCCCGTGGGAATCATTTCAAAGAGGACTCGGCAATGAATCCAAAGACACCAGCCACGCTTGAATCAGAGTTCGAGAGCACCCGTGGTGACCACTTCTTTCTGCTGTATTGGTGCTGAGACAGTCGGAACTAGAGAACATAGTCTCTACTCACGGCCCCGCCCCGACCAACGCTGGCCACCAGAATTCCTACCAAAATTCAGACGTCCTCTTGGGCCAACCCAGGAGGTTTTGCCACTAGTCTCGTTGACAACGGAGCTCGGGAGCGGCCACAGCGACAACAACATCGCCCCTCTGTCCCCTGTTCGAGAGAGCGGGCAGAACCGACATCCGCCGTCCGTTTAGTTTCTAGTTCAGCTCTCCCCTCCCCCGTCTGGCCGGCTTACAGCCCCTCCCTGCGTGGAGGTAGTGTTTGACTGTATCACATTTGTAAGATCCCAGAATTTTTATAAATTATTTTTGGTATATTTAATTATTTTGTGGAATTTTAAAGACCTAAAATGGATTAATAAATAAATGTTAAATTTATAATTCATTATAAGGCCCAATTATATTAAATAATTAACCTAGCATATTTAAATAAAATCCAAAAGGGTTAAGGACCAAGCCCATTAAGTTTGGCCCATATTCTAGAAGGTTATTTAGCCTATTTACGTATTTTAAGGATAAATACCATTTTTATGGATAATGATATGGATAATTAACAAAAGATTTTGATTTATGTTGAAACTCTGTACACGTTAGGTGTAACGGTCTATCGGGCGACCGCTACAGACATGTAACGCACCAGTCCTGATGCGTTACACTCTTTAAATTCCGTGAAGTGAAGAACAAGCCAAAAGATTGGATTTTTGCTAAGCTTATCTCTTAGGGATCAAGATGGGAAGACTAATAGAGGTGCTAAGGACTCTTAGAAGTTGATCTAAGCTTTAACAAGGACTCTAGAATCGATCTAATCCTCAAATCCTAGCCAAAACCCTATAAATAGGACCTAGTTCTGAACTCAGCGACCCTTACTTTTGGCTCGTGAAGAATCAAGGTAATGAGTCATAATTTCGGGTAAGTTCTTTAGAAGATTTTGTTTAGTATACTCTAGACTAATAGCTCTCCAAATTTCATGTTAGGAGATCAAGCAACCAAGGAGATTGAAGCTTCTAAAGTTGCTGGATCGACCATAGTAACTCAGGATTCAGAGCAAAGGACCCCTGAAGATAAAGAGATTAGGACGTGTAAACGAGGTAATTAGAATTCAATCCTTTAGAACTTTTTGATTAGTTTCATATTCTTACCCTCAAAATTTCACATCTTTAAGACAAGAGGTTGGAGACATAGAGCAGCAGGAAGTTGCTGGAAAATCGCTGGGAAAGGAGAGCTAGGGCTCGATTTTCAGATTCAAATTAAAAGCTTAAAACATAGTTAAGAGGTAAGTTATCCCATGATTGGCAAAAACATCTTGTTAGGGATAAAAGCCCTCTGGTTTTGATTGATTTCATGCATCATGAATCATGAATTCCATGTTTTAGTGGGTTCATGCATACATACATATCCTTAGCCCTAATCAAAGATCAAAGATATTATCTTATCTATTCACTAAAACCCATGCATATAGTTGGCCATACTTCGTTTATCATGCCTAGAATAATTGTAGTATTTTGATTTCCAGGCATGTTATGTTTTCATAAACGTTTTCTTTATTTTATTGCCAGCAGACGATTTGACGCATCAAGGTAAGACCGTCACAATGATATAACGGCCTTATGATAAGCCGTCACACCTTCTTTGGTGTTTGAAGTTCTGTTGTCTCGGACGCACCATCGATGGAGCGTTACATTAATGTAACGGCCTCACGATGAATCGTCACAGTCACTATGACGCACCCATTCTAGACAGTCAGGGTAATTGTAGATAGAATGAGAAACTAGTTAATTTAACTTATAAATAAGTCTAGTTATCTAAGTTTTGACCTAATTTCATGTCTTTAAGATTATTTACTGATTCATGATAGAAATTGCATAATTTAGGTATCTTAAGTTATTTTAAGTTATGATAATTTCATGTGCCAAAATTCTATAGTTTTGTATCTAAATCATGATTTTCCAAAGATGTATTGACGGAGTTTTATCATGATTTCCTATTGTTACACATTCTCTTTATCAATAGAGTCATTTCTTTAAGTACATGGCACATATTCCGGTATGTTATCTATTAGTTCACTTTGCACTATAGGAACATTATTCTTGGACATGAGGACCTCTCTATTGGATATTCCTTCCAATGGACTAGGAAATCTTGTTTCAAGGCCTCCGTAATTCTCTGCGAGCCTGGGATTCTCACTAGGACGTCGAGTTGGTTGTACCATTAAAACCCAATTGATTAGAAAGCACTATCGATGTTTTCTGGTTCTAGCAATGTAACGGACCTATATTGGACCGTCAGGCCCATATAACGGCTCAATATACAACCGTCACATTTAAGTGAGTCCAATTATTGTTTCTGGATTCAGTCGTTATAACGGATCAAGGCTCGACCGTCACGTGAACATAACGGCCCAGTACAAGACCGTCACAATGCTTGATCTAGTTAACCTGAGGTTTGACCCAAGGGTTGATATTCTAAGGTTCCTAGATGGCTTGATAATGGTCTAGGACTTATCATATTGATCAAGAAACTTAATATAATGAATGAAAGCTAAAGAAATGTACCGTTATGCTGTCGATTTGTTTCCATAAGCATAACATTGTCTTAATTCATTCTTGATCTCTCATATTCTAAAATTTAAGCATTCATTCAATTGAATTATTGTTATCATGAACTTGTTAAACTTGTTACATTCGTGGCCATACTTTATTGTTATACTCATGGAAGTAGCTTGATTTATACGTGAAGATACAGTTCAGGCGCTGATTGTGTCCAAGGGCTCTATGCTGGTCCCCTCGGCTGATTGCCGGAAACATATTATTATAAACCATGGGATATGATGCTACTGGCGTCGCATTGCGCTGGGAGTACTTTCTTTATAAATAAGTGAAATCCATGAGCACTCGTGAAAATCTAGTGAATTGCTACATGATTGACGTTCTCGTGCGTAACCTTTATGGTTATGAAAGTGAAAAGTGAAAGTGCATTCTCGTTACATTCTTGTTCATGAAAGGCCATGCTACATTCTTGATCATACTTGTTATATTCTTGCTAGTTCATTCTTGCTCTCATTCTATCTTATATGATCATCTTGTTACTTTGGTTTAATCGCGTGATTGATCGCATTCACATGATTTTATCTTATTTCTTTAGAGTTAAAATGTTAATCACTTTAATAGTGTTAATCATGTTGATGCGAAGATACCTACTGGGCAAGTGTGCTCATTACCTAATTTCAATCTTTTTCAGGAGATGGAAGCGATACGAATTCGGATTCGGGTTATACAAGTAGCGGGTCTGAGAGCGAATGAAAGTCATATCAAATTGAGAGTGAAGACTTAGGAAGTCAATCTTGTCTAGATTGAGTCTATGTAATTTTCCTATTTCTTAAGTCTGATGGATTGGAAGAAGATAAGAGCCATTGTATTTGAATATTTGATTATCAATGAAATAAAGTTGGAGTTTGACTAAATTATTGTGCAATTGCATTTATGTGTGTGATTGTCTTGCGCTCTGATTATTCTTACTTGCAAGAGGCTTACCATGCCGGCTGTTCACGTTCCTTGAGCGAGTCTTCCGCTGTCATAAAGGCTCGGGGCGTGACAGTTAAGTTGGTATCAGAGCAGACTTAAGGAGAAGAGTTATGTCATAGGATAAGTCCAAGGTTTAAGGACCCCTACCGGTGAACTAAGGAAGAAACTTCCACACCCACGTGAGGATTGGGTAGAGCCCGGGATGAGATAGTTATATAGAAATTATCTTAGGATAAATCTTGTCGACTCTAAATAACTAAAATATCCATGATTCTCAAGTACCTTGATTCTCGATGGCTCATCGTATAAACTGGGACGAGATGCAGCAAACTGTTACGGGACTTACTCAAGCCCTACAAACAGTGGCCCAAGCCGGTGGAAGGGCTGGCGCGGGTAACTTGCACTAATTTCTGAAGTTTAAATCCTCCACGATTCTCTGGATCTTCTAACCTGGATGAAGCGGAAAATTGGATTGACGAAATGAATCAAATATTCAATGTTATGCAATGCACCAACCAGGAGAAAGTTTGACTTGTCACGTTCCAACTCAACAAGGATGCTCGTACATGGTGGAAATCCATTCCGGCACCACCTGCAGATGCACCTCATACATGGGAGGGTTTTCTTAGACTTTTTCGAGTCAAGTACTTTTCCGAGCATGTAAAGGAGAGAAAAGCTATGAAATTTACCTCCTTAAAACAAGGCGCGATGTTTGTGGCAGAATATGAATTACAATTCTCTCGACTAGCACCGTATGCTTCTCACTTGATAAGCACTGATTTATTGAAAGCCAACCGATTTATGGATGGTTTAAGACCCAGATTTATCCAACAACTTGGAACCTAGAATATCTGCACCTATACTGAGATGGTTCAAAGAGCGCATCTATGTGAAAGAACCATGGAGAAGGTGGAGAGGCTCCGAGGAGAGAGGTCAAGCCGAAAACATGATAGGCAAGAATAGAAAGAAGTGGATGAGGATGAAAATCGTCACATTAAGAGGTTCCGTAATGGGAACGGTAATGGAAAAAGAAATGGAAATGGAAATGGAAAGAACGAGAAAGTTAAAGAAGAGAAGGAGCAAGCCGTGGCACCTTGCTCATTTTGTGAAAAGTTTGGGCACTCGGCAGAACAATGTTGGAAGCGTCTCGGCGCTTGTATCAAATGTGGAAGCCGGGAACATCGCTTTCCCCTATGTCCTTTCATCAATGGACAATTATCAAGGGATAACAACAGACACGGGAAGCAAGGTCGATTAAATGCCATTCTAGACGAGGGAGGTGAGATGATAAAAGGTACTCTCTTAACCCATTCTCCTTACGTTAAATCTTAATACATTAAAATATGTACACTCTCCATAAAAACTCATATATTGAATTTGGGGACCAAATTCTCTTAAGTGGGGGAGGGTGTAAGACCCCAAAATTTTTATAAATTATTTTTGGTATATTTAATTATTTTCTGGGAATTTTAAAGATCTAAAATGGATTAATAAATAAATGTTGAGTTTATAAGTCATTATAAGGCCCAATTGTGTTAAATAGTTAACCTAGCCTATTTAAATAAAATCCAAAAGGGTTAAGGACCAAGCCCATTAAGTTTGGCCCATATTCTAGAAGGTTATTTAGCCTATTTACGTATTTTAAGGATAAATACCATTTTTATGGATAATGATATGGAAAATTAACAAAAGAGTTTGATTTATGTTGAAACTCTGTACACATTGGGTGTAACGGTCTATCGGGCGACCGCTACAGACATGTAACGCACCAGTCCTGATGCGTTACACTCTGTAAATTCCGTGAAGTGAAGAACAAGCCAAAAGATTAGATTTTTGCTAAGCTTATCTCTTAGGGATCGAGATGGGAAGACTAATAGAGGTGTTAAGGACTCTTAGAGGTTGATCTAAGCTTTAACAAGGACTCTAGAATCGATCTAATCCTCAAACCCTAGCCAAAACCCTATAAATAGGACCTAGTTCTGAACTCAGCGACCCTTACTTTTGGCTCGTGAAGAATCAAGGTAATGAGTCATAATTTCAGGTAAGTTCTTTAGAAGATTTTGTTTAGTATACTTTAGACTAATAGTTCTCTAAATTTCATGTTAGGAGATCAAGCAACCAAGGAGATTGAAGCTTCCAAAGTTGCTGGTTCGACCATAGTAACTCAGGATTTAGAGCAAAGGACCCCTGAAGATCAAGAGATTAGGACGTCTAAACGAGGTAATTAGAATTCAATCCTTTAGAACTTTTTGATCACCTTAGTTTCATATTCTTACCCTCAAAATTTCACATCTTTAGGACAAGAGGTTGGAGAGATAGAGCAGTAGGAAGTTGCTGGAAAATCGCTGGGAAAGGAGAGCTAGGGCTCGATTTTCAGATTCAAATTAAAAGCTTAAAGCCTAGTTAAGAGGTAGGTTATCTCATGATTAGAAAAAACATCTTGTTAGAGATAAAAGCCCTCTGGTTTTGATTGATTTCATGCATCATGAATTCCATGTTTTAGTGGGTTCATACATACATACATATCCTTAGCCCTAATCAAAGATCAAAGATATTATCTTATCTATTCACTAAAACCCATGCATGTAGTTGGACATACTTCGTTTATCATGCCTAGAAGAATTGTAGTATTTTGATTTCCAGGCATGTTATATTTTCATAAACTTTTTCTTTATTTTACTGTCAGCAGACGATCTGACGCATCAAGGTAAGACCGTCACAATGATATAACGGCCTTACGATAAGCCGTCACACCTTCTTTGGTGTTTGAAGTTCTGTTGTCTCTGACGCACCATCGATGGAGTGTTACATTACTGTAATGGCCTCACGATAAACCGTCACAGTCACTATGACGCACCCATTCTAGACGGTCAGGGTAACTGTAGACAGAATGGGAAACTAGTTATTTTAACTTATAAATAAGTCTAGTTAACTAAGTTTTGACCTGATTTCATGTCTTTAAGATTATTTACTGATTCATGATAGAAATTGCATAATTTAGGTATCTAAAGTTATTTTAAGTTATGTTAATTTCATGTGCCAAAATTCTATAGTTTTGTATCTAAATCATGTTTTTTCAAAGATGTATTGACGGAGTTTTATCATGATTTCCTATTGTTACACATCCTCTCTATCAATAGAGGTATTTCTTTAAGTACATGGCACATATTCCGGTATGTTGTCCATTAGTTCACTTTACACTATAGGAACATTATTCTTGGACATGAGGACCTCTCTATTGGATATTCCCTCCAACGGACTAGGAAATCTTGTTTCAAGGCCTCCGTAATTCTCTGCGAGCCTGGGATTCCCACTAGGACGCCGAGTTGGTTGTACCATTAAAACCCAATCGATTAGAAAGCACTATCGATGTTTTCTGGTTCTAGCAGTGTAACGAACCTATATTGGACCGTCAGGCCCATATAACGGCCCAATATACAACCGTCACATTTAATTGAGTCCAATTATTGTTTTTGGATTCAAGTCGTTATAACGGATCAAGGCTCGACCGTCACGTGAACGTAACGGCCCAGTACAAGACCGTCACAATGCTTGAGCTAGTTAACTCGAGGTTTGACCCAAGGGTTGATATTCTAAGGTTCCTAAATGACTTGATAATGGTCTAGGACTTATCATATTGATCAAGAAACTTAATATAATGAATATAAGTTAAAGAAATGTACCGTTATGCTGCCGATTTGTTTCCATAAGCATAACATTATCTTAATTCATTCTTGATCTCTCATATTCTAAAATTTAAGCATTCATTCAATTGAATTATTGTTATCATGAACTTGTTGAACTTGTTACATTCATGGCCATACTTTATTATTACACTCATGGAAGTAGCTTGATTTATACGTGAAGATGTAGTTCAGGCGCTGATTGTGTCCTAGGGCTCTATGCTAGTCCCCTCGGCTGATTGTCGGAAACATACTATTATAAACCATGGGGTATGATGCTACTGGCGTCGCATTGCGTTGGGAGTACTTTCTTTATAAATAATTGAAATCCATGAGCACTCGTGAAAATCTAGTGAATTGCTACATGATTGACGTTCTCATGCGTAACCTTTATGGTTATGAAAGTGAAAAGTGAAAGTGCATTCTCGTTATATTCTTGTTCATGAAAGGCCATGCTACATTCTTGATCATACTTGTTACATTCTTGCTAGTTCATTCTTGCTCTCATTCTATCTTATATGATCATCTTGTTACTTTGGTTTAATCGCGTGATTGATCGCATTCGCATGATTTTAGCTTATTTCTTTAGAGCTAAAATGTTAATCACTTTAATAGTGTTAATCATGTTGATGCGAAGATACCTACTGGGCAAGTGTGTTTATTACCTATTTTTAATCTTTTTCAGGAGATGGAAGTGATACGAATTCAGATTCGGGTTATACAAGTAGCGGGTCTGAGAGCGAATGAAAGTCATATCAAATTGAGAGTGAAGACTTAGGAAGTCAATCTTGTCTAGATTGAGTCTATGTAATTTTTCTATTTCTTAAGTCTGATGGATTAGATGAAGATAAGAGTCATTATATTTGAATATTTGATTATCAATGAAATAAAGTTGGAGTTTGACTAAATTATTGTGCAATTGCATTTATGTGTGTGATTGTCTTGCACTCTGATTATTTTCGCTTGCAAGAGGCTTACCATGCCGGCTGTTCACGTTCCTCGAGTGAGTCTTCTGCTATCATAAAGGCTCGGGGTGTGACAACATTATCCCCAACCCCTTGTCCAACCCTCATGCTCGAGGAGTAGTGGTGTACTTTATAAATTTTCAGGTCAAGCGGCATCGACGCGGCTTGCGGGTGCGTACCCACGCCTCCTCGCTCACCCTCGTCTTCGGTCGGGATCGGTGTTCTCACACCGATCAGGTGAGCTCCGGGACACATCCCTCGCTGGTTTACTATTGCTTATTTAGTATTGTCTTTTAGCTCCGTCGGACGGTAAGTGAGCGCTCGATCTAAATTTCCTACCAATTGAGTGGCCACCGCGGAGTGAGGCGAGAACGACCCTACAACCCACGCCTTTGGTGTGCTGGCCGCCCATAAAATTGGGTATCCCATCGCTTTAGTTTAGGGGGTCAGCTATAGCAGAGCCAAGCCTCGGAACGTCAAGGTCCCACTTTGGACCCTCCCCATCATCGCCAATTTGCCCACGGGCAATAGTGACCGCTACGCGAGTGAGCCCGCCCGAGTAATTTCACCGTCAAAGTTGCTTGCTTGCGAGTCATAGGTCCAAGGTGCATTGGCCTTGTGGCTATCACCCCAAGGTGGTGTCACATCATTATTCCTGGAGGTAATCGAGGAAGCATGAAGAGAATTATCCCGTCCATGACTTAGAACTTGCTACAGTAGTGTTTGCCCTGAAAATTTGGAGGCACTATTTATCTAGAGAGGCTTGTATCGTGTTCTCTGATCATAAGAGCCTTAAATACCTATTTTCTCATAAGGAACTTAATATGAGGCAAAGAAGGTGGCTCGAGTATTTGAAGGATTTCGATTTCTTTATCGAGTACCATCCTGGAAAAGGTAATGTGGTGGCTGACGCTTTAAGCCGCAAGCCGATAGCAAGATTGTCGAGTCTCATGTTGCAAGAGTGGGGACTGCTGGAACAGTTGGCTAGTTTAGATCTCAATGTTAGCAAAGATCAAGTCATGATCACTCAGTTTCAGCTTCGTCCATAATTATTGATGGAACTCAAGTCCCTGTAAGGAAATGACCCTATGTTGGTAAAAAATAAGGAAAGTCTAAAGAATAGACCAGATTATATGTTAGCCGATGACGGCAGGTTATTGTTTCGAGGGAGAACGTGCGTTCCTGATGTGACTGAAGTAAAAGGCAATATGTTAGAAGAAGCACATAGGTCCAAGTATACTATTTACCCTTGAGGTACTAAGATGTACCGGGATTTAAAAAGGACCTTTTGGTGGCCGAGCATGAAAAAGGAAGTGGCTGAATTTGTGAGTATATGCTTGGTATGTCAGCAAGTAAAGGCTGAACATTTCAGACCCGCATGGAAGTTAAAGTCGCTCGATATATCACAATGGAAGTGGGAAAGTGTCGGCTTAGATTTTATCATGGGTCTACCTAGAACTCGTGGTGGATTTGATGCAATATGGGTCATTGTTGATAGACTGACTAAGTTTGCTCATTTCTTATCCATTAAGTCTAAATGGACAGTTGATGTTTTGGCTGCCCTATATATGAAGGAACTTGTAAGACTGCATGGATTACCGGTAAGCATTGATATGTGTCAGATAGAGACCCCCGATTTATTTCGCATTTTTGGAAAGGACTGCAAGAGTCCTTGGGAACCCGTCTGAGTTTCAACACTGCCTTTCATCCTCAGACAGACGGGCAGATGGAAAGAACTAACAAGATAGTTGAAGATATGCTAAGAGCTTGCATGATTGATTTTGGAGGTAGTTGGCATAAGCACTTAGCTTTGATTTAGTTCGCCTACAATAACAGTTACCAATCCAGTATCGAGATGGCTCCGTTCGAGGCACTTTATGGGAGAAGTTGCCGATCACCATTGTGTTGGGATGAGGTTGGAGAGAAGCAATGGCTGGGAACGAATCTCATTTCGAAATCATCCAAGAACATCCGTATTATCTGAGATCGTCTACAAGTGGCACAATCGAGAGAGAAAAGTTATGCTGATAGCCGAAGAAGGGCCTTGGAGTTTCAAGTAGGTGAGCATGTATTCTTGAAGGTTTCGCCTATGAGAGGAATTCGAAGGTTTGGCATTCGTGGCAAGCTAAGTCCAAGATACATTGGCCCATTTGAAATTTTAGAGAGAATTGGAGAAGTTGCTTACAGATTAGCTTTACCACCTCAATTATCTGGAGTACACAATATTTTTCATGTATCAATGTTATAGAAATATGTATACGACCCCACTCACATCATTCAACATGCAGATCTGGAATTGAAAGAAGATTTGACTTATGAGGAAAAGCCCATAAAGATTTTGGATCGGAAGGACCAACAACTCAGGAATCGTTCCATACCTATGGTCAAAGTTCAATGGAGCCAACGAGGAACCGAATAAGCTACTTGGGAGTCCGAAGATGTTATCTGAAGGTAATACCCTGATTTATTCTAAGGTCAGTTATCTCACTATCCCCATTTCAAGAAGTGTAGTGAATTTGGAGGACCAAATTCCTTAAAGTGGTGGAGGGTGTAGCACCCCGAGAATGTTTTTTTCAAAATTTCTATTTATTTTTATTTATTAAATTAAAAGTCCTTTTTTGGCTAAAATTCAACTAATTCATAAAAATCTGGAAAAATGATAATCACGTAGAGGATGAACCATGTAGGCTATCTGTCTTCTGAGGTAAACCCTAATTTAAATTTTAATCAAGCCAAATTAAGGTTTTAAGGCTAAAAATCAGACCTTAGAGTATCTAGACTTTGGATTGCCAAATTAGAGCCCAAATCGTGATCGTTTGAGCCCAAACCAAGCCCAATAGGTCGGCCTTTGGGAGTGGCCCCAAAGCCCTCTCATTCCTCGTGCTAAACCTAACCCTAAAATTCGAATATGGTGGCGAATGGCGACGCACGACTTGGTCAAATGCGAATCTCGCGTGACCGCGGGTGTGGGACTCTATCTTCTCGATCGATCCTCCTAGAAATCAATTTATCCTATAAAACCGACCCTAGCCCGACCTAGTATCGACGTTTGGTAGCTGCGGCCAGCGAGGAGCTCGAGCAGGAGAGGATTCGGTGAGGTTTTGGAGAGTTCTCGGTGCGAGCGTGATAGTTGTCGTCCCCTCTTCTTCCTTGATTAAGGTAGGCAATCGTAGTCCAAACCCATTATAAAATATACCATTCGAAGCATCTCTCAGTCCTTTTTCGATCCATACCAAAAGCTATAAATTTCATTCTGTGTAGAGGTCGTATTCATGATTTTAGTATAAGCATGTCGAATTAGGGTTCTGTTCCCAATAGCTTCCTTTCATTATTTAAATTGAGATTGTATAGCAGGCTAAAGATAAATTAATCATGCCTATTTGTGTGGATTTTTATGCTCTTTCTATTGCTTCCATTTTGCCCAAATTTCGTTTAGTGTATTGTTCAAATTTAGCATCGTAAGTAGCGTCTATCAAGGATCGCCGGAGACCGGGTGTGTCCACCTGTTAGCGGTCGTGATAGGAATCGCCAGGGTCCCTAGCGGTCGAACGATAGACCATTTTCCCCTATTTTCTAGCCCTATTGATCGTCACTCTAAGTGGTCATTCGATAGACCGCTAGCTTCTGTTAGCGGTCCTCCCTAGACCATTTTATGTCATTGATTCATTGTTGTATGTTTTGACTAGGTTGGTTACCTTGGCTAGATTGCATGAGTAGGATAGAAACCACACAAAAATTTGTAAATTATGGAATGATTTAACTATGTTATGATTAATCTCTTCCATTCCATCATATTACGTGCTCCAACATGATCTTGGTTATAAAAATTGAAATTTTTATCAACATGTCAATGTGAAAATTTCTAGGATTATTTGACAGTAAGTCCACTCTGGTGGTACTGGCTGACCGATCATCTATCATTTTCTGATGTTTCATTAAACCCTCAATTCTTGTAATAGTTAGGACTCTCTGTCGGATATTCCTTCCGTCGGACTAGAACCTCTATTATGAGACCTCCGTATGCTCCCGCTAGCCTGGGATTCCCACTAGGACGTCGAGCGGGTTGTACCCCAAATCCTGAACCTTTGGACTCGATCGAATCATGTGATTTTGCCCAAGCCCAGAATCGGGACTGTCTTGTAGATCGCGGCCCTTCTGGGACCGTTACTATTAGTACGCAGACTAGGAATGACCGCCTGAGATTTGAACGGTCCTTTGGAGACCACTTTCAACCGACTATGTGTTGACCTCCTGTAGGTGCGTCGACCTTAGTCCTTGGACTCAGTGCTGTATGCGGTCGTTAGTAGACCGTTTACCCTTTAAGCGGCCCCTTGCTGACCGCTTTCATCTGACGATGCCAAGACCTATGCGTCAACCTTAGTTTATAAACGGCCTAGCTCAGACCGTCTAGTCCTGATGGTGGGCCATATTGGACCCTATCTACTCTTTCATTCTGGGCTTGGACCCTTTGGCCCAACTAGCCTTTAAGCGGTCCAGCCTAGACCTTTTTCTCATCTAGGCGGCCTGATCATGACCGTTTGTATCCAGAACTTGTTTTCATGTGTTTTTGCTTGTATTCTATTCCTAGATCTCTTGACTTCTCAGCCAATCAAGAAATACCACTTGATCTTAGAGATTAAGTTACATAGCTTGACCTTGGAATTCTTGGCCGATTCCAATGAATGTCTAGATATTACTTGGGATCTTGGATCCACCAAATCAATGCCAACGCATCATAAGGGCCCGGTCTGGTCCTAGGAAGAGCGCCCGAAAAGTACTAGTGCCCCGGGGAGTTGTAATGATATGGTGAGACATTGCACCGAGTGCATGACTAGCGTGTGTCTATGACATTCATCTCTTTTCTTTATACATTTTATTAGATTCCTACATGGAATTTATCTCGATATGACTTGCTTGCGTGTTTGATCGACCAATTTCCTGGAAATTGATATATCTCGATTCAATTCAATCTATTAGCTTCGTTCCATCAATTCTTATGTAACTTATTTTATTGTTATTAGTTCGCATGCATGACAGCTAATTAAATTGGTTAATTACTTAAACTTACCTGCTATTGCCTACTGAGCATTCGCTCACCTAATTTTTCCCCCGTTTCAGGTAGCTCCGATGACGACTCGCAAACAGACGGCGATGGGCAGGAGTGAAGTCCTTAGAGCGAGCCAACTAGAAAGCTTCTTGGAGTGTCCTTAGATAGCTTGAGTCAAGAGTGTTGTTATGTTAAAAAGTTTTTTAGAGTTGTAATTTGGATATTCAGTTGTTATTGAGTTGTTATGTAAAGATGTCATGTCAGTGGATAAGGGGGGGGGACTTCTTTATTTAGTTGTTGATGGATATTGGAACTTATTTATGTTTCATTAGTTTGGAATAAATGATTAATATGGAGTTGTTCCTACCCTTTTGCTATTGTGTTCTTTTTGAGTTTATAAATGCTAACCCAAGACACAGCATGTCTGGAAATCAACATATTTTAACTCTACTGTCGCGATCCGATTTTCCGCGTCGGGGCGTGACAGCCATAAATCCTGAAGCAGAGCCAGTAAAGCAGTCGCCACGGTGCATGAGACCCGAGCTCATTGCCCAAATATGTAATGAAGTAGACAAGCTCATTGATGTGGGTTTTGTCGAAGAGAATCAATATACCACATGGCTGGCCAATATTGTGCCTGTGAAAAAAAAGAATGGGCAGATTCGGATATGCGTAGACTTCTGAGATCTGAATAAGGCATATCCTGAGGATGACTTTCCTGTGCCAATAACAGAGGTTATGATCGATGCTACAACCTGTCTTGAAGCTCTATCATTCATGGACAGATCGTGTGGTTTCAATAAAATTTGGATCGCGGAGCATGACCAGGTCCACACTGCCTTCCGAACCCCCAAGGGTATCTACCACTACAAAAGAATGTCATTCGGTCTGAAGAACGTTGGCGCAACTTACCAGCGAGTAATGACCCGAATTTTTGATGAGTTACTCTACTACAAGGTCGTGTGCTACATAGATGACATGGTAGTCAAGACCAGAAGAAAAGAAGACCATATGCAGGACCTCCGAGTCATATTTCAGAGGCTCAAGCAGTATGAATTAAAAATGAACTCCATGAAGTGTGCCTTCGGAGTGTCGAGCGCCAAATTCTTGGGATTTATTGTTAGATATCGGGGGATTGAAATAGACCCCGCAAAGATCAAGGAAATTCAGGGGTTACCACCGCCAAGGAATCTCTCCGAGCTGAGATCTCTTCACGGTCGTCTGGCTTATATCCGGCAGTTCATATCCAATTTATCGGAGCGGTGCCACCCTTTTCACACATTAATGATGAAAGATGTTCCCTTCTACTGGGACGAAGAATGCCAGACAGCTCTGGACAAGCTGAAAGAATACCTTAAAACTCCTCCAATGCTTGGTGCACCGATGAAAGGACGGCCGTTGATTCTGTATATAGAAGCCACCTACTACTCGTTGGGGGCAATGCTGGCTCAGAATAATGAAGAAGGAAAAGAGCAAGCCCTCTACTATCTCAGTCGAAGGCTAGTCAGAACTGAAGGAAACTATACTTTCATTGAGAAGGACTGCTTGGCACTGGTCTTCGTAGTCAAGAAACTTCAGCACTATATGCTGTGGCATGAGATAAGGCTAATATCCAAGGTGGATCCGCTGAAGTATATCCTATCTCAACCGGCGCTCAAAGTCCGCTTAGGCAAATGGGTGGTAATTCTCATGGAGTTTGACATCTCCTATGTACTGCAGAAAGCTGTTAAAGGCCAGGCCATCGCAGATTTCTTTGCTGCACACCAAACACCTTAAGATTGTCCGCTGGAGACAGAACTCCTGAAGATGAAACCCTGGAGGCAGACCAAGTGAAACACACTTTGTGGCAGTTGTATTTTGATGGTGCATCCAGAATTGATACTCCGGCAACTGGATCAGCTAGAGTCAGAGTCGGCGCAGTCATAGTCCTAAAGTCTCCCGAGGGGGAAGTCATATATACCTCCTGCTCAATAATCAAGCCCTGTACGAACAACGAAGTAGAGTACGAAGCCTAGGTTATCGAGCGGCAAATTGCTCTGTCTATGGAGATTCGAATGCTTGAGGCGTTCGGGGATTCCATGCTAGTTGTAAAACAAGTGGGAGGGGAGTTCTATGTACGGAAGCAGGAACTTCTCCCTTATCACCAATTGGCATTGCCCTTGATTGTGAAATTCTACTTCATTAAAGTGGAACTCATCAATCGAGGATGGAATGCTCAGGCAGATGCCCTCGCAAAGCTGGCTAGTTCCCTGTCTATCCCGCCAGACACAAGCCTGAATATAAACTTCATCAATAGACGTCAGGTCCCCAACATGACAGAGGTCCTGTCCAATGAAGAATAAAATGAAGTGGCGACTGTGGAAGAAATCCAACAGTCCGATTGACCAGAGCACCTCCTACGCTGGTTCCAGCACCAGCAACTCCCGAAAGAGAAAGAGCAGAGAATGAAATTGCTCAGAATCAAAGACTCCTACGAGTTAAGGAATGGAACTTTGTTCCGGATAATGGCAGATGCCCAAAAGAAGATTCTACTCCGTTTCCTATCTACAGAAGAAGCATGGCAGGTGATGAAGGAAGTTCATGTCGAGTCTGCCGGGGCTCACCAGGCTGGTCCGAAAATGAAGATCGGAATAAAGAAATTGGGCTACTATTGGCCCACTATATTTAATGATTGTTGCAAGTTTGCCAAGTCATGTCAGAAATGCCAAGAGCACGTCACCGTGCCAAGGAGGCCTCCAGTGCCATTACACCCCACTATCCCAAGTTGGCCGTTTGCCCAATGGGGCACGAATGTAGTGGTACCTTTACCAGCATCTTCATCAGGGTGCAAGTATATTTTAGCAGCCACAGATTACTTCTATAGATGGGCGGAGGCCGTGGCACTAAGAGAAGTGACAGGGGAGCTGGCCACCGGGTTCTTCCGTCAGAACATAATATTCTGGTTTGGGGTCCCCAGCTGAATCATTTTCGACAACAGTAGCCATTTCAAAAATCAGAAGATCTACAAGTTAGCTGATAAGTATAAAATTGATTGGAGGACATCATTCCCCTACAATCCATAGGCCAATGGGTTGGTAGAGGGATTCAACAAGACTCTCTGCACCCTGTTAGCCAAGACCGTCAACTCTAGCAAGAGGGACTGGGAAGAGAAGATATACGAAGCACTGTGGGCTTATTGTACAGTCTAAAAAACTCCAACTGGTTGTTCACCATTCTCCCTAGTACACGGGTCAGAGGCAGTGGTGCCGATAGAGCTGGAAGTGCCATCACTGAGACTTGCCATAGAATACGGCTTGACGAACGGCAAACAGACGAATATAGAAAGAAGATTAGAAGAGCTCGTTGAGCTCGAAGGAAGATGCCTCCGGGTGCAACATAACATTCAACTATAAGCTCGCATGGCCCGTGCTTTCGACAAGCTAGTCAAAGGGCGAGAATTCAAGAAAGGAGACCTAGTAATGTTCAAAAGAAGAGAAGTAATGGCCTCCAACCCCAAAGGGAAGTTGGTTGAAAATTGGGTTGGACCATATATTGTCCACCGAGTCTATGAAGGTGGTGCTTACGTTCTAGTAGAGCACAAGGGGGTAGTGCAATTCTCCCCGCTCAATGCGAAACATTTGAAGCTGTATCATTCAGCCCTGTCGGCGTTTGAAGAATGTCTGAAATCTAACTTGGTCTAGTGGCACTCCGCCCTAGCCGAGCTCTCCAAAAATACCCACTCAGCACGGACCGATTCCGAGGCCGTTGGCTCGCAATTGTAGAAACCTCCCCGGTGCGTACTAGTCCCAGGGCTCCTTCAGAACCCCACTTAGTCCCACTGGACTACCACTATACACATCATCACCATGTTGGACCTTACGTCTGCACCGGTGCATAAACCATTTCCTTTGCGCTGGTGTTATCCCCACGCCTGCGAATACATAGTTTTCGGTGCAAGACTTTACGCCCTAGCCGATATCCACACATTATCACCATGTTGGACCTTACGTCCACATCAGTGCATGAACCATTTTCGTTGCGTTGGCATTATCTTCTTACCAATGAATAAACTTTCTTCCGGCACAAGGCTTCGTGCCCTAGTCGACAGCTATATGTTGTTACTATACAAGCGAACCAAACAATCAAGATTGAGCCCCATACGCCGGCCCGATATTTCCATTAAAAAAGAAAGAAAAAAAGAGGAAAAAAAGTAGGGGCTTAAAATAGAGGTGCCCCGCCAGTCCTGTTCAGACATTCTGGATAGGGGCAAAAATGGCTATAACCCGGTTGTGGTGAAAACCCGAAAGGGCGCGGCAGGCAAAATTGGGTACCCTGTCACGTGAGAACCCGAGAGGGCAATTGGGTCAAGAATATGGTAATCAAAAAGTTCCTTTTTACCTATGACCCTATGAAACTCCGAACATGATGTTCATCACTAGTCCCACCAGAGATCTACTTCTCCCAAAAAAATCACTGACTCGGACCTTCCGTCGTTGTCGATAAATAAACCTATCTTTTGCTTCGGCATTTATCCAATGCCGATGAACAAACCAATGCTGATTCTTGTCATCATCGACAAAATCAGTCAATGGACCGTTAACCCGGACCTTTCGTCCCCGTCAATGACTAAACCTATCTTTCGCTTCGGCATTTATCCAATGCCGATGAACAAATCGACGCTGACTCTTGTCATCATCGACAATATCAGTCAATGGAATGTTAACCCGGACCTTTCATCCTCATTAATGACTAAACCTATCTTTTGCTTCGGCATTTATCCAATGCCGATGAACAAACCAACACTGATTCTTGTCATCATCGGTAGGATCAGTTAATGAACCGTAAACCCAGACCTTTCATCCTCGTTAATGACTAAACATATCTTTTGCTTCGGCATTTATCCAATGCCAATGAACAAACCAATGCTGATTCTTGTGATCATCGGTAGGATCAGTCAATGAACCATTAACCCGGACCTTTCATCCTCGTTAATGACTAAACCTATCTTTTGCTTCGGTATTTGCCCAACGTCGATGAACAAACTCCCACGCAACTTAGCATTAGTTCTACAAATCAAAGAACCTTGGCAAAGGCAGATGATTATGCTTCAAAAGAAAATGATGATGAAATGAGGCTATAAAAAAGATGTGCCTCGCCA
The DNA here is from genome assembly GCA_022559845.1 of Amorphophallus konjac. Lineage (NCBI taxonomy): Eukaryota > Viridiplantae > Streptophyta > Magnoliopsida > Alismatales > Araceae > Amorphophallus > Amorphophallus konjac. The sequence continues at coordinate 239,430,719 of CM040123.1, forward strand.
GACTTATCTGGATATTCTGGATAAGGGCAAAAATGTCTGTCACCCGGCTGTGGTGAAAACCCGAAAGGGCGCTGTAGGCAAAATTGGGTACCCTGCCACGTGAAAACCCAAAAGGGCGCGTGGGCAAAAGCGAGAGGGGGGCTGACTTTGGTGAAAACCCGAAAGGGCGCTTAAGTCAGTAATGTGGTTCAAAAAAATGATGATGAAATGAGGCTTAAAATAGAGGTGCCTCACTAGACTTGATGGCGGCATCACCCATGACTCCCTATGGCTCGGGTCATCTTCACATCCCGGAGTTGTTTGAGCTCGGGCATCACTCCATGTGGGCCCAATTATCTATTTCAAGTTTTCCATTTAAGTCGTTTGATGTATTTTCCCTTTTATTTGAGTTATTTACCAAGGTCTTTGGTTTATTTTCCTATGTTTGAGTCATTATCTCCTTGGTTAGCTTATTGGACTACTTTTGTCATTACATGTAAAGCCAGGGGTTGTTTGGTCATGTAAAAGGTTGGGTCCCTTTAAATAGGACCCCAACCCCATTTGTGGAAGCTAATGAAAATTGTCATTTTGTGAGTTCAAAATTCAAACATTAGTGGAGAGAATCCATGTGAGGGGGTGTGAAACCCTGGGTGAGAAACCCCACCTCATTCCCCATCTTCTCTCTCTCTCTCTCTCTCTCATCAAGGGAGGTTCGCCCCCTTCTCTCTCTCCTCACCCTCCCACCTACTTTCTCTCTCCTTCCCCTTCCATTTAAGCCACTCCAACTCCCCACACCCCTCTCTTTACTCCACTCCAGCCCCAAGAGATCCCCACCCAATCCTAGCTCCACCATCCAACTCCCAACTACCCACTTCCCCTTCCCAAGCAAGCCTCCACCTTCCCAAGGCTGAACCCACCCCTCCCTAGGCCAAATTTGAATTATTCCATCCACTCTCTCCTTTCCCCCCCATGCCCTAGGTCACCCCAAAGAGGGATCCCCTTGAGCTGGTCGCCCCATCCTCCATCTCCACTCACCCAAGAGCATCACCCACCTCACCTCCTTCTCCACCTTGAGCAGAGACCAGCAGCCCCTCTTCTGCATCCCACCCTTTCCCTACCCCTCCATCTCTGCCCTAGCTGTTGGGTTCGGTGCTATGTATTCAGAGGGGGGGTGAATGAATATAGCCCTTTAAAAACCTTCACCCAAATAGAATTTCGCTCACTTAAAAATTGGAATGCTAACAAGACAAAATAGAATAATCATCTACTGAACCTATAAGCAGACAGTTGAGCGCCCCTATGCATTCATCTACCGGAAGCACAAATAGAACAAAACAAACCACAATGCAAGAGGATTTTTAGGTGGTTCGGTCCAGCAGACCTACATCCACCCCACACTCAACCCGAGTGTGGCTTACTACTGACTCACAGCTTGAACCGCTGGGCCTCACAGCTTGCCTACAATCCGCTGAGCAATACAGCTTGCTGTCCAGTGGAATCCACCACTACAAACCGCTGGGGATTACAGCTTACCCGTCCAGAGGCAGCACCTCTGCAAACCGCTGGGCAATACAGCTTGGCCGTCCAGTGGAATCCTCCACTGCAAACGCTGAGCCTCACAGCTTGCTCTGCTGACAAACAGCTTGAAGAAATGTATAAAGGAAAATAAAAGATAGAACAAGACAGCAACGGAAAGCTGAAACAATGAAGCACACATATAGCTCTCGAATGGAGCAGATCTGGCTTGGATTTGATCCAAAAGCCAGACAACCTCAACCTCTCTCTCTTTCTCAACTCGAGCTCTCCTTCTCTTTCTCTGCTCTTCTCTCTTCTTTCTTCTTCTGCTCTCTTTACTCTTCTTCTGCTCTCTTCTTTCTTCTTCTGCTCTCTTTACTCTTCTTCTGCTCTTCTGCTGGATCGAAGTCTCTACACTTCTGCTTTTTCTTTCTCCACTTCGATCGCTGTTCATCTGAAGACGAAGACTCATATATATAGTAGCAGCAGCAGCAGCTCGTGTGCTCTCAACATGTCCCGCCCAAAAACCTTGGACCACGTGTCAGTCTCTCAGCCAGCTTCAGCACACGTGTCACGATCCTGTCTGCCCATCCAGCCTCAGATCACGTGCCCTTCATTAGCCTCCACGAGCAGAGCACCTGTTAGACAGAGTATCGGAATATCAGGTTAAGTGAAGAGCTCTGTATAGACTTGTAAAGACGATCATGATGTATAGACTTGTAATGTAAAATGCATTCTCGCACGGGAGCATATGAAGTCTCAGGGGAGCATCTATGGCCTCTGAACAGCATCACCAGCGTCAGGGGAGCATGTGGAGCACATGCTGTCTCTGGGAAGCAATCGCTGCTCCAGGGGAGCATCCTCAAAGTTAGGGAAGCATTAGCAGTCACTGGAGGGCATACTCGATCCCAAGAGAGCATCCGAGGGGACAGGGGAGCATGCACGTCTGATGTACAGACTCTACCAATGTATAGACTTGGTGGATAGTGATGCATGGCCAAACAGATGTACAGACTTCACTGTGAATGCATGAACAGTGAATGAGTGTATAGACATGAAATGAACGCTGCATGATCGAGCCTAACCAATGTATAGACATTACAATGCTCATCCACTGAATAGACTTCACAGTGCTCAATCAGACTTCACGATGCTCAATCACCCTTGAAGATGTGAGCGAGACAGTGTATGGACTTCAAAATCTTGAAGGCCCAATGTACAGACTTTGAAGAGTCTGAACCAATGTATAGACTTCATGAAGACACTGTGAACTCGAGTGCAGTGTATGGACTTCATGAGTGCATGCTACAGTGCCAATGTACAGACTTGAACGTCAAGTGAGATGATGAATGTATAGACTTCACCGATGCATATAGACGCTAAGTGAGACTGTGTGTGCACTGTAGCGGATGTATAGACTTTAAAGAAATGCATGCTACAGTGCAATGTCTAGACTTGCTATATGTATGAGACGCTGATGAAGACGGTGGACTGTATAGACTTTGTGAAGCACAGTCCATTGTACAGACTTTGCAAGCAGTCCGATGTACAGACTTCAAGAGACTCTAGACAACAGATGTTGTATAGACTTGCTAGTCTGAATGCCAATGTATGGACTTTGAAGTTCAGTTGGTGAGTGTACAGACTTCACCAATGAGACGCTCACTGAACAGACTTTACGAATGAACAATGCAAGAGACGGACGCTGTACACACTTTAAGTCCAGTGTATAGACAATGCCTTAGACTCTAAATGAGATACTAAGGAGATGCATTGTATGGACTTTGAGAAATGCTTCAAGTGGATGGCTGTACAGACTTCATGAATAGCGATGCATGAACAGGCTAGTGTGCAGACTTCATGAATGTGCAAACTTGTCAACGAAATGCACAATGTATAGACTATGCACATGTATGAAGAGTGTATAGACTAATGAAATGCTTTACCCTGCAGTGTATAGACTTGCTAGTCATCAAACTACATGCAGATAGAAAAGCAACGCACATAGTAGAAATCAAGCACTATATTAGTCATGTATATGCATTCTCCACAAAACAAGTTATGTTGCTATCATCAAAACACAATCTCATAAAGCACTCACTGTGTTGTAATCATCAAAACAAAACAGTATTGCTATCATCAAATCAACATAGCACATGCTTGTGCCTAAGGGGCACAACATTGTCCCCCTTTTTGATGATGGCAACACACTGTGACAGTGAGTCACACACAAATTTTTTTCCCCCTTTGACATAATCAAAAAGAGAAAAACAGTATGAACAAGAGTGCAACATGGCAGTATGCATGCAATAAACTCCCCCTGAAGGTATGACTCCCCCTGAAATATTTCTCCCCTTTAATAAAAGCTCCCCCTTTGAGAAGGAATATGAACAGACAGACAAGGTAGAGAAGGTAGGAGGGTCACTTGACAATAGCTGAATCATAGGTTCAGAAAGGAAGCATGATTATAAACAACTGTTAAAGTATAAGAATCAGCAATACACAATTTTCAAAAATTCAGGTTTAACAGTGATAAATCTAGAGTAAAACACTCGACCCCTGAAAAAGAGTTTTAGATTCCATTTATAGCAATGAATCTAAGGCACATGGTATTAATAGATAAGTTAGAAATAATACCCTTTTGTGATTAAACATGGAATTTCAAGAAAGGCAACTTGAATATGTATTGAGAAAAATAATATTCACTCATTGACTTTTGATTACAAAGGGTTACAGCAGTTTGTATTTCACTTTTGAATTTTCAGAAACTGAACTAAGTGAATAGACCTGTGGCATTTATGCTATTGACATTAAGTGTACACCTTGATCAGAGGCAGGTACCCCTAGTTACTAGGCATAAACTACAAGACCTATTTCAGATCAAGACCTACAAGGAATAGTCTTCACTTTTGACATTAAGGGTATACCTTGATCAGAGGCCAGTACCCTTAGTTACTTGGTGAGGACTCCCCCTATAGATTTGACCCTATGAACAGAGATATTCTGAAGCACCTCATGACATGTGAGATCTCTGCTTCTTTGGAGGAGTTCACAGTTTCTGAGTGCAATCAGCCATTGCTCTGTCACTATGTTCAGCTCTTTTACATTTATGATCTTATTTACTGCTGCCCTTATTTCTTTTAGAGTGATTGTTTAAAAAAATATTACATACTCTTATTCACCTGTTCTAGACATTTCCAGTTCAACACATTTAGGCATTACAAATTTTTTTTTCTATTTTAGCCATGAGACAAAGATTAAGAGCTATAAAAGTTTTCTTTTATCTCAAATTCTGAAGTGCAGACACTTAACTCTCCAATTTATAAAGGTTAAACCTTTAGTTCTTTTCAATTTGTAAGAGTGATTCTTATAAAAGAACAATTGAAATAATCACAACTCAATGTACTAAACCAGAAACAGAACTGTTGTTCAGTGAAGGTTAGGGAAATGATAGCAATAGGCATTGAGTTCCAGGAGCATTTGATGTCAAAGGATATGAAAGAACTAAATGGGGACAGTGAGAAGTAGCAAGGATTCAATGAATTGACCAGAAAAACTCTCAGCTCCCCCTAACATCATGATGCAAGGATGATGCTATGCAATACACTATTCTACATGCAGACTATGCACCAAGGATACATGAGGCAAGTATGCAATCAATTCAGGTTTATGCATCCAAGTCATGAATATTTTTATCCTTTTTCAGATTTTTCAAAATATGATGCAATGCACTGTTCTACATGAAGACTGGACCCATGGTACTTGGCGGAGGACCTGGTCTCAAAGACCATCTCACACATGGTAGGAACCTCCGGGCAGATTTCCCTGCCTTTTAGTAACTTACCATTTGATATACCAGGGTTAACAAGGACAATGCAACATAGAGCAGTCCTACATGCATTGAGCAGCATCAATGACAGTCATGCAAATGATGTATGCAGATGTAAGACACATGCATTGATTGTGTACACAAAATGAACCATTCACACTCAGTCCAAGTATGCATTCAACAAGCATGCATTGCATTGACACAAAACACATGCATTTACACACAGTCTATATAGTGCATCAACTGTATACACTAAAGAAGCATTCAAATTTAGTTCAACATATAGCAAGAGAAGAGCATCAGATATGCAGAATTGAATTCAATAGCTGAGTCTGGAATGCAGACTGATCAGCTAGATAAGAGAAGATCATACATCAAACAAGCAAACCAACAATTTCAGATAATGGAATTTTAAACAAGACAAATCAGTATTTTCAGATTATGAGATTTAAACAGAGTTCAGAACTGACCTGAAATGGAGTATCCTGGGGTTTTCTTGTTGAGTGCCTTGGTTAACCCCTTTTATTTCTCCCACCAAGGCACACCTGCAGCATGTCAATCAATTTGATCCTGCAGGAACCCAAGAAGTCTTGGGTCCTGAATTAACAGTGACATTCCTAGCATGTATGGTAGCCAACTTCTGTGCATGAAGGTCATCAATTCTCATCACATGACAATCATTCATTGAATGACCTATCTGACCACAGTAGTGGCATGATGCAGCAGTTCTGAAATTTATTTTGTGCACATTCCTATGAGCAGGAGTTCTAAATGCATATGCATGGAAATTTTTGTTAACAGAATTGAAATTCTGTTTACTAAAACCAGTCTGGCTTTGGTATCCTGCCAGCCAACAGGTTGCAGCCCTGTGACCTGGCTTTTCACAGTTAAAGCATGCAATATGCTGAACTTTTGGAACAAGAATATTTCCATGAGAAGCATTATTTACAAGGAATTTATTGTAACCAAAACCATTTCTGTTTACAGGAAATTTAATAAATTCAGAGTTAGATTTCTTTCCCTGAGCATGCCAACAATTTTCAACCATGTGGCCCAATTTGCCACAATGAAAACATTGAATGTTCTTTTTATGAGATGCATGCTTTTTTAGCATGGAACAGTTTATCATGCATTTTTCTAGCAGAAAGGTCATCATATTTCATTAATTTGCATTCATGCATGCTATGACCTTCTTTGTGACAGTAAAAACATTTTATTCTTCTCTTTTGATCATGAGAATGTTTCTTCATTTTAGAGTTCCTAGCATGAATTCTATTAGGTTTCAAATCATCATTTCTCATGACAAAACAATCAGCAATTTCATGACCAAACTTACCACAGTAAAAGCATTTTACATTTTTGACACCAGATTTGTTGGCCTGTACTTTCTTAGAATGTTGATTATTATTATTCTTTTTCAAAACTATTCTTTTCTCCTTCGTTTTCTTATTTTCCTGATTAGCATGCACACTTAAAGAAAAACCTGAAGTGCTAGCTAACTCAGAGCTACGCACAAAAGTTGTGTGCTGTCTTTTTCTCACTTCCTGTTTACTGCCTTCATGAGAGACTTTCTTCTTAGTGACAGCCTTTGGATTTTCTTTGTTCTTAAATGACTCAGACAGAGAATTGTTCAATTCAGTGATTTCATTTTTGAGAGAGGAAATGAGTATTTCAGAATCTGTGATCTTTTCATTAAGTAGAACATTAATGGCTTTGTAGCTATCAATCTCTTCTATTAATGTACTCACTCTCTCACATTCATTTTCACCTGAACTCTTCCCTTTTTCCAGCATTAAAAGTTTCTCAGACATAGCAGAATTAAGCAGCTTCAGTTCTTCATTCTCCTTTCTAGTTTGTTCATTCTGAACTAGTTCATTAGTTATGATTTGATCATTTCCTAATGAGTTCAGCTTATTTTCTAGTTCAGAAATCTTGTCTGTGAGTTCCTGATTTTTATTTTCCAAAACAGAGATTTGTTCCTTACTCTTATCAACATTTGCTAAGCAGATTTCATGAGATTTTCTCAGTTCCTGACATTTTTCACAATGAACATTCGAATTAATCTGATCATATTTCTTTTTCAGCTTTCTATTTTCAGATTTCAAATGTTTACATCTATCAGACAATTCCTCATTTATTTCCCACAATTCATCAATTGAAATCTCTTCGGATTCAGATTCAGAATTTACCTGGGATGAGGAATCTTCATTATCCCGGTTGGCCATCAAACAGCTATCATTCTGTTGGTTATGCGTAGAAACGACTCCGTCATATATCTCCTTTCCAGATGTGCACCTGAGAGCAAAAGGGTACATATCAGTATTGATTGCAGCTCTTAAGATGTTAAGGATTGTGACATTATCACGGTTCTTAAAGGTGTCCTCACTAGACCACTTGGTCTGATCTTTGGGTAATCGATGTGGGCCTTTGGATAGCAAACTCCATAGTTTGGGATCAATGGAATCTACGTACACAGCTAGGCCTCCTAGCCAACTTTCAAAGTTAGAACCATCATAAATCGGAGGTCGATCCATTAGAACAGATGGCAAACAATTTCAGCGAAGTAAAACAAATGACAGGAAATGCAGCAAAATCAAATAAGCAAAGTAAAGCACTAAGACAGTGAAACAAAACAACGAGCACAAGAGATCCACTCTGAAATGAACCAAAACTAGCAGGATCCTCTGCAGATTGTTAGATCTGATAGATTAGAGACCCGCTCTGATACCAAGTGTTGGGTTCGGTGCTATGTATTCAGAGGGGGGGTGAATGAATATAGCCCTTTAAAAACCTTCACCCAAATAGAATTTCGCTCACTTAAAAATTGGAATGCTAACAAGACAAAGTAGAATAATCATCTACTGAACCTATAAGTAGACAGTTGAGCGCCCCTATGCATTCATCTAGCGGAAGCACAAATAGAACAAAACAAACCACAATGCAAGAGGGTTTTTAGGTGGTTCGGTCCAGCAGACCTACATCCACCCCACACTCAACCCGATTGTGGCTTACTGCTGACTCACAGCTTGAACCGCTGGGCCTCACAGCTTGCCTACAATCCGCTGAGCAACACAGCTTGCTGTCCAGTGGAATCCACCACTATAAACCGCTGGGGATTACAGCTTACCCGTCCAGAGGCAGCACCTCTGCAAACCGCTGGGCAATACAGCTTCGCCATCCAGTGGAATCCTCCACTGCAAACGCTGAGCCTCACAGCTTGCTCCGCTGACAAACAGCTTGAAGAAATGTATAAAGGAAAATAAAAGATAGAACAAGACAGCAACAGAAAGCTGAAACAATGAAGCACAAATATAGCTCTCGAATGGATCAGATCTGGCTTGGATTTGATCCAAAAGCCAGACAACCTCAACCTCTCTCTCTTTCTCAACTCGAGCACTCCTTCTCTTTCTCTTCTCTTCTCTCTTCTTTCTTCTTCTGCTCTCTTTACTCTTCTTCTGCTCTCTTCTTTCTTCTTCTGCTCTCTTTACTCTTCTTCTGCTCTTCTGTTGGATCGAAGTCTCTGCACTTCTGCTTTTTCTTTCTCCACTTCGATCGCTGTTCATCTGAAGACGAAGACTCATATATATAGCAGCAGCAGTAGCAGCTCGTGTGCTCTCAACATGTCCCGCCCAAAAACCTTGGACCACGTGTCAGTCTCTCAGCCAACTTCAGCACACGTGTCACGATCCTGTCTGCCCATCCAGCCTCGGATCACGTGCCCTTCATTAGCCTCCACGAGCAGAGCACCTGTTAGACAGAGTATCGGAATATCAGGTTAAGTGAAGAGCTCTGTATAGACTTGTAAAGACGATCATGATGTATAGACTTGTAATGTAAAATGCGTTCTCGCATGGGAGCATATGAAGTCTCAGGGGAGCATCTATGGCCTCTGAATAGCATCACCAGCGTCAGGGGAGCATGTGGAGCACATGCTGTCTCTGGGAAGCAATCACTACTCCAGGGGAGCATCCTCAAAGTTAGGGAGCATTAGCAGTCACTGGAGGGCATACTCGATCCCAGGAGAGCATCCGGGGGGACAGGCGAGCATGCACGTCTGATGTACAGACTCTACCAATGTATAGACTTGGTGGATAGTGATGCATGGCCAAACGGATGTACAGACTTCACTGTGAATGCATGAACAGTGAATGAGTGTATAGACATGAAATGAACGCTGCATGATCGAGCCTAACCAATTTATGGACATTACAATGCTCATCCACTGAATAGACTTCACAGTGCTCAATCAAACTTCACGATGCTCAATCACCCTTGAAGATGTGAGCGAGACAGTGTATGGACTTCAAAAGCTTGAAGGCCCAATGTACAGACTTTGAAGAGTCTGAACCAATGTATAGACTTCATGAAGACACTGTGAACTTGAGTGCAGTGTATGGACTTCATGAGTGCATGCTACAGTGCCAATGTATAGACTTGAACGTCAAGTGAGACGATGAATGTATAGACTTCACCGATGCATATAGACGCTAAGTGAGACTGTGTGTGCACTATAGCGGATGTATAGACTTTAAAGAAATGCATGCTACAGTGCAATGTCTCGACTTGCTATATGTATGAGACGCTGATGAAGACGGTGGACTGTATAGACTTTGTGAAGCATAGTCCATTATACAGACTTTGCAAGCAGTCTGATGTACAGACTTCAAGAGACTCTAGACAACAGATGTTGTATAGACTTGCTAGTCTGAATGCCAATGTATGGACTTTGAAGTTCAGTTGGTGAGTGTACAGACTTCACCAATGAGACGCTCACTGAACAGACTTTACGAATGAACAATGCAAGAGACGGACGTTGTACACACTTTAAGTCCAGTGTATAGACAATGCCTTAGACTCTAAATGAGATACTAAGGAGATGCATTGTATGGACTTTGAGAAATGCTTCAAATGGATGGCTGTACAGACTTCATGAATAGCGATGCATGAACAGGCCAGTGTGTAGACTTCATGAATGTGCAAACTTGTCAACGAAATACACAATGTATAGACTATGCACATGCATGAAGAGTGTATAGACTAATGAAATGCTTTACCCTGCAGTGTATAGACTTGCTAGTCATCAAACTACATGCAGATAGAAAAGTAACGCACATAGTAGAAATCAAGCACTATATTAGTCATGTATATGCATTCTCCACAAAACAAGTTATGTTGCTATCATCAAAACACAATCTCATAAAGCACTCACTGTGTTGCAATCATCAAAACAAAACAGCATTGCTATCATCAAATCAACATAGCACATGCTTGTGCCTAAGGGGCACAACACTAGCAACCTTCCACACCTCCCCACATCCCCCTCCTACCACTCATCCATTCCCCTTCACCGATCAACAACCCTTCTCCCCATTTCATGATCACTTGGAGCTACACCGAAGGGCCTGTTCACAACTGAGGACCCACAGAGATCCAGCATCTTGCAGAGCCGGCCATGACTTCATATTGGCACCCATGGAAGCACAAGAGGAACCGTTTGAAGCATCTCCTAGTCCTCTTCACGACGGTAGTGGTCTCATCCCCGTCTCAGTTCGGAGCTGCCAGGAGGAGCCATCGTCGTCGGACTGCGCAACTTCCTCCTGACAGTCAACTAGAAGCGAGTTGCAGATGCTCCCACGGCCAACCTCCTGAAGTTATGAAGGCGGGCCTTGGCTGAAAGTTTCTACGACGAGTCTACTTCCAGTATCAAGAAGCGGCACCCCGTTCGGCCTCCGGAGCTGAGAGTTCTCATTTTTCTCCCCCGGGTGCACAGGTCAGTCCAATCAGCGCCTGAACAGACCCCACTTCACTATTCGGGATCTATCTCTCTGCTCCGACCTCCTCTGGTGGCCTTTCTAGTTGCTTCTCAAAGACGACCCTCCCACGGTCGTATCGATATAAGCTGCATTGCCTTCGGAGCTAGGAGTTACTTAGAGCAACGACATCTTTCAGCACCTTCGATTCTGGAACAGACAGAAGCTAAACCAAGGAGTCCAGTTCAAGATCCTTCTTCGGCCTCCGACGACCACGATAAATTCCCCAATAATTCTGGAGCCTTCCTGGGCGAACCCATGAGGTTTTGGCGCTGGTCTTGCCCACTTCTGAAGTCAGACGGGTCCGTGGTGCCTTCTTCAGTGACTCACTATCCTGCCAAATCTGAGCGGACAGAACTGCGGGCTTTAGTCTATTTCGGCATTTCCCCTCCCCGCCTGGCCGGCTTACAGCCCCTCCCTATGGGAGGTAGTGTTTGGATGTATATGTGACTTCCCGTCCCCTTGTTCCACCCCCTTTCATAGGGAGTAGTGGTGTAATTCCTTAAACAGGTTCAAGCTACACCGGCGCAGCGTGCGGGGAACCTACACCTTCCCGCTCATCCACGTCTCCGAATGGGATCGGTTTCCTCAAACCGGTCGAGTAAGTGTTCTAACCCTTGCTTCCCCATAGTGCTTGGTCTTTTAATATTAGTTCATAGCTCCGCTGGTCCGTGACAGTGAGTGCTCAGTCCGCAAGCTCCATTGCTTCGAGTGACCGCCGTGGGAGAGTGTGTGACCCGTGCCCTTGGCACAACGTTGGCCCCATTGAATTGGGCCTCCATATCTTTGGGAAAAACCTTGGCCTTGCTGGCCCTCTACCAGCAAGGGCCCAGCCTTCACAACCTCCACTCGGCATCGCCGAGTTACCCCTGGTATTGGGTGAGTGGTCACCGATATCGGTCCGTTTCTATTGCGAATTGTGCTTGCTTGTTAAAGTCCAAGGTGCTTCGGTCTTGTGACTATCACCCCTCAAGGTGGTGTCACATCAATTGGTATCAAAGCAAGTTTAGACTTGTCTCTACTAAGTCTAAGTCCTAGGACCCTTGCATTGAGTCATCCATCCATCAAGTCATTCCCCTCCCTTGCATGTCCACCCGTAGTGGAGCCGTATATCGACCCGATCCATCTTCTTCGGTTCTGCCCATGGATCCCAATTCCCAAATCAACCAAGATGCCCATAGGGAGGAACCCCAAGGCCAAATGAACCAGGTGGATGCTACCCTTGCCACCATTCTTGACCGACTAGAGGCCCTTTCCGCTCGACTTGCTCGGCTTGAAGAAAATGATCCCCGCCCAAGGAACATTGGTCCAAGAGCCCACCCTCCACATGTTGAAATTGATAGGGAGGACTTGAATCCTGACCCCTACCATGACTATGTGAGCCCTCGCCATCATCAACATAATGAAAGGTGTCCACGGGACGACCCGGATGACCCTCTCTTAAGGTTGATCAAGGTAGAATCCCCAAACTTTGACGGTTCCCATGAACCAAGTCTCTACTTAGAATGGGAGACCGCCATTGACCAATACTTTAAATGGTACCCTATGTCCGACCAAAGGAGAGTGAGATTGGCCAAAATGCACCTCACCAAATTAACCAAGACTTATTGGCTAAACCAAGAGGGTTTAAGAAGGATTAGGCGAGAGGAGCCTATTGACACTTGGCAAGGTATGAAGAATCAACTTAGAAACAAGTACCTACCCTTATCCTACCACCAAATCCTCTTAGATGAGTGGCAAAGTCTCACCCAAGAAGGGAAGATCGTGGTTGAATACATTGAAAAATTCGACTAATATCTTTTGAAGTGTGGAGTGCATGAGGACCCGACCGTCACCTTGTCCCGATTTAGAAATGGGCTCCAAAATCACATCAAGAGAGAACTCTTCATGAGAGATGTTGACAACCTTGAACAAGCCTACCAAATAGCTTGGGATGTTGAAAGATTCTCAAGGATCCCTAGGTTTGCTCCTCCTCGACCAGATGATCCGAAAGGCATGGGACCCCGAACCAACCCGCCCCCCCATGAAGGCCCCTACCCAAGTGGAAGTGCCCCATTGTGGCGCTACAATCCGCCTCCCACCATCACTCCAACCAAGACTGCCCCTAGCCATCTTCCTCTACGGAGGGAAGATGATGTGACACCACCCTTGGACCTATTTGCAAGCATTCAAGTTTGAGCAGCGGACTCACACTAGCGAGCTCACCTGTATGGCGCACACTAGTGCCCGATGGCGACTAGGCGATGTTGGAGAGGGTCCGAGGCGGGACCTTGAGGCTCCAATGGATGGCTAGCTTGGGAAGAACCCCAAATGGGCCTAGGATGCCCAAATCATGGGCGGCCAACACACCAAGGGTGTGGGTTAAGTGGATTCACTCTCAACTTGCCCGCGGTGGCCACTCACGATACTAGCAATTTGGGCCGAACTCTCACTCTCCGTCCGACGAAGCAATAGCAATAATGCTAAGCTAAGCAAGTGATTAACCAGTAAGAGAGGGACCGAGGCTCACCTAGCCGGCGTGAAGACGCCGACTCCGGCCGGAGATGGGGGCGAGCGGGGAGGCGAGGGTATGTACCCGCACGCCGCGTCGATTGAAGCTTCAAACCTGCGACTTAATAAGTACATGAACTGCACCCCATGCAAGGGGGGGGGGATATTGGGGTAGGGATTATGCTTAATACATCCAAAACTACCTCCACGCAGGGAGGGGCCTTCAGCCGGCCAAGCGGGGTGGGGAGATATGCAAAGAGAACCGACGTCCCGAGCTTCGCCGATTCTGCCTAGCTTCTGTATTTCTGGACAGAGGGTCGACGTCGATGCTGCCAATAATTCCACCGAGCTCAGAATCTGATGAGACTTACGCCAAAAGCTTGCTAACATGTTGAGGATGATGTCTGAATTTTGGCAGGGGCTCTAGAACTCAGGGCTGGTCGGGCCAGCGACTGGAACAGGTCAGCAGCTTCTTCCTCTGGCTGGTGCAGAACTGGTACAGCAGGTTGCAGAGGGTACCACGGACGCTTCTGAACTCTAAATGTGACGAGCCTGGCGGTGATGTCCTCGTGGTCGGAGTAGCTTCGAGCAGGAGTTGACGGGGCCCCAATCGGAGGTCGGAGGGGAGAATGGTGGTCGGATATGTGAGGACAGGTCAAACCTGGACCTGCAGGTGGCTGGCTGTGACCTTCGACGAAGAAATTAGTAACTGATAGCTCCGGTGGCCGAATGAGGTCCTTCTTCTTGGAGGTGAAAGCTAACAGGAAGTAGTCTCTGCCCTCCAAAAATGGCGCTCAGAGCCTTCACGAGCTGGCCGTGGCAGCTTCTTCTTTCAGCTTCTGGTCTGCAGACTGGGACAGCAGACGCAGTTGGACGAGATCGGCTCCCCCGATCAGCTCCGACCTCGGAAGCCGGCAAAACTACCTCGGTTGGAAAGCTAACTTGCAGACGATTCTGGTGATGTAGGCCTTGCCACTTGAATCTCCGAGGGACGGTCGTGGCTGCTTCTGCAAGTCGCTGTAGTTCTGCTGCCTGAAACAGAGACAGATTAAGGGGAAGAAGAAGGTGTGGGGAAGGGGATGGCCAAGAGAGCAAATGGTGGGAAGGGTGTCTAATGGCTAAAGGAGGGAGATGAGAGGAGTTTTAGGGGTTGTGAAGGCTAGGGAGATGGAGGTGGGGAGGGCGAAGTGGGGCTGGAGAGGGGGCTGGTCTGCTAGAGATGGTGGTGGGAAGGGGTGAGCACAAGGGAGAGAGGGAGTGGGAGGGAAGGTGGGGGCGAACTTGGCTTGAGGGGAGAGGAGGGGTGCGACCTAGGGAGCAAGGGGGGAAGGGGAGATGGGTGGGAGATTCAAATTTGGGCCTAGGAAAGAGATCCTTCAGCCTTGGGGAAGTGAGGAGGTGCTTAGGGAAGTGGAGGGAAGTAGGTGGTGGTTGGGAAGTAGGGCTTGGATTGGTGGAAGGTTGTTGGGACTAGGTGGAGAGTAAAGGAGGGTGTGTGAAGTTGTGGGGGTAATAATGGAGGTAGGTGGGGGTTGGATTTGAATGAGAGGGGGGGAGGAGAGAGGGGAGGTTCGCCCCTTTCCTTGGGGAGAGAGAGGGAGAGCTAGAGAGAGAGAGAGAAGTGGAGTAATGAGAGACTTGAAAGGGATTTCTTCAATATTTCATCAAAATTGTTACATATGAGGAGTGGGGTGGCCTATTTATAGGCACATGACTTTTTCACAAAGGACCCTAACAAAAGACACAATGACTAATAACCGAAGGGAAGGGGGTGTCCATGGGCCTAGCCCAATGAGATGGGCCCAATAGCCTATCTAAACAACACAAAGACTTAGGACATTGGTGGATAACCTACTAACCTAGGTACATGACTCAAATAAAGGGAAAATTACATGATTAAGACTCAAAAAATAAGAAAATTACATGACTCAACTCACAAACATTTGAGGAACATAATGACGCTTGCCGACGAACAATCCGAGTTCGGAGAAAATGTGGAGGGGCAAGGGATGCCCTCATCAGAAGAGAATTCCAAGGGTCCAAGTGTAGGAGGGACCACCCTGGGCAGTGGCCGTCAACAATGCTATAGGTGCCAAGGGTTTGACCACTTTGCGGGGCAATGCGCATCCAAAGGATTGTCTAGTTTACTTATTGAGGAAGAAGCTCCCCCACCCCAAGGGGAACTTGAGAGTGTGGTTGAGGTCCATGAAGCCTCACTAGATTGGGAAGAAGAGTATGAGGCCCAATACCATGAGTCGGGTCTAGACTACACTAGTCCATCTATCGACTCCCATCTAGGAGTGATTAGATGTAGCCTTACCAAACCCCAAGAGGAAGACTGGCGTGGAACTTCAATCTTCCACACCTTTGTTAAGATAGGGGGCCATGTGAGAAAAGTGATCTTAGATAATGAGAGTTGTGTCAATGCCGTGTCCCCCAACACCGTCAAACACCTTGGGCTTACCATTACTCCCCACCCTAGTCCATATCGGGTCTCTTGGATCAACAACAATTCCATCCTGGTTAACACTCGCTGCCTTGTGCCCCTCACCTTCTCTTCCTACCATGGCCAAATATGGTGTGATGTTATCCCCATGGAAGTAGGTAGCATCCTACTAGGGAGGCCTTGGCTTTATGATGTGGATGCCACTATTTTGGGTAGGACCAACACATGCACCTTTAAGCATGTGGGAAAGAGCATCTGTTTTAATCCCTCCCCACCACGTCCCTTGCCTAAGAAGAGCCCACCCCCTCAAGGTCAACACTCCACCACATCTCAAGTCATGGGGAACTCCACCCCACCAACCCAACCTCTCTCCCAAAACCCCAACCAAGATAAGACTTTGGGAATGACCACGGGTCTTCATCTCATCCCCAAAAGAGAGCTTGAGGAGGAGATAGCTCAAGAGACACCTCTATGTGCGGTAGTCATTTATCTAGGAGTGCCCACCCTCTCCAACCCCCATCCCATAGAAGTCCGGCATCTCCTAGACGAGTTTCATGATGTGTTCCCGGAGGAACTCCCGGATCAACTCCCTCCCATGCGTGATGTGTAACATGCAATTGATCTAGTTCCGGGAGCCACCCATCCAAACCTTCCTCATTATTGTCTCAATCCCATGGAACATGCTGAACTTCAGAGGCAAATAAGGGAACTCATTAGGAAGGGCTTCATCCGCATTAGCAAAATCCCATGTACCATCTCGGCCCTTCTCACACCAAAGAAGGATGGATCATGGCGAATGTGTGTGGATAGTCGAGTCATTAATAAAATCACCGTCAAATATAGGCTCCCCATCCCTAGGCTTGACGACATTCTTGACATGCTAGCTGGAGCCACTATTTTCTCCAAAATCGACCTCAAGAGTGGTTATCACCAAGTTAGAATTAGGTCCGGAGATGAGTGGAAAACGGCCTTCAAAACCAAAGATGGCATCTATGAATGGTTAGTCATGCCTTTTGGGCTCTCAAATGCCTCAAATACTTTCATGCGTCTTATGACGGAGGTCCTTAGGCCTTACATTGGGGTCTTTCTAGTGGTCTATTCTGATGACATCCTCATCTATAGTCAGTCCCAAGAGGCCCACATTGACCACCTTAGGCAAGTTTGCACCGTCCTTCGGCATGAAAGCCTATTTGCCAACCCAGGGAAGTGTCATTTCATGACCAAGTCCATTACCTTCTTAGGATTTGTAGTCTCTACCGAAGGCGTCTCCATGGACCCCGAGAAGGTCCAAGCTATTCTTGATTGGTCGGAACCCCGCAACCTCCATGAGGTCCGAAGCTTGTTAGTATGCTTGGCCCGGATACAGAGGGGGGTGAATGTATCCTTCTACAGTATATGGCCAAATTAAAAACTAGGATGCTAGAGAAAGACACAGGATAGAACTAATTCATTTCAACTCAAATACAAACTCATGGGCGTGCCTATCCAAGCATCTAGCGGAAGCAATCAATCAATCAAGCCACTGCACAAGAGATTTTAGGTGGTTCGGTCCACAGACCTACATCCACCCCTCACTCCCAACCGGAGTGAGGCTTCCACTAGCTCAAGCTAGAACGCAGACTTAGTCTGCAAATAGTTGCTGCCACACAGCTTGACCAGGGGAACAACCTCCCCTCTTCCTCCCAACCGGAGGGTAACCCACAAGTGACAACCTGTCACTTGCAACCTGGAGATCAGATCTCCCTTCTCCTGAACCAACAGGAGGAACCCGATCCCTAACAGGGCAATCGGAAGAACAAAGATGATCAGAAAACAAAGAAAAAACAATAAAGAAAAATAACACAACAATCAGAAAGTTGTAAAAGATGAAATGCACAATGTGGCTCTCAATGGAGCTGACTGGCCTGGATCTGATCCACGGTCTAGTGAAGACAGATCTTCAAGCAGCTTCTTCCTTCTTCTCCACGAGCTCTCTCGCTCACTCTCTTTCTCTCTTTCTTTCTATTCTGCTCTCTTAATCTCTCACTCTCTATCTCTCTTCCTTTCTCTTCTACTCTCCTAATCTCTCACTCTCTATCTCTCTTTCTTTCTCTTCTACTCTCCTAATCTCTCACTCACTGTCTCTCTTTCTTTCTCTTCTACTCTCCTAATCTCTCACTCACTGCTCTCTCTTCACGGCTTTTCTCTTCTATCTCTTCTTCCTCTCTTTTCCTTCTTTTTCTCTTCTTCTGGATCGAAGGGCTTTCTGCTCTTCAGGCTTCTGCTTCGATCACTGTTCATCTGAAGATGAAGGATACATTATATACCAGCAACAGCAGCAGCAGCAGGGTGCGTGTGGCTTCCACAGTTCTCTCCCTAAGAATTCGGACCACGTGGCAGCATCCAGCAGGCTGTCAGAACACGTGTCCTCATCTGGGCACTCTCCTTATCCTCGGATCACGTGCCCAGCACCAGTACGCTCAGCAACTGTAGTTAGATGGCGTCAACTCACTTGCTCCAAAGGGTTGATGCAGCCATCAGTTATCTTCAACCTTTTTAACCGCTGCGTCGGCTCCAT
This sequence comes from Amorphophallus konjac, assembly GCA_022559845.1. Classification (NCBI taxonomy): domain Eukaryota; kingdom Viridiplantae; phylum Streptophyta; class Magnoliopsida; order Alismatales; family Araceae; genus Amorphophallus; species Amorphophallus konjac. The sequence goes on from CM040123.1 coordinate 239,449,345, forward strand.
CAGCCTACTACGTTGACGCAACGGTATCGGCAGTCCAGTGATCAAGTCTTCAACAAATGGGCGTGCTGCGTCGACGTTATCAGCATGTTGCGTTGACGCATTGAACATGTACATTTGTATACTGGCGTCTCTTAAGCCGCTGCGTCGACGCTACTTGTTGATGGTGTTGACGCAGTGGAAGATATCATGAAAGCTTCGTCGCTTGTAAGAGTCTCTGCTTTTTCTAACTGCTGTGTCGATGCTGCTTGCTTGTGGCGTTAACGCAATAGAAGACATCGTGAAAGCTTCGTCTACTGATGCGTGGACGCTTTAAGCTTCAGGCATCGACCCTGTTCCCTTCAGCAACAATAATGAAGTGTATAGACTTAGTGTTAACATGAAGCATTGTATAGACTTCAGAGATCAATATAGCAAGTGTGTACATAGTGAGGGAGTGTATAGACTTAGCAGTCTAGGTCTCTAACAACGAGTGTATAGACTTGCAACTCTTCATGAGATCTTAGTGTATAGACTTAACCAATGTATATAGTTGAAGATCTAACAATCGAGTGTATAGAGTTAGTTATGTGAGCATGCGTTGTATAGACTTCACACAAGAAGACAAACAAGCTGTACAGACTTGGAGAGTTGAATCCAGTGTACAGACTTGTTGATATCAAACGAAGAGCTTCCAGTGTATGGACTTTGCAATGCAAACAACAATGTATATACTTGGAGAACTGAAGTCTAGTGTATAGACTTGGAGAATTGAAGTCTAGTGTATAGACTTTGGAGAACTGAAGTCTAGTGTATAGACTTGGAGAACTGGAGTCTAGTGTATAGACTTGGAGAATTGAAGTCTAGTGTATAGACTTCATCAAATGAAGAGCTTCAAGTGTATGGACTTTGCAATGCAAATAGCAATGTATAGACTTTGTTAAGAAGGTGCCCGATGTACAGACTTGAAGAAGATATGCCAATGTACAGACTAAATGGATCCAGCTGATGTATAGACTTTGTGCCCAAGTTATCAATGCTCTGATGCGTCCACTCCACTTGAACGTTGCGTTGACACACTAATTAACCCAGGGGCTTCTTTCTTGAGTTTGCACTGCTACGTCGACGCTCTCATTTGGTGGCGTTGACGCATTGAGCACCCTGCAACCCCTTTGAACTATTAAACAGTTATTAGGAGGTTAAGTGTCTATATCCAAAATCTTACTGTTGTCATCATCAAAACCAGGAGTACAACAATCTCCCCCTTTTTGATGATGACAACCCCCGAATTGTTTTAATGACATCTACGATCACACAAGGTTAGAATCAACCAAACGCATGGTTACTTGTCAGTTGAACAAAAAATTATGAGTCACAAAAATGAAAGTATATGCTATCATTCATTAACAAAACTCAGCATTCATTAGCAAAATTCAGCAGTCATTAACAAAATTTAGCAGCTCATTAAGCTCTCCCCCTTTGTCATCATCATGAAAGGGGGTGCATGTAGAAAACATAGGTTAAGATGGGAAGAAGCGATTGTAACGCCTGGCAGAAGATGGTTGTTGTTGCTGACGAGAAGATTATCCTTGAGTGCCTGGAGGTGTCTGGTGAGATGGCTGTCCTGAAGTAGAATGGTCCCTGGTTAGAAGGTCTCTGATCTCTTGAGAAAGTTCGCTTAGCTGATGACTTAGAGTGTTGCAAACATTGCCAATTTCAGTGACAGAATCTTTGTTCTCAAGTGACTGGATGTTGGCTATTACTTTGTCAATCTTCTCTAGCACAACTTTGAGGAATGGAGGGATTGCACTGACATAACCTTTGATTGTTTCTAGCCCTATCTTCAGATCATAGCACAGATCAATAATTTTGGCAAAAGAGGAAAGGGTCGAACCTTGTTGATTGTGCATCTCTTGTACCAAAGTGGCAAGTTTGTCAAGGAGGGATGATATCTATTTCAAGACTGACCTTGTTGCTTGGTCAGACACCATCTTGGTGAGTAAGAAATTTTGCCACTCACATAAAACTGAAGTTTCAAATTTCACAATCCGAGCAGTCAGCTTGTTAAAATGAAGGGTTGTGAATTCCACCAACTTGTCCATCTTGGCCTCCTGACGCTGCATCATCATAGTCATGTTTACTAACATCTCTTCAATAGTTGTTGGGGGTGGAGCTGCATCAGAAGTTGGAGAGGTTCTTCTATAAACTTTAATGGCTCCAGACGTAGATGGTTCTACTGTAGGTACAGAGCCACTCGGTTCCGCAGAAGCCTCAAAAACTTGCTCTCCTCTCATGGAGTTGTCCTCTGGCATGTCTTCACTCACCACAGATGGAATCGATATTTCTGCTCTGTGCACTTGACCATCATCTATAGTGGCTGTTCTTGATGCCTGACCGATCTCTGATGGAGTTGATTTCTGACTAGGAAGGGTTCTGACAGCCTTACCATCAACGACCTCAAAACCCATAAACTTTTGAATGTAGGAAAGTGTGTACACATTCCCTCGAGGGATGATAATTTTCTTCTCAGAGCCAAAGTCTACACCAACTTTCCGAAAAACAGCAGTTAATGGGGCGGCATAAGGAAGGGTTCTGGACTGAGATAGACATGACCCCATTGTTTGAATAGCTACATCCGGCAGGGAAATCTGTATTCTCTTCAGCATACAGTAGAGAAGAAATCTTTGCATCTCTGTCACCCTTTCTCTTCCACTGCTCTGTGGTGTGATCATGGAGGTGCAAATGTGGTGGAGCAGTCTATTTAGCGAAGGGAAATGATTGGCTTTGAGACTGCCTAGGTAGGTCTCCCTGACATCGGAGAGATTACTGGGTTTCTCAGTCAAGAGTTCATACGCTTCATGCGCATCATACTCAAAATCATGCAGCTGAACTCCTACTTTAGGAACCTTCCATGCTCTGGAAAGTAGCTTATCTGTTATTTCGAACCTTACACCTCTAACACTGGATGTGAGTTTTGGAACAGAAGGTTCATATTTTAAGTTCTGGTAGAACTCTCTGACCAAGGTGGGGTAGTAAGTCTTGTGTGTTGAGACAAACGACCACCAGCCCTGGTGGTCCAGTATAGGAAACAGCTGAGGAAAAACTTCGAGCATATGATGATCATTAGCATCAACGTACCGGGAAATAAGAACCTTCAGAGGTTCTTCCATGGTGACTGTACGCGAGCTACCATCATCTTTCTGACCGGTTGCAGAACCTGAAGATAAGCCCTTCCGCTTCTCTTTTCTGACTGCGGATGTCTTTAACCTTTTGGTTGGCGGACTTGGATCCCGTGGACCCGTCTCCTTCCTTCTTCCCCTTTCGCGAGCTACTAGAGAGTGGGACTCCATAGTGCCTCTTGCTGGTTTTGAGCCTCTTGGTTGTTCCTCTGCCCTCTGCTTCCCTTTTTGAGTGGATGCTGGAGAATCCATGGCACGGAGATGAATCGAGCAGGAGAGAGAGCTGAGAGGATTCTTGGGGGACACGAGAGGTCGAATGACAAAAGAGGGTTTTGGAAAAAAGTGAAGAAGAGCAGCGGTCTCATTTCGCTTTTAAAGAGACACCGAGGACCCTTTAAGTGAACGGTTCAGCCGGTTCAAGTGGGTGAACCGGGTAAAGAAGATATGAATAGGAAGCAATGCATGGACGCAGAGAGGGGCATTGCGTCTACGCAGTGAGGCAAGTGAACCGAAAAACATAAGATAGAAAGCCAGTGAGGCAAAACGCGTTGACGCCAATGTAACATTGCGTCTACGCAGTGATGCAGTTAGGAATGAGATACTCCTCCTTATGCAGCATGATGCATCTAATAATGAAAATCCCCCTTACTAAATGGAGCCTATGAGAAGAATAAGAAGGGAAATTCAATTGGATTCTCAAAGGGATATTATTCTCATAAATCCAAAACATGTTTTCAAAGTCTTCCATTATAAGAGCTTATGAATGAACTTTATTAACAACGTGGTTTAATTATGATGTATGTAGAGTTCATTAGAAAAATTCTGTATTGATATCTAAAACCATGGTTTAATAAAGATGAACCAAGCCCTCATAATTATCTTGATTAATCTCTCTTTCTCTTACACAATCAAATATATTGACTTCTTTCAGAGTTACATGCACTAGTATTGAAGTCAAGTAATTATGAAGTGATATGATTTTGTCTAGGGTTGAAGCAATTTGATTCGTGTATCAATATTCAGATATTTCACTTTATTCAATAATTTTCTTGCTCCAAATTTTACGAGCACTCTAGTTCAGTGCACACATTGTAACTAGAGGATATACCTTGATTAGAGGCCAATATCCCTAAGCCCTTAGTATGACTAACTGTCATCCTTTATGTGAACAGAGTTAGCATTTACACATCATGACACACTACAAATCATTTTCTAATGAGTGAGTTGTATTTCTCAGTGTGCATGCCATTGCTCTGCCTGAGTTTCAATGAATTTTATCAGAGTTAACGAAGGCACCTCATGACACAGTCCTTTGGACTTGTGTTTCTCAGTGGCCAATGTCATTGCTCTAACAGAATTAACCCTTTAGACATTTCAGAGGCATTCTTTTGCTTCAAATCAATAATAGTTTCATGTACTTAACCAATTAAAGTCATGTATTCAAAAGTGCAGATTTCAGAAATTTTTCACAAGACACAGCATGAAACAAATGGTTAAGGTTTATTAAATATGCTTCAGATATTTTTAAGAGATTTTAAAGTCAAACTCCATGAACATTAAACTTAAACCACATGAGTTATTTCAGACATTCATAAACCTGTATAATAGAAGTTTTCTAGTTCAAAATTTTCAGATTTATGATCAAGATAGCCCATTGGAATCTTCATGAGGGACTGATAGATTTCTGAAGCCAAACGATACCATTTGATTGGAGAAATACCAATTGTTAAGAGAGATTGTGAAGCTCAAAGTTTTCAAAATATGATTAAGGTTTGTCAACAGAATCAATAAGAAAGGATATGCAATGAGTTCTGACACATGTAAGCATTTGACAACCTATATGCAATGCATTGACTCCCCCTTACAATATGCATTCAAACTCTCTTTTTGACATTTTCAATATAAGGGGATACAATGCACTATATGTATGCAGGGACATGCAAAGACTCGACATTGAATTGCTATGCAAGGATATGCAACTAACTCCCCCTGAAAACATGCAATGTTTACACTGAGAACTGAACATATGTTACCAAATGATTCATGCACATTCAGACTGTCCTAAGCAGCAAGATGACCCATGGTACTAGGCGGAGCACTTGGTCTAAAAGACCACCTCACACATAGTAAGAACCTCCAGACAGACCTCCCTGCCCTTTGGTACCTTACCATTTATATACCATTGAGGTCATGCATGATTATTCAACATGCAGTTCTATATGCAATTCAGAATTTCAGTGAGCTATTGCAACACACATGATTCAAGTCACACTCATAAGCAGTTCAGATTTTTCAGACAATTCGAAAGGCAATTTGTTTTCAGAGTCTATGCATAACACAATTATCAAGCAATTGCAATAAGCCTATGTATGCATCAGATACAGACAAGCCTTCTTAATCTGATGTTTGCACAGAACTCTCAGCAAATGTATGATCAGAAAATAATGCACATGGCAACTGATGAATGAAAAATGCAAAAACAGATTTAACTTGCCATGCAATAAAACTAAAAACAAGGACAGCAGGAAGTTTACCTGAAAGAAAAATCAGTATGGGGTTTTTCTTCTTAAGTGCCTTGGATCATTACCCCTTTTTATTCTAGTCCCAAGGCACACCTGCATAGCAATGTTATTTTGCACAAACAGGTACCCAAGAAGTCTTGGGTCCTGATAAAACAATATTACTCCTAGCAGGTTTTCTTGGCACATTTCTAGGAGCAGTTTTCAGATCTGATTTATGCACATTCTTGTTAGCATGAATTCTATGTGCATAAGCATGAGATTTCTTGTTAACAGAATAAAAATTCTGTTTGCCAAAACCAGTTTGGTTTTGATATCCTGCCAGCCAACAGGTTGCAGCCCTGTGACCTGGCTTCCCATAGTTATAACATGAGAGTTTTGTAAATTGTCTTACAGGGAATTTAGCATGTTTGAGATTCACATTTCTACCGTGAATATGCCAACAGTCCTTGACTGTATGGCCATACTTCCCACATTTGAAGCACTCATTGTGCTTGCCTCTAAAAACACTACTTCCAAACACATTTCCATTTGCAGGGAGTTTAACAGTTTTAGAATTGAATTGTCTACCCTGAGCATGCCTACAGTGGGCTGCAATGTGGCCCATCTTGCCACAGTGAAAGCATGAATTAGAACTTTTCTTACTAGCATTCAGCCAGCATTCAAATCCCTTATGACCAAATTTTCCACAATTAAAGCATGTCGTATGTTGATTTATTGGAACAGACTTGTTCTTGTTAAGAGCATGATCGTTTGCATGAAATTTATTCTTATCACTAACAAACCAGCACTGTGAAATTTTGTGTCCTAGTTTACCACAATGAAAGCACTCAATTCTCCTTTTCTGAAATGAAGGATTTTTATCATGATATCTCCTAACATTCTTATTATCATTCTCCATCAACTTACACTCATGCATCAGATGTCCACCTTTATGACAGTAATGACAGATAGTCTTCCTTTTAGATGCATGTGAGCGTGTGTGAGGACTGTGATCAGCATGCACTGATGAAGCCTTTTCATTTATTTTCTGATTTACAGTCCTTTTCTGGTTTTTATCCTGTTTTCCTATTTTCTTAGCCTTGTACTGAGTTGGAGATGAAATAGAAGGCTTCTCCTGTTCAGAGGATTTAACAAAGACAGTTTTCAGGTTGGCTCCATCGGCCTTCCTCATGACTGGACTATAGCCCAGTCCGTCTTTCTTCAAATTATTCTTTGTTCCCAGTATTTTCTGAACAATGGGCTGTTTGTCTTTAGAGGTGGTGGCTACGTCTGAACCACTTACAAAAGATGTCATAACTTTGTTCTGAAGTTCCTTCTTGTTTATCTTATTGTAGCCTAGCCCTTCCTTCCTAGAGTTGATTTTTATACCTAGTAGCTTGTCTAGGTTTTTCTACCCATCAACAAATTTAGACAAGGAGACTGTCAAATCCTGAATTTCATCTTCCAAAGAGGAAATATGTAGCTCATAACTGGCAATCTCTTGTTCACTGCAATTCACACATTCAGTTAACACCTTATTAGCAGTTTTATATTTGTCAATTTCCTGTTCTAGATTGCTCAGTTTATTAGAATCTTCAACACAAATACTTTTTCCTCTTTCCAAAGCTAGAAGTCTCTCTGACATAGTGGAATTCAACATTTTTAATTTTTTATTTTCTTCCTTAAGCTTGTCATTCTGAATTAACTCATTTATTAGAGTCTGATCTTCTGAGTTAGTTTCAAGTTTTCTTCCAGCCTTGAATTCCTTCAAATCTTTTTCCTTCTTTTCAATGTTTTTCTGTAATTCCACATTCACAGATTTGATGGCTTCAAGTTTTTCAGCAAGCAGGTTTTTCTTCTGCTTACGTTTCTCTGATTCTTCTTCATCTTCTTTGGAGATTTTTCTGAGAGATTCATCTTCAGATTTTAGCTTATTTAGTTCAGAGTAAACACATTCGAGTTCCTTCTTCAGTTTTGCATTCTGATTTTTATACATATGATTATCAGACAGACATGCATCATGAAATTACTTCATACTCGTACAATTTTCACATGGAGAGCTAGAACCATCTACCCGAGTACCCTTCTTCAACTTTTTATACTGTTTTCTTAAGCTCTCATGTGACTCTAACAATTCAGCATATGCATTCTCCCAATCATCAAGAGAAAAGTTCTCGAAGAGATTTACCTCATCATCATCATCTTCATTTTGGCTGTTGCTTTGATTGCTTCTGTCAGCCATCATGCAGCTTGTTTGATTTCCTTTCCCGGCTCTCTTCATCATTTCCAACATATCCCTTGCAGATCTGCAATCAAGGAAACATGAGTGAAAGGCTTTGTCAGTGGCTGCTTTCATCAGATTTATTACTGTCTGATTCTCCTCATACATTGCTTCGTGACTGTCAGTCCATTTGGACTTTTTCTTTGGTAATTTATGAGGACCATGTGAAATCACTTTCCACAGGTCTGGATCAACAGATCTAACATAAGCACGTAAGGCACTATGCCACTGGTTGAAATCAAAACCACTGAAGATGGGTGGACAAGCCATTGAAGCAAATAGCAGATAAATTCAACGCAACAGGAATATTGATGCACTAAAAGCAAATTAGCACCTAAGACCGCAAGATCGACTCTGCAGGTCGCTGGACCTTGTATGCAGACACCTGCTCTGATACCAACTGTTAGTATGCTTGGCCCGGATACAGAGGGGGGTGAATGTATCCTTCTACAGTATATGGCCAAATTAAAAACTAGGATGCTAGAGAAAGACACAGGATAGAACTAATTCATTTCAACTCAAATACAAACTCATGGGCATGCCTATCCAAGCATCTAGCGGAAGCAATCAATCAATCAAGCCACTGCACAAGAGATTTTAGGTGGGTTCGGTCCACAGACCTACATTCACCCCTCACTCCCAACCGGAGTGAGGCTTCCATTAGCTCAAGCTAGAACGCAGACTTAGTCTGCAAACAGTTGCTGCCACACAGCTTGACCAGGGGAACAACCTCCCCTCTTCCTCCCAACCGGAGGGTAACCCACAAGTGACAACCTGTCACTTGCAACCTGGAGATCAGATCTCCCTTCTCCTGAACCAACAGGAGGAACCCGATCCCCAACAGGGCAATCGGAAGAACAAAGATGATCAGAAAACAAAGGAAAAATAATAAAGAAAAATAACACAGCAATCAGAAAGCTGTAAAAGATGAAATGCACAATGTGGCTCTCAATGGAGCTGACTGGCCTGGATCTGATCCACGGTCCAGTGAAGACAGATCTTCAAGCAGCTTCTTCCTTCTTCTCCACGAGCTCTCTCGCTCACTCTCTTTCTCTCTTTCTTTCTCTTCTGCTCTCTTAATCTCTCACTCTCTATCTCTCTTTCTTTCTCTTCTACTCTCCTAATCTCTCACTCTCTATCTCTCTTTCTTTCTCTTCTACTCTCCTAATCTCTCACTCACTGTCTCTCTTTCTTTCTCTTCTACTCTCCTAATCTCTCACTCACTGCTCTCTCTTCACGGCTTTTCTCTTCTATCTTTTCTTCCTCTCTTTTCCTTCTTTTTCTCTTCTTCTGGATCGAAGGGCTTTCTGCTCTTCAGGCTTCTGCTTCGATCACTGTTCATCTGAAGACGAAGGATACATTATATACCAGCAGCAGCAGTAGCAGCAGGGCGCGTGTGGCTTCCACAGTTCTCGCCCTAAGAATTTGGACCACGTGGCAGCATCCAGCAGGCTGTCAGAACATGTGTCCTTATCTGGGCACTCTCCTTATCCTTGGATCACGTGCCCAGCACCAGTACGCTCAGCAACTAGAGTTAGATGGCGTCAACTCACTTGCTCCAAAGGGTTGACGCAGCCATCAGTTATCTTCAACCTTTTTAACCGCTGCGTCGACTCCATCAGCATGCTGCGTTGACGCAACGGTATCGACAGTCTAGTGATCAAGTCTTCAACAAATGGGCGTGCTGCGTCAACGTTATCAGCATGTTGCGTTGACGCATTGAACATGTACATTTGTATACTGGCGTCTCTTAAGCCGCTGCGTCGACGCTGCTTATTGATGGTGTTGACGCAGTGGAAGATATCATGAAAGCTTCGTCGCTTGTAAGAGTCTCTGCTTTTTCTAACTACTGCGTCGATGCTGCTTGCTTGTGGCGTTAACGCAATAGAAGACATCGTGAAAGCTTCGTCTACTGATGCGTGGATGCTTTAAGCTTCAGGCGTCGACCCTGTTCCCTTCAGCAATAATAATGAAGTGTATAGACTTAGTGTTAACGTGAAGCATTGTATAGACTTCAGAGATCAATATAGCAAGTGTGTACATAGTGATGGAGTGTATAGACTTAGCAGTCTAGGTCTCTAACAACGAGTGTATAGACTTGCAACTCTTCATGAGATCTCAGTGTATAGACATAACCAATGTATATAGTTGAAGATCTAACAATCGAGTGTATAGAGTTAGTTATGTGAGCATGCGTTGTATAGACTTCACACAAGAAGACAAACAGGCTGTACAGACTTGGAGAGTTGAATGCAGTGTGCAGACTTGTTGATATCAAACGAAGAGCTTCCAGTGTATGGACTTTGCAATGCAAACAATAATGTATATACTTAGAGAACTGAAGTCTAGTGTATAGACTTGGAGAATTGAAGTCTAGTGTATAGACTTTGGAGAACTGAAGTCTAGTGTATAGACTTGGAGAACTGGAGTCTAGTGTATAGACTTGGAGAATTGAAGTCTAGTGTATAGACTTCATCAAATGAAGAGCTTCAAGTGTATGGACTTTGCAATGCAAACAGCAATGTATAGACTTTGTTAAGAAGGTGCCCGATGTACAGACTTGAGGAAGATATACCAATGTATAGACTAAATGGATCCAGCTAATGTATAGACTTTATTCCCAAGCTATCAATGCTCTGATGCGTCCACTCCACTTGAACGTTGCGTTGACGCACTAATTAACCCAGGGGCTTCTTTCTTGAGTTTGCACTGTTGCGTCGACGCTTCCATTTGGTGGCGTTGACGCATTGAGCACCCTACAACCCCTTTGAACTATTAAACAGTTATTAGGAGGTTAATTGTCTATATCCAAAATCTTACTGTTGTCATCATCAAAACCAGGAGTACAACAAAGCTTCCACGGGTTGGCCACATTCTATAGGAGGTTTATTCGGGGATTCAGCACCATCACCGCCCCCATCACTGATTGTCTCAAAAAAGGGACCTTTGTGTGGACCAAACCAGCCTCCAAAGCCTTCCAAGAGATTAAGGAGAGGATCACCCAAGCCCCGGTCCTATGCCTACCCGATTTCTCCAAAGTCTTCGAAGTCACATGTGATGCATCCGGGATAGGAATAGGCGGGATCCTTATTCAAGAAGGGCACCCCGTGGCCTTCTTCAGTGAGAAGCTATGTGATGCTCGGATAAGATACTCCACTTATGACAAGGAGTTCTATGCCATGGTTCAGTCCCTCCGACATTGGAGGGACTACTTGTTGCCCAAAGAATTTGTCATCTTTTCCGACCATGAGGCCCTAAAATACCTCAACTCCCAGAAAATGTTGAATGCCCGACATGCCCGCTGGGTTGAGTACATCCAATCCTACACCTTTGTAATTAAACACAAGGCAGGGAGTGAGAACCGCGCAACGGATGCACTCAGTAGGAGGACCTCTTTGTTATCCACTATCCATGTAGAGGTTACTGGGTTTGAGAGACTCAAGGATGAGTACCCTGGCTGCCCTGACTTTGGGCACATGTATACCACCTTGACCACCCCGTCTAGCCGGGAACATGGGGGTTTTATCTTAGAGGATGGGTTCCTCTTTAAGGGCCCAAAGCTTTGCATACCACGGACCTCACTCCGTGATTTCTTGGTCTAGGAATTACATGCAGGGGGTCTAGCTGGTCATTTTAGGGTTCACAAAACCATTGCTCTAGTTGAGGGTCAATTTTATTGGCCAAGTCTCAAGAGAGACGTAGCCAAGATTGTGAGTCAATGCCGCACATGTGCTTCGGCCAAATAGGTGAAGCAAAACACCGGCCTTTACACCCCTCTCCCCATTCCCGACCGTCCATGGCAAGACTTAAGCATGGACTTTGTGTTAGGCCTACCAAGAACTCAAAGGAAACATGACTCGATCTTTATGGTAGTTGATAGATTTTCTAAGATGGCCCATTTCATCCCATGCTCCAAAACCTCAGATGCTTCCCAAGTGGCCAAGTTGTTCTTTGATGAGGTTGTTTGCCTCCACGGTTATCCAAAACCATAGTCTCCGATAGGGATGTCAAGTTCACCAGCTACTTTTGGAAGACCCTTTGGCATTTGATGGGTACCCTCCTCAAATTCTCCACAGCCTACCACCCTCAAACAGATGGCCAAACCGAAGTTGTCAATCGGAGTCTAGGGAACCTCCTTAGGTGTCTTGTTGAGGATCGTCCAGGGAATTGGGATCTCATTCTACCTCTGGCTGAATTTGCATATAACAACTCTGTCAATAAGTCCATAGGGATGAGTCCGTTTGAAGCTGTGCATGGGTACAAGCCAAGGAAACCTTCAGATCTCATTCCCCTTCCCCAGCATGCTAGAGTGTCTATTTCAGCAGAGTCATTTACCCAACACATTAGAGAATTGCATGAAGAAATCCGCAAGCACATCAGCAAGAAGAATGAGACTTATAAAAGGCAGGCTGACTCTCATCGACATCACCAAGAATTTCACACGGGTGAATTTGTGATGGTGAGAACGGAGAGGCTCTCCCCAGGAGCCATCTCGAAATTGAGGCCTCGTGGGGCTGGTCCCTTCCAAGTTCTGAGGCACTTTGGCACTAATGCCTATGAGTTAGATCTCCCCGAGGAGTATGGAGTGAGCCCCACATTCAACGTGACCGACCTAGTACCATATAAGGGTCCCACGGTGGTACCCGGTGAGGATATTGAGCCCATTCCCCCCATTGAGAGAGCGCCCACCCGTGAGAAGAGTCCACCAGCCAAGAGAGCCCAGCGTGAGCGAATTGATCGAATATTGGATGGACAGATCACTGCCACTAGGAGCAAGGCATACGAGCGCTATCTCGTCAGGTGGAAGGATCGGCCTCCTTCGGAGGATTCGTGGGTGAGTCGGGAAGATCTCCAGCAGCTAGATCCCGACCTTCTCGAGCAGTATCACAGCATGATGGATCCCTACTCGACGGAGTCGAGCTCTTCACAGCCTAGGGGATTTGATGGCGGCATCACCCACGACTCCATATGGCTCGGGTTGTCTTCACATCCCGGAGTTTTTTGAGCTCGGGCATCACTCCATGTGGGCCCAATTATCGATTTTGAGCTTTCTATTTGAGTTGTTTGATGTATTTTCCCTTTTATTTGAGTCATTTCCCTAGGTCTTTGGTTTATTTCCCTATGTTTGAGTCATTATCCCCTTGGTTGACTTATTGGACTACTTTTGTCATTACATGTAAAGCCAGGGGTAGTTTGGTCATGTAAAAGGTTGGGTCCCTATAAATAAGACCCCAACCCCATTTGTGGAAGCTAATGAAAATTGTCATTTTGTGAGTTCAAAATTCAAACATTAGTGGAGAGAATCTATGTGAGAGGGTGTGAAACCCTGGGTGAGAAATCCCACCTCATTCCCCATCTTCTCTCTCTCTCTCTCATCAAGGGAGGTTCACCCCCTTCTCTCTCTCCTCATCCTCCCACCTACTTTCTCTCTCCTTCCCCTTCCATTTAAGCCACTCTAACTCCCCACACCCCTCTCTTTACTCCACCCCAACCCCAAGATATCCCCACCCAATCCTAGCTCCACCATCCAACTCCCAACTACCCACTTCCCCTTCCCAAGCAAGCCTCCACCTTCCCAAGGCTGAACCCACCCCTCCCTAGGCCAAATTTGAATTATTCCCTACACTCTCTCCTTCCCCCCCATGCCCTAGGTCGCCCCAAAGAGGGATCCCCTTAAGCTGGTCGCCCCATCCTCCATCTCCACTCACCCAAGAGCATCACCCACCTCCCCTCCTTCTCCACCTTGAGCAGAGACCAGCAGCCCCTCTTCTACGTCCCACCCTCTTCCTACCCCTCCATCTCTGCCCTAGCAACCTTCCACACCCCCCCACATCCCTTTCCTACCACTCATCCATTCCCCTTCACCAATGAACAACCCTTCTCCCCATTTCATGATCACTTGGAGCTACACCGAAGGGCCTATTCGCAACTGAGGACCCGCAGAGATCTAGCATCTTGAAGAGCCGGCCATGACTTCATCTCGGTGCCCCTGGAAGCACAAGAGAAACCGTTGGAAGCGACTCCCAGTCCACTTCGTGATGGTGGTGGTCTCATCCCCGTCTGAGTTCGGAGCTGCCCGGAGGAGCCGTCGTCGTCGGACTGCACAACTTCTTCCTGATAGTCAACCAAAAGTGAGTTGCATAGGCTCCCATGGCCAACCTCCTGATGTTCTGAAGGTGGGCCTTGGCTGAAAGTTTCTACGACAAGTCTACTTCCAGTATCAAGAAGCGGCACCCCGTTTGGCCTCCGGAGCTGAGAGTTCTCATTTTCTCCCCCGGGTGCGCAGGTCAGTCCAGTTAGGGCCTGAACAGACCCCACTTCACTCTTCGAGCGCTATCTCTCTGCTCCGACCTCCTATGGTGGCCTTTCTGGTTGCTTCTCGAAGAGGACCTTCCCACTGTTGTATCGATATAAGTTGATCACCTTCGGAGCTCGGAGTTACTCGAAGCGAGGACATCTTCCAGCACCTTTAATTCTGGAACAGACAGAAGCTGAACCAAGGAGTCCAGTTCAAGATCCTTCTTCGGCCTCCGACGACCACGATAAATTGCCCAAAAATTCTGGATCCTTTCTGGGCCAACCCAGGAAGTTTTGGCACTGGTCTCGCCCACTTCTGAAGTCGGACGGGTCTATGGCGGCGTCTTCAGCGACTCACTGTCCCGCCAAATCTGAGCGGACAGAACTACAGGCTTTAGTCTATTTTGGCATTTCCCCTCCCCACCAGGCCGGCTTATAGCCCCTCCCTGTGGGAGGTAGTGTTTGGATATATATGTGACTTCCCCTCCCCTTGTTCCACCCCCTTGCATGGGGAGTAGTGGTGTAATTCCTTAAACAGGTTCAAGCTACACCAGCGCAGTGTGCGGGGAACCCACGCTTCCCCGCTCGTCCACGTCTCCGAACGGGACCGGTCTCTTCAAACCGGTCGAGTAAGTGTTCTAACCCTTGCTTCCCCATATATGCTTTTTTCTTCAATATTAGTTCATAGCTCTGCTGGCCCATGAGTGTGAGTGCTCTGTCTGCAAGCTCCATTGCTTCGAGTGACCGCCACCCGTGCCCTCGGCACAACGTCGGCCCCATTGAATTGGGCCTCCATATCTTTGTGAAAAACCTTGGCCTTACTGGGTCTCTACCAGCAAGGGCCCAGCCCTCACAACCTCCACTCGGCATCGCCGAGTTACCCCGGGTATTGGGTGAGTGTCGGGTGAGTGGCCATCGATATCGGTCTGTTTCTATTGCGAATTGTGCTTGCTTGTTAAGGTCCAAGGTGCTTCGGTCTTGTGACTATCACCCCTCAAGGTGGTGTCACATCAAAACTTATCTGGATATTCTGGATAAGGGAAAAAATGGCTATCACCCGGCTGTGGTGAAAACCCGAAAGGGTGCTGTAGGTAAAATTGGGTACCCCGCCACATGAAAACCCAGAAGGGCACGTGGGCAAAAGCAAGAGGGGGCTGACTTCGGTGAAAACCCGAAACGGCACTTAAGTCAGTAATGTGGTTCAAAAACAATGTTGTTGCTACCTCATTTACCATTCATGTCCCACAGAAATCCCTGTGTGTGATAAACACGCCACGTCCCACAAGCATAAGCCTTACGCCTGTGCTGTAACAAACCCCTTTGCTTCGGCATTTAACCCATGTCGATGAATAAACCTACCTTCGATTTTCGTCACCATCGGCGAAGACCTGTCGTCCATGTCGATCAACAAAACTCCTCACTTCGGCATTTACCCATGCCGATGAATAGACGTACCTTCGATTTTCGTCACCATCAGTGAAGTCGATGGACAAACCATCGACTCAGACCTTTCATCCACGTTGATCAATAAACCCCTTTGCTTTGGAATTTAATCCATGCCGATGAATAAATCTACCGTCAGTTTTCATCATCATCGGTGAAATTAATGAACAAGCCGTAGACCCGGACTCTCCATCCCTGTCGATCAATAAACCACTTTGCTTCAACATTTAACCCATGTCGATGAGCCAACCTACTATCAGTTTTCGTCATCATCGGCGAAATTAATGAACAAACAATCGGCCCGAACCCTTCATCCCGGTCGGTCAACAAACCCCTTTGCTTCAGCATTTAACCCATCCATTTTCGTCATCATCGGTGAAATCGACAACAAACCATCGGCTCAGACCCTTCGTCCCTGTCAAGAAATAAACTCACTCCTTGTCTTTGGCACTTAAACCCACCGGCAAGTATGTCATTTGTAAACCTTGTCACCATCGGCAAGGTCCATGAACAAATTATTGGCTTTACCCTCTGGCCCTTGTCGGCCCATAAAACCCTTTTATTCCCCGACGCTCGGCATAGTCAAATCAATGTTTGGCCTCGGTAAAAGTTGCACCGTGGTGGAGCGAACCTCTCATACATTCCATGAAGGTGTGAGTGCTCTCCAGCCCTAGCAGCTAATATACCCCGGGCTAGATAAATCAGCGACACACCTATGTCTAGATTGGCAAAAAAAAGAAAAAAAAAGAAAAGAAAGAAAGGAAGGAAAGATGTAGCTCAACAATAGATATGCAAAGTAAATGATGAAGAAATTTCATTGGCATAAAGAGAAAGGGTACATAGTACTTGGGGCATCCCCCGGTATACATGAAAATTCACAAAAAGGGGGAAGAACAAAGGAACTACTACAATGAGCGATGAAAGATGTCCTCAAACTCCAAAATCCCCAGAGAGGGGTGACGGGTCAGCTCCTGTAGATGGGATTCTTCGGCCCACAGTCGCGTCAATTTCTCCTCAAGCGACGTGGCTTGCCCTTCTGCCAGCTCCGCCTCTTCCGTGTTCTGGACTTGTAGCTACTCAATCGACTCTAGTTCTGCTTCGGCACGAGTGAGTTCGGCACGTAGTTCAGCTATCCGAGCGTTCAAAGAAGTGCGGCGTTGAGTGGAATCGTCAGTCGCATCCCGCATCTGTTGGGCAGTCCCCCTTAATGACTGAAGGGTAGTCTGACACTCTGCCCGCTTAAATTTTATGGCCGTTAGCTGGTCCGCTATACCATGGCCAATGAACTCCCTTCTGTTTACATACTTCAGAAGCAGAACTACTCGCTGCGTCCAATCCTCCATGGGGCAGCAAAAAGCTAATAGCGGGCATGAGAGGTTCTCCACCAGGTCCCTTAGCTGCGCATAAGACAAATCCCGGCAAGTCGTCACGGTCTGCCTCAGCGTCTCCAGATATTGCCATACTAGGTCGCTTGATGACTGTAGACCAAGTGATGGCGTATCAGGGAGTTGAAATTCTACACGACTGTCGACCGCGGCCCAAATATCATCGCTCGGTGCTAAAGATGATGATGGCATGTCATGCACGGCACATGCACTGGAGCCGGCCCCGATAATTAACGCAATAGGGGGAGCGTCAATAGCAACAATCTCTTCCCCAACCTCTGGCAACGACACCACGGCTGGAGCCTCGACAATGGGGAGTGGTTGGTCACCATCTTTGGCCAGGCCATCATCTACCAACGCCGATTCGGCGACAAGAACTAAAGCCGTAGAGACTCCGGCTGCTCCATCTATAATCTATCTTGCCTCTATTTTAGGGATGTCTTCAAGTAATTCTCCGCCGATGGCAAGTTGCTGCTCCTCCCGAGTCACTGCCGACTGATCAGACCCGACAGTTACGCTGGGCACTTGCAAGCCCGCTGTCATAATATAATCCTTCAGATGCCGCAAGTCAATGGGCCTCATGATAGGCGGAAATACCGGTGGGTCTACGCCGAGGGGTGGAAAGAATACCTTTTCGGTCATGGCAGGCAAGGTCACGTCGGCCTGAATAATGGGAACCTTTAAAAAAAAGAAAAGAGAAAAGAAGAGATAAACATAACATAACTCTGAGGTTTGATGTAATGACCAACAAGAAGAGGCAAGGGAGTTAAGGGAGTGCTCTTACCTCAATCGACACCTGGCTTAATTCTCTGGCAGCAGAGACCATCGTCTCCATCATCCCTGCCCCCCCTCCTATGGAGGGACTAGGTGGCCCGAAGCTGCTCCACGTCAGCCATGGTGGACTGAAGGCTGTGAAATCACTTTCATAAGTAGAAGACGCATCGGAATCTTCAGTCTCTGTTCCCACCATTGGAAACTCGTCGTCACTGGAGTCGCGACTGTAATCCACCTGCTCTGACGAAGATGAGCTTTGAACCAGCACCGGGCCTTTCCCTTTAAGAGCAAGCTGCCCCTCACCCAGATGGCCTCCAGAAGGAGCATCTTGCTCAATAGAAGCCTGCTCAGCCGGCTCCACAGCAGGGATGACGGGCGAATGAACTTCGGGGGTTGGATGACTCCCTAAAATGATCCTCTGCTCAGCAAAAGTTCCCGCAGTTGACTCCATGGCAGGAGGAGAAGGCGGTCGGATCTCGACTGAAGCTAAAACAAGAAGCACTCATGTGAGCCCAGAGTGTGATAAATTATGGAGATCCTTGGAGGACAGATCGCAAATTACCTTCTATCTCATGTCTAGGCATGGGAGAAGGCAGATCTACTTTAAGAGGAGCTATTGACACTCTATATCCTCCCTCTTCAGCTCTCGCAGGGGTGGCAGCTGTTGGGGCAGGTGCGATGGATTCAGAGGGGGGTGAATGAATCCCACACTTAAAAAATTTTGCTCAATTAAGACTTAATCAAAAACTCTTTTGAACCCAAGAGCAAACATGTATAGCGCGCCTATACATTCATCTAGCGGAAGCAAAGGAAAGCAAACAACCACTGCACAGTAGATTTTTTAGGTGGTTCGGTCCACATACCTACGTCCACCCCTCACTCCAAACCGGAGTGAGGCTTCCACTAGCACAAGCTAGAACCGTAGACTCAGTCTGCAACAAGTGTTGCCAAATAGCTTGACAAACCAAGGGAAACAAATCCCTCAACCCAAGCTCTGCAACCCACAGAAGCTTGACACCTGGACTTGCTACCCATAAGACCAAAACCGGAGACGAATCTCCCTTCCTCCAAACCGGAGGGAACCTGCTAGTGACAGCCCGTCACTGGCAAACCAGAGATCATAGATCTCCTTTCCTCCAGACCAGGAGGGGACCTACATGTGACTCCCAGCCACTTGCAACCGGAGACACAAGGTCTCCCTTCTCCTGAGTCCACAGGAGGAACCCGACCTCAAACCAGAGAATCGGAAGAACAATGGTGAACATATAAAAGAAAAATAAGAAATGATAAAGGAAAACACAGCGACTACAAGCTGTAAACAATGAAGCACAAAGGTGGCTCTCAACGGAGCTGGCTGGCCTGGATTTGATCCACGGTCCAGTAGGAACAGATCTTCAAGCAGCTTCCCTTCTTCTCCTATAACTCTCTATCTCTCTCTCTATCTCTCTTCTTCTCTGCTGCACTTCTTTTCTTTCTCGATCTATGCTTCTCTTTCTCTTTCTCTCGTTCTTTTTCTTCTTCTGCTTTCAGCCTCTCTGCTGCTCTCTCATTTTTCTTCTTCTGATTCTTCTACCCTCTGCCTCTCTGCTGCTCTCTTCTTCTTCTATCACAGTCTCGATCAGTCTTCTCCAGATGTAAGAAGCTTCGTATTTATATCAGCAACCAGGGCGTGTATAGGGCTTCTCCCCTCTTTGTCCAGACTACACCTCGGATCACGTGCCAGGTGCCAATCTCGGATCATGTGCCCAGACATTTTCTTCTTGAAGGATGTACCTGTCAAGCAGTCATAAGAAGATATTAGAGGGATGTACAGAGTTGGTTCAGGTTTTGAACTAGGCGTGTACAGACTTTAGATGCAGCATATAGGCAAGTATGTACAATGTGAGAATGTGTAGACTTTGAATGCCTTCATGTGACCTCAATGTACAGACTTGCGGGGGATGCACCTAGATGCCATCAATAAGACGATGTACAGACTTGACAAATGATGCATGAACATAACAGAAAGGAATGTGTAGACTTCTGTGTGCGAGCATGCTGTAAGGCAACGTATAGACATTGGCTGTATAGACTTGCAATGCGTGCGGCGATGATAATGAATGGACTTGTGTGTGCAGGCTGTACAGACTTGATAGCGTGCATGCTGCAAGGCAATGGCTGTACAGACTTGAGAGATGATGCACGAACAATGTGGCAAATGTATAGACTTAACCGATGCGAACACAGACTGTACACACTTTGATTGCGTGCATGAGAAAGCAGTGTACAGACTTGTTGTGAAGAACAATGCCCAAATGCAGTGTATGGACTTAGAATGCATGAGACAGCAATGTATAGACTTTGTAATATGCCTTGGACAGACGCACCGATGTACAGACTTTGTGATATGCCTTGGACAGACGCACGATGTACAGACTTTCTGATATGCCTTGGACAGACTCACGATGTACAGACTTTGTAAGACGATGCATGCACAAGACGCTTAGTGAGACTGACCGATGTACAGACTTTGCCAATGTGCAGACTTTGCCTACATGCAATGTATAGACTTGTGTTCTGAACGTAGGTAAAGATGACAATGTATAGACTTTGCGTGGATGACCAGACAATGTATAGACTTGCACATATGCATGAACAAGTGGCGATGTACAGACTTGGCCAATGTACAGACTTGCTGTGCCTACAGAAGACGACACCAGTGTACAGACTTGCTAAGCTTTCGCTAAGTCTGTATAGACTTGATCATGCAGACGACGAAACCAGTGAAGAATGTATAGACTTGATAAATGCGGGGGACATTGTACAGACTTGCCAGAGTATGGACTTGGTGAGCATGCAGCACCCAATGTACAGACTTGATGAGGCGCTAAGTGAGACAGAGCTGGCTGTACAGACTTTGAGAGAGATGATGCATGAGACGATGCATGCACAAGGTTGTACAGACTTGGTCTTACAATGTATAGACTTGACCAACTATCAACTGATGGATGTATAGACTTTATGAATGCATCTGCCAAGACCATGTATAGACTTGAAGTGGCATGTAGCAGACGATGTATAGCCAAGGCTCATGAATGTATAGACTTTGGAAGATGCAGACTGGGCAATGTGCAGACTTTACTTCGTGCAAGCTACAGGACAATGCAGGCTGTACGGACTTTGAGAGACAATGCAATGTGTAGACTTAGCGTGTGCTGTGAACAATGTATAGACTTCAATGTATGTGCAATGCAAAGGCTGTAATGACTTTAAGACTTGAATGCATGGTGGCGAATGTACAGACTTTGAACTGAGATGTGTACATATGCATATGGAAGAGGTATGCAATGTACAGACGATGAAATGCATTGGCTTTGGCTGTGTAGACTTGAAAATGCACTGATGTACAGACTCTTGATGAATGCATGTAATGCACTAAACGATGCGCAGACTTTGAATGAGTGACATGCAGTTTGCAACAGGAAAGTATGTACATTGAACATGCAATGCATGAGAGACAATGTACAGACTTGTTAAATGATGCACAAAACAATTTATGCACATCAGCTAAAGTATCATCAAGGCATAAGGCATACAGATCTGAGAGTAGACAAAGCATTACCTGATCTGAGCATTAACCTTACCTGTCATGATTTAACTTTGACTTGGGTTGACTTCATGACCTGTGAGTCATCCTTAAACCTGTTCTGACAGTTTCTCATAATACAACAAGATTATATCATCAAGGATGTAAACATAATGAGGCATAATATTTGTCATCATCAAAACTCCAGAACCACAGGGGACACAACAATCTCCCCCTTTTTGATGATGGCAATATTATGAGTCATTGCAATAGAATCATCATGATGATTATGAAATACCATATGACAGTTCCTGAACATGCACCACAGAATAGCTCAGTCAGGAATGAGCATGTAAAACACCATGTGATGCAAGTGTTTATTGATGAAAATGATGACTCACAAAGACTCACAAAAGTTCTCCCCCTTTGACAACATCAAAAAGAATGGAATGATCATTGACTGTTGAAGGAGATGATATAGGAGCTATTATGCAAATGGAGTTACTATCATCTAAAACTCCCCCTGACAAGATACATGCAAAAATGAATGAACATTGAACCACAGGGACATGCAAAAATTCTCCCCCTTAGATGGACAGTGATGGGAATGAAGCACAGGACAAAAAAAAGGCAACAGTTAGGTCTGAAATAATGGAGTCCAATGTGAGAAAGTAAGCATTCAGAATGAATGAGAATGGTTTTCAATGGGATATCAATTTCATAAATCTGATTAAACAGGTATTTCAAACTCTTCTATTATAGAGATTTATGAATGATCTTCATTGACAAGTCAGATCAGAATATGATGTATGCAAGGCTTGTTCATTAGCATTCTGTACTCATATCTGAAATCAGTTTTAATAAAAATGAACCTTGCTTTCATATTGAAAGTCTTGTTTAACCTTCTTCTTTCTTACTCACTCAATTTCAAAGATTCCTTTAAGAGATGCAATCAATAGTAATGAAGTTAAACACATAAGAAAACATTTGTTTCTGTCAAGGGGTTCCAATAGAATATTTCTTTTGCACACATTTTCAAATGATGCACTAGATCAGGAACAATTTTCATAACAAACTTCATGAGCACTTGAGTTTAGTACACCCTTGTAGCTAGAGGATACATGTTGTTTAGACGCCAGTATCCCTAAGCACTTGGAAGGACTAACTGTCATGCTTCATAAGAACAGAGATAGCATTTACACTTCATGACACACTACAAATCATTTCTTTGATGAGTGAGATGTATTTCTCAGTGTGCATGCCATTGCTCTGCCAGATTATCAATCATTCTTAAGCAGAGTTAACTATGGCACCTCATGACACAGTCCTTTGGACATGGTTTCTCAGTGATCAAAGTCATTGCTCTGACAAGATTTACCCTTAGACATGTTCCAGATTCTCAGATGTTTAAAAACAATACTAATTTCATACATATCAATCAAGGAATATCATGATTTCAGAATTTTCAGAATTCAGAAGAGTTTAAAAGACACAACATGAAGATGTTGGTTAAAGTTTATTAAGACTAACTCAGATATTTTCAAGATATGTTCATAAACAAACACAAGACATACATGAAACTTCAACCGACTGAAGATTCAGACATTCATAGTCCTATATAATAGAAGATTCCTCTTCAAGTTGTTTTCAGATTTATGATCAGAATATGCACAGAGAAGTCTTTCTGAATTTTCAAGGAAGGCAGAATCAATTTAAGGAGCAGCCAATTCAACAGATACCAATGGATAGGGTGAGTAAAAGTGGCTGATAACAGTTGAAGCAGGAAGCTGAAATGTGTTGTGATGCATGGGTCAGATGCGATTTCAAGAATATGAATAATGCTCTCCCTAACTGTATGCATTAGCTAGCATTCCTAAATGTATGCAACTCTGACCTATGGTACCAGGCGGAGGACTTGGTCTAAAGACCACCTCACACATAGTAAACACTTCCAGACAGAATTCATCTGCCCTTTAGTATCTCACTATTTATATACCAAGAGTCATGCATGACAATCCAATGTAGATGCAGTTCTATATGCATCTTAAGCTGACAATATGCTACTTATATGCAATTGTGAATGCATGTGCTTGTCAAATGTGCAGGTGAACATTTTTAAGCATGAGAGATCGTCCAAGCAACAGATTTATTCAATTTAGCTTTTCAGATTTTTCAGAATGCATTTTTTTTTGATTATGCATTTTAACAAATATCAAATAACTGCAATTGGCATATGTATGCATCAAATGCAGACAACCTTTTAATCTCATGTATGCACAGATCACCCAGCAAGTGCATGATCAGAAAAGAATGCAAATGGCAGATGCAGTTATGGACATGTATGCATGAGATCTTAATTGACATATTAAGCATGATGTTCAGCTAAAAAAAATTTAGGTGTACAAGCATTTAAACCGAAGAGTTGGGGTTTTACCAAACTTTGGATGCCTTGGTTTATTTGACCCCCTTTTATTCCTCATCCCCAAGGCATACCTGCAAAGCACAGATCTCATTTTGTGTTTCTAGGTACCCAAGACTTCTTGGGTCCTACATTGTTAGTAACACCTCTGATAGGTGCTTTCCACAATCTTTGGGAATGTAAGTCATCAAATTTCATTAAACGACAGTCACTCATGGAGTGCCCAAACTGCCCACAATAATGACAGGAAACAACATGCTTTGATTTCTTGTTATGCACACAATTATTAGCATGGAATTTTTGTGCAGGTGCATACTGGTTTCTATTTTTATTATGGAAGTTGTTCCTGTTAATCTTACCAAACATGTTTTCCTTAGAAGGATGTCTAGCATATTTGAAATTTGCCCGCCTATCTTGAAGATGCCAACAGTCCTTGACTGTATGGCCATGCTTTCCACATTGAGAGTAGCTAATTGGATTTCTTGTGAAAGAGCCTGACCAGCATTCGGTGGCCTTGTGACCAAATTTGTTACAGTTATAGCAAGTGATGTGCTGGTTTATAGGAACAAATTTGTTCTTATTAAAACCATGTTGGCTTGCAGGGAATTTAGCATAATATGATAGAGATGTTTTCTTACCACTTGCAAACCAGCATTGTGTAATTGTGTGACCCAATTTGCCACAGTGAAAGCATTCTATTTTCTTTTTCTGAGATGAAGAATATTTATCATGAAATTTCCTAGCATTCAAATCATCTAGTTCCATTAATCTACACTCATGTATCAGATTGCCAATCTTGTGACAGTAATGACAAATCATTTTCTTTTTAGATGCATGTGAGTGTGTGGGTGAAACATGCAGAGTGGGAAGAGGAACATGTTGATTCTTTTCTTTCTATTTTTCTGTTATTTTCTTTTGAGCAGATGACTGATAACCAGGAAGGTTCTGAGGGCTGTGAGAAGTTGAGCTGGAAACAAAAGAAGTTTGAACTTTGTTTTTAAAACTCTTCTTGTTTGAAGGGTTATAGCCCAACCCTTCATTCTGAAAATTAACCTTTGTTCCTAGAATCTTGTCCAGATTATCTTTTCTGTCCACAAATTTTGACAAGGAATTATTCAAATCTTCAATTTCATTTTTCAGAGAAACGGCGTGTATTTCATAACTGGCAATCTCTTGTTCATTGCAATTTACACATTCGCTTAATACCTTGTTGGCAGTTTTATATTCCTCAACTTCATGTTCCAGATTTCTCAATTTTTCAGATTCTTCAATGTAAACAGATTTTTCTTTTTCTAAGAGAAGAAGTTTCTCTGACATAGCAGTGTTCAACTGCTTCAATCCTTCAACTTCTTTAGTTAATTTGTCATTTTTTGATTTCAGATTTTTAGTTTCTTCAACAGAGCCTTTATCAATTTTCATTGAGCTCATTTTATCATTCAGCTCTTCCTCTATATGTTCAAGCTCTAGAATCTTGTTTAACAGATCTTTGTTTACTTCCTTTAGGGAAACAATAAACTCCTTCTGTCATTCTAAATTTGAGTGAAGATTTTCATTTATTTCCTTGAGAAATGGACACTCATTGCATGCAGATTTACCAGAACATATTGTTTGAACCTGGAGTTTTTCACATTGTTTCTTAAGGCATTCATTTTCAGATTTTAGGACATCCAATTCAGAGCTAACACATTCAAATTCTTTCAACAGTTTTTTATTCTGAACTAAATTATTAAAATGAACCTGATCATCATCAATCGAGCTAAGTTTTTCTTTTAGTTCAAAAATTTCACATACAAGTTCTTGATTTTCTTCTTTAAATAAGCCAATTTATTTCTTAAGCACTTGGACTTCAGACAAGCATGCATCATAGGACTGTTTCTATTTTAAGCAATTTTCACATGAGGACTCTGAGCTATTCAGATCAATTTTCTTTTTCAATTTTTTATGTTATTTACTTAACATCTCATGTGACTCAAGTAACTCAGCATATGCATTCTCCCAATCATCTAAAGAGAAATTCTCGAAGAGGTTTACCTCATCATCATCCTCTTCTTCATTTTGGCTGCCACTTTGATTACTTCTGTTAGCCATCATGCAGCTGTCCTCATTTATCTTGTGAGCTAGTTTCAGCTTATCCATGATGTCTTTAGCTGACCTGCAATCATAAAAGCAAGAATGTAAGGCTTTGTCAGTACCTGCTTTCATCAGATTAAAAGCTTTCTGATTTTCTCCATCCTTTGATCTGTGGCTGTCGGTCCATTTGGACACTTTCTTGGGTAATATGTGAGGACCTTGTGAAATTAACTTCCACAGATCAGGATTAACTGATATAACATATTCACGCAGACTGACAAACCACACACTAACATTAGAGCCGTTGAAAACCGGTGGATCACCCATGGAAACAGATCAGATTAATGCAACAGGAATAATGATGCACCAAAAGTGAGATAGCACCAAAGACTGCAGGAATGGATCTGCAGGTCGCTGGACCTTCTATGCAGACACCCGCTCTGATACCAATTGTTGGGGCAAGTGCGATGGATTCAGAGGGGGGGTGAATGAATCCCACCCTTAAAAAATTTCGCTCAATTAAGACTTAATCAAAAACTCTTTTGAACCGAAGAGCAAACATGTATAGCGCGCATATACATTCATCTAGCGGAAGCAAAAAAAAGCAAACAACCACTGCACAGTAGATTTTTTAGGTGGTTCGGTCCACAGACCTACGTCCACCCCTCACTCCAAACCAGAGTGAGGCTTCCACTAGCACAAGCTAGAACCACAGACTCAGTCTGCAACAAGTGCTGCCATACAGCTTGACAAACCAAGGGAAACAAATCCCTCAACCCAAGCTCTGCAACCCACAGAAGCTTGACACCTGGACTTGCTACCCACAAGACCAGAACCGGAGACGAATCTCCCTTCCTCCAAATCGGAGGGAACCTGCTAGTGACAGCCCGTCACTGGCAAACCAGAGTTCACAGATCTCTCTTCCTCCAGACCAGGAGGGAACCCACAAGTGACTCCCGGCCACTTGCAACCGGAGACACAAGGTCTCCCTTCTCCTGAGTCCACAGGAGGAACCCGACCTCAAACCAGAGAGTCAGAAGAACAACGGTGAACGGATAAAAGAAAAATAAGAAATTATAAAGGAAAACACAGCGACTACAAACTGTAAACAATGAAGCACAAAGGTGGCTCTCAACGGAGCTGGCTGGCCTGGATTTGATCCACGGTCTAACAGGAACAGATCTTCAAGCAGCTTCCCTTCTTCTCCTCTAACTCTCTATCTCTCTCTCTATCTCTCTTCTTCTCTGCTGCACTTCTTTTCTTCTCTCGATCTCTACTTCTCTTTCTCTCGTTCTTTTTCTTCTTCTGCTTTCAGCCTCTCTGCTACTCTCTCCTTTTTCTTCTTCTGATTCTTCTACCCTCTGCCTCTCTGCTGCTCTCTTCTTCTTCTATCACAGTCTCGATCAGTCTTCTCCAGATGGAAGAAGCTTCGTATTTATATCAGCAACTAGGGCGTGTGTAGGGCTTCTCCCCTCTTTGTCCAGACTACACCTCGGATCACGTGCCAGGTGCCAACCTCGGATCATGTGCCCAGACATTTTCTTCTTGAAGGATGTACCTGCCAAGCAGTCATAAGAAGATATTAGAGGGATGTTCAGAGTTGGTTCAGGTTTTGAACTAGGCGTGTACAGACTTTAGATGCAGCATATAGGCAAGTATGTATAATGTAAGAATGTGTAGACTTTGAATGCCTTCATGCGACCTCAATGTACAGACTTGCGGGGGATGCACTTAGATGCCGTCAATAAGACGATGTACAGACTTGACAAATGATGCATGAACATAACAGAAAGGAATGTGCAGACTTCTGTGTGCGAGCATGCTGCAAGGCAACGTATATACACTGGCTGTATAGACTTGCAATGCGTGCGGCGATGACAATGAATGGACTTGTGTGTGCAGGCTGTACAGACTTGATAGCGTGCATGCTGCAAGGCAATGGCTGTACAGACTTGAGAGATGATGCATGAACAATGTGGCAAATGTATAGACTTAACTGATGCGAACACAGGCTGTACACACTTTGATTGCGTGCATGAGAAAGCAGTGTACAGACTTGCTGTAAAGAACAATGCCCAAATGCAGTGTATGGACTTAGAATGCATGAGACAGCAATGTATAGACTTTGTAATATGCCTTGGACAGACACACCGATGTACAGACTTTGTGATATGCCTTGGACAGACGCACGATGTACAGACTTTCTGATATGCCTTGGACAGACTCACGATGTACAGACTTTGTAAGAGATGCATGCACAAGACGCTAAGTGAGACTGACCGATGTACAGACTTTGCCAATGTGCAGACTTTGCCTACATGCAATGTATAGACTTGTGTTCTGAACGTAGGTAAAGATGACAATGTATAGACTTTGCGTGGATGACCAGACAATGTATAGACTTGCACATATGCATGAACAAGTGGCGATGTACAGACTTGGCCAATGTACAGACTTGCTATGCCTGCAGCAGACGACACCAGTGTACAGACTTGCTAAGCTTTCGCTAAGTCTGTATAGACTTGATCATGCAGACGACGACACCAGTGAAGAATGTATAGACTTGATAAATGCGGGGGACGTTGTACATACTTGCCAGAGTATGGACTTGGTGAGCATGCAACACCCAATGTACAGACTTGATGAGGCGCTAAGTGAGACAGAGCTGGCTATACAGACTTTGAGAGAGATGATGCATGAGACGATGCATGCACAAGGTTGTACAGACTTGGTCTTATAATGTATAGACTTGGCCAACTATCAACTGATGGATGTATAGACTTTATGAATGCATATGCCAAGACCATGTACAGACTTGAAGTGGCATGCAGCAGACGATGTACAGCCAAGGCTCATGAATGTATAGACTTTGGAAGATGCAGACTGGGCAATGTGCAGACTTTACTTCGTGCAAGCTATAGGACAATGCAGACTATACAGACTTTGAGAGACAATGCAATGTGTAGACTTAGCGTGTGCTGTGAACAATGTATAGACTTCAATGTATGTGCAATGCAAAGGCTGTACTGACTTTAAGACTTGAATGCATGGTGGCGAATGTACAGACTTTGAACTGAGATGTGTACAGATGCATATGGAAGAGGTATGCAATGTACAGACGATGAAATGCATTGGCTTTGGCTGTGTAGACTTGAAAATGCACTGATGTACAGACTCTTGATGAATGCATGTAATGCACTAAACGATGTGCAGACTTTGAATGAGTGACATGCAGTTTGTAACAGGAAAGTATGTACATTGAACATGCAATGCATGAGAGATAATGTACAGACTTGTTAAATGATGCACAAAATAATTTATGCACATCAGCTAAAGTATCATCAAGGCATAAGGCATACAGATCTGAGAGTAGATAGAGCATTACCTGATCTGAGCATTAACCTTAGCTGTCATGATTTGACTTTGACTTGGGTTGACTTCATGACCTGTGAGTCATCCTTAAACCTGTTCTGACAGTTTCTCATAATACAACAAGATTATATCATCAAGGATGTAAACATAATGAGGCATAATATTTGTCATCATCAAAACTCCAGAACCACAGGGGACACAACAGCAGCCCCTTGCGCAGCCATTGCAGATGATGTAGCTGCACTTGCAAAATAAGAATTAGCCTATGCTACCAAGATAGAGGCGGGTGCAGAATGAAAGATATACCCCCGATTGCGCGTGCCGACGCATGGGAAGCCTCAAATTCTTAAAATGAGACCATGGCTGGAGAGACAACTGCTGGTTCAGGGTCTATGGTCTTCTTCCTGTGGGCCCACTTCGCTCGAGTGACCACCTCTCTTACTTGAGACCTCGTTTGCTTGCACGAATCACCAGGAGGAAAAGGTGTCGTGGTCGGAGCCGCCTATGGAATTTAAAAATATGTTGGCTTCTGAGCCTTTATAATCAGCACCTTAAAGTTCTTGGTCTCCTCCAAAGTGAGCCAAACTGTACATACACAAGGGTGAAGAGAGAATGACACACACTTCAACAAGAAGAGAAAGAAACTAAAAAGTTGAAGGCAAAGAATGAAAGATACCTGCCGGCCCCATGTATAGAGGGGAGAGAGGTCAGTAAAACAGTGAAGGCTCTTTGTTCCTCGAAGCAGCCTCGCGAATCAGCCAACGAATGTCTCCTATTACCTCACACTGTTCGGCCAGCGACGCCAAGTCTAAATGGCCGCGATAAGATAGATGATAATACAAGCCGAGGTGGTCCAGCCCCCGTCCGTCGGCATATTTAAAAGAAAGGAGAAGAGGTTGGCCCAATAGGGATTCACTAGGTCCACCCACTAAAAGTCCATGAGAACGTAGCAATGCAAATAACCATGGAGTACTGCTATAAAGTGTCGGCCGTCGGTCCTCTCTTCTAATGAAAGTCTTGTAAGGATATAGCCGGTCACTCTCAGGGCGCCAAGAAGCTGTAGAGGGAAGAGGCTCCTCCACTGGCAGGGGGATCTATTGAAGGACCAATCGTTCACCGCTCACACGGCATAAGCCTTGAAGCGTTTTAAAGAAACCATCTTTGCTGATCTCCAGCAATTTTGGCTCGATCTTGGGTGAGCGCTGCTTTGCAGCCTTGCAAGCCTCTAGATAAGCCGCCACTGTAGCATTCGTCTGGAATTTCAATTTCTTCTAATAGGCTGGGTCCGCGTCCACAACCGACACTAGCTGATAGTCCAAGAATCGACGTTCAGCAACAACCCATCATTCTCTTCTCGAGCTCCTATAAAAGCCTGTGTGCGCGTTCCACCATTTGATATATTCTGAAGTCACACGGGGAAAGCGTGCAGGGGCTGGAACTCTGAATGAAACCGCCTCTCAGCGATGAAAATAGTCCCACCATATACGAGCCTCATCGTTCGATACTTGGCTAGCCCGAGCCTTGTTCGGCAGTGCAAACTATGCCGAGGAAGCAGAGATGTGTTGATCATAACCAAAATTCTGACTGAATCGGAATGGATAGTAAGGCTCCAGCCATAAAATACCGCTCTTGCAAAAAATCAAGACGCTCGGCCGTATTGACAGCGCCCAGTCAATTAGCTCCGACTCCAGAATCGGCCTTGCACACCTGGCGCCAGAAATGGGGTGAACATACTCTTCTGTTTCATGAAGGCTACACTCCCGCATCTTATTCACTAATGGGCTCAAGTGGGCAGCCAAGCTCCAAAAATGTAGAACTCCGGGCGCGTCTGTCAGAACTTTGGTCAGTTTTCCCCGGATAGCAAAAAGCTGGTCCGCTGTCTGGGCCGGCCCAACACTGGCAAACTCTATCATCCTAGGAACTAGCTATGCCGACTGGAGAGATCGAGGAGCAGCTTCGGGGAATAATGTACAAACCCAGGCATTGAAAAAGTGCAATGGACCAACCCTCCGTAGATTCCTAGGAAGACGAGATCGATGCAAGTCCCCCAGCATTTTATATACTAAGCACAGCGCCACCGGGCACAACGAGAGCTTCTTTCCCCATGCCATCAGGCAGGCAGGGTAAATTGCCTCTCCCCGTATCACACTCTCGTCGCCCTGTGGAAGAGCAAATGAGCAAATCCAATAGGTCAAATATGCTGCATAGTGGGTGACTGCGTTGACCCTGGCAGGATTAGGTCCTCCCTATTGGCCTTCCTACAGTGAGGAAGGTAAAGCAGTTTGTCGTCGAACCCTCTTCTTCTACTAAACAAGAGCCGGTGTTATCAAAGGGATGTCTTCATATTTCCGCTCCCCTCTGAAGAAATACTGGAGCCAGGTGCCCATCCTCACGCGTCTGTTCTCTCCAGGCTTGCGTGCTTCCTAAGTATCGTATGAGGAGCGGCAAAGAGTACGATATGCTTTCATTAGATAGCGGTAGGCGAAACCAGTCAAGTATCGCCCTTCACCGTCCGTCTGATCCTTCAGCCAGTTTGGCCAACAAACTTCCTCATACGACCCACCATCGATCGGGAGGCCGCTCAGTTGAGAGAGACTCCAAAGGTCCAGTGAGGTCTCTCCCTCTGAGGTATAGAAGGTGTTGTACTCAGGACAGAACACCTCAATCATACCACAGCATAAACTCTTCGAGATGTGGTAGCGATACCTCGATGCATATACACTATGGTATACGCCTGGCCTGATCAAGGTAGGAGCATAGTGCTGTAGAACATAATCGGTGAACTCCACTACTCTGGCCCGGAAGGCATGGGTGTCAGTAGCCTTCAGTTCAGCAAACCAACCCCCAAAAATCTGGTGCTTGAAGCGAACTGCTATGCAGTCGAGCAAGAAAGGCTCCTCTCTATACCCCCACTTCAGCGGGGACAAGAATAGACCGAAGTATGGTTTCTCCCGGTCAACATGGCCTGCAGCTTCATTACATCAGGACGGGGTGAATTTAGGGGCCCTGGTCAACAGCCCATCCTGTTGAGTAAGCTTCTGGAGTCCAAGCACAGCGTTCCACTTCCTGGGCTCACTCGAAAAATATATGGGTTTTCCCCGTACAACGAAGTCTGTCAAGCTATAGCGTTTGGCAAGTAGCGCCACCTCAACCTTCTGAGCAAGGAGCAAGTCCCACTTCCCCTGAAGATTGATGTCACGCCTAGAGCTTTTAATACAGCGGAAGGAATATCGGGAACGTGAAGAGCCGACATGATAAGCCTCTTGCAAGCAAAAAAATCAGAGCGCAAGACAATCACATAAAAGTAATTACACAAATAATTAATAAAAAAATCCACTTTATTCATAATAATGATCCAAATGTACATACGATCATGACTTTTAACATCTTTACATCCTTTGACTCAAGAAAATAGAAAATTACAATGTGATTCGACGAGACACTAACTATGGCTTCTCTTGTTCAAATAGATCATCAATCACACTCGGACCCGCTACTAGCATAATCCGAATCCGATCCACTAGTATTTCCTAAAAAGATGAGAAAATAGGTATGAGCACACTTGCCCAGTAGGTATCTTCGTATCAACATGAAGGTAATATTTAAGTGATTAATGCTTTAGCTCCAAAATTAAGATAAAAAAAATGAGAATGCTGTAAATCATACGGCATAAACCAAAACATCCAAGAATATAGAATCATGATATATCTGAGCAAGTAGAAATGATCGAGTATACGAACAAGTAAGATTTAATCATGTAGATATAAGATGGCCTTTCACGAATAAGAATGTACGAGCGTGTAACTAGAAAGTACTTAGACAACCTTGTAAAGGCTATGTACTATATTGTCATTTAACAAGCATGTAATTTCCATAAGGAGCCTTGTGGATTTCACTCATTTATAAGAGAAAGTACTCCCAGCGCAATGCGACGCCAATATGATCGTACCTCATGGTTTATAGCACATTTCCAACCATCAGCCGTGGGGGATAGTATGGAGCCCTTGGACACAATCCGTGCCCAGTCTTGCATCTTCAAGTTATAAATCTAGCTACTTCCACGAGATATAACAATAAAGTACGGCCAATAATGTAACAAGTCCAATGATAGTTTCATGATACAATATCAAGGTAAGAATGCACCAAATAAGAATATGGGAGTCTAAAAATGACTTAAAGCAAGGTCATGCCATGGCAGTAATTCGGCAGCATAACGGCACATTCTTTACTTTCCATAGTTATTAATATCTTATTTGACAAGTGTTAAGTTCCAAGCAATCATCAGATCATCTAGGAACTTGCAAAACCCAACCCGAAGGTCAAACCTCAGGTTAGACAGGATCAGGGACTATGCAGTCATTTACTGGTCCATTTTTACATGAAAGCGGTCAGATCCAGACCGTTTCGTGGAGACATGCGGTCGAGTCAGGACCGTTTAGTAACAGAGTTAATGAAATGAATGACCCAGAACCATGCGATCTAGGTAGGGCCACTAGGCATCCTTAGCGGCAAGGTGAATGGCAACTCGGGTCCTCTGGTGGTCGTCCACAAGGCCGCTAGGGTCCAGAACTCACAAAACATCGGTAAAGTGCTTTCTAGACAATTAGGTTTGAGGGTACAACCAGCTCGGCGTCCTAGTGGGAATCCCAAGCTCGCGGAGCCTTACGGAGGCCTTGAAACATAATCCCCTAGTCCGACAGAAGGAATATCTGGCGGAGAGGTTCATAAGTCCAAGAGAGTGTGCCTATAAGTGTAAAGTGTATCTAATGGTCGCATACCGGAGTAAATGCCATGTACTTATGAAAATGAATCAAAGATAAGAAGATATCGTGATAAAACAACGATCAAAACTAGTCAAGTCCATGAAAATTATATTCATTAATACAAGAGGATAAGTTTTGGCATGAAATTAACATAACTTAAAATAATTTCCATGCATATGTGAAACCTGCAATCTACTAGAATAACCTACCAATACAACCAAATTTACAAATGTAGCACTTAAAACAGGAATAAAACCTAATTATCTAGGCTTATCATAAGATAAATAAGGCTACTCTGCATTATGTTTCGAGTTAACATAATTACAAAACCCAGAAAACAAAAGCGGCAACTTAAGGAACGTTTTATCGGACCTAGCGATCTATCGTAGGGCCGCAAGGGGACTCTGGCGGTCTTACGGAGACCATCTTTCCTCTGCAGCAGATAGACATTAAAACCGAAGTTCAGGCTTATTCTAGGGCAAAATAATGCATGGAAACAAACTAGAAAGGGATATAAAACATGCTGCAAAGGAATTAATGCCATGGAGATGCAGGGTTGCATAATTTAAGCTAAGATTGTTATCTTTGGAATTAAGGTTAGGGTCTATGTATGCTACCTAACCTAAATGTGCAGTGAAAACAAATCATCGAATACAACATGTACAATGCATGAAATCTTATGAAACAAGAGGGCTTTTACTCCTTTCATTCAGTTTTAGCCTTTTCATGAGATAACCTACCTCTGATCTGGGCTTTAGACTTCGAATTTAGGGCTGGAAGTCAATTCTAGTTTCTGCTCATTCAAAACAGAACCAGCAACTTCGTGGCCTTTTAACTTCTGATTCTCTTCACCTATGACCAGGAATTTTAGAGGGTAAGAAGAATGTACTAAAAGGAACAAATAACTCTGAAGAACCCCTATTCAATTACCTTATATAAGGCTTCTAATCTGCTGATCTTCCTGGGCCCTTCGCACAAGTTCCTGGGTCACTTGCACTTAACCAGCGTCTTTGCATGCCTCTAACTCCTTGTGGACTTGATCTCCTGGAATGAAATTTTGAGGGTAGTTAGACCTTAGTATTATGAACAAAACATTCTAAAGAACCTACCTAAAATAATGCTTCCTTACCTTAGTTCCACGCGAGCCAAACGTAAGGGTCGCTCAGGTTGAACTTACGGTCTATTTATAGGGTTAGCTAAGGTTTTAGAGATTTGAACGAACCTAGAGTGAATTCGATCCTGTAGTATTCTAGACTCTTCTAACTAAGGGATAGCATCGATCCTTGGTGATTAGGATGCCAAACTTCCCATCTTTTCATGTCTTCTTCCATTCATGGAATCTGAAGAGCTTTATTGTCTCGTAGAGACTGTTTCTTGCCTTAAGCGGTCTCTCGGTAGACCGTTTCTATCCTTTACCGCCAAATTTGATTTATTTCAAACTCTTTTGATATTTATCCCTATTATTAGCCTATTTATCCTTTAAAAATCTGAAAATGATGCTTCTAGAATATGGGCTAGGCCTTTTTAGGTCATGTGGGCGTATTTAAATGGGCATGGTCCATTAATTAGCATAAGGCCCTTTTAATTTAATTAACAAATTTTTAATTCTCTTAATACCCATTTAGCATTTATTAAATCTATTTAATCTTTTAGAAAATTCATAAAAAATTCCAAATAATTCTTGAAAATTCTAACATGCTTTATAGGAAAATTTGGGACATTACACCCTCACCCACTTAAGAGAATTTGGTCCCCAAATTCAATGCATGGATTTTATGGAGAGTGTACTTATAGTTGCGTAGCTCGGGAAATCTCCTGCACATGGCTTCTTCCGTCTCCCATGTTGCTTCATGTGGCCAAGATTTGCTCCATTGGACCTTGACCATGGGAATAGTTTTATTCCGAAGTTGACGTACTTCTTGTTCAATTTTTTGATTGGCTTTAGCTCGTACGTCAAATCTTTTTGAATCTCCAGATTATCATAAGTGATAACGTGGAACGGATCATAGACATATTTCTTTAACATATAGACATGGAATACATCATAAACTCCTGCCAACTGTAGAGGTAATGCTAGACGATATGGCACTTCTCCCACTCATTCAAGAATTTCAAAAGGGCCAATGAATCTTGGTGTAAGCTTGCCTTTAATACCAAACCTGCGAATACTATGACTTGGGGAAACCTTGAGAAATACATGATCTCCCACCTAAAATTCCAAGTCTCGCCTTCGGTTATCGGCATAGGACTTTTGCCTATCTTGAGACATCTTGAGTCTTTCTCTTATCACTTTCACCTTGTCAGTTGTATCTCGAACAAGATCAAGGCCTAGAATTTGTCTTTCACCGACCTCGTCTCATCATATTGGTGTTCGGAAACTTCTTCCATATAATGTCTCAAACGGTGCGATTTGAATGCTAGCTTGGTAGCGATTGTTGTAGGCAAATTCCACTAAAGGTAAATGATCATGCCAGCTTCCACCGAAATCTAACTATAACACATGCTCTTAGCATATCTTCCACCACTTGATTTTTCCTTTCAGTTTGTGGATGAAACACAATGCTAAAATTCAATCGGGTCCCTAAGGAGTATTGTATCCCCTTCCAAAATTATGAAGTAAATCAAGGGTCTCGATCAGAAATAATGGTGACAGGGACACCATGTAATTTAACAATCTCCTTTATATATAAAGTAGCCAAGATATCCATAGACCATCGGCTTTTAATAGGTAGAAAATGAGCCGATTTTGTTAGACAGTCTATGATCACTCATATCCCATCATGTCCACCTCTTGATTTAGGCAGTCCCATGATAAAATTCATTCCTATACTTTCCCATTTCCCTTCTAGAATTTCCAAGGGATGTAGTTTTCCAGCATGTTTTTGATGTCCTGTCTTAATTTGTTGACAAGTAAGGCAATGTGACACATAGTCTGCTATCTCTCTCTTCATATTGGGCCACCAATAATTTCTTTTAAGGTCTTGATACATCTTGATAGCACCAGGGTGAACAGTATACTTAGATTTATGAGCTTCTTCTAAGATCATCCTCTTAGTATCAACATGATCCGTAATACAAATACGACCTCAAAACAATAACCTCACGTCATTTGCGATAGAGAAATTCGGTCATTATTCCATATCAGCTTTAATCTCCAATAATATAGGGTCATTCTCTTGTAACTTTACTAGATCTTCAATCAATGTAGGTTGAGTCAGGATATCAGCTATAAAGCAATCTTCTTTCTTCATATCAACGTCTAAATTCAA
This sequence comes from Amorphophallus konjac, assembly GCA_022559845.1. Taxonomy (NCBI): domain Eukaryota; kingdom Viridiplantae; phylum Streptophyta; class Magnoliopsida; order Alismatales; family Araceae; genus Amorphophallus; species Amorphophallus konjac. The sequence goes on from CM040123.1 coordinate 239,486,639, forward strand.
CTTAGCAAATTTAGAAATAAGATTGGTCATACCTTTCATAAGACTTGATAGCTTTCCCATTGATTTTCTACTGAGCGCATTAGCTACAGCATTTGCCTTGCCTAGATGATATTGAATATCGAAGTTAAAGTCCTTGAGATACTCCAGCCATCGCATTTGCCTCATATTCAATTCCTTTTGAGAAAAGAGGTATTTCAAGCTCTTATTATCTGAATATACAGTAAATTTCTCCCCATAAAGATAATGACGCCAAATTCTTAAGGCGAATATGACAGCAGCCTGCTCCTGATCATGAACAAGATAATTCTCCTCATGTCCCTTTAATTATCTTGAAGTGTAGCAAATTACCTTGACATTTTGCATGAGTACGCACCCTAGGCCAATGTCGGATGCATCTGTATAAACTATAAATCTGCCACCTTCAACAGGCAAAGCCAGTACAGGTGCTGTGGTGAGATGCTCCTTAAGGGCCAAGAAATTTTCTTCACATTCCTTTGTCCATTCGAATAGATTTTCCTTTTCTAGTGAGTCTTGTCAAAGGAGTGGCGATTTTGGAGAAATCTTTGATAAATCACCTATAGTAACCAGCTAGGCCAATGAAACTCTGAACTTCAGATACAATGTTTGGTCTACTCCTGTTCTTAACGGCTTTAACCTAAGAAGGATCTACTGCAATGCCTTCTTTAGAAAAATGTGCCCAAGGAAAGAAACCTTCTTAAGCCAAAATTCACATTTGTTCAACTTAGCATAGAGTTAGTATTCCGATAGGGTTCGCAACACAACCCTTAGATGTTCCTCGTGTTCCTCCTTCGTTTTAGAATAAACGAGGATATCATCAATGAACACGGCCACGAATTGATCAAGATATGGTCAGAACACGTTGTTCATTAATTGCATGAATGCAGCCGGGACATTAGTTAACCCGAACGGCATTACCACAAATTCGTAATGTCCGTATCTGCTTCGGAAAGTAGTCTTGTAAATGTCTTCCTCCTTGATCCTCAGTTGATGATAGCCCGACCTAAGGTCAATCTTGGAGAAGTACTCCGCACCAGAAATTTGGTCAAATAGTTCATCAATACGCGGCAGTTGAAATTAATTTTTGATGGTAAGTTGATTCAACTGCCGGTAGTCGATGCATAACCTTAGGGAACTGCCCTTCTTCTTGACAAATAAGACCGGTGCACCCCAAGGGGATGTGCTAGGTCGAATGAAACCTTTTTCCAGCAGCTCCTAAAGTTGCTCCTTCAATTCCTTCAACTACGTGGGGGACATCCTGTAAGGAGCTATTGACACATGTGTTTCTCCAGGCGTGAGTTCAATGGTGAAGTTAACCTCCCTTTCGGGTGGCAAACCAGGCAGCTCAGAAGGAAAAATGTCAGAAAACTCCCTAACTACGGGGACTGCATCTATCTGAATTTCCTTAGACTCGGTAACTACTACGGAGGCAAGGAAAACTTCACATCCCTGCGAGATGAGTTTGCAAGCATGAAGGGATGAAATAACGGTAGGATGTTTTCGGTATTTGATACCAAGAAAGGAAAATTGCGGAAGACCTGGTTTCCTAAAAGAGATTATCGTATTTCGACAATTGATATAGGCGTCGTGGTCTACAAGCCAGTCAACCCCTAATATGGCATCATAGCCTTCCATATCAAGGCATACGAGATCAATAGGAAGATTATGCCCTTCTATAGTGACTTTACTATTAGGGAAATAGGTTTTCAATTCCGTTCCCGACCCTAAAGGGGTAACTATGGTTAAATCCGATGGTAAGGGAACATGTGAAATAGGAAATATTTTTACAAAGAAATTAGCAATAAAGGAGTGAGTAGCACCAATATCAAATAGTATGAAAGCAGGATGCGAATGAATGTGAATGGTACCTTCAATGAGTTCTCCTTCTTTAGTTGGTTCATCCTCATCCAGAACGGCATTCAATCTAGCTTGCCGCTTTCGTCCACCGTTGTTCCTTGTAGACTGTTGCTCCTTCATAAGAGGACAGTCAGGCATGCGGTGCTCTCAACTACCACATCTTAGACATGTGCCAAGATGCTTCCAACACTCTTCGGCCAAAGGGCCGAATTTTTCACAGAAAGAGCAAGCAGTTGTGAGAACCTTTTCTTCTTCTTTAACCTTCTTGTTCTTGCCGTTGCCACTCCCGTTACTATTGCGGAATCTCTTCTTGTTATCCTGGGAATTGTAGGTGATGCTGAATTTTTCCTCTTTTCTTCCTCGCCGATTAGATTTTCAGCTCCGATCCTCCCCTTTGCCTTTGAGTTTATCGACCTTCTCCAAGGTCCGTTCATACAAGTGTGCCCGTTGGACCATTTCGGCGTAGGTCCGAATATTTTGTGGGCCAAGTTGCTGAATGAAGATGGGTTGTAGCCCGTCCATGAAGCGATTTGCCTTTAGAAGATCAGTGCTCACTAAATGTTGAGTATATGGTGCTAAGCGAGAAAAGTGTAGTTCATATTCTGCTACCGTCATCATGCCTTGACGTAGTGACGCAAATTCTACCGCCTTCCTATACTTGACATGTTCAGAGAAGTATTTGGCTCGGAAGAGAGTGAGGTGTTAGCGCAGCAAGAGTGATATAGAAGGGGGGGATGAATAGATCACTCCCAATTTACAGAAACTCAGGCGGAAAATAGATTCTACTGCTAACGCACCTCCTTAACCCGTACACAGAGAAATATAGATGAGAGTGAAGAACTGATCACTTGAAGGCAAAGGGACAAGCAGATGAAGAGCACTGAAATCAATAGCAAACCACAGAGGAGGCACTCGATTTTTAGGTGGTTCGATTGCAGTCTGCAATCTACATCCACCCCTCACTCCAACTAGAGTGAGGATTCCACTAGACAAAGCTAGATCACGGCAGACTCAGTCTGCGTACAAGATGCTGCCACACAGCTTGAACACCCAAGGGAAACAAATCCCTCGACCAAGCTCTGCTACCCACAAAACTTGAAACCTGTTCTAGCTCCCAGCTAGAACACAACCGGAGAATCCTCTCCCTTCCTCCACACACGGAGAGAAACTGTTAATGACAACCTGTCACTAACAACACCAGAGATCACCGATCTCTCTTCCTCTGCAACTCAGAGGGAAACTGGAGTAGTACTCCCTTCCTCCACACACCGGAGGGAAACCAATTCAAATCAGAATGGAAGAATGAAAATAAATGAAAGCAAAGTAGAAACAAAAACAATGAAGAGGAAATCGGTTCTGAAACCCAATACAACTGTAGCTTCAAATGAAGCAATTCATCAATCCACACACACTCTCTCTCTCTCGAACAAACTTCTCTCAGATATGGAGCTCTCTGCTCTTTTTCTTTTCTGGATCGTGCAGACTCTCACCAATGGCTTCTACTTTTTCTTTTCACGATCGAACTTCTACTGAAGGATGAAGCTCTATATTTATAGCAGATAATGGCGTGTGGCTGCCAAGTTCCCGCCCATGCACTCTTGGCCAAATCATTTTGAATTTCGACCACATGGCAGCATCCTGACAGGGTTGCCATCCACGTGTCATGCGCCTGTTGTCTTGGATCACGTGTCAGGTGCCAACCTCGATTCACGTGCCCAATCATCAACCTGAATTGCCTGCAGACAGACAGATGGAATGTATAGACTTAGTTAGTTCAGGCTATTAGCAAGAATGTATATACTTCAGACACATCAACTGAGTAACTGTGTACAATCGTGAGAGAATGTATAGACTTAATGAATAAACGCATGTATAGACTTTACCAGGGTATGTACAATGCAATGCGTTGACGCTACACTACGTGCCTATGCACTGCGTTGACGCAGTGCAATGTGTCTTTGAAAGCTGTAAACAGCAAGGCATGCTGTACAGACTTCAGACAGCATGCATCAGATGACTCTGTATGGACTTGAGGACCCTTAGCCAATGTATAGACCTCTAGAGGAGACAAATGTGTAGACTTCACATTGCTCAGCCACTGTGTAGACTTCACAAAGCCTAACCAGTGTACAGACTTGTAATGAGTGTGCTGTGAGCTCTGAAGACTCAAGTTGTAATAACAGAATGTATAGGATTGTGGTCGTACAACCCAATGTGTAGACTTGTAAAAAAGTGGACAATTGTCAGACTTTGATGCTGATCAAAAGACCCTTGATCAATCAGCCAAGGCGTCAACACTTCCAGCGTGCAGCGTCGCCTCAGCTCCTCAAGAAAAATGCTCACTCCCTAGGCAAGCTGACCAATGCGTCAACGCATCCAGTGTCAGCGTCGATGCAGTGAACAAGAGGAAAGCGAAAGACGCACCATTGCGTCTACGCAGTCAGCAAAGTGCGTCAACGCACTAAAGGCATGCTACCCATGAAGTCAGATAGGCTGTACAGACTCTGTGGATGTAAAGCAATGTAGACTACAGACTGTATAGACTTGAACCAAGACGAGGTGAAGACTTCACGTTGTATAGACTTGCCAAATCAGTTGGGCGATGTATAGACTTGAACAGATCCAGCTGAAGGATGTATAGACTTGGAATCCACTGTACACGACTATACAGACTTTGAGGCTTAATGCAAAGGCCAATGTACAGACTTCTAGAAACTGATGCGTTGTATAGACTTTCATGAGACGCTAAAGTCTATACAGACTAGACCAGTGAGACACTGATAGAGACGATGCAATGCGATGTGAAGACTTTAACATTAGATGCTGCATGAGACGGTAGGCTGTACAGACTTGCAAAGAGTGTAGGGTGTATAGACTTGAAAGTCTGAAGGCGAAGTGCAAACATGCTGAGTTGACGCTGTAGCCCAATGAGTTGACGCTGCAACGTATTACTTTTACGTTCAACTGATGATGTGTAGACTTAATCAAATGAAGAACCTGAACAGAAGAGTCTATGCATCAGCACACTGAGTTGACGCACTGGTGTGAGAACAGAGACATGCAATGACTGAAGGGTCGACGCATCAGCACGCTGAGTTGACGCACTGGTGTGAAGACTGTGCAGACAGTGTGTAGGCAGAATTAAGGTAGAGCATGTTATCTGACAGCCATTGAACTGTACTCACTCACATGATGAAACATCATTAATCTAGAGATAGAAGATTGATTTATAGTGTGGGACATCATCAAAACCATATGGATGCAATAATCTCCCCCTTTTTGATGATGACAACACTATGAATCAAGCAATATCAAGTTTCAACAAAAAGTTAATACCAGCTGCAACAAGCAGAATAAATTCAAGACATGCTCATGCAAATGAATTAAACATTCCCTACAGCACACTCTCATCTCCCCCACAACTCTCTTCCACGAAGCAACATGACTCCCCTCAAAGCTCAAGATAAAACGAATACTCACTGATATGCTCAAGATAAAACCAATACTCACTGATATTGCAAACTTCTCTCCCCCTTTGACATCATCAAAAAGAACTACAGAATGTATGACAGTGCTGGAAACATGAGGACTCAGGGCAGAAACTTCTTAGTGTAGAAAGTCACGAGTAGGTCTTAAGAGAATAAGTGAGTTTCTAATCTCAAGAGAAGATTCTTTAGACTTCAGTACACAATAGAGAAGTAGAATGATAGATAAGTTTATCAGCATACATAGTGGATGATTTAGAGTAGGAGTTCACAAGTATGGCCAGATATAGCTGATCATTCAACTATTCCACAAGACAGTAAGAGTCTAAATCAGAGAGGTGTTCTCAAGGTATTGAAGACAAGCAATCCATTAGTTGCATAACAACAAGGAATTTTGTTGGAGATGATTTTCAAGAAGATCAATGAGTAAGTTGGTAGTTCACTTCCTTTGACATTAGGGAGACACCTTGATTAGAGGCCTGAATCCCCAGTTACTCAGAGTGAGTACCTTATTACTTCCTTCCCCCCCTTTTTTTTATTAAGGAACAAAGTTAGTAACTGTGGCTTTTGACATGAGGAAACACCTTGATTAGAGGCCAGAGTCCCCAGTTACTCACCAGCAAGCCACCATTGCTCTGTCATGACTTTTCATTCATTTTAAGTATTTGACACCTCATGACTTGGGAGAAATATTCATTTCATTGATGAAGCTCCCAGTTTCTCATTGATCAAAATAGAACGTGTTTGTTCAGTTAAGCCCTTGAGTTAAAGAGATAGAATGATTGAAGACAATACCAAAAAGGACTTTTTTTGAATTGAGTCTTGAAGTCTAGATTTCAAGTTGATTGGGTCAGATATCAAGACATACAAGTTTTTGGCCTGAACCAAAATCAATGACAATGTAGGAAGATATACTTTATGTAATTAGTCCAGATCTCTGAAAGAGTACCAAAGGAAAGATTCTAACTTGGAGATTAGAGTCACTGACTTATAGACTTAAGAGATAAGTGACACTCTACTTTCTGAGAGAACCACACTAAATCAGTCATGCAAGACCAGCAAAGGTACACATCTGGACAGCCCTTTTGAATCTGTCAAAGAACTTCTCTTTTCACTTCACAACTCAACTCCCCCTAAGACATAGCATTCCTCAATGAAATATTCCAGCAAGATCTCAAGGCTTTCCTTTATTTAGGGCATTCCTGAAAGCTAACCAGTAAGCATTCTGAACTCCCCCTTAAACCAGCATGCAAGAAGGCTAAACAGCAGACAAACACAACTCCCCCTCACAACAAGAACAGGCTTCATAATTAAGACAATTTGTATAAGCCTAATTCTCTTCTCAATGTGGAAAATTTTTCATTATCCAGAGGTTTGGTGAATATGTCAGCAATCTGATTATCTGTGCCTACATGAATCAGTTCAAAATTATTCTTAGACACCTCATCTCTTATAAAATGATGTCTTATCTCTATGTGTTTGGTTCGTGAATGCAAAACAGGATTTTTAGCAAGATTGATGGCACTAGTATTATCACAGTAAATAGGTGTGCACCCCAGGTCTACTTGGTAGTCCTGAAGCTGATGTTTAATCCATATGACTTGTGTTCCACAACTCCCTACAGCCACATATTCAGCTTCTGCAGTGGAGAGGGCCACAGAATGTTGTTTCTTGGAGCCCCAAGACATTAAACACCCACCCAATAATTCACAATGGCCACTTGTGCTTTTCCTGTCTAGTTTACAGCGTGCATAGTCAGCATCTGTGTATGCTACTAGGTTAAGTGTGTGAGATGCAGGAAACCATAAACCAAGAGAGTGACTAGCTGACAAATATCTGAAGATTCTTTTAACTGCAGTTAAGTGTAGTTCAGTAGGTCTAGATTGATACCTTGCACACATTCCTACACTGAATTGTATATCAGGTCTAGAGGCTGTCAAGTAAAGTAGTGATCCAATCATACCTCTATAAAGTTTGGCATTTACTTCTTTACCTGTCTCATCTGCATCCAATGAAGTATTGGTGCCCATGGGTGTAGTAATGTGCTTTAAGTTTTCCATGCCAAACCTTTTGAACAGTTCCATTGTGTATTTGGTTTGGTTGATGAAGCACCCATCTTCTAGCTGCTGTACCTGCAATCCAAGAAAATATTTTAGTTCACCAACCAAGCTCATTTCAAATTCAGCAGACATCATGGTAGAAAATTCATCACATAGTTCATGCTTAGTTGATCCAAATACAATGTCATCTACATATACCTGAACTATGATGATATCTTTATTCATGCCCTTGGTAATAAAGTCTGATCAACTTTACCTCTTTTGTAGCCCTTGCTGATCAGAAATTTAGATAATCTTTCATACCAAGCTCTTGGAGCCTGCTTTAGACCATACAAGGCTTTGTTTAACCTGAAAACTTGGTTAGGTTGAGGAGAATATTGAAATCCAGGAGGTTGTTCAATAAAAACTTCTTCTTTAATAACTCCATTTAAAAAGGCACTTTTAACATCCATTTGTTGGAGTTTTATGTTCTTTGAGCATGCAAAGGCAAGTAACAGTCTTATAGCTTCCATCCTAGCAACAGGTGCATAGGATTCATCAAAGTCTACACCAAATTCTTGACAGTAGCCTTTGGCTACTAGTCTGGCTTTATTCCTCGAGATAATTCCATTTTCATTCATCTTATTTTTGAACACCCACTTGGTTCCTATGACGTTAATACCATCTGGTCTTGGGACAAGCTCCCAGACATTATTCCTTTCAAACTGACCTAATTCCTCACTCATAGCATTGACCCAAGCTTGATCAGCTAAGGCCTCTTCTACTGTTTTGGGTTCAATTTGTGAGACTAAAGCAATTAAGTCATCATTATTCACATTTCTAAAATGAGACCTAGTCCGAAGAGGATCTTCAGGATTGCCTATGACTTTATCTAAAGGATGGTCTTTAAGAAATCTGATATTTGTTGAAGACTCACCTGTTTCTCTTGGCCCTTCCTGATTGGGGGAATTTATTTCTCTATTTGGCTGAGTCTTCTCTTCTTCCTGTTGGTCTTCTAGAAAGTCTCCACCATGATTGGAATCCCTGTCAAGATTTTCAACATTAGAGACATCTTTCTTTTCACTAAAAAGGATGTGTGGAGATTCTTCCACTTTCTGATCTGATATGTTAAATACCGTATATGCCCTTGACACTTCAGAGTAACCCAAGAATATTCCAGGTGAACTCTTGGCTTCAAACTTGTCTAAATCTTTCTTATCATTGTTATGAATAAAATATTTTGCTCCAAAAATTCTGAAATGAAACAAGTTTGGTTTCTTACCTTTTAGAAGCTCATAGGGTGTTTTCTTGTGTATGGGTCTTACCATGGCCCTGTTGATTATGTAGGTTGCTGTATTGGCCGCTTCTGCCCAAAACCTTCTAGGTAATTTACTTTCAATCAACATGGTTCGGGCCATTTCCACCACTGTTCTATTTCTTCTCTCCACAATCCCATTTTGTTCAGGTGTCCTGGGAGAAGAAAACCTATGAGTTAGTCCTTCTTTGTCACAAAGATCAGTAAACATGGAGTTGTCAAACTCACCTCCATGGTCAGATTGAATAGAACTAACCTTGTACTTCCCTTCTTGTTTGACCTTATTGAAGAACAGATTAAACTTTTGAAATGCATCACTCTTATTTGCTAAGAAAAATATCCATGAATATCTAGAGAAGTCATCTATGATGACATAGCCAAACCTGTTTCCATTAAGACTCTGAGTTCTAGTTGGACCGAAAAGGTCCATATGAAGAAGTTCCATTGGTCTAGAAGACAATGGCTCAGATCTTAATTTAAAAGAATTTCTGGTCTGTTTGCCTAGAGCACAGGCATCACATGCTTTTGATATTGAGTTGAATTTAATTCTAGGCATGCCTCTAACTAAATCATGCTTGACCAATTTATTTAAAGTTGAAAAGCTAGCATGACCTAGACGTCTATGCCATTCAAAGGCATCATTTTCAGAATTGGCAGATAAGCAAATAGTAGATTCAGAATTCTCATCTAAGTCTACAATGTAGACATTATTAATCCTGTTGGCTACAAATTTAACCATGTCAGAATTTGTTTCAAGGATTTTGCATGAACAATCATCAAATACAACCCTATGACCCCTGTCACATAATTGGCTCATGCTAATCAGGTTGTGTTGAAGCCCTTCCACAAGTAATACTTTTTCAATGGAGTTTGTGGAAGACTTACCTACTGTGCCAACTCCAATTATTTTACCTTTGTTCTTTCCTCCAAACTTGACCAGACCCCCTGGCTTCATCTCTATCTTGCTGAGTACGGGTTTTTGTGGTCAAAGCGTATCTTGTCTTCCACAAATAATTTAAATTCAATTTCTTGATCTGTATCTTCAATTTTATATGCCTGGAGTAGCCACTGTCGAGGTACCACTTGTTGTCTTCAGCTGCCAGGCCGACCTACACAAATATATCAAGCAGAGTGATTTGGAACCCAAGATGAGTTGGGTCCAAGGACATTGTTCAAATCTCTGATCAAGTGTTTAGGTATCCAGATTTGTTTCAGCATGGTTTTCTCTGGCACCTTCCTTTCTGGTTTATTAAAGTTGAATCCAGCTGAACTGGAGAAGTGAGTTCTATTCCATTCATTAGTCTTCCTATTCCTAGGAAATTTCCTGTAGGCTTGTTGATTAGCATATCTTTGACCATGAAAGTTATTTCTCCAGTAGGTCCTGTTTGGACCCATCTGATTGTTGTAATTCCAGCTCTTATTCTGATTTATTTTCTTGGTCCATCTACCATTTGTGTTCTGGTGAGTGGACTTAATGTTATTCTTCATAAAGTTCATTCCCATCTTAAATGGTTGTCCAGTACTGATTTTTGTGTTTTCTTTAGGACTTTGAATTCCCTTAGAGCTGTTTGAGCTGGATGGTGTGTCCAGCTTTTCTTTTCCCTTCTCTGGACAGAAGGTGATGGTCTTGAATTACAAGGGTCTCTTGTTGGTTGGGTCATAGCCTAGACCTTCCTTATTGAAATTGACCCTAGTCCCTAGTATAGCATCTAGGCTAGTCTTTCCTTGGACAAACTTTTCTAAGACTTTCTGTTTGTCTTCCAGCTCCTTTTGAAGAGACTCAGAATTCTTTAGGAGTTCAGCATTTACTTTCTTCACAGCTTCATATTTCTCTGAATTTACTCTAATTTCATTCATGCTTTCTTCAATTTTAGTTTTGAATTCATTGAGCTGTTTTTGACTTTCTTGAATTTCTCCCTTAAGCTTATCATTCTCTTTCCTTAGTGAGGTCATTTCTTCTAGTTGTTCTTTTAGCTTTTCATTTTCCTCACAGACCAGAGTTTGTTCTTCAATATTTGTGTTAAATTTTCTTTTCAGAACTCTGTGCTCTTTGCTAAGAGAATTAAATTTATCTAGCAAGTCACCATAAGCATCCTCCCAGTCATCAATTGAGGAATTTTCAAAAACGTTTATTACCTCCTCTTCACTGTTTGCCATAAGGCAAATTCCATCGTCATATTCTTCTGAGGAAGCATCTTCGGGGTCTTCTTCTTCCTCGCTCCATGTGCAGACCATCGCCTGTGGCTTCTTCTTCTTCTGCACCTTTATGTTTTTCTTCTGAAGATAGGGACCCTTCTTCTGGAGGTCTGGGCATTCGCCTCTCATGTGTCCCTGTTTGTTACAATTAAAACAAGTCAGTTTCTTAGGATTTCTATCCCTGTAACTGGTAAATTCAGCATTCTTATTAAAGGGTTGTGGCTTCTTCTTCCTAAAGGTCTTTCCCTTTTTCTTCAAAAATTTTCTGAACTGTCTAGTGAGCATTGCCTGCTCCTCCTGGTCGAGATTTGATAAACCTTCAAGCTCGGACTCAGACTCGGGGCTACTGCTGCTGCTCCCACTATTACTACCCTTGTTGCGGGAATCTCTTAGAGCTACATTTTTACCCTTCCTCTCACTTCCTTCTCCACCTCCTTGGAAATTCATCTCATAGGTCATAAGGGATCCTATGAGTTCATTCACAGTCAAGACAGTCAGATCTTTTGATTCCTCAATCACAATGGCCTTAGTGTGCCATGCCGGGGATAAAGATCTAAGGATTTTCCTGACTATATCTGCCTCAGCAAGATCCTTCCCTAGCCCTTTAAGAGTGGTAGTGATCAAGGATAACCTGGCATACATTTCGGTTATATTCTCATCTGCATTCATCTTAAACATTTCATACTTAGAAGTGTACAGGTTTACCTTCGAGGCTTTCACTTGAGCTGTATCTTCATAGATCAATTGTAGCTCATCCCACATTCGCTTGGCAGTTCTGTATGTAGATATACGGGCATATTCCTCTGGATGAATAGCACACTGGATTATGTTCAGCGCCATCCAGTTGAGTGAAGAGAGCTTGACATGGTCATCTGTCCAAGCATCCTCGTTTGGTGGCAGCTCATATGGCCCCACCGTGATTACTCTCCACAGTTTATGACTCTGAGCTCTGATGAACACTTCCATTCTGTTCTTCCAAAACAGATAGTTACTACCATCGAAATAAGGAGGGCGACTAATGGATTGACCTTCGGCCATGAAGGTTCTAGGACAACCAGCATTTCCTTGACCGTTCGTCCACATGGCGTAAACCTACTCTGATACCAATTGTTAGCGCAGAAAGAGTGATATAGAAGGGGGGGGATGAATAGATCACTCCCAATTTTTAGAAACTCAGGCGAAAAATAGATTCTACTGCTAACGCACCTCCTTAACCCGTACACAGAGAAATATAGATGAGAGTGAAGAACTGATCACTTGAAGGCAAAGGGACAAGTAGATGAAGAGCACAGAAATCAATAGCAAACCACAGAGGAGGCACTCGGTTTTTAGGTGGTTCGATTGCAGTCCGCAATCTACATCCACCCCTCACTCCAACTAGAGTGAGGATTCCACTAGACAAAGCTAGATCACGGCAGACTCAGTCTGCGTACAAGATGCTGCCACACAGCTTGAACACCCAAGGGAAACAAATCCCTCGACCAAGCTCTGCTACCCACAGAACTTGAAACCTGTTCTAGCTCCCAGCTAGAACACAACCGGAGAATCCTCTCCCTTCCTCCACACACGGAGGGAAACTGTTAATGACAACATGTCACTAACAACACCAGAGATCACCGATCTCTCTTCCTCTGCAACTCAGAGGAAAACTGGAGTAGTACTCCCTTCCTCCACACACCGGAGGGAAACCAATTCAAATCAGAATGGAAGAACGAAAATAAACGAAAGCAAAGTAGAAACAAAAACAATGAAGAGGAAATCGGTTCTGAAACCCAATACAACTGTAGCTTCAAATGAAGCAATTCATCAATCCACACACACTCTCTCTCTCTCGAACAAACTTCTCTCAGATATGGAGCTCTCTGCTCTTTTTCTTTTCTGGATCGTGCAGACTCTCACCAATGGCTTCTGCTTTTTCTTTTCACGATCGAACTTCTACTGAAGGATGAAGCTCTATATTTATAGCAGATAATGGCGTGTGGCTGCCAGGTTCCCGCCCATGCACTTTTGGCCAGATCATTTTGAATTTCGACCACATGGCAGCATCCTGACAGGGTTGCCATCCACGTGTCATGCGCCTGTTGTCTTGGATCACGTGTCAGGTGTCAACCTCGATTCACGTGCCCAATCATCAGCCTGAATCGCCTGCAGACAGACAGATGGAATGTATAGACTTAGTTAGTTCAGGCTTTTAGCAAGAATGTATATACTTCAGACACATCAACTGAGTAACTGTGTACAATCGTGAGAGAATGTATAGACTTAATGAATAAACGCATGTATAGACTTTACCAGGGTATGCACAATGCAATGCGTTGACGCTACACTACGTGCCTATGCACTACGTTGATGCAGTGCAATGTGTCTTTGAAAGCTGTAAACAGCAAGGCATGCTGTACAGACTTCAGACAGCATGCATCAGATGACTCTGTATGGACTTGAGGACCCTTAGCCAATGTATAGACCTCTAGAGGAGACAAATGTGTAGACTTCACATTGCTCAGCCACTGTGTAGACTTCACAAAGCCTAACCAGTGTACAGACTTGTAATGAGTGTGTTGTGAGCTCTGAAGACTCAAGTTGTAATAACAGAATGTATAGGATTGTGGTCGTACAACCCAATGTGTAGACTTGTAAAAAAGTGGACAATTGTCAGACTTTGATGCTGATCAAAAGACCCTTGATCAATCAGCCAAGGCGTCAACGCTTCCAGCGTGCAGCGTCGTCTCAGCTCCTCAAGAAAAATGCTCACTCCCTAGGTAAGCTGACCAATGCGTCAACGCATTCAGTGTCAGCATCGACGCAGTGAACAAGAGGAAAGTGAAAGACGCACCATTGCGTCTACGCAGTCAGCCAAGTGCGTCAACGCACTAAAGGCATGCTACCCATGAAGTCAGATAGGCTGTACAGACTCTGTGGATGTAAAGCAATGTAGACTACAGACTGTATAGACTTGAACCAAGACGAGGTGAAGACTTCACGTTGTATAGACTTGCCAAATCAGTTGGGCGATGTACAGACTTGAACAGATCCAGCTGAAGGATGTATAGACTTGGAATCCACTATACACGACTATACAGACTTTGAGGCTTAATGCAAAGGCCAGTGTACAGACTTCTAGAAACTAATGCGTTGTTTGGACTTTCATGAGACGCTAAAGTCTATACAGACTAGACCTATGAGACACTGATAGAGACGATGCAATGCGATGTGGAGACTTTAACATTAGACGCTGCATGAGACGGTAGGCTGTACAGACTTGCAAAGAGTGTAGGGTGTATAGACTTGAAAGTCTGAAGGCGAAGTGCAAACATGCTGAGTTGACGCTGCAGCCCAATGAGTTGACGCTGCAACGTATTACTTTTACGTTCAACTGATGATGTGTAGACTTAATCAAATGAAGAACCTGAACAGAAGAGTCTACGCATCAGCACACTGAGTTGACACACTGGTGTGAGAACAGAGACATGCAATGACTGAAGGGTCGACGCATCAGCACGCTGAGTTGACGCACTGGTGTGAAGACTGTGCAGACAGAGTGTAGGCAGAATTAAGGTAGAGCATGTTATCTGACAGCCATTGAACTATACTCACTCACATGATGAAACAACATTAATCTAGAGATAGAAGATTGATTTATAGTGTGGGACATCATCAAAACCATAGGGATGCAACATGAGGAATCCCTCCCAAGTGTGCGGAGCATTTGGAGGTCGTGCCGGAATAGACTTCCACCAAGTACGGGTGTCTTTGTTAAGCTGGAATGTGGCAAGATGGCCCTTTTCTTGACTGGTGCATTGCATGACGTCAAATATCCGGTTCATCTCATTGATCCAATTTTCTGCTTCATCAGGGTTAGAAGATCCAGAGAACCGTGGAGGATTTAAACTCCAAAAATTGTTGTGCAAGCTACCCGCGCCAGCCCTTGCACCAGCTTGGGCCACGGTCTGCAAGGCTTGGGTAAGACCCGCAACAGTTTGCTACATCTCGTCCCAGTTCACACGATGAGCCATCGAGAATTCAAGGTACCTGAAAAGGTGGACCTTTAGTTATTTTCCTTAGAATCGGGAAGATTTACCCTAAGATAATTTCTATATAAGTATCTCACCCCGAGTTCTACCCAATTCGCACAAGGGTTCAGAATTCTTTCCTAGTTCATAGGTACGGGTCCTTAACCTTGGACTTAACCTATAACATGACATCTTTCCTAGGACGTATTTATGCCTAGGCTCTGATACCACTTTAATTGTCACGTCCCGAGCCTTTATTACAGCGGAAGGAATATCGGGAACGTGAATAGCCGGCATGGTAAGCCTCTTGCAAGGAAGAAAATTAGAGCGCAAGACAATCACATAAAAGTAATTGCACAAATAATTAATCCAAAAATCCACTTTATTCACAATAATGATCCAAATGGACATAAGATCATGACTTTTAACATCCTTACATCTTTTGACTCAAGAAAATAGAAAATTACAATGTGATTCGACTAGACACTAAATAACTATGGCTTCTCTCGTTCATATAGATCATCAATCACTCTCGGACCCGCTACTAGCATAATCCGAATTCTATCCACTAGTATTTCTTGAAAAGATGAGATAATAGGTATGAGCACATTTGCCTAGTAGGTATCTTCGTATCAACATGAAGGCAATATTTAAGTGATTAATGTTTTAGCTCCAGAATTAAGATAAAAAAAAATGAGAATGCGGTAAATCATACGGCATAAACCAAAACATCCAAAAATATAGAATCATGATATATCTGAGCAAGTAGACATGATCGAGTATACGAACAAGTAAGATTTAATCATGTAGATATAAGTTGGCCTTTCACGATAAAAAATGTACGAGCGTGTAACTAGAAAGTACTTACACAACCTTGTAAAGGCTATGTACTAGATTGTCATTTAAAAAGCATGTAATTTCCATAAGGAGCCTCGTGGATTTCACTCATTTATAAGAGAAAGTACTCCCAGCGCAATGCGACTATAGTATCATCGTACCCCATGGTTCATAGCACTTTTCCAACCATCGGCCGTGGGGGCTAGTATGGAGTCCTTGGACACAATCCATGCCCGGTCTTGCATGTTCAAGTTATAAATCCAACTACTTCCACGAGATATAACAATAAAGTACGGCCAATAATGTAACAAGTTCAATGATAGTTTCATGATACAATATCAAGGTAAGAATGCACCAAATAAGAATATGGGAGTCCAAAAATGACTTAAAGCAAGGTCATGCCACGGCAGTAATTCGACAGCATAACGGTACATTCTTTACTTTCCATAGTTTTTAATATCTTATTTGACAAGTGTTAAGTTCCAAGCAATCATCAGACCATCTAGGAACTTGCAAAACCCAACCCAAAGGTCAAACCTCAGGTTAGACAGGATCAGGGACCTTGCGGTCATTTACTGGTCCATTTTTACACGAAAGCGGTCAGATCCTAACCGTTTCATGGAGACATGCGATCGAGTCAGGACCGTTTAGTAACAGAGTTAATGAAATGAATGAACCAGAACCATGCAGTCTAGGCAGGGCCGCTAGGCATCCTTAGCGGTAAGGTGAATGGCCGCTAGGTTCCTCTGGCGGTCGTCCAGAAGGCCGCTAGGGTCCAAAACTCACAAAACACCGGTAAAGTGCTTTCTCGAAAATTGGGTTTGAGGGTACAACCAGCTCGGTGTCCTAGCGGAAATTCCAGGCTTGCGGAGTCTTACGGAGACCTTGAAAGATAACCCCCTAGTCCGACAGAAAGAATATCCGACGAAGAGGTTCATAAGTCCAAGAGAGTGTGTCTATAAGTGCAAAGTGTATCTAATGGTCGCATATCGGAGTAAATGCCATGTACTTATGAAAATGGCTCATAGATAAGAAGATATCGTGATAAAACAACGATCAAAACTAGTCAAGTCCATGAAGATTATATTCATTAATATAAGAGTATAAGTTTTGGCATGAAATTAACATAACTTAAAATATTTTCCATGCATATGTGAAACCTGCAATCTACTAGACTAACCCACCAATACAACTAAATTTACAAATGTAGCACTTAAAACAGGAATAAAACCTAATTATCTAGGCTTATCATAAGATAAATAAGGCTACTCTACATTATGTTTCGGGTTAACATAATTACAGAACTCAGAAAACAAAAGCGGCCGCTTAAGGACAATTTTATCGGACCTAGCGGTCTATCGTAGGGCCGCAAGGGGACTCTGGCAGTCTTACGGAGACTATTTTTGCCCTATAACAGACAAACATTAAAACCGAAGTTCAGGCTTATTCTAGGGCAAAATAATGCATGGAAACAAACTAGAAAGAGATATAAAACATGCTGCAAAGGAATTAACGCTATGGAGATGCAGGGTTGCATAATTTAAGCTAAGATTGTTATCTTTGGAATTAAGGTTAGGGACTATGTATGCTACATAACCTAAATGTGCAGTGATAGCAAATCATCGAATACGTGTACAATGCATGAAATCTTATGAAACAAGAGGGCTTTTACTCCTATCATTTAGTTTTAGCCTTTTCATGAGATTACCTACCTCTGATCTGGGCTTTAGACTTCGAATTTAGGGCTGGAAGTCAACCCTAGTTTCTGCTCGTTCAGAATCGAACCAGCAACTTTGTGGCCTTCTAACTTCTGATCCTCTTCACCTATGACCACGAATTTTAGAGGGTAAGAAGAGGGCACTAAAAGGAACAAATAACTCTAAAGATCCCTTATCCATTTACCTCGTTTGGACTTTTAATCTGCTGATCTTCCTGGGCCCTTCGCAGAAGTTCTTGGGTCACTTGCACTGAACCAGCGTCTTTGCAGGCCACTAACTCCTTGTGGGCTTGATCTCCTAGAACGAAATTTTGAGGGCAGTTAGACCTTAGTATTATGAAAAAAATATTCTAAAGAACATACATCAAATAATGCTTCTTTACCTTAGTTCCGTGCTAACCAAACGTAAGGGTCGCTCAGGTTGAACTTATGGTCTATTTATAGGGTTAGCTAGGGTTTTGGAGATTTGAACAAACCTAGAGTCCTAATTAGGGTTTCAATTCGGTCCTCTAGCATTCTAGACTCTTCTAACTAAGGGATAGCATCGATCTTGGGTGATTAGGATGCCAAAGTTCCCATCTTTTCATGCCTTCTTCCATTCACGGAATCTAAAGAGCTTTGCGGTCTCGTAGAAACCGTTTCTTGCCTTAAGTGGTCTCTCGATAGACCGTTTCTATCCTTTAGAGCCGAATTTGATTTATTTCAACTCTTTTGATGTTTATCCCTATTATTAGCCTATTTATCCTTTAAAAATCTAAAAATGATGCTTCTAGAAAATGGGCTAGGCCTTTTTAGGTCATGTGGGCCTATTTAAATGGACCTGGTCCATTAATTAGCGCAAGGCCTTTTTAATTTAATTAATAATTTCTTAATTCTTTTAATACCCATTTAGCCTTTATTAAATCTGTTTAATCTTTAAGAAAATTCAAAAAAAAATCCAAATAATTCTAGAAAATTCTAACATACTTTATAGGAAAATTTGGGGCATTACAATTGAAGCGCTTCATAAAAGACATCAGATGCTTGTCTTTGGGATGGTCCACTCTATAGCTGTCACGACGATCATATTTGAAGGAGTCGCTCCCGATGATTAACAGGCGGCCGATATCTACTGTCTCGGTGTCTGAATCAGAGGACTCTGCAACTATGGCCAGTTTATCATGGCCTCTGTCCAAAGAATCAACATCCCTCTAGGTCACCATAGCACGAGACGAAGAAGGAGAATTAGATGCCATGGTATCTACATCAAAGGAAATAAAACAAAGTCAGAAAAGGATTGTCGAAAATAAAAAATTTCTGACAAAATTCCGGCAGAGTCTCCCCAGCCCGGTAGCTTGCCAGAAGAAAGCGGGAACACGTCCATTAAGGGACGGTCCCTGAACAGGCCGTGGGTGTCACATCAGGGCCGAACAGGACACCCAGTGCTGTAGCTCCGAGGACAAGCCTACTAGGAGCCTCGCAGGGCCTGGAAAGAGGGGTTTGAATCCCCTAAATCATGATTAAACGGAGCTCACCCACACCAAAATCCCACCGCCGCTGTCTTCGTCGAAGGGAGAGGAGGACGCTCGCCGCCGTGGGAAGAGGAGAGGAGAAGAGAGAGAAATTAGGGTTGCGAATGAAGAAGAAATGAGGAGAGAGAAGAGAAAGGGGATATATATATGGGGACTTCGTTTGTTTACCTATCTATTCTTATCTTCTTTCTTTTTTTAGTAGTTGATTGTGAGGGTTTTGAAAAATGATATGGCAAGATGATAAATAAACTACCAAAGATCAGCTCAACCTATGCACATGTGAACATGAACCTAGGCAATCAAATCTGACTCTAGCATGGGCACGCTATCTCAATCAAATTACGCTAAGGGAAAAATGAAAACACACGCCGGGGCGTGGAGCAAAGATAAATAAACACACCGCTAGGGGTGGAACAATCAAGGAGAATAAATAGATTTGATGAAAAAGACAGCTAGTGCCCAACACTAAGGAAAGTCGTGATCGCCACCAAAGTAAACACAAGTCAAAGACTCGAATATACCTTGGAAATAGGTGGATGAAACACCCGCCCACGGGAGAGAAAACCAAGGAAAGCCTGCAGATCAACTTGCAAATAACGGTCCAAACCCTGTGCGTCGCTTGGAAGTAACGGTCGTGCGATAGACCGCCAAAAGGAAATAACGCTCCTGCACCTGACCGTCAGATAACCTGCAGTGAAAAGATATGAACTCTTTGAACTCCAACCCTTCCAGCCGGCTAGAAGGCTTGGGCCTCGTGCTAGCGATCCTGTAAAACCTGCCAAGGATGTAGAAAGCAAAACAACACAACCTCAATTAGCCCTCAACATAAGTATAGCATCAATCCCTAAAAAGCTTGAGAACATCAAAAGGAGAGGGGATTACCGGGGAGTTGTTGGTTTTTAACCCCTCTGGGCGTTTTTTAAGTTTAGGAGGATATGTGTATGCTTAGCAACAGTGAAAACGTGGAGGAAGAGGAGGGACAATGCTTTTGATTAATAAAACCAAGGGAAACTTGAGCATGCAATGATGATGATCTTGACAAACTAAAACCCAAAATACTCCCTTGACTTGGAAGATGGACGTGGGAAGTAGCTCCTCCTGGATGTAGATGACTCCTGAATTTGGCAGCACTTCGTCGTGAATCAAACCTTCCTCCCTTTTGGGTTATGAAATCAAGAGTTCTATTTATAGACTCCCTCAAACTCTCAGGTCGAGTTGAAGATAAATCAGCCAAGAAAGGAGGATAATCCTTAGCAAATCCTTAAGGATAAAATCAACAAGAGTCCAAAGAAACAAACAAGAGGTCCTGAGGATTAGAATTGAAGGAGATAATGCCAATCCAAAACCCTATCTCGTCCACGGAGTAGC
Source organism: Amorphophallus konjac (assembly GCA_022559845.1). Lineage (NCBI taxonomy): Eukaryota > Viridiplantae > Streptophyta > Magnoliopsida > Alismatales > Araceae > Amorphophallus > Amorphophallus konjac. The sequence goes on from CM040123.1 coordinate 239,506,992, forward strand.
AGAGAAAAGGCCTGAACTGTCAGGACGCTCTGAAGGAAGTAACGGCCTTACGATAGACCGCCACTTTGAAATAACGCTCCAAGGAATGACCGTCATATTCAATCTTATCCAAAGGATAAGATTGACGGGAAGAAGATCTAAACAATAGGACTCTGCAAATAAGTAACGGCCAGGGCATAGGGCGTCATAATGGAACAACGGCCAGGGAGTAGACCGTTATTATCAAAGGGCAACGAGACCCTAAGTCTTAGGACTCTTCAAAGAGTGACGGCCTATGATTCATGCGTTATTATGAAATGACGCGCCTAGTCCAGACCGTTATTATCATTGATTTTCAAGAAAATAGAATGGAGGGATTGCCAAGCTTTTGAACGAAGTGCCACCAGGAACCAGGTCTAATCCAGGAATTGAGACCCAGAAAACAGGCTTCAACTGATTAAAAGAAATTCAATGAAGAGTGAACAACTCGGAGCACCATATTGAATAAATAAGGAGATGACCCGACTTATTGGGTATAAAACGGGTGTCAACAGATGCCCCTCTTTAACATCCTCTTTGCAGGGGAACGAGCGGAAGTGAAGCGAAAGTGAAATGGAACATGGAGATGACGCGGAAATGAAACGGAGTGGATCAAAAAGAGGGCGTTAAGGTAAACGACACCCGTTTTTCACCAACAAGCGATAAGAATTTTCTGGAAAAACTTCAAAACTGATCACAAGGAAATAGCTAACCAAAGGACGCAAGTCTGGAGGATTTAATTAACTAAGGAAAGGAAACACGGCTGGCCGCCGGAGGCAACGGAAAGGAAAGAGACTAAACTCCAGACAGGAATCTTCAGTCAACCAGATCAAGCGAGCAAATCGAAGGAAACCTTCAAATTCAGAGTGGAATAATTCTCCTTATCCGAGATCAAGAACACAGCTGTTCACTGTCAATGAGACCTCTTGACCAAATGAAGCTCATGAATGCTCAAAGAATGCGTATGATGCATGCCGGGCTAAAGAAAAACAAATCTTCAAAGCAAATGCAAAGAAAGATAAAATATCAAATACTCGAGAATAATATTGCTAGATTGGAGAAACCAGAGTCAAGACACTATCTGCAACCACGGCGTGCAAGATAGAACCATCATCCCCAACTTTTCCAACCTAACGGCCTGTCCAACGATTATTCATGTGAACTTAGATCATCATCATTTTTGTTTAAGGGGAACATCAGATCCCAGGACACTTGAATGACCAGCCGGTTCTCGAGGTAATACATCATAGATAACATATAGTAATGCATTAAGGGATAAGGGAACGAGATACAATACCTGACTTACCTGCTTGACGGACGGCGAAGCGTGCCTTCTGTTCATAGTTCCAACAATAATCCATCAAAATAAGAGTTTAGGCATAATCATTGTCTGTGCAAAAAGTACCCATAAGGAACAACACGATAGACAATAGGAATATTCAAGTATTAATTGGACCATTCATTCATCAAGAAACTTGCAAGCATATAACGGCCTGAATCAGGAGCGTCACATGAAAATGACGGATTAAGCCTAGTCCGTCAACACCAAGTCGGTTCAAATTCTTCAATAAAACAGTCAGTCACAAATGACGGCCTTAGAGGGGAGCGTCAAGACGATGTGACGGTCTAACGATAGACCGTCGCTTCTCCTGAGTTTTCAAAAAAAACAAACCGAACGGCTTCAGTCTCATTCCATACACTCAACCCCCCAAAACACCAAACCAGAAAAACCCACCGGCGATCTCCACCTCCACCTTCCAATGGCCGGCGACGAGGCACCGCAGCCACCACCTCAGAAGAGAGGGAGAGGAAAGAAGATGGCTATACGGCGGCTTCGCCGCCGGATCGAACGGGAGGTGATCCCGCCGGCGGAAGCGGAACAACCGACGAGGGGAGATCAAACGGAAGAAGAAGAAGTTCCCACGACTACGGGGGACGAGGGGGAAGTTCCCTTGGGTGCAGAGGAGCCCAAGGAACCAAAGAAGAAGAAGAAGAGAGCCATGGACCACGAGGTAGGCCCTCCGCCCTAATTTTCAAATTTTTATTTTTTATGTTCTTAATTCATGTGTGCATGTGGGGAATGAGGGTAGAAATGGGTCTACGAACCCACTAGGAGTCATTGTAGGCCCTTTGGCCAAAGTGGGAAACCACAAGAATGCAAGGGAAAAAATCCCAACCAGCAGACGAAGTGACGGTCCTGCCAGCGACCGTCACTACCCTGACGCTCCATCCTGGGTGCGTCAGAAACAAGTAACGCCCTAACACAGGGCCGTTACTTTTGCCAGGGATTCAAACTATTTTCTAGGGTTTTCAATTTTCAATTTTTGTTTTGTTTTCAATTATGAATGTTTATGCCATGATTATATGATGCAAAATGGACTAACTAATGATCTAATATGCAATGCAGGGAAAGAGGAGATCACGGATCTCCTGGCTTCAGATCCGGGTGGTGTACCAGGCACTGCCCGACTACCAGAGGGAGAGACTTGCCGAGATGGGATTCGCCGAGGTGCTCAGCATCGAGGTGATCCGGATGGATACGCCACTGCTATACGCACTTCATGAGAGATGGGACCCAATCAGCCGTGCTTTCATCTTCCCATGGGGCCACATGATCCCCACATTGGAAGACATAGTGAGGATTACAGGATTAAGAGTCCACGGCTCCGCAGTGACAGGATGGACGTACGGGGACTACCGGGAGATAGCGCAGCAGCTGCTGGGGTTGGACCTGATCAGGCCGGGTCAGTCCTCTTCCCAGCTCGCGAGATCGGTGCTGCAGGAAAGTTTGGGATTGAGGGGAGCGACAATCACCGTAGGAGAGTTGCCGGAAGAGCATCTGGGCAGGGTGATTGACCAGGTGCGCCCTCGCGTGGCGGCAGAGGCAGGGGCAGAGGGAGATAGAGTGCTCAGGCGCTTCCTGATGCTACTGTTCGGGAAGCTCCTGTTCGCGACTCGGGCAGATGTCATCAGCTGCAGATTGCTGCCGTTGCTAGAGGATCTGGGCAGAGTGAGGAAGTATGCATGGGGGGCAGCGGTACTAGCATTCCTGTTCGACTCCCTGAGCACCACGGACCGGCAGACCATGCTGGGCGGCTTCTCGCCTTTCCTACAGGTAAATGCATTTTAAATGCTTTCTACTATGCCATGTTTATGCAATGCAGTGATTTATGCAAAATGTCTTATGCAAATGATTCGACTGACTTGATCTCTAAATGTAGGTCTGGAGCTACATGTACCTCTCGGGCATTGGGAGAGGTACATTACTCCATCCCGGCCTCATACCAATCGCGAGGCGATGGTCGGTGGCGAGGGACACGGGATCGATCCTCAGATTGACCCGGACGATCCAGGATGACCTGGACGCCTACCCACACACATCGGTAAGCCCGAGACTCAAAATGATTTCTATATGCTTCTATATGCTGACAAATGCTGACAAATGGATGAAATGAATGAAATGCTTTCAGGTGAGATGGACCCCGTACCGCAGCGAGGGCTACACAAAACAGCCGTGGGTGGAGGCGTCCTTATCGTACCGGGGGCGAGACATATGGTTGCATTGCATCCATATCATCGAGCCTCTGCACTACAGGCTGATCCTGCGAACTCGGGGACTACACCAGCCCGAGGTGGCCTTTCCACATCGCAACGATGACCGCCCAGGCAAGTCGGCGAGGGGCATCAGTGGGAGTGTGGATTGGCGCGCCCGGAAGGCGAAGTACGTCCTCGACTGGAGGCAGCGAGGCAGGGCCGTGAAAGAGCGGGACGAGAGCGACGAGGCCTACCTGAAGGCCTTCGCTCGACACTACGGCGACCGGGTATACCGAGGTACCCGACGACCGGTATGCAATTCTAAACTAAGAAACTCTTTCTTATATGATGCAATGTGGAGGTGACATGCTGGCTTATGCTTTCTACATGCAGCTCGATCCTGAGGGGCGGATAGCTGAGCTAGAGGGACTACTCCACTCTACCATCCTGCAGCGGGATGAGTACCGGACTGCTCTGGAGCTCCTGGTGAGATTCTAAATGCTCATGATATGACTATGATTATGCATGATGCTAATACTTCGGCTATGACAATGCAGCGGGCAGAGGGAGCTCAACGAGCCGGACCGGATGTCCTCGCAGCCTGATTGAGACAGGGCTGGGCGAGATGCTGATTTTGCTCGGGCGGTCGCCCGGGCCGAGGAGGCGGAGGCCACCCTCGCGGAGCGGGTAAGATACTTACATGCTTTTTGATTATGCTTATGCTAATTAAATTTATACGACTAACCTATATACAATGCAATGCAATCTACAGGCGATAGAGTTGGCAGCGGCAGTGGCGGAGGCCACTCAGGCAAGGGCAGAGGTAGAGAGGAGCCGGGCCGAGACTGATCGAGCTCGAGCAGAGACGGAGCTCGTGCGGGCAGAGATAGCCCGACTGAGAGCGGAGACCCCTCGTCATGCGGACGACGTGGAGATGGAGCGACTTCGGGCAGATTTAGCACGGGCGCAGGCCAAGGTGAAGGACCTTCGCCTTGGGACCGCGGATCTTGATCGCTACCGGACCGAGGCACGGGAGACGCGACGCCAGATCTTCACACTGAAGATCAGGCTGCAGACCATGGAGCAGACGGTCCGGATGCTAGGCCGGGCACCAGAGCGGAGTTCTTCCCGGAGCGGGGCTCATAGGAGTGCTGCCCCTAGTGGCTCGGTTGGGGATTTCCTAGTTAGTTCCGCCGGACAACAGAGAAATGAGAGGGCGGAGAGAGGACAGCAGGAGGAGAGTGCTTCCATAGCACCGCCACCTCCGAGGAGACCAGAGGATGGGGAGGATGAGGGTGGCCCAGCGGATAAGTCGGCCGAATGATGCCTTTTCTTATGTTTTCTTTTTATTTGTATAGAATCTTTGGTTAAAAATGGAATGAAATTATCTTTTTCATTTTTCTGTTTTAATTTGATGCGAGCGTGAATGGATGAATGAGATGTACAGGATGGATGAAATGTGGATGTATGCCGGAATGTATGTATGAAAATGGGAAGAAGATGAGGTGTATAAATGTGAAAGACTGCCAGGTCTAGTCAAGGATTAAAGGAATAGCTTGAACCCAGCAGCAGAGAAATTGACGGTCAAAGATCTGACCGTCATAATCAAGCGACGCTCTGGTGAGAGACCGTTAATCATCAGAGGCCCACACGGGCTGTGGGGCTTCAGGATAAACGACGGCCAATGGATGGTGCGTCAGATACAGATAACGGCCAAGGCTCAGACCGTTGATCATGGCAGAACGTTAGTTGGGCAGGGCAACTAGCAGGAAAATGTGACGGTCCGAAGGGGATGCGTCAGAATCAATAGACGGTCAGAAGTAAGACCGTCAGGAAGCGTTTTAGCCCAGAAGAGAAAGAACCAAGTGGCTGAGAATGTGACGGCTCAGGGATAGAGCGTTACAGAAAGCGACGGTAGACCCTACGGCCGTTACTCTCCACAGAACATGATCCGGGGAACTGAAACCCACAGAGAATGCGACGGTCGAGTGATGGCGCGTTAGAGTGGAGTGACGGCCATGCGATGGACCGTTAGAGTCTGGGTCGCAATCCGAATCGGATTGAGCCGAGATAACTAAAACCCGAGGTTTAGCCACTTAAATCACCGCTAGGACTTATCCTAATTGAAGATAAAGCCTTCTAGCCCGGGTCTTACCCTTCCAACATTAAATACAAGCCTTGGCAACTTAAAACCTTAATCAAAATCGCAGTTTTGCTAAAACCTCTGTTCTAGGGTTTGAAGAGCCCTCTCTAAAGGGCAGAAAACATGATGAAGAGGAGCTTCGAGGTGATGGCTATGGAGGAGAAAGCCCACACCGGCCCTAAAGCTGCAAGGAAGGAACATGGAGAGCTCCAACGGCTAACCTCAATCCCAAGCATCTAAGCTCTAATGTCCAAAGGGTGGTAAGCTTGCATGACTTCATCCAAAGTTCAGATTTTTTTTTTGCTGCACTTTAATTTTCTTCATAACCTTCCTTCTTCTTTTCTTCTTCAAGCCTCTTCCTGGCCCAAGGTGTTACTCCAACCTGAAGTGGGTGGCTCCCATGGTAAAGGCACTCTCTTTAGAGGTGGTATCAATCCTCAAAGCGTGGCACCTCCAACCCCTCTTGGTTCTAGGCAAAAACTTTCAGAAATTGTCTTTAGACTGGCCATGCCTTTCAGCCCTTGTGGAACTATGGCATCCACAAACTCATACCTTCATCTTCCCTTCCTTTGAAGCAACCGTCCTATTGGAGGAGGTAGAGACCTACCTAGCCCTTCCTAAGACTAAGGTGGGGGATGAGGATCGGGTTTGCTATACAATAGAACCTATTGATCCGTCCTTGATCTTAAGCGACTTCATTCATAACCCAAAGGACGTGCGGACCATGATCAGCCCGTGCCACATTCACTTGATCCCTATGGCACAATGGATAGTGTCTCACTGTAAAAACAAGTGGGAGAGACACGAAGCAATAGCCAAGGCGGCAGCGGTTTGCTTGTGCGGGGTCTTCCTTTTCTCCACAACCGACCACCTCTTAGATATCCAAAATCTTAGCATTATTAGCGGACTGTGGCGGGGTATGTCTATTTCTCAAGCGGTCCTCTCATACCTCTATGAAGGACTAAGCTCGGCTTGCCTCGGAGGGCCTTTGTTCGGTTCCATGATACTCCTTGAGTGTTGGATAGGAGTGAGAATCAAATTCCTTCCGAAGGAAGATATAACTTCGGCGAGCCGGCTCTTTGGGAGCCACCCCCTCTTCTTCATTGGAGGGGCCTTTGGATATTCTTCTCATGTTGAATGCAGGACGGCGGATAAGAAAACGCGTGATGAATGGCGCCTCTTCTTCAATGCTTTGCCTCTGGAAAGGTTCATCATGCGACCAAGCGTTCTTCGAAGCATTCTTCTTAAAATACCGCGGCGTCAAGGCCTGGACCTCCAGCTGGTTGGAAACACTACCATGGCGATCTACAACCCGCACCGATGCCACCTTCAGATCGGATCACCTCGAATCAATGTTTCTGCACTATCGCACTACCCTCCCCTCCTACCTAGGAAGATGGGGACCGAGGAAGATGAAAGAGCGATCCGGAACGCACTGACCATGTGGGAGATCAGCAAGGTGCGCCCGTGGCAGGCAGAAGTTGAAGAAAATGACGAAACACGCCGAGATTACTTGAAAGAGTTGAGAAGAATCCGCCCTCTTGCGGATAAGAAGTTGAATGTACTTTGATTTTCCTTTGTTTATGAAAGATGTTATGAGATTGCCACTCAGAACTTGGTTTATCACGAATTACATTTTATTAAGCTTGCTTGAATGAGATAAGATTGCCTCAATTGAAAGAACTTGAGTTGTGTGCTTTGGAAGATTAGATTGATGTGAATAATCAGAGTTTCTGGGGGGAGTAACGGATGTACTCTGGGGCGTTATTTGGAAACGACGGTCTGAAGTAGGCCGTCATAAGGGAAGTAACAGAAACTCAATCTCTGAAGGAGGTGACGGATGGATCTTGGGCCGTTATTTCAAAGTAACGGTATGTTCCCAGACCGTCATGATGATGGTTTAATTGAAAGGAAGAAGGCCCACGCCTAAAGTAAGTGACGGTCCGAGATGGGCCCGTTACATGACTTTAACGGTCTGATGCTGGCGCGTTACACACCTGAACCTGCATAGTTGTGAGCTTTTACCTTTGGGCTTGCCCCTGTACTCTGCACACACTTAGACATGGAACAAGTTAGATCCGTTCTTAGACTCAACCCCTTGCCTCGAAGCAAGTTAGATAATGACCGTTTCTTGATATTTGGTCAAGGGGTGGAGCCTTATTAAATAGGCGAAAACATAATGAAAATGCGATGCATGTTATGCAGATGATGGAAGTATTGAATGCTTTTGAAAAGATTTGATTTGTTTGGATTTTTTTTGAAATATTTGATGTTTTTGGATTTTGAAAATATTTGATTGTTTTTGGATTTTGAAACATATTTGATGTTTTTGGATTTTGAAACATATTTGATGTTTTTGGATTTTGAAACATATTTGATGTTTTTTGATTTTGAAACACCAGTGCCTTTCTAGCAACACGAGACCTCCCTTATTTTTAGCTTGAGTCTCGAGACCGGCGTGCAAATAGCGTGACAACCCCTGGCCGAGACCTGATCATCGTGACGGTGTTTTTACCAAAGCCATACCTAGGGTACTCGTCTCAGTCCTAAAAAGAAAAAGGAATATGGGGGTAAGCTTAGGCCAGATATGGAAGTTTTTAGAACTTGATTCCCTCACCGTACAACCTTATTAGAGATTTGGTCTGTTGTGCCGGGACTCTTTTATGTCCGTCATCGAACCTTTATCCACTTAGGTATGCATGCGACCGGGCTCATAACGTCCCGCGGGGAACTGTACTGCCACTCTTGTCATGCCTAATTTCTTTTCTTTTGGAGCTTTTGAGAATTCATTCACAGACCTTGAGGTGATGTTTTTTTTTTGATTTCATGGTAAAGAGCACTCCTTTGCTTTTCTTTTCTTTACTTTCTTGTGGAGTCAGGTCATAACGGACTTGCCCCTATTTGAGACCTCTTCTCGTTAGGGAGTTTGGATCGGTTGTCTCCTTCTTATTTACTCCTTGCCCCTGGATGCAGCCGAAGAATGAAACGTACAGGGACTTTGACTTTCCCCCAAAGCATGGCCGAGGAAAAACGGTGTCTTTTTAAGCAAGGAACCCGACCAGGGGCGTCGTGTAGTGTGTGTTTGCCTTACTCAAGACTCTCTTTTGAAGATAGGGAGGCATTTCTTATTGCCGAAAAGTACATGGTTTAGATTTTTAAGGAAAGAAACGCTTAAGATACAACCCATTCCACGGGTGAGAGAGCTCCTCACCTTCCGCGTTGATTAGACGATAAGCATTCCCTGAATAAGCTTCTTTTATTACAAACGGTCCTTCCCAGTTAGGTTGCAATTTAGACCTAGGACCTGCAGACCGAATGAATTTGCGTTTCAAAACCATTTCACCCTTGCAAAATTTTCGTTCAATTACCTTCTTTTGAAAATAACGCGAAACTCTCTTTTGATAAACAGATACGTGATCGGCCGCATTCATCCTCTTCTCATCTAGGAGTTCCAGTTGGATCAGCAACGCCTCTCGACGTTCATCGAGATTAAGTTCCTTATCGAGCTGTACTCTGAGTGAAGGGATTAAGATCTCATATGGGAGCACCGCCTCCATCCCGTAGGTTAGAGAATAGGGAGTTTGTCCCGTAGGAGTACGGACGGAGGTGCGGTAAGCCCACAGAGCTTCCACCAATCTTTCAGGCCAATCAGAAAATTTGTGTGCTTCACATGTTTTCTTAATGATTTTAAGAAGAGTTTTATTAGTGGCTTCGGCTTGACCGTTGCCTTGAGGGTAATATGGTGATGAATGATGCAATGTAATTTTGAATTTCTTACAGAGGTCTTTAAGCTCCTGGGAGACAAACTGGGGCCCGTTGTCGGTGATGATGCTGCTTGGCACTCCGAACCGCGAGATGATATTCTTCATGATGAAGCGGCACACCGTTGTAGCTTTGATCTCTGCGTACGCCTCAGCTTCGGCCCATTTGGTGAAGTACTCAGTTGCTGTGAGAATGAAGGATTTCTGCTTGATCTGAGAATTAGGATCACCGAGTGGGCCGACGACGTCGAAAGCCCACATAGAGAATGGCCAAGGAGCAGTCATAGGATGAAGAGATGAAGCTGGAGAGTGGATTTTATCAGCATGGAGTTGGCATTTAAGACACCTCCGGACATAGAGGGAGCAATCTTCCTCCAGAGTGGGCCAATAGTAGCCCTGCCTAAGAATCTTCTTTGCTAGAGCCTGGCCATTGACATGACCTCCACACTCGCTAGAATGTGCTGCTTCTGCTACTTTCCAAGCTTCCACATCATCTAGGCATCTCATGAGCATTCCGTTAGTAGCGCGCCTGTATAGTTCTCCTGCAATGATAGTGTACTTTGCGGCGGCTCTTCTTATTGCTTTGCGCTGCTCAGCTCTTGCCCCTTCTGGGAATGCCCCTTCTTTGCAAAATAACTCGATTTCATGGTACCAAGGTAATTCTTCCTCATCCAAAATTTCCTCTAGTTCTGCTAATGATACCTCCTTAGATCTTCCTTTTCAGCTCTCACTTCTGCAGACTTCCTAAGGTTGGTGAACCAAGGATCCTGGAGAGAGGGTGCGTCCATCCTCTGGACGACGACGGTCTCAGTACTACGACTGAGAGGGAAGGATAAGGAGGAGGCCAGAGATGCCAATGCATCCGCCAGAATGTTCAGAGAACGGGGAGTATGGATATAGATTAGCTTGCGGAATCGCTTAGCGATGAGCGTGACCAAATCTTGGTAGGGTTTGAGCTTGGGGTCACGGGTACGGTAAGTGGACAGAACTTGCCGTAAGACGAGCTGAGAGTCTCCTATGATGTTTAAATAACGCGCGCCTAAGAGATAGGCGTGCTTCAAGCCGGCCAGGAGAGCCTCATACTCAGCGATGTTGTTGGTGGCAGGAAATTGAAGTTGATAAGCGAAGGGGATGGTTACTCCCTCAGGAGTAAGCAGGACAGCACCGATCCCTTGGCCCTGTGAGTTAAGCGCACCATCAAAATGCAGAGACCAGAAGGGATGCTGAGAAAGGACAGAGAGATGCTCATCAGGGAAATCGTCCTGAATAGAGTCGGTGTGAGGAATAGGGAGATGTGCAAGATGCTCAGCGATGGCATATCCTTTGACTGCCTTCTGAACGACAAGGTGATATCGAATTGAGAGAGGAAGCTCTGCCAGCGAGCTAACCTACTAGAAAGAACGGGCTTTTCTAAGAGATAACGGATCGGGTCCATTCTAGAGATCAGCCTAACTGGGTGGGCGAGAAAGTAATGTTTAAGCTTCTGAACTACCCACACTAAGGCGGCACAAGTCTTCTCCATAGCGGTGTACCTGGATTCAGCTGGATTAAACAACCGAGAAAGATAGTACGCAGCCCGCTCTTTTCCTTCATCATCCACTTGTGCTAAAACCTGCCCCTAGGGAGTCCTCAATGACTGAGATGTATAGGATCAGGGGTTTCCCAGGGACAGGAGGTTGCAAAACCGGGGGATTGGATAGATATTCCTTGAGGTCCTCATAGGCCTTTTGACAATCTTGATTCCATTCGAACTTGACCCCTGCCTTGAGCAATTCATAAAACGGACGGCACCTTTGAGAATGCTGGGATATGAATCTTCTAATGAATTGCAATCTACCAATCAGTCCTCGAAGTTCCGTAATGTTCTTCGGCGGAGGCATATCCATGACGGCCTGTGCTTTGTTAGGATCAATCTGGATCCCCCGTTTGCTCACTATGAAACCTAGCAGCTTCCCCGAGGAGACTCCGAATACGCACTTTCTTCGGATTCATCTTTAGCTTGTACTCCCTGGCTCTCTGCAGCACTTTAGCCAAAATAGAGGGGTGTTCTTCTTTTGATCTTGACTTCACCAAGATGTCATCCACATAAGCTTCCATATAGACGTGCATCATGTCGTGGAAGATAGCCATCATCGCCCTTTGATAGGTGGCGCCTGCGTTCTTTAATCCAAAAGGCATAACTACATAGCAGTATGTGCCCCAGGGCGTGGTGAAGGATGTTTTCTCTTGATCTTCAGGAGCGAGACGGATCTGATTATAGCCTGAGTACCCATCCATGAATGATAGAGCTTCGTACCCGGTAGTGTTATCAACAAGGACGTCTATATGAGGCAGCGGGAAACCATCTTTAGGACACGCTTTGTTAAGGTCCCTGAAATCAATGCATATGCGCACTTTTCCATCCTTCTTGAGAACAGGGACTATGTTTGCCACCCACTGAGGGTATAAAACTACTCTGACGAACTTGGCCTTGTAAAGTTTGTCGACCTCTTCCTTAATCCGCAAGGCCATGTAGGGGTGAAATCTTCTCGACCTTTGTTTAATAGGTGTTGCCCCTGGTTTAAGCACGAGTCGGTGTTCCACTAAGGAGGGGTCAAGACCTGGCATGTCCTCATAAGACCAGGCGAAAGAATCGCTATACTCCCTTAGTACCTTAATTAGATCCTCTTCTACCTGTGGAGGGAGATTAGCTGAAATATTGATGGGCCTTGGATCTTCTTCTGTTCCCAAGTTGATTTCCTTTGTAGGTTCATCCACTGCCGTCGACGGCTGGTCGAATCTCTTCAGTCCCTTTGCATATAAGTCGGCAGTGTCCTCTACATCGCTGTCTTCATCAATTGGGTCTTTCTCATCCAGCACTTCATAGACGCCTAATCCGTCATTGCTCCACACCCCTTCTATTTCTTCTTCATCTTCAATCGCAATCGCCGTGGCGACGAATTCTGGGCACTTCAAAAGAGCATGACACCGCTGAGCTAGATCTTGCAAGAACCTATCAGGAATAGATCGGAAGGATGCGCAAGCGAGCGTGGCTCAGGAGGGGAAGGGTTGAACGACCTAGAACAAGACCCTACTTCTTTAGACCTAACTGACTCTACTTCTCTAGACTCGCTAGACCCTAACTCTGACCTGGGAGAGAGGAAGCTTAATGGAAGGGAAGGAGCAGGGGACTCGTGCCCCTGGGAGGAGGAGGATGGAGACAGGATAGCATAATCTTCCACTGAAATCTCCGTTTCAAATTTGACGTTTTTTTTTGGAGATCAGTGGAGACCACGTAGCACGACGGAGGAGGCGGGAGCTGCATAGGGAACAGCTCAGGAAAGATGCAATCGAAGAAAAGATCACAAGAGAGGAACCCCACATCTCGTGGATTTGAGAGTTAAAAAACGGAGGGATGGGGAAAGCAGGCAGATTAATGGGGCAGCGAGGCCCATAAGCAGGAGGATTGATCGGAATCTGGAATGGATCACTGAAGGATGGATTGATCATAATCGGAGGAGGACGGGGTACAAACCCCTTCAGCTGGATCATGCACTGAAAATGAGAGGGAGATAGAGAAAGGGCAATCAGCGAGCTCCCTTCTTTCTTTGAACCATTACCAGGCCGCTTCTTCGGCCTCCACTGCATGAGCTGATCCTTCTGTGGCTTCTGGCTGCCTCTTTCACAAAACAGCCCCTGGAGAGCCCAGCTGTAGTCGATCACATCGTCACTTAGCCCCTTGGCGATCGGGGTGGACTGGCGACTGGACAAACCGTGTCGGTTTCTGACTGGACTGGCTTCGCAGCTAACGTGCCCGGCTGTGGGGGCCCTCTGACAAAATGCTGACGGTAATCCCAGGTAAGCGGCCCAGAGTCACCCATCATTGATAATGCTGTCTCCTTGTAACCGAGACCTCGTCTGCCCATTTTTCTTCCTTTTGGTATGGGCTTGGTCATCCCTTGCAGCTGTGCACCGAGGCCTCTCCCCGGTTGATAGCCCAGTTTCAATATAATGTTCCACCCCTTTGAATCTCGAATCTGCGGCTTTGCCTTGATATCGACCGGGGTAGTGACGGGCCTAGGAGTGGTGTACGCCCAAGGAAAGTTTAGGTCCAGCACTGATAGCACGGGCCGGCTGCTTGGCCAGAGAGTAGGAAGAATCTGTTCAGAGATGGCCTTCACTGACTGTACCGTGGATAAACTTTTAACTTTGACGACCCTCCCTTGAAAAGGGAATTTAATGCATTGGTGCGCAGTAGAGGGCACGGCGCCAAGTGTGTCGATCCAGGGACGACCCAAGATAGCCTTGAACATAGGGTCGATATCAAGTACATAGAATTCTACAGCCATGGAAAGAGGCCCGAGCTCAGCCTGAATAGTGACTACCCCGTGACATGCCCGCCTTGAGTTGTCGTATGCTGCTATAGTGGTGGGGGTAGACCGTAGTAACTCCTCAGATATATTGCAGGCTCGGAGAGTGCTGAGGGGGCAGACATTAATTGAGGCCCCAGTGTCGACCAGTGCTGCTTCAACGTCGACTTTGTTCAAAGTAATTGTTATGCAGAGCGGCATTTGCCGAGCCCCCGGAGGTGCAAGCTCGGTCTCAGAGAATGTGATTGCCGGCCCTTTAGAGATAGTTGCTAGTGCCGTTGGTAGACTGTCGACTGCCATGTCTTCACTAACCATGACCTTCTGCAAAAAATCCCTCAGTGCATCTTGATGGAGAGTGGACCTTTTGATTAACTCCAGCACAGATATCTTGGCGGGTACCCGATCTAGATGATGCAGTAAATCATATTGAGTCCCCGGTAACGGTTCAGCTTCCTCTTGTTCGGCCACCGGTTGGGAAGACTGGGGATTGCTAGTAGTGGCGTAGTTCCGATGGAACATCTTCCCGCTCCTTAGAGCACAATTTGCCGCGGCATCGGGGGATAGTATGATGGGCCCTGCGGGGCGAATGAGTGGAATAGGTGGCGTGGGGGAGGCAGTTTGGTAAAGCGGAGGGTTGGTGAAGTTAATGGGGGATGCGCGGATGATAGGTGAAGGATTGGTGGGTGGTAGGGTGGTGATGGATGTGGGTGCTGGCGAAGGCAGGGTGAATGGATGGGTAAGGATAGGTGCGGGATTGGATGGTGGTGTGATGACGGTGACGGGGGTTGGCGAAGGATACGACGGGATGGTGAGCGGAGCGGGTGTGAATGGTGGGATGAGTGGAGAGGGTGTTGGTTGGGTAGGGAGGATGAAGGAAGGTTTGTGGTGGAAGGCCATGACCTGTGGTGCGGCGCCATCATCATCAAATGACCACCCAGCGTTGGAGGCCGGTGGTTGGACTACATTAACTTGTGCTGGTGCTGGCGGCTGCTGCGGAGGAGCGGGTTGATGGTTTGGCATCGGATTCTGATGGATGCCCAGATCTTGTGCTTGCTGCGGTGGCTGCTGTTGTGGCGGCTGCTGCGGCTGCGGTGCTGGATGCTGCTGCACTTGCTGCCCCTGCGGCTGCCTTCTCTTCTCTTTGATCTCCATAATGGCCCTATGCATCTCGGCCCAGTCTATTCTCTGTCCTTCGTGTAAGTCGTACACGAGATCTCGGAAGTGAAAGCATCCTTCTATAGTGTGACCCGGCTGCCGATGGAACATGCAATACTTAGTTTGATCAACAGCTGGGTTCCAGACAGTCTTTTCTGGAGGAAGTTGAATTGCATTTACTGCCATGAGCGCTGAGAATATGTCGGTAAGTGTCTCTGGCAATGGAGGATACTGGGCTCTTCTGGGAGCCGGGCGCTTGCTGTTGGGATTATTATTGTTGTAGCCGCCGGGTGGAGGGACGTTATGGTATTGCGGTGATGGTGGTGGTTGTTGTGGTGCGGTGAAGGTGTTTTGCGGGATGGTGAAGGTAGGCGGAGGGTTTTGTGGAGTGTTTTGAAAGTGTTGCGGAGTGGAGTTTTGCGGATTGCGGGGGCTTTGGTTGTAGCGGAATGGTGCGGCTTGGTAGGGAAAAGCAACAGCTTGTACTTGCTCATTTGTCTGGACTCCTTCGGTAACCGGCCCCTGTGGTTTCTTATGGTACTTGGGCTTTTGGTTTTCAAAAAGAGAATGGATAGGGGAGTCCTTAAACTGAGTTTGTATAAATCACGCCCGGCTATACAGTTGATGCATATTGGCTATATCGTTCATTGCCAGGATGTTCTTGAAAGTGGGCGTAGCATTTGAAATTAGCAGTTTAACTTTTTCTTCCTCTGGAATATGGCCGGGCACCCTGGCGGCCATCTGCCTCCATCTATCTGCATAAGTTGCGAATTCCTCATCCGACTTCATTTTCTCGGCCACCAGATCTGTGAATGAATATTCCGGGCCGACCCGGTCTTGGAACCGCTGAATAAACTTGTCCTTGACCACTTTGAAGCTCTCGGCCTCTTCTAGGGGCAGAGAATAAAACCATTCCAGAGCAACGCCATCCAATGATCGGCGGAATAGGTACGCCATAAGGCGATCATCATATTGGAACTGCGCCGATTCATACAGAAAATCCCTCACATGGATGAAGGGATTGCTGTTCCCATCATACTTACGGTAGTTGGGGAGCTCAGACTGCGGAGGGAAACGGATGTTCTGGAAGCTTGGGACGGGAATATCAGCCAAGGATTGTGGGCCCACCTTCTTCTGGAGAAAGTCAAGCTGTTGCTGCATGGCGGCCCACTTATTAAGCAAATCCTGCTCTCGAGAGGGAGCAGGGGCAGTGAAGGGAGTTGATTGTATCTGGTGAGCAGAAGGAATGGCGGTTGCCGAGGGCGGGAGCCCATAGGAAGGAGCAGAAGGATAACTAGTGGAATTAGGGGGGCCGTAAGAAGAATACTGGGCCTGAGATAGACCCGGATTGGAGTGAAATTGGGCCACCCCGTGCTGTTGGGGCAAGAAATCGGATGGGCCCACGAGGACCTGTGGGGCCGCCGGAGCAGAGGGGTGATAATCCATCGGAAGAGAGGGGATAGGCGATTTCCCCTTATCAAAAGATTGATGGGTCGAATTGGAGGATTGACCCCTCTCCATGCCAGCAAAGGTGATGGTCCGGGGCTGGACCGGGGTGAGCTCAATCGGGGTGGGCTGAACAGACGGCCCAATAATGGAAGAATTAGAGTGCCCCTGGACGGTAGCGGAGGGAGGAGGATTGGACCCTTGCATGGCCTGATAGAGGACCTGGAGTTGGGTCGGATCTAACTGGGCCATCATATGGAGGACAGAGCCCGCGGAAGGAGTGGATAAAGAAGGGATGACCTGACCACCTTCTACGGGAGTGGAGGATGAGAGAGGGGCGGTCCCCTCTCCAGCGGAGAAAGAAATAACCCTCGGGGGGTTCTCAAGGAGCCCTTGAGGAAGGGAATCTTCTTGGGAGCGAGGAGGATTGCAGGATGCCATGGTAGATTCGAAGAGGGGATTGGAATAGAACGTGAAGGAGGAAGCGATTCGAGGATATGATTCGGACGAACGAAAACAACTCCACATGCAACGGACAACCTTGATAAATGCAAAACAACAAACACAACAAACACACAATGAGCAACCGCACCTAGGTGACTCAAACAAGATATAAGTGATAGGGAATGAAGATACTCAAAAGCCAACCAAGTTGCTTAAGATGATGCAAACAAAGTTTCTTTATGGTTTCTCCTTTGGAACTTTAGTGAATTGATTGATATGTGCTCTCTCCAAATGGGTTCCTAATAGGAGGTGGATATGGACTTGGCTTGACTTTAAGTGTGACCACTCCTTCACTTATGCAACCCTAGACACAAGGGGGGAAGGTACAACCGGCCCGGCGTCCGTGTGGGAATCCACGGCTCGCGGGGACTTATGGAGGTCCCTGCTGTGATTTCCTAGTCGGCCCCAAGGAATATGGAGACGAGAGGTCCTCACAACAAGGTAGGAAAATGCAGTCTAATATATGAAAAGATGGATGACCCTATGTGCACCGGAGTGCATGCAAAGTCTAGCCTAGAATCTAGCAAACAATGGTGCACATAATGATATGAAGATATGAATGGAATTATGGCAGAAATCAAGCAGCACCCAAGCAATAAATCACAGCCAAAAACTGCGGAAATAACTGCACCTCGGATGCGTACCTGCCAGGAGAATGACGGACGAAGGCCCCTGCGTCAGAGCCGAATAACGGTCAGAGACCAGACCGCCATAAATAATGTAACGCAGGGCTTCCAGACCGTCGTATGAGCCAGGGAACCAAAAACAAACTGAAGTAACAGGAAAACCCGTGAAAGCTCACACCACAAAGACAAGCGACGGCCAGATGTCCCTGCGTCAGACCACTGTAACGCGCCGAGACAGGGCCGTCGTATGTTTCAGAAAACCAGAAAGGGGGGGAAAACAAAGGGATCAAAAGACAACTGAGCAAACAGATGATGGCAAGTTTAAACAGGAATCAGAAGCACGATTGGCACTAGTTGTCCCACCGTGATCGCCAAAAAATTATCTGTTGATTGTTTGTTTACCTATCTCTTCTTATCTTCTTTCTTTTTTAGTAGTTGATTGTGAGGGTTTTGAAAAATGATATGGCAAGATGATAAATAAACTACCAAAGATCAGCTCAACCTATGCACATGTGAACATGAACCTAGGCAATCAAATCTGACTCTAGCATGGGCACGCTATCTCAATCAAATTACGCTAAGGGAAAAACGAAAACACACGCCGGGGCGTGGAGCAAAGATAAATAAACACACCGCTAGGGGTGGAACAATCAAGGAGAATAAATAGATTTGATGAAAAAGACAGCTAGTGCCCAACACTAAGGAAAGTCGTGATCGCCACCAAAGTAAACACAAGTCAAAGACTCGAATATACCTTGGAAATAGGTGGATGAAACACCCGCCCACGGGAGAGAAAACCAAGGAAAGCCTGCAGATCAACTTGCAAATAACGGTCCAAACCCTGTGCGTCGCTTGGAAGTAACGGTCGTGCGATAGACCGCCAAAAGGAAATAACGCTCCTGCACCTGACCGTCAGATAACCTGCAGTGAAAAGATATGAACTCTTTGAACTCCAACCCTTCCAGCCGGCTAGAAGGCTTGGGCCTCGTGCTAGTGATCCTGTAAAACCTGCCAAGGATGTAGAAAGCAAAACAACACAACCTCAATTAGCCCTCAACATAAGTATAGCATCAATCCCTAAAAAGCTTGAGAACATCAAAAGGAGAGGGGATTACCGGGGAGTTGTTGGTTTTTAACCCCTCTGGGCATTTTTTAAGTTTAGGAGGATATGTGTATGCTTAGCAACAGTGAAAACGTGGAGGAAGAGGAGGGACAATGCTTTTGATTAATAAAACCAAGGGAAACTTGAGCATGCAATGATGATGATCTTGACAAACTAAAACCCAAAATACTCCCTTGACTTGGAAGATGGACGTGGGAAGCAGCTCCTCCTGGATGTAGATGACTCCTGAATTTGGCAGCACTTCGTCGTGAATCAAACCTTCCTCCCTTTGGGTTATGAAATCAAGAGTTCTATTTATAGACTCCCTCAAACTCTCAGGTCGAGTTGAAGATAAATCAGCCAAGAAAGGAGGATAATCCTTAGCAAATCCTTAGGATAAAATCAACAAGAGTCCAAAGAAACAAACGAGAGGTCCTGAGGATTAGAATTGAAGGAGATAATGCCAATCCAAAACCCTATCTCGTCCACGGAGTAGCAGAGAAAAGGCCTGAACTGTCAGGACTCTCTGAAGGAAGTAACGGCCTTACGATAGACCGCCACTTTGAAATAACGCTCCAAGGAATGACCGTCATATTCAATCTTATCCAAAGGATAAGATCGACGGGAAGAAGATCTAAACAATAGGACTCTGCAAATAAGTAACGGCCAGGGCATAGGGCGTCATAATGGAACAACGGCCAGGGAGTAGACCGTTATTATCAAAGGGCAACGAGACCCTAAGTCTTAGGACTCTTCAAAGAGTGACGGCCTATGATTCATGCATTATTATGAAATGACGCGCCTAGTCCAGACCGTTATTATCATTGATTTTCAAGAAAATAGAATGGAGGGATTGCCAAGCTTTTGAACGAAGTGCCACCAGGAACCAGGTCTAATCCAGGAATTGAGACCCAGAAAACAGGCTTCAACTGATTAAAAGAAATTCAATGAAGAGTGAACAACTCGGAGCACCATATTGAATAAATAAGGAGATGACCCGACTTATTGGGTATAAAACGGGTGTCAACAGATGGGACTAATATGGCGCGAAGAAAGGGCACGCCATTTTAGCCGTTGTCGCCCAAATTCAAAGTCTTCTACGTACCGGATTAACAGGGGAAAGGCCGCGCCGTTTTAACAACAAATGGAAGGCCGCGTCGGATTAGCCCAGTTAAGGGAGCGCGCCGGAATAGCGAAGCTGAGGGGGGCACGCCGTTTTACCAAATGGTCACGGTCGCACCATTTTAAAGCCAACTTGCCATCTTCATGCCGTTTTAAGGCCGTTATGAAGCCACGCCGTTTGAACGGCACCTCGACTACATCAAATCAATGGTCCGTGCTGACAAAATGAAGAATATGCTCAATCAAAATACATTCGCCGGTCCAGCGTCGCTCATTCCTCGCTCGCGACACCTGCGATTGGGGGGCATTTATTGGCACCTGAAATATGATCAATGGCAACGAAAACTGTAGGACCCCGACTTGTTGGGATAAATTGGACGACTTGCTCTGATACCATTTTGATGTGACACCAAGCGGGGAGGGGAATTCGAGCTAGAAGTGATGAAAAGGCTGCCGATGCCAATGCTGTCCACTCTCTGCACTTGAGGACAGACAGTTGGTTCTCTTGACACTGCGGCCACTCCGGATTTTTGCTGAAGACGAAACCAGTGGGAAACTCTTCATAGCTGGACCGGGAAGACACCAGAATTTTCTTGATTTCTGTGGACGCCGATTCTGGTCGGGGAAGACTGTTGAACAGAGTGGCAGGTCTGTTGCGCAGACTGTAACGGGTTCTCAACAGTGGGAAGATGAGGATGCTGTGGCAGCTCCCAAGCTCGGAATCAGGCACCGCTAAATTCGTTGGTCCCATTGACGAGTCCTTTGCAACAAAACAGACTGGGCTGCCAGATATGGTCGGAGATGGCTGGTAGAGCTTGAACACTGAAGGTGGTCGATGCTGACAGAGTGGAAGCAGAACTACATGCCCGGTGGGAGAAAAATGATAACTTCCGGATCCGGACACCAAACAGAGCTCTGCTTCTTGGGGATGAAAGAAGACTCAGAGTAGAAGATTTTTAATGCAGAACTCCTGCTCATATTCCCAGGAGGTTGGCCACTGCGGATCTTCCATTCCGGCTCTGGTCTTCTGTCCGAGTAGTTTTACGCAGTCGAGGGAGAATGGACCTTCTGATCAGCCCGGTACTAGGATGGAGACGAAACCACCTCGCTTGGACAGCTCTCTGGACGACCTTTCCAGAGATGTATGCCTTGCCACCAGAAGATTTAGGGAAATGCCAGAGATGATGCAGCTTCTAGGACCAAATTTGCAGCCTACGACCAACAATGAAGTTGAAACCTTGTGGTGGCAAATGGTGGTGGAATGAGATGGAGGGAAGGGGAGGGCGACCTTGGCTGGGTTGGGGCTGGAGTTGGGCGACCTAGGGTGTGGGGGGGAATGGGAGATGGGAGGGAATTTCGAATTTGGGCCTTGGGAGGAGTTAGTTTAGCCTTGGGAAGGTGGTGGGATGCATGGGGAAGGAGAGTGGGGTAGTTGGGTGTTGGGAGGTGAGGAGAGGATTGGAGGAGAGCTGTTGGGGTTGGGGTGAGTTAATGGAAGGGTGTGGGAACTAGGCAAAGAGTTATTAGGGGAGGGGAAGAGAGAGCAAGTGGTTGGGAGGGGGAGGAGAGAGAAAGGGGCGCACCCCTTAGAGAAAGAGAGAGATAATGAGAGAGAGAAAGAGAGAGAGGGAGGGGAATCCACCCCTTAGAGAGAGAGAGAGAGAAGTTAGAGAGAAAGAAAGAACCCAGGAGAATCCACTCCTAGAGAGAGAGAGAATATTGGAGAATCCACTCCAAAGAGAGAGAGATAGAAGGGACCTCATGTTGGAGGTAGTTTCCAAATATTTTTGATTCACTTCATTATTTTTAGAAGAGAGGTTACATGACACTTATATAGACTCCACTAAGAAGACCAAAAAACAACTCACCTAACACCTAACACCTACTCATCATAACTCTCTTAGGAAGACTAAAAGACACAAAATAAAAAAAAAGACTCTTACGTAATAGTTGGAGACATAATTACTACAAAACATAAAACATGACCCATTAGGCCCATACATATGGCCCAATTAACATGAGACAACTAAAACATAAACATGAGACAACTAAAACATGAATATCTATTTGATAATTTTGTTGAAGCCGCTTACCGATCCCGTCAAACCCCTCCACTTGGAGATGGTTCGACCTCGAACCTTGATTCTTGAATCTCAAACTGTAGGACCCCGACTTGTTGGGATAAATTGGACGACTTGCTCTGATACCATTTTGATGTGACACCAAGCGGGGAGGGGAATTCGAGCTAGAAGTGATGAAAAGGCTGCCGATGCCAATGCTGTCCACTCTCTGCGCTTTAGGACAGACAGTCGGTTCTCTTGACACTTTGGCCACTCCGGATTTTTTTTGAAGACGAAACCAGTGGGAAACTCTTCATAGCTGGACCGGGAAGACACCAGAATTTTCTTGATTTCTGTGGACGCCGATTCTGGTCGGGGCAGATGGTTGAACAGAGTGGCAGGTCTGTAGCATAGACTGTAACAGGTTCTCAGTAGTGGGAAGACGAGGATGCTGCGACCGCTCCCGAGCTCGGAATCAGGCACTGCTAAAGTCGTTGGTCCCGTTGACGAGTCGTCTTTGCAACAAAACTGACGGGGCTGCCAGATATGGTCGGAGATGGCCGGTAGAGCTTGAACACTGAAGGTGGTCAATGCTGACAGAGTGGAAGCAGAACTGCATGCCCGGTGGGAGAAAATTGATAACTTCTGGATCCGGATGCCAAATGGAGCTCTGCTTCTTGGGGCTGAAAGAAGACTCAGAGTAGAAGATTTTTAATGAAGAGCTCCTGCTCATATTCCCAGGAGGTTGGCCGCTGCAGATCTTCCACTTGGGCTCTGGTCTTATGTCCGAGCAGTTTTGCGCAGTCGAGGGAGAATGGACCTTCTGATCAGCCCAATGCTCGGATAGAGACGAAACCACCTCGCTTGGACAGCTCTCTAGACGACCTTTCCAGAGATGTATGCCTTGCGACCAGAAGATTCAGGGAAATGCTGGAGATGATGAAGCTTCTAGGACCAAATTTGTTGCCTGCGACCTGCAATGAAGTTGAAACCTTGTGGTGGCAAATGGTGGTGGAATGAGATAGAGGGAAGGGGAGGCGACCTTGGCTGGGTTGGGGCTGGAGTTGGGCGACCTAGGGTGTGGGGGGGAATGGGAGAGGGGAGGGAATTTCGAATTTGGGCCTTGGGAGGAGTTAGTTTAGCCTTGGGAAGGTGGTGGGATGCATGGGGAAGGAGAGTGGGGTAGTTGGGTGTTGGGAGGTGAGGAGAGGATTGGAGGAGAGCTCTTGGGGTTGGGGTGAGTTAATGGAAGGGTGTGGGAACTAGGGAAAGAGTTATTAGGGGAGGGGAAGAGAGAGAAAGTGGTTGGGAGGGGGAGGAGAGAGAAAGGGGCGCACCCCTTAGAGAAAGAGAGAGATAATGAAAGAGAGAAAGAGAGAGAGGGAGGGGAATCCACCCCTTAGAGAGAGAGAGAGAGAAGTTAGAGAGAACAAAAGAACCCAGGAGAATCCACTCCTAGAGAGAGAGAGAATATTAGAGAATCCACTCTAAAGAGAGAGAGATAGAAGGAGGATAAGGGACCTCATGTTGGAGGTAGTTTCCAAATATTTTTGATTCACTTCATTATTTTTAGAAGAGAGGTTACATGACACTTATATAGACTCCACTAAGAAGACCATAAGACAACTCACTAACACCTAACACCTACTCATCATAACTCTCTTAGGAAAACTAAAAGACACAAAATAAAAAAAAGACTCTTACATAATAGTTGGAGACATAATTACTACAAAACATAAAACATGACCCATTAGGCCCATACATATGGCCCAATTAACATGAGACAACTAAAACATAAACATGAGACAACTAAAACATGAATATCTATTTGATAATTTTGTTGAAGCCGCTTGTCAATTCCGTCAAACCCCTCCACTTGGAGAAGGTTCGACCTCGAACCTTGATTCTCGAATCTCAAATTGCAGGAACCCGACTTGTTGGGATAAATCGGACGACTTGCTCTGATACCATTTTGATGTGACACCAAGCGGGGAGGGGAATTCGAGCTAGAAGTGATGAAAAGGCTGCCGATGCCGATGCTGTCCACTCTATGTGCTTCAGGATAGACAGTCGGTTCTCTTGACACTGCGGCCACTCCGGATTTTTTCTGAAGACGAAACCAGTGGGAAACTCTTCGTAGCTGGACTGGGAAGACACCAGAATTTTCTTGTTTCTGTGGATGCCGATTCTAGTCGGGGCAGACGGTTGAATAGAGTGGCAGGTCTGTTGCGCAGACTGTAATAGGTTCTCAGCAGTGGGAAGACGTGGATGCTGTGACTGCTCCCGAGCTCGGAATCAGGTACCTCTAAAGTCGTTGGTCCTGTTGACGAGTCATATTTGCAACGAAACTGACGGGGCAGCCAGATATGGTCGGAGATGGCCGGTAGTGCTTGAACACTGAAGGTGGTCGATGCCGACAAAGTGGAAGCAGAACTGCATGCCCGGTCGGATAAAATTGATAACTTCTGGATCCGGATGCCAAACAGAGCTCTGCTTCTTGGGGATGAAAGAAGACTCAGAGTAGAAGATTTTTGATGAAGAACTCCTCCTCAGATTCCCAGGAGGTTGGCCGGTGCAGATCTTCCACTCTGGCTCTGGTCTTCTGTCTGAGCAGTTTTGCGCAGTTGAGGGAGAATGGTCCTTCTGATCAGCCCGGTGCTCGGATTGAGACGAAACCACCTCGCTTGGACAGCTATCTGGATGACCTTTCCAGAGATGTATGCCTTGCCACCAGAAGATTCAGGGAAATGCCAATTATGATGCAGCTTCTAGGACCAAATTTGCTGCCTGCGACCTGCAATGAAGTTGAAACCTTATGGTGGCAAATGGTGGTGGAATGAGATGGAGGGAAGGGGAGGGCGACCTTGGCTGGGTTGGGGCTGGAGTTGGGCGACCTAGGGTGTGGGGGGGAATGGGAGAGGGGAGGGAATTTCGAATTTGGGCCTTGGGAGGAGTTAGTTTAGCCTTGGGAAGGTGGTGGGATGCATGGGGAAGGAGAGTGGGGTAGTTGGGGGTTGGGAGGTGAGGAGAGGATTGGAGGAGAGCTCTTGGGGTTGGGGTGAGTTAATGAAAGGGTGTGGGAACTAGGGAAAGAGTTATTCGGGGAGGGGAAGAGAGAGAAAGTGGTTGGGAGGGGGAGGAGAGTGAAAGGGGCGCACCCCTTAGAGAAAGAGAGAGATAATGAGAGAGAGAAAGAGAGAGAGAGAGAGAGAGAAGGGGAATCCACCCCTTAGAGAGAAAGAGAGAGAAGTTAGAGAGAAAAAAATAACCCAGGAGAATCCACTCCTAGAGAGAGAGAGAATATTGGAGAATCTACTCCAAAGAGAGAGAGATAGAAGGAGGGTAAGGGACCTCATGTTGGAGGTAGTTTCCAAATATTTTTGATTCACTTCATTGTTTTTAAAAGAGAGGTTACATGACACTTATATAGACTCCACTAAGAAGACCAAAAGACAACTCACCTAACACCTAACACCTACTCATCATAACTCTCTTACGAAGACTAAAAGACACAAAATAAAAAAAAAGACTCTTACATAATAGTTGGAGACATAATTACTACAAAACATAAAACATGACCCATTAGGCCCATACATATGGCCCAATTAACATGAAACAACTAAAACATAAACATGAGACAACTAAAACATGAATATCTATTTGATAATTTTATTGAAGCCGCTTGCCGATCCCGTCATGTGCGCCCCCTCGTTGTCCTTGACAATGATTTTGATGATTCCAATGTATTGTGTGTTTTATGCTTAATGGCATTTTCATGAAAAACGAGCTCACATGTTGATACTCTGCTTTACAGGTTAAGATGCTCTTGGGTTGACTGGCCTTAACAGTTGTCCATGTATATACTTGCATTTGGATGGCCAGCTTCACTGCTTTAACATATCATATAAACTTGTGTCTACTCATACTGGGTGCGGATAAGTTAAGTTCAAATTGGTTTTGATTGTGCTTGACTTAATAGGACATATCTTGATTGTTTTGATCTGAGATGGAATTCTCCGTGCAGCTTGGTTGAATCTTATTATGTAAGCTTTAGTTTTGTTGTGTTAGCTTGCATTAGACTGTGCAAGTTTAGTTTTCCTTGGATTGCAACTGTGATCCATGTGTTAATTGAAAATAGCTTTCTCATGCCTTGGAAGACTCATTTGATCATTTGGTAAGTGCTATCGTTGTTTTAGTTAATCTTGCACTCATTCGTATCAGTGCACATATATGTCATATGGGTTCTGGTATATAGAGTGCGTCGACGCACTGAAGTGGATGCGTCAACTCAGTTTATAGGCATAACAACCTCGGTGCAATCTTATTCCAAGGTAATTCATTTTCCTGTAGCTTGTTCATAACAACCTCAGTGCTCATTTCGTCATATGCATACACACTCCAATCGGTGCAGATTTAGTTGTATGCATTCATATACTCGGTGCAAATCTTGTTCACACGAGCTTCATAGTCAGTGCAATCACATAGTCAGTGCACACGTTGTTCTAGGCACAGAAAGTCTATACATCTTCTGGTTGCACGCCACACGGCTGAGAAAGTCTATACATCCGCTAGCCTTGTCTCATCCATGCAAAGGTTATACATTCTGTGTGGGTTGTTCATGCATATGCCTTGTCCGTGCATCAAGTCTATACATTGTCTCACACACGCACAGCAAGTCTGCATGCATTACTCAAAGTCTGTACAGCATGTGTTCGCAAGATCAAGTCTGTACATCATCTTGTGCATGCATCATTCAAAGTCTGTACAGCCTATGTTCGCAAGATCAAGTCTGTACATCATCTTGTGCATGCATCATTCAAAGTCTATACAGCCTGTGTTCGCAAGATCAAGTCTATACATCGTCTTGTGCATGCATCATTCAAAGTCTGTACAGCCTGTGTTCGCAAGATCAAGTCTGTACATCGTCTTGTGCATACATCGATCAAGTCTGTACAGCCCGTGTTCAGAGCATATCTATGCATCGTTTGCACAGTACACCCAGAGTCTGCACACTCATTGAAGGCATGTCCAAGCATTCATATTCAAAGTCCATACATTTCTATATGCATATGCATCCTTCTAGACAAAGCCTGTACAATCCTTTCAATGCATACAAAGTCTATACACTCGTTATCATGCATTCCAAGTCCATACATTCGCAACCATGCATTCAAGTCTATATGTTCTGCTGCATACACTGCCACTACACAAATCTCTGTATTTTGCATACATAGGTCTGTGCTTTTGCATTTTGAGCTACACACGTCAATGCATCTTCTCTGCCTTTACTTTGTTTGACCCTAATGACCTTAGGGCGACCTTTGCTTCTTGTATGTGTTGTGAAGGGGGTTTGGAAAGGGCTTTTAAGTCCCTTGGGGGTTCAATCCCCTTGGATAAATAGCCGCCTCTATCTTCCGATCGATTATAACCCTCTTGAGCTCTAACGTGTTTATCTTGCAGGAAGAAGGAGAGGAACGTGTGTGGTCTGTTGAAGGAGAAGCGAAGGAGGAGAAGAAGAACGTGAAGGAGGGTGTTGCTTCATCAAGGAAAAGGAAGAAGAAGCTGCAGAGGTCGCCGTCCGCGTGCCTGTGTCCAGTTCTAGGAGCTGCAGTTGCTGCTCTCCCCCATTCAAGGTTTTGGGCGTTTGGAACTTCATGTCCGGCTACTTCCACTCCAAGGATCATCTTCCAGCGCACCCTACCTACTGATTGAAGGGAGTTGTGGGACATTCAAAGGGGAATGCATATAAATCTTCTTTTATTTGTTTGTCATGTCCCTGTTAACAAATACAAGATGTTGAGCATAATGTTTCACCTTTTCTTGATGTGTGCAGGCTTGATTGGAGCTAGGACTTGAACGAACAAACTTGGATCCTCAAGGAGGACGAACTACTACTCCAACCAGCTACGGATAAGAGCTTCTCCAACCTAAGTTTCAAGAAAGATCTGCTTATCTCTATTGGAGAACCAAGGAGATATTTCTACATTCTATTTATGCTTATCTCATTGTGTGGTTCATAGTTGATCATTATTCACATACTGCTGGGCGTATATTGTATATCCTTTGATTTTCTCAAACTCAAATATCTGTGTGTGTGTGCGGAGCTGTGTCTCCGTGTGGTTGTCGTGTCCGGGGTACGTTCCCCGAACGTGTGTGTGTGTGTGTGCTGCAGTGGCAGCGTGTTGGGGCCAGGCCCTGTGTGTGTTTTGCTGCAGAGGCAGCGTGTGTGGTGTAGGGTTCATCCCCGTGTTGCTACTTCGGTAGCGTGTTAGTGAAGCCTCACCGGGTTTGGTGAGGGGTGGACGTAGGGAGCCCGTCGTGGTCCCGAACCACCTTAAAAATCCACGTGTTCATTGTGATTGCCTGTGTGACTGTCCATTTCTCCTATCTCCCTTCACATGTTATCTTATTGATTTTTATTTCACTACACCACTACACTTTGCTAGCTCTGCTATCCGTTATTAGTAATCGTTCATCGCTTGTTGGATTGGTCTTACGAGTGAGATCGGAAAGATCGAGAGAACTTTTTAGATCTCATGTTAGTTTAGGCTAATCAACTCAGTTTGTTTTAATTCCATTGTATTTAGTTTAGAATGTTGTTAAAATCCGCCATCTCGGTAAGGGGACAATTCAACCCCCCTTCTTGTCTGCCATCTCTCTGGGCCAACAATTGGTATCAGAGCCTCGTCTCTGCTTTTTTAGTCGACCTTGCGGTCATAGAGAAAAGATCGTTTCATGATGGCTAGTGTAAATGTGCTTCCCGTCTTTGATGGTTTTGATTATTCTTTATGGCTTGGAAAACTTTGTGTGTGGATTACTAATACTGATCCGAAACTTATGAATCTAATCACTCATGGTCCTCACAGTCTGCCAAAAAATGAACAAAAATGGACCAACGAGCATAAAAGAATGAATTCTGAAAATGTTTATGTTTTGAATGTTCTTAAGGCAGCAGTAAATATTAACAAATTTCCATTTGTTCCCAACTGCAGATCTGCCAAAGAAATCTGGGACGGACTGATCGAAGCCCCAAAAGAAAGTTGTAACGACGGTGACTGCCTCGTTGCAAACAATGAAATTGAGCGTCAATGCGAGGAGAGTTCGAAGGTAAACTCTAACTCCAATTTTGATGATGATGATGAATTGAGTTATGATGAATTGTTGAATGCTTACAATGAACTGGTTGAAAGATACAAAGCACTAAAATCTGAAAATAGAAAAATGAAAAGGAAACTTGATGATGTTCCACATGTTAACTCTTCATGTGTAAAGTGCTTTGAAATTGAAAATGCTCGTGATGTTAATTTATCATGTACTGAATGTTTTGAGCTTAGGAAGTTGGCAGAAAGCCTGTTACTTGAAGTCGATATGCATAAAGAAACCACTTCATGTTTAACAACTGAAAATAAATCTTTATTAGCTAAAATTTCAGAACTTAAAAGGATTGAAAAAGATAATGAGGATTTGAAAGAGTTGAATACTGCAATGTCTGAAAAACTACTTGCCCTTGAAAAAGAAAAATGCATGTCTAATGACAAGTCTGAAAAGTTGAAGGAACTGAGAGAGGAAATAGAAAGCTTCAGGAACATGAATGATAAATTTGAATGCAATGAAACCATGAAGAAAATAGTTGGTGAAAATGTGAGTCTTCAAATGAATGAACTTGAACACAATTCTATGAACAAAAATTCATTTGAAAAAGTCCAAAATGAAAATAGTGCTTTGTTGATTCAAATTTCATTGCTTGAGAGTAGATTGAAAAATCTTGAAAAGGTTGAAAAAGGAAAAAGTGTGATTGTTGATGATCATGATAAATTATTTTCTCTTGAACAAGAAATTGAAAGTTACAAAAGCGTCAATTTTTTGTTGAATGAAAAAATTGCTTCATGTGAAGAAGAGCTTGCTAATTATGAATTGCATATTTCATCTTTGCAAGATGAAGTTAATATTTTGAATGAATCATTGTTCGTGCATGATAAAGGAAATCAAAATCAGAAAAATGTTGATCATCACTCTTGTGTGCATGAAAAACTTCAAACTATCAAATATGATCATGCATCAAAGAAAAGAAGAAATGTTTCATGTTACTATTGTGAACAATATGGTCATGACATGTATGACTACCTTCAAATGAAATCTGATGATGAACAAGCATTGCAGTCACAAATGAAAATTGTTAATGAGTCTAAAGATCATGTGAAACCCACTAGGAAAACATTAAACTCTCATTGCTATTACTGTGGATTACATGGTTATGTCTTTGAAAATTGTTTCACTAAGAAAAATGATGATGAGTGGTCCATGAAAAAAAACTTTTCGTGTCATTATTGTGGTAAACGTGGACACAAGATGGATAACTGTGGTTTAATGAAAGACGATGACAATTGGTTCATGAAAAGAAAACTCTCTAATTGTTTTTATTGTGGTGTGAATGGTCATTCTATGGATGACTGTTCTACTATAAGATTGGATGATGATTGGCATGCTAGGCAATATAAAAAATCAATTGTTCATGCTAGGACTAACCCCTCGGGACCCAAGATGGCTTGGGTACCCAAAACTCCAAAATGAGAATTTGTCTTGCAGGGGTGCCTTGAGGAGGAAGAACTAGATGACAAATAAAAACCCGTCAAGGCAAGAGAAATAATGAGCTCTTCTGATAATGAATTTGGTACATTGGCCATTTTTTTTTAATTATTCAACTCAGGTAAGAGGTTGAATTTTGTGAAATACATCGTGCTTCTAATTGCAACTTCACCTTCAGAATGACAGTTCATGCTTGCTAATTTCATATTTCTGAATAGAAGTCAAATCCTTGGTTTTGAAATTAATCTTGCTTAGGTCTTTTTGAAAAACTCTGAAAAAGTGAAATGTGAGTTTGAAGAAAAATCTTGAAATTAAAAAGTTGCATTTCTGCGTCATTGATTTTCTCAACTTCTGAAATCATGAGATCTTGTGAGCTTCATGCCTAGATGAGTTGAACACTCTTTTCTACACATTTTACAAATAACAATTTAGGTTTGAATGCTTTTACTTGTGCATAGTGTCCTTCACTCTTTTACTTACATCATGCAAATAACAATTCATCTTTGCATACTTGTGAATAGGAATAACTTTTCAATCACTTCTTCAAGTTACATGCATATACTTACATACCATTGCATACTTTTGTGCTTGAATGCCATGGTTATTCGGTATATAAAATGGTGTTAGTGGAAGGGTGGATTACATCCATCCGGAAGCCTTCACTATGCGTGAGGTGGTCTTCGGACCTATATACTCCGCCACGTACCGATAATCAACCTGCGTGAAAAATCCATTACAAAGCATGCTTGATTGTATATAAAATACACCCACCTTTTTTGACTCCTTCTATGACTCATCATTCGCTAAATGAAATTGCATTGATTTAGACATGTTTGTTACATGGCATATATTAAGGTGGAGATTTTTTATAACCGTGCATACATTTAGGGGGAGACATTACTGTGATAAGGCTAATTCATCTTTTACATTCAATACAACCACCCACACAAAGTGCACCTTTTGAGATAATGATTCAATTTAATAAGGATTGCGATTTTCTACTCTACACTTTTAAGGACTTTTGATTCTCTACATGAAATTCACATGTCTCGTGAGGAAAAAGCTATATACCCCACCAAAAAGTCTTATAGTGGAACGTGGATCCGAGTAGTCGGGAATCCCCCTGAAATAAAGGAGGAAACTCGCGTCGAAATGAGAAACTAATACATATGAAAATAAGTGTGATTTGCCACCGAGTAGCCGGGAAGTGTCCCTGAGACAAAGGATACAACTTGCGTCGAAAAGTGTCTCATCCACATCATAAAAAGTGACGAAACTGAGTAACCGGGAATTGCCCCTGAAACAAAGGGCATGACTCGTGTCAAAAGGTTAGTCACACCAGTTTTATTAATTCAAAATTGGGGTCATACGTAGCTACTGATACTCGAGCATTGTGTATGAAAGTGTATGGATGAGAAGTTCTCTTTAGTGTTCTTTAGAAAATCTATTTTTCCATACTGTCTTGAACTTCATTGCTCAATCTTCACTTTTGTACATTGGGTTTGATTGTTTGAATGTCGTTTATGAATCAGTCGTCTTTCATGGTTAATGTAGTACTTTATTTATGTAAGCACGACCTTCTTAGTATTGTTCATGCACTTCATGTTCAACGATCAACTGCATTATCCTTACACCCGTCCCGAAGGAAATTGCATGAGTCTATACTTAACTATGCATGCTTGAGTGCCTGAATGCTTGATCTGTCTGTTCATAACATGCTTCATTTCATTTACATGCATCTATAGGTTATACATGTAGATAACAGCTTAAATAACCCATTGTCAGTTGGTTTTTGTTCGTGACAATTGGAGAGAATAACGTGCTCTTGAGCACTATGCACTCTGTGCATATTCAGTTTTCAGATTTTGCATATAGGATAGTTAGATCATACACTTGTGCATAGTTCATTCATACTCTTCACTTACTGTTCAAAATCTGCTCGTTTGGACATAATTTCATCATCTTGCAAAATGTACATAGAGTCTCATTTTCTTGCTTGGAATTTGGTTTGTACACCTTGCTCCAATAGAAGGTTCATTGCTGGGTTCATGCGTTCATGTCTAATTCATTTTTGCAAGGTTCCCAGTTACTTTTCAGTCCCCCATTTTTTGATAATGCCAAAGGGGGAGAGAACTTTGAATTGTCACAATATATTGTCATCATCAAAAAGGGGGAGATTGTTGGGTTCTGTGCGCCCCCTCGTTGTCCTTGACAATGGTTTTGATGATTCCAATATATTGTGTGTTTTATGCTTAATGGCATTTTCATGAAAAACGAGCTCACATGTTGATACTCTGCTTTACAGGTTAGGATGCTCTTGGGTTGACTGGCCTTAACAGTTCTCCATGTATATACTTGCATTTGGATGGCCAGCTTCACTACTTTAACATATCATATAAACTTGTGTCTACTCATACTGGGTGTGGATAAGTTAAGTTCAAATTGGTTTTGATTGTGCTTGACTTAATAGGACAGATCTTGATTGTTTTGATCTGAGATGGAATTCTCTGTGCAGCTTGGTTGAATCATATTATGTAAGCTTTAGTTTTGTTGTGTTAGCTTGCATTAGACTGTGCAAGTTCAGTTTTCCTTGGATTGCAACTGTGATCCATCTGTTAATTGAAAATAGATTTTTCATGCCTTGGAAGACTCATTTGATCATTTGGTAAGTGCTATCGTTGTTTTAGTTAATCTTGCACTCATTCGTGTCAGTGCACATATATGTCATATGGGTTCTGGTATATAGAGTGCGTCGACGCACTGAAGTGGATGCGTCGACTCAGTCTATAGGCATAACAACCTCGGTGCAATCTTATTCCAAGGTAATTCATTTTCCTGTAGCTTGTTCATAACAACCTCAGTGCTCATTTCGTCATATGCATACACACTCCAATCGGTGCAGATTTAGTTTTATGCATTCATATACTCGGTGCAAATCTTGTGCACACGAGCTTCATAGTCAGTGCAATCACATAGTCAGTGCACACGTTGTTGCAGGCACAGAAAGTCTATACATCGTCTGGTTGCACGCCACACGGCTGAGCAAGTTTATACATCCGCTAGCCTTGCCTCATCCACGCAAAGTCTATACATTCTGTGTGGCTTGTTCATGCATATGCCTTGTCCGTGCATCAAGTCTATACATTGTCCCGCACACGTACAGCAAGTCTGCATGCATTACTCAAAGTCTGTACAGCCTGTGTTCGCAAGATCAAGTATGTACATCATCTTGTGCATGCATCATTCAAAGTCTGTACAGCCTGTGTTCGCAAGATCAAGTCTGTACATCGTCTTGTGCATGCATCATTCAAAGTCTGTACAGCCTGTGTTCGCAAGATCAAGTCTATACATCGTCTTGTGCATACATCGATCAAGTCTGTACAGTCGTGTTCAGAGCATATCTGTGCATCGTTTGCATAGTACACCCAGAGTCTGCACACTCATTGAAGGCATGTCCAAGCATTCATATTCAAAGTCCATACATTCCTATATACATATGCATCCTTCAAGATAAAGTCTGTACAATCCTTTCAATGCATACAAAGTCTATACACTCGTTATCATTCCAAGTCCATACATTCGCAACCATGCATTCAAGTCTATATGTTCTGCTGCATACACTGCCACTACACAAATCTCTGTATTTTGCATACATAGGTCTGTGCTTTTTCATTTTGAGCTACACACGTCAATGCATCTTCTCTGCCTTTACTTAGTTTGACCCTAATGACCTTAGGGTGACCTTTGCTTCTTGTATGTGTTGTGACGGGCGTTTGGAAAGGGCTTTTAAGTCCTTTGGGGGTTCAATCCCCTTGGATAAATAGCCGCCTCAATCTTCTGATCGATTAGAACCCTCTTGAGCTCTAACGTGTTTATCTTGCAGGAAGAAGGAGAGGAACGTGTGTGGTCTGTTGAAGGAGAAGGGAAGGAGGAGAAGAAGAACGTGAAGGAGGGCGTTGCTTCATCAAGGAGAAGGAAGAAGAAGCTACAGAAGTCACCGTCCGCGAGCCTGTGTCCAGTTCTAGGAGCTGCAGTTGCTGCTCTCCCCCGTTCAAGGTTTTGGGCGTTTGGAACTTCATGTCCGGCTGCTTCCACTCCAAGGATCAACTTCCAGCGCACCCTACCTACTGATTGAAGGGAGTTGTGGGACATTCAAAGGGGAATGCATATAAATCTTCCTTTATTTGTTTGTCATGTCCCTGTTAACAAATACAAGATGTTGAGCATAATGTTTCACCTTTTCTTGATGTGTGCAGGCTTGATTGGAGCTAGGACTTGAACGAACAAACTTGGATCCTCAAGGAGGATGAACTACTACTCCAACCAGTTGTGGATAAGAGCTTCTCCAACCTAAGTTTCAAGAAAGATCTGCTTATCTCTATTGGAGAACCAAGGAGATATTTCTACATTCTATTTATGCTTATCTCATTGTGTGGTTCATAGTTGATCATTATTCACATACTGCTGGGCGTATATTGTATATCCTTTGATTTTCTCAAACTCAAATATCTGTGTGTGTGTGCGGAGCTGTGTCTCCGTGTGGTTGTCGTGTCCGGGGTACGTTCCCCGAACGTGTGTGTGTGTGTGCTGCAGTGGCAGCGTGTTGGGGCCAGGCCCTGTGTGTGTTTTACTGCAGAGGCAGCGTGTGTGGTGT
This sequence comes from Amorphophallus konjac, assembly GCA_022559845.1. Taxonomy (NCBI): domain Eukaryota; kingdom Viridiplantae; phylum Streptophyta; class Magnoliopsida; order Alismatales; family Araceae; genus Amorphophallus; species Amorphophallus konjac. The sequence goes on from CM040123.1 coordinate 239,542,052, forward strand.
GGGGTTCATCCCCGTGTTGCTACTTCGGTAGCGTGTTAGTGAAGCCTCTCCGGGTTTGGTGAGGGGTGGACGTAGGGAGCTCGTCGTGGTCCCGAACCACCTTAAAAATCCTTGTGTTCATTGTGATTGCCTGTGTGACTGTCCATTTCTCCTATCTCACTTCACAGGTTATCTTATTGATTTTTATTTCACTACACCACTACACTTTGCTAGCTCTGCTATCCGTTATTAGTAATCGTTCATCGCTTGTTGGATTGGTCTTACGAGTGAGATCGGAAAGATCGGGAGAACTTTTCAGATCTCATGTTAGTTTAGGCTAATCAACTCAGTTTGTTTTAATTCCATTGTATTTAGTTTAGAAAGTTGTTAAAATCCGCCATCTCGGCAAGGGGACAATTCAACCCCCCTTCTTGTCCGCCATCTCTCTAGGCCAACAGGGTGCGTGAAGATCGCTTCGTATTTTCTTCTTCCTATTTTCTGCTAATATCTCTACTGAGTGATGTAATGAAACGGGCGATGATATGAGCCCGTAGTTCTTTGCCTATTAAACCTTTTTTTCTCTTTAGCATTTGCTCCCTGTATTTACTCTTCCTCTTCTAGTATAGCGATGTAATCGATCGGCTTCTGTGCGACATTGCCAGGTCGCATCTTTCCATTTTCATTTGGGGTTTATCCCTTCTTGAGCTTTGTGATGGCATCTGGGTTTGAATGAGAACAATAATATGTGATTGGGCTTATCCATCTTCTCAGTTGCGTTTGTTTTCATATCGCCCGTTACCATCGCTTGATTTCATCTATCGATACGGAACATGCCCTGGGCTAACCAAGGGCTATATCAATCCCCCCCCCCCCGGGGCTCCTTCCAATGAATTGGTTATATGTTCTACTGCAGCGGGCGCATCTCTGTGTGTCTCTAGCTATTCCTATAATCTGGGCGTAGCGCGACTAATGGCATAGTTACATTCCTATAGACCGTCCGCTAACTGCTCGAGCCTTTGCTGCATATGATCACCTGTATGTCATATCTCTCTATGAACCCTGTGTCTCCCGCGCTCAGGGGCAACTCCCCAGATGCTGACTAATTAGCCTCTATGTGCCTAGTCTACCATACAGTTTAATGGCCAAATGATTGGCACTGCATTTTCATTGCCTCCCATGAGAAGGATAAGGTGAGGGTCTATTCGATGTGGCCCATCCCTCTTTCCTCCTACGCGGGTGATATCAAGATGCTACCATAGTCGCTCCATTTGGTTTTCTCGACGATGACAGTCTAGTGACCCAGGGGGGACATCCCATCAAACACTCATGCCACCTCTTTCTTTGAATCACCATGAGGCCATAGGATCCTGCCTTCCTGTGGCGTGGAGCTCTATGAGTCGTAGAAGGTGAATAGAAATGGGTTTACTGACCCGATATTAAATCCACATTCCTCTGAGAGAATGATGGTGGCCGTGGCTAATGAACCTCTTGTAGGCTACCCCTCGAGGTCTCTTACCATTCTGGCCGTCCCTTTGAACGATCTCTTTGGCCCGTGGAACATTGGTGTCCCTCGTAGGGTAGCCCTTGACGTTTCCATCAATCTGGGTCTGCCAGTCACCATCTTGGTCTCCCGACTTTAAGGAGCTTACCCCAGTTTCTATGGGAATGTCTCCACTTCCCCCCGCAACCCTCTTGGTATGGGGAGGTGCTGCCAAAATTTTGTCTGAACACTTAGGCTGAATTCTGAAGGAACTTGAGTTCTGGGGACTGTGAGCCCACTTCGAAATAAAGATGGAGCGTGCTTGAGTAGGAACCTCGCACAAATCTCGATCCATCATGACTGTAGTACAATTGGAACTTGAATCCACTCAGTAATCAACCCTAACTAACATAAAAAAGGGGTAAAATGATGACTAAAGTCATGATGCAGCTCAAATTAACCTGAAGCTCATAATTCTGCCCAAATCTGGCGTGCCCCAATTTCGGAGTGCCCTCATCTGACGCCCATACCCCCCACCCCGTTTTAGCTGCACACTCAAAAACCATCAAAACTTCAACGGTCTTCACTCGGCGCGACCTAATTCGGCGCGCCCGTCCCCTCTCCGCACCATTCAAGCCCCTTATGGGATCGCGGCGTTTCACCCCTTTTCCTATGCAACCCCGCACCTTTTCAGACCTATCCCTATGCTCCCTCATGCCAAATTACGATATATTGTTGAGTCTATGAGATGGTGCAGATCGGATTCAGAGGGGGGGGTGAATGAATCCCCTTTAAAAATTTTGCCCAAATAAAATTGAATTAGAAAATATTTTGGAATTAAACTTTATAATTTACTTAATCCGTTGTCCTAAACACAACCAGCAAGCTCACTTAAACACTCAGTAGATATTCGACCATAGACAACTGAAACACACTTTGAATTCAGCGAAATCTAAACTGATCAGATGTAATAATCCTAAGCATACATCTATTGTGAATTAAGAAGCAAGCAATCAAATCATTGCACAGATGATTTTTAGGTGGTTCGGTTTTCACCTACATCTACCGCTGAGCATCACAACTTGCTTACATTCGCTACGCATCACAGCTTGCGTCCGCTGCGCCCCACAGCTTGCGTCCGTTGAGCATTACAGCTTGGCTTCCGCTGAGCATCACAGCTTGCTACCGCTGAGCATCACAGCTTGCTATCCAGAGGAACTAATCCTCCGCAACGTTGACACACAGCTTGAAGAAACAAGAAATAGGAAAGACAAAGATAGATCATAGCAACGGAAAGCTGGAAATGAAAACTAAAACATATAGCTCACGCAGGAGCAAATCTGGCTTTGATCTGATCCAAAGGCCAGTCGAATGGATCTTCAAGAACTTCATATTCCTCTCCTCAAGCTTGCTCTCTTTCTTCCTCACTCCTATATGACTCTCTCCTTTTCTTGTCACTCGCTCTCACTAAAAATATAGTACTCTATTTTTCTAGCTCTCAGATCTTCACTCTTTCTCTTGCAACCACTCTTCTTATTTTTCTCTCTCAATCTCTCTTTTCTTCTTTCTATCTCTCGAGCTATCTTTTATTTTCTGCTACACTCTCAATTCTCCTCTCTTCTGTCTATCTACTGATCTGAAGGAACTGGTCTCTGTTTATAGGCTCGCGAGAATTGGGCGCGTGGGAAACACGTTTCCCGCCCAAGGAATCTCGATCTGGATGTGCTACTGATGGTCCACGTGGCAGATCCTGAGGATGAGTTGTCCACGTGGCAGAATCTCCAGGCACCGCTCCTTCTTGGATCATGTGCTTGTTTAGGTTGAAGACTTCGAGCCACGTGACTGTCTTCAGCCCTTCAGGTGTATGATCCAGTTGCTTTAGACCTTTTTGTCTTAAGTCCCTATTAACAAGATAAAAGGCATTTCATGAAACACCTTATAGTCAACATTTTAGAGTATATGCTTAATACTGAATGCAGTCATGTTATTGCAGTTGCACTGACCTTAGAAAGAATAAGATATGAATATGCTCAAACCTATTAGATGCACATTTAGACCTATAGAGCTATATGCTAGGACTTGCATGAAACATGTGCTTCGACCATGTACTGCACATATGCTCAGACCACAAATTCACATATGCTTCGACTTGATTATGCATGCTGGCATATATGCTCAGACTTGATAGAGCAATATGCACAGACCTTATTATGCATATGTTCTATATGTGCACCGACCTCATCTAGCATGTTATAAAATGTGCACATACCTTATTTATGCTATCGTGCAAATGTGCAAAGACTTCATTCTGCTATATTGCATATGTGCACGGACCTGACAATGCAAGCTACTGAATGTGCACCGACCTAAGCATGCGATTATGCAAATGTGCTTAGACCTTACATGCTATCGCCAGCCTATGTGCACAGACTTCAGATAGCAGACAGTGCATATGCACAGACCAATGTTGTACATGTGCTCAGACCTTCTATGTGGATGAGAAATGTGCATCGACTTGGAACAGTGACATAGGTAGACCTTCATACACACGAGTGAGCATGTGCATCGACCTTATAAGCAAGAAGACAAATGTGCACTGACCTCAATATGCACAATACAAAATGTGCATCGACCTTAATGACTGAATAGTAATGAGAACATACCTTCTATATGAGTGAACAGTAATGTGCACAGACTTGTCTAACACATATGCAAGCAAGCATCGACCTTATATGACTAAGCAGTGATATGCACAGACCTTCTAATGGATGAACAATAATGTGCATCGACCTGCCTCTGCCTTACTAACAACATTCATCGACCTTCATAAGCAACACAGTAAACATGCATAGACCTTAGTTGCTTTGAAAGTAGACTAGCGTCGACCTTAGTTTCATGAAAACCAAAACTAGCATCGACATGTATGCAATATGTATCGACCTTAGTTGCTTTGAAAGCAGACTAGCATAGACCTTAGTTTCATGAAAACCATAACTAGCATCGACCTGTATGCAATATGCATTGACCTCTACCTGTTCTGACAGATTTTCATACTGCTATATAAAGATGATGAGATTAGTAATAAATCCATCAAAATTATGTCATCAAGAATATATATATATATATAATGAGTCATAATATTTGTCATCATCAAACCTTCAAAATCACAGGGACATAATAATCTCCCCCTTTTTGATGATGGCAATATTATGAGTCATTGCAACAAATTCAACATGATGATCAAGCTAATAAGATGATCAAGCCGGTATGAACATATAATAAATCTGTCAGAATGCAACAGCAGGTAGAATAACCAACGAATGACTCACAAAAATTCTCCCCCTTTGACAACATCAAAAAGGGAGGAATATTAAGGATGCTGACAAGATCTCCCCCTTTATGAGCTATTAAGCAAAATGATTCACTGTTAACTAAACTCCCCCTGAACAGATGCTCTTCCTTTCTATAGTGCAGATGAAGTGGGATAAGTGATCAGTGAACCACAGGGACACAAATTGAAGCAAACATTCAAACAATCGGATGGGGAAATCAAGTCAGATTGATACCAATGGTTGGACATGCAAATTTTACATTCAGTTTAAGAGGTCACACGTGCAGTCAAGAAAGATTTCAGGTCATGACAGAATGTATGAAGAACAGTGTGCATAATCTAAGTTTTGAATTTCAACAGTAAATGCAAATTGAGCATAGGATGGTCAAATGATTCTTCAGACATATGAGAAATTCAACAAGATTTTCAAAGCGATACCTATTTCATAAATCCAAAGATAAGAATTTTTCAGAATCTTCTATTATAAGGGTTTATGAATGAACTTTATTGAACTACATGGTTTAAATATGATGTATACATGGTTTGACAATAAAGTTATGTACTCATATCTGAAATCAAGATTTAATAAAAATGAACCAATCCCTCATATTTGCATCTTGATGAATCGCCCTTCATCTTACTCAATCAATTCCAATGACTTCTTTAGGAATTACAATCATAAGTATTGAGGTTAAACAGTCATGAAACCATTTCATTTTGTCCAGGGTTATAGCAATTTATCCTTTGCATTCATTTTCAGATTTTTCATTTAATCAAGCAGATAATTTTTTGCTATCAAATCTTACGAGCAATCTAGTTCAGTACACACCTTGTAACTAAAGGATATACGTAGTTTAGACGCCAATATCCCTAAGCACTTAGTGTGACTAACAGTCATGCTTTAAAATAAACAGAGTTAACTTTTCACCTCATGACATACCTCAACTCATTTCTTTGATGAGTGAGATGTGTTTCTTAGTGTGCATGCCATTGCTCTACCTGTTTTTTAATCATTTTTAAGCAGAGTTAACTATGGCACCTCTTGGCACATCCCTTTGGATATGTGTTTGTTAGTGACCAAAGTCATTGCTCTTATAAGATTTGACCCTTAAACATTTTCAGAAAAGTCAGATGTTTAAAGACAATACAGATTTCATATATTTCAACCAAATGAAGTCATGATTTCAACATTTTCAGATTTTAGTAGATTTGACAAGATTTAACATGAAGCAGATGGTTAAGGTTTATTAAAGATGATTCAGATATTTTCAAGGTATTTATAACCAACCTTCATGAATACATTAAACTTAAACCAATCTGATCTTTTAGACATTCATAAATCTGTATAATAGAAGATTCCTCGTTGAATTAGTTTTTCATATTTATGTGCAAGGTACATAGATTTAAATCTTCCTGAAATTCAGAGACATGAAAGAATGTTTAAAGAAACAATCAATTTATCAATAGAAGCGGTAGTAGGAATATGCACCATGTGCTAGAGACTTGAAGTTCAAACATAAGATAGGATCTTGCAAACATTCAAGGTTTAGCAGATAAGCAGTGTTTTCAGACAAGTTTAAGAATATGACAAGAATTCTAAGCAAATGACCATCATTGATTAGAAACTTGCAACCTCAGAGGTATGATAATGATAGTCAAGAGAGCAAGAGCAGACAATTTCGGAGAGATAGTCATAGAATTGAAGTTATGAAATAGTGAAGACTTTGATTGACCAATCAAGGCAGAAACATGATCAGAAGTACATCAATGAAGATGTCGACTCTTTGTGTCGACATCTGCTCACAAACTTAATAATACAGAACACTTTCAAAGTAATGTCGACTCATGGTGTCGACACTTCTAATCAGGACTATTAAGAAGTGCAACAACTTAGGTCAATGATTTAGAGGGTATGAGAATTATTTGAAATCAATGACCTGAGGGCATAACAAATGTTCAAAGTTCAGTAAAAAGAAGACTCAGACATACCAATAACAGAAAATGTCAGTCACAAAAATGTGAATTGTTAGGTGAGCTAATAAACAAAATCTCAACTAGAAACAATACTTGGCAGAGTTTGGATACAAGGATCTACTCACGCAAGGGTTAATCTTCCAAATAGGACTGACCTATCTTTCCAGCTAGACCTTTTTATATACTGTCTAGTTATTACAAGAAAGCACATGAATCTTTCAAGGTAGCTCCCCCTCAGCAAATGCAGCTAAGTAGATTTATGAATGATGAGAAAGATTAGTTTAAGGAAATATAGAGCAGATAATCAATTTGATCAAACTTGCAGTGTTTGGAGTGAGTAATCATTCAGAGTTTAGCAGTTGAGAATTAAACCAAGAAGCAAAACATCAGTTATTCTGATGAGAATTCTGAGCATCAGTTGACTAGAATGGGTAATGTTGGTCGACCGAACTGGACTGAAATGCAACAATATGTTCTCTTGGAATCAATCTATCTTTTTGGTATTATCTATGTGAATGATATGCAATGAACTAAATGTATACATATGCATTGACTCCCCCTAACTTAATGCATTTAACCATTATATATGACATGACGATCATGCAGGGGACTGATTGATACCAATGATCACATATGCATATGCATGAGACATAATCTAAACATATATGTATGTGACACAAGAATTATCTTAGTTAACTCCCCCTGACTATATGCAACATATGCAATGAAAGCTAAGCATGGGGTTTTATGATTCATGCTCATAATCATCTAGACTGCCCTATGTGCAAATTTACCTATGGTACTAGGCGGAGTACTTAGGTCCAAAAGACCACCTCACATATGGTCAGAGCTTCCAAGCAGACTTTATCTGCCCTTGGGCAATTTCCATTTGATATACCTCTGGGTTATTCATGACAATATGATGCAAATGCAGTCCTATCAGATATTCAATGAATTATGCTAAGCATATGCAATTGTAAATGTGTGTGCATGTCATGTATGCAGATGGACATTTTGTGCATGAAACATCATACAGATATCGACCTTATGCAGTTCAGATCTTTTTAGTGAATTCATTATAGGCATCAACCATGTGCAATCTACTCTCAATCTGATATAGCACAGTTATTCAATATATGTATTGAGAGACAACAGATGCATGGAACAGATTAAGATGAATGCATGAAATTTAGATAAACAGATTAATCATGATAAAAAAAATTTATTGAAAGCTTAAATGATCAAACCTGTAAATAGCAGAAATGGGGTTTACCATATTCAGGTGCCTTGGCTTATTTACCCCTTTTTATTCTTAGCCCCAAGGCACACCTGCAGCCAAAGATTTTTCTCGAATGTCTAGGAACCCAAGAGTTCTTGGGTCCTGTCAGATGAGTTACACCTCTAATAGGTGTACTCCAAGTGTTCTGAGCACTCAAATCATCAAATTTCATAGTAAAATAATTGTTCATTACATGCCCCACATTCCCACAATAATGACATGAATTAAATGCATTCATGTTCTTCTTTGATGCATTAATAGAGTATTTTTGTGGGATGACATTAGCTCTGCCATTTCTATCATGGAGCATAGAAAACGTTCCCATATGCCAACAGTCCTGGACTGTGTGGCCAATTATCTTGCAGTTTAAGCAATGAGGCCTTTTGTTTGAAAATAGTTTGGCCTTCTTTGATCAGTAAAGTTTCTTTGAGCTGTTAATTCAACATTTTTAAGAAACCAACAATCATGCATTATATGCCCAAATCTTTTACAGTGAAAGCATTGAATTTTCTTTTTTTTTTGCATAGCATGATTATTGATATTTTTAAATTCATTCAGTTTCTTAGATGCAGACATGTCACAGATTTCATAACATGGAAGTCATGCATTACATGCCCTGCCCTACCACAATAATGACATGAAACAGTTTTTCTATGTGCATGTGAGTGAGTGGGAGACCTTGTTGTGCCTCTTAGGCACAAGCATGTGCTATGTCGCCTTGATGATAGCAATGCTTTTTGGTTTTGATGATAGCAAGACAGTGAGTGCATTTGAGTGCATTTGATATTGTATTTTGATGATAGCAATGTTATTATGTTTTGATGATTGCAATAAACAAAGTGCATTTCTATGCATTATTATTCTTGAGCATTCTGCATATTGATAGCAACATGAATGATGATGTCTAGCATTGATGGCATTTGCTCTTTATATATGTGCATTGCATTCTGTCAGATATCATGTCTCTGCATATATCATGTCTGGGTAGCAAAGTCTATACATTGGACTCTCGTTCAAGCCTATGCATTGCCTTAGGCTAAGTGTGTACAGCGTCTTAGGCGAAGTCTGTACATCACCTTCAATCTTCAAGTCTATACACTGGCTTATTCTTCAAGTCTGTACATCCACAGTTAAACTTGAAGTCTGCACACTAGTCTTCACTGTCAAGTCTGCACATTGGTCTTCGATTTCAATGTCCAATACATTGGGCTTTTACATGAAGTCTATACATTGTTGTTTGCAGTACAAGTCCATACATTGGACTGTTCATCAAAGTCTGTACATCAGACTGCTATAGTAAGTCTGTACAGTGAGTGATTCATTGGTGAAGTCTGTACACTCAACTGAACTTCAAGTCTAGACATTGCACTATAGCATCCATTGTCTTCGTGTTATTTTTGTTTGATTGTCTTCGTGTTGTTTACTGTAGCAGCTCGATTTGTTCTGATGAACTTCGAGTCGTTTCCCAGTGAACCCCGTGTCGCTTCACCTCGTGCTGTTCTTATCGTCTTAGTCTTGTTTTCACTTCGTGTTGTTTTCACTTGGTGTCAACTTCTGTTTTCGTCTTAGTGGTGTTTTCACTTCGTGTTATTTTCACTTGGTGTCAACTTCTGTTTTCGTCTTAGTGGTGTTTTCACTTCGTGTTGCTCTCACTTCGTGTTGAATCTTGTTTTTCGTCTTTGTGTCTGTCTCGCCTTGACCACACTTCGTGTTGCTTTACGTAGACCTCGTGTCTTGCTTGTTTGCAACCACTTCGTGTCAGTTTCTGTTGTCAGCACGTGTCGTCCTTAGTTCGAGTCGGTTCTTTATTTTTTCGTCTTCGTGTTGTGGTCAGCTCGTGTCATTCTCTTTGCTGTGTGTTATGTCGTGTTGTTTTTATGTTCGTGTCTCCGTGTTGTTTTTGTCTTCGTGTCTCCTTGTTGTTTTTGTCTTTGTGTCTTCGTGTTGTTTTAGTTCCACTGCGTGCAGAACATTGCAGCACCTCGTGTTGCTTTCTGTGCCACCTCGTGTCGTTTCTGTGTGAATCTCGTGTCGCTTCTCTCTGTCGTCTAGTTGCATCTCGTGTCATCTTTTATGTCTTGCTTGTTGTTGCAACCACTTCGTGTCGTTCTTCTTTTTACCTCGTGTTGTTTTATAACCTCATTTCGTGTCGTTCTCTTCGTTGTGTCTGTTCTGTCACAATGTATCTCGTGTCATTTTTTCCTTACTTCGTGCTGCAGTCACCTTGTCTATCTCGTGTCATTCCAAGTACAGTGCCATCGTATTACTATTACATATCTCATGCAGCTTTAGTTCCTGTGGCCCTCAGTGTTAATGATTTTAATCTCATTACAGGTCCGAGGAAGAACATTCCACACTCCTGGGCTGCACGTGATCCGAGACAAGAGGAACCAATCTGATAAGGACACGTGTCAGGAAGATTCTGGATCGAGCGTGAGAGGCACACGCGTTTTGTGCCCTATCCACCTGCTGTTGCTGCTATAAATAGAACCCTTCGTCCTCAGATGAAGGTGATCGAGTTGGCAAGAAGAAAAGCTCATACAGAGAGCCCCGATCCAGAAAAAGGAAGAGAAGAAAGAAAAGAAGAGAGCAGAGAAGAGAGTGAGAGTAAGAGTAGAAGAAGAAAAAGAGAGAGAAGAGAGTTGAGAAGAAGAAGAAGAGAAGTAGCAGAAGAAGCTCCTAGGAGAGCAGAAGAGAAAGAAAAGAGAGATAGAAAGTGAGCGAGAGAGCTCGTGGAGAACAAGGAAGAAGTTACCTGAAGATCTGTCTACTGGACCGTGGATCAAATCCAGGCCAGTCAGCTCCATGCGAGCCACATTTGTGTTATTTGTCTTTACAGCTTTCTGATCGCTGTGTATTTTTCTTTTCTTATTTTTCCTGTTTCATTTGGTTATCTGTGTTCTTCCGATCCTCAGTAGTGAGGTCGGGGTTCCTCCTGTTAGTTCAGAAGAAGGGAGATTGCTATCTCCGGTTCCAAGTAGCTGGGTGCTACTTGTGGTGTCCCTCGGTTTGGAGGAAGGGAGATCTGATCTCCGGTTCTGGGCTTGTGGATTCAAGTCCACGGGTTCCCTCCGGGTCTGGAGGAAGAGAGACCGTGTGTCTCTGGTTTGCTAGTGACTGGTGTCACTAGTGGTTCCCTCCGGTTGGGAGGAAGAGGGGAGGCTGTTCCCCTGGTCAAGCTATGTGGCAGCACCTGTTGCAGACTGAGTCTGCTGTGTCTAGCGTGAGCTAGTGGAAGCCACACTCGGTTTGAGTGTGGGGTGGATGTAGGTCTGGAGGACCGAACCACCTAAAAACCCCTCTTGCATTGTGGTTTGATTGCTTATGATTTGCTTTCGCTAGATGAATGCATAGGGGCGCTCCATGCGTTTGGCTTCGGGTTGAGAAGAAGAGTTAATTAGTCTTCTTAGAATGTTTTAATTTGTCAAGAGAGCGAAATTCTAGTTGAGCGACTCCTTGTCAAATTCCGCCTAGTTAGCATCCTAGTGATCTCACTGTATGCTTGTTTGGTTCTGCAACTGATTATTAGCTTTTAAGCTTATCTAATTTGTGAACTAGTAATTCTAGTGAGCATCATATTTTAACTGGGCGAAAGTTTTTTAAAGGGTTATATTCATTCACCCCCCCCTCTGAATACTGCATCAAACCCAACAATTGGTATCAGAGCAGGTCTCTGATCTATCAGATCTAACAATCTGCAAAGGATCCTGCCGATTTGTTTGGTGCATTTCAGAGTGGATCTCTTGAAATCGTGTCTTGCTTCATTGACTTGTGTCTTATTTTGATTATCTGGTTTCAGTGGAGTTCGTGTCATTTGTTTTACTTCGCTGAACTTGTCTGCCATCTGTTCTAATGGCTCGACCTCCGATTTATGATGGTTCTAACTTTGAAAGTTGGCTAGGAGGCCTAGCTGTGTACATAGACTCAATTGGTCCACATTTGTGGAGTCTTATATCTAAAGGCCCACAACGCTTACCTAAAGATCAGACCAATTGGTCTAGTGAGGACAGCTCTAAGAATTGTGATAATACCATAGTTCTTAATATCTTGAGAGCTGTAGTTAATACTGATATGTATCCTTTTGTTCTCAGGTGCACATCTGGAAAGGAAATATATGACAGAGTCGTTTCTGCGCATAATCAGCAAGGTGATAGCTGTTTGATGGCCAACCGGGATGATGAAGATGAGATCTCATCTCAGGTAAGTTCTGAATCAGAAGGATACTCTTTCGATGAATTAATAGAGATGTCTGAAAATTTGTTAGAAGTATCCAAGAAATTGAAATCTGAGAACAAAAAGTTGAAAAAGAAATGTGATAGAATAAATCTGAAAGATTCCTGTGAAAACTGTCCAAATATGAAAAAGTCTTATGATGCATGCATGCTAGATGTTCAGAATCTTAAGAAACAAAATGATTCTCTAAAAATTGAAAAACAAACATGCTTAGATAAAATGTCTGAACTTGAGAATCAACTGAATGATAAGAAAAATGAGCATCTAAAAGGCATGCAAGAACTAACTGAAGTTAATTCTGAATTGGACAAAATGAAATTGGAGAATGAGGATCTTCAAAAGAAGAATAAAACTCTTATTATCAGAATGAATGAAATCAATGATGTTTCACAGTCCTCTTCTGCTAAATCAGATTGTAAAATATGCTCTGCTTTAAGAGAACGAAATGAAGATCTCTTTAGTGAGAATGAATGGCAAAATAAACAAATTGCCTCACTTAAAGATGATCACAAAAATCTGCTCGCTGAGAAAACTAAAGTGGAGGAAAGAGAAGAGGAATTAATTGAAAAACTGGAGCTAATGTCTGGAAGAGAGAGATGTGCTAATAATGAAATTCAGGATAAAAATCTTGAGGAAGAAAATACTGAATTAAAAGGTGAAGTTGAAAAACTAAAGTGGTTGAACACTGGCTTGTCTGAAAGACTTCTCACTATAGAAAAAGGGAAAGTTGTCCATGATGAAAATTCAGAAATTTTGAACAGTCTAGAACAGGAAATTGAGAAGTATAAAACTGTAAACCATGTTCTAAGCGAATGTGTTAATTACAGTGAACAGGAAATAGCCAGTTATGAACTTCACATTGCCAGCTTGGAAGATAAAATTCATAATCTGGAAAATTCAACTATTGAGTCTGCCAAGATTAAAGGAAAAATGAAAACTGTTGGGAAGAGGAAGGATGATAACTCTGAAGGGGGAACAAATTGCTGTTCTGATATTGAGAAAATCACTAAAGACCAGCTATATACCACTTTTGTCCAAAGCTCTGATGTAGCTGGTACTTCAAGGCAATCCCCAAAACAAAATAAAAATGAGAAATCATCTTTAAAATCTGTCTTTCAGTTTAAAGCTCAGAAAATTGAAAAACAAACAAAGCTTGTTGAGAATAATCAGAAATTGAAAAGAAAGAGTCAAACAAAGAAGGCTAAGAATATTTCTGGTTGTACTCTGAAATTTGTTAGCTCTGCTGAATGTAATGGGTCAATGCAAAATGCTCATGCTTCATGTACTCATTCACATGCATCTAGTCAATCTGTTAGTAATCATGTCATCGGGAAATCACAAGTGTCATGTTACTATTGTGGCAAGATAGGACATGTAATGGATGACTGTAGATTGTTGATTGAAGATGAGCATGCTAGTGAAGCAATGCATTCTAGGAATTCATCCGACAGAAACCATGCCATTAAGAAATCTATTGCTTACTGTCACTACTGTGGTAGGCGTGGTCATCTAATGAATGCATGCTTTAAAATGAAAGAAGACAATAATTTGAACTCTAGATTTTTCACACATGCTCATGGCCCACATAGATATGAATCTACTTCAGGTCAGCGTATCATCTGTTTCAATTGCAACAAGCCTGGACACAAGGCAAATGAATGCTGGTTAGGAAATCATAGGGGCAAAAATGAATCAAACAACAAACATCTTAGATGCTTTGATTGTGGTAAGTATGGGCATGCAGTCAAGGACTGCTGGTTTGTTCAGGGAAATCATTTTAATTCCAAATTTGTAAGATTCCCTCCAAACAAAAATTTCCTGGGCAGAAATAAAGCTGGTCTTAAAGAAAAGACTCTTGGTTGTTATGAATGTGGAAAACCTGGCCACCGAGCTTCTGAATGCTAGTGGGCAGGTAATGGTAAATCAAAATTTCATGCTTACAATAGAACAATTCATGCTCATTATCATAGGCCTCATGCTGCTGTTGATATGCATCATAGGACCAGAAAATCTGCTGTTTCATGTAGATATTGTGGTAAACTTGGTCACTCTATGGACAATTATTTTTTGATGAAATTTGATGACCATGTTGCTAAGAAACTGTTTAGAACACCTGATAGGGGTAGTGCAGGACCCAAGACTGCTTGGGTCTCTGCAGGATCAACTTGATTGACTTGCTGCAGGTGTGCCTTGGAAGGAGAAATAAAAGGGGTCAACCAAGGCACTCAAAAAGAAAACCCCATGATTCAATTCAGATCAGTTCTGAAATCTGTTTTAAATTCCATTATCTGAAATTGTGAGCATGAAAATTGTGAGTTTCATGTTGATTTGCTTAGTTGATTTTTTAATGAACTCTTCATGTCTAGCTGATCAGTCTGCATTCCAGACTCAGCTATTGAATTCAATTCTGCATATCTGATGCTCTTCTCTTGCTATATGTTGAACTAAATTTGAATGCTTCTTTAGTGTATACAGTTGATGCACTATATAGACTCTGTGTCCATGCATGTGTTTTGTGTTAATGCATTGCATGCTTGTTATTGAATGCATACTTGGACTGATTGTGTATAGACTGATTGTCATTGCATGTGTCAATGATGCTGTTCAATGCATGAAGGACTGCCTTATGTTGCATTGTCCTTGTTAACCCTGGTATATCAAATGGTATGTTACTAAAAGGCAGGGAAATCTGCCCGAAGGTTCCTACCATGTGTGAGATGGTCTTTGAGACCAGGTCCTCCGCCTAGTACCATGGGTCTAGTTTTCATGAAGAACAGTGTACTGCATCATATGTTGAAAAATCTAAAAATTTAAAAGGAAGATGATGCATTTGATAAATTCTCTCTCTGATTGAACAAAGCATGAATTCTTCTTGAGCATATTCTAAAATTATGAGCAGTTCATTAATTCAATTTCAAGCACTTTGTCAGGGGGAGTTTGACTAATGTTGCATAGTCTACATGTAGAACAGTCTACTGCATAGCATATTTTTGCATCATGGTGTCAGGGGGAGCTGAGAGATTCTATTCAATTCATTGAACCCTATTTACTCCTCATTGTCCCCATTCATTTGATTCATATCTTTTGACATCAGATGCCATTGGACCATTTTGCCAATTGCTATCCTTTCCCCATCATTTTCACTAAACAACAGCTTTGCATCTGGTTTAGTACATTGAATGGTGATTATTGCAACTATTTTTCTATAAGAATCACACTCACAAATTGAAAGGAACTAAAGGTTTAACCTTTATAAATTAGAGAGTTAAGTGTCTGCACTTCAGAACTTGAGATAAAAGAAAACCTTTATAGCTCTTAATCTTTATCTCATGGTAAGATTAGAAAAAGTTTTTGTAATGCCAAATGTGTTGATCTGGAAATTTCTAAAAAAGGCTAATAAGAGTGTGTACTGATTTTTTAAACAATCACTCTAAAAGAAGTAAGGGCAGCAGTAAATAAGATCATAATGCTATGAACTGAACATAGTGACAGAGCAATGGCTGGATTGCACTGAGAAATTGTGATCTCCTCCAATGAAGTAGGAGAACTCATAGTCATGAAGTGCTTCAGAATATCTCTGTTCAAAAGGTCAAATCTATAGAGGGAGTTCTCACTAAGTAACTGAGGGTACTGGCCTCTAATCAAGGTGTACCCTTAATGTCAAAAGTGAAGACTATCCTTTGTGGGTTTTGATCTGAAATAGGTCTAGTAGTTTATGCCTAGTAACTGGGGGTACTTACCTCTGATCAAGGTGTACACCTAATGTCAACAGCATAAATGCCACTGATCTATTTACTCAGTTCAGGTTCAGAAATTGAAAAATGAAAATCAAACTGCTGTAACCCTTTGAAAATCAAAAGTCTATGAGTGGGAATTGTTTTTATTAATACATATTCAAGTTGCCTCTCTTGAATTTCCTTGTTTAATCACAAAAGGGTATTATGTCTGACTTATCTATTAATACCATGTGCCCTAGATTCATTGCTATAAATGGAATCTAAAACTCTTTTTCAGGGGTCAGGTGTTTTACTCTAGAATTATAACTGTTAAATCTGAATCTTTGTCAAAATTGTATGTTGCTGATTTTTAAACTTTAACAGTTGCTTATAATCATGCTTCCTTTCTGAACCTATGATTCAGCTGTTGTCAAGTGACCCTCCTACTTTCTCTACCTTATTTATCTGTTCATATTCCTTCTCAAAGGGGGAGCTTCTATTTAGGGGGAGAAATAATTCAGGGGAGTCTTACTTTCAGGGAAAAATGTTCTAGAGGAATTTGCATGCATATTGCACTTTGCACTCATATTTTTACTGTTTTTCTCTTTTTGATCATGTCAAAGGGGGAGAAAATCTTGTGTGTGACTCACTGTCACATTGTGTTGGCATCATCAAAAAGGGGGAGAATGTTGTGCCTCGTAGGCACAAGCATGTGCTTTGTCGCCTTGATGATAGCAATGCTTTTTGGTTTTGATGATAGCAAGACAGTGAGTGCATTTGAGTGCATTTCATATTGTATTTTGATGATAGCAATGTTATTATGTTTTGATGATTGCACTAAACAAAGTGCATTTCTATGCATTATTATTCTTGAGCATTCTGCATATTGATAGCAACATGAATGATGATGTCTAGCATTGATGGCATTTGCTCTTTATATATGTGCATTGCATTCTGTCAGATATCATGTCTCTGCATTTATCATGTCTGGGTAGCAAAGTCTATACATTGGACTCTCGTTCAAGCCTATGCATTGCCTTAGGCTAAGTGTGTACAGCGTCTTAGGTGAAGTCTGTACATCGCCTTCAATCTTCAAGTCTATACACTGGCTTATTCTTCAAGTCTGTACATCCACAGTTAAACTTGAAGTCTGCACACTAGTCTTCACTGTCAAGTCTGCACATTGGTCTTCGATTTCAATGTCCAATACATTGGGCTTTTACATGAAGTCTATACATTGTTGTTTGCAGTACAAGTCCATACATTGGACTGTTCATCAAAGTCTGTACATCAGACTGCTATAGTAAGTCTGTACAGTGAGTGATTCATTGGTGAAGTCTGTACACTCAACTGAACTTCAAGTCTAGACATTGCACTGTAGCATCCATTGTCTTCGTGTTGTTTACTGTAGCAGCTCGATTTGTTCTGATGAACTTCGAGTTGTTTCCCAGTGAACCCCGTGTCGCTTCACCTCGTGCTGTTCTTATCGTCTTAGTCTTGTTTTCACTTTGTGTTGTTTTCACTTGGTGTCAACTTCTGTTTTCGTCTTAGTGGTGTTTTCACTTCGTGTTGTTTTCACTTGGTGTCAACTTCTATTTTCGTCTTAGTGGTGTTTTCACTTCGTGTTGTTCTCACTTCGTGTCGAATCTTATTTTTCGTCTTTGTGTCTGTCTCGCCTTGACCACACTTCGTGTTGCTTTACGTAGACCTCGTGTCTTGCTTGTTTGCAACCACTTCGTGTCGATTTCTGTTGTCAGCACGTGTCGTCCTTAGTTCGAATCGGTTCTTTATTTTTTCATCTTCGTGTTGTGGTCAGCTCGTGTCGTTCTCTTTGCTGTGTGTTATGTCGTGTTGTTTTTATGTTCGTGTCTCCGTGTTGTTTTTGTCTTCGTGTCTCCGTGTTGTTTTTGTCTTTGTGTCTTCGTGTTATTTTTGTTCCACTGCGTGCAGAACATTGCAGCACCTCGTGTTGCTTTCTGTGCCACCTCGTGTCGTTTCTGTGTGAACCTCGTGTCGCTTCTCTCTGTCCTCTAGTTGCATCTCGTGTCATCTTTTATGTCTTGCTTGTTGTTGCAACCACTTCGTGTCATTCTTCTTTTTACCTCGTGTTGTTTTATAACCTCATTTCGTGTCGTTCTCTTCGTTGTGTCTGTTCTGTCACAATGTATCTCGTGTCATTTTTTCCTTACTTCGTGCTGCAGTCACCTTGTCTATCTCGTGTCATTCCAAGTACAGTGCCATCGTATTACTATTACATATCTCATGCAGCTTTAGTTCCTGTGGCCCTCAGTGTTAATGATTTTAATCTCATTACAGGTCCGAGGAAGAACATTCCACACTCCTGGGCTACACGTGATCCGAGACAAGAGGAACCAATCTGATAAGGACACGTGTCAGGAAGATTCTGGATCGAGCGTGAGAGGCACACGCGTTTTGTGCCATATCCACCTGTTGTTGCTGCTATAAATAGAACCCTTCGTCCTCAGATGAAGGTGATCGAGTTGGCAAGAAGAAAAGCTCATACAGAGAGCCCCGATCCAGAAAAAGGAAGAGAAGAAAGAAAAGAAGAGAGTAGAGAAGAGAGTGAGAGTAAGAGCAGAAGAAGAAAAAGAGAGAGAAGAGAGTTGAGAAGAAGAAGAAGAGAAGTAGCAGAAGAAGCTCCTAGGAGAGTAGAAGAGAAAGAAAAGAGAGATAGAAAGTGAGCGAGAGAGCTCGAGGAGAACAAGGAAGAAGTTACCTGAAGATCTGTCTACTGGACCGTGGATCAAATCCAGGCCAGTCAGCTCCATGCGAGCCACATTTGTGTTATTTGTCTTTACAACTTTCTGATCGCTGTGTATTTTTCTTTTCTTATTTTTCCTGTTTCATTTGGTTATCTGTGTTCTTCCGATCTTCAGTAGTGAGGTCGGGGTTCCTCCTGTTAGTTCAGAAGAAGGGAGATTGCTATCTCCGGTTGCAAGTAGCTGGGTGCTACTTGTGGTGTCCCTCCAGTTTGAAGGAAGGGAGATCTGATCTCCGGTTCTGGGCTTGTGGATTCAAGTCCAGGGGTTCCCTCCGGGTTTGGAGGAAGAGAGACCGTGTGTCTCTGGTTTGCTAGTGACTGGTGTCACTAGTGGTTCCCTCCGGTTGGGAGGAAGAGGGGAGGCTGTTCCCCTGGTCAAGCTGTGTGGCAGCACCTGTTGCAGACTGAGTCTGCTGTGTCTAGCGTGAGCTAGTGGAAGCCACACTTGGTTTGAGTGTGGGGTGGATGTAGGTCTGGAGGACCGAACCACCTAAAAACCCCTCTTGCATTGTGGTTTGATTGCTTATGATTTGCTTTCGCTAGATGAATGCATAGGGGCGCTCCATGCGTTTGGCTTCGGGTTGAGAAGAAGAGTTAATTAGTCTTCTTAGAATGTTTTAATTTGTCAAGAGAGCGAAATTCTAGTTGAGCGACTCCTTGTCAAATTCCGCCTAGTTAGCATCCTAGTGATCTCACTGTATGCTTGTTTGGTTCTGCAACTGATTATTAGCTTTTAAGATTATCTAATTTGCGAACTAGTAATTCTAGTGAGCATCATATTTTAACTGGGTGAATGTTTTTTAAAGGGTTATATTCATTCACCCCCCCCTCTGAATACTGCATCGAACCCAACAGACCTATGAGTAGCATGCACTGAACTACCAGAATCCACAGAATTGACAGAATTAACAGGACTAGCAGGAACAACTTTGAATTTATTCAGATTCAAATTCTTTTTCTTCTTTTCAATCTTTTCCAAATTTTTTGATAAATTTTCAGTTTTCTGAGTATTGAATTGAAAAACAGATGAGCAGTATGTTTTGGACTTTTCAGAACTGCTCACAAATGAAGTTGAGAGTTTATTTTCAAATTTCTTTTTTTTTGACTGGATTATAACTCAGTCCTTCTCTCTGAAAGTTCACTTTTGTTCCAAGAATTTTATCTAAATTATTTTTCCCTTCAACAAATTTAGACATGGAATTATTCAGATCATGAATTTCAGATTGTAAAGAAGCAATGCTCAACTCATAGTTGGCAATATCATTCTCACAAGAAATTACTTGTTGATGCAGTGCATCATTCAAACTTTTGAGGTTGTTTATTTCATGTTTTAACTTTATTTCACAGTCAGCTTCGTTTTCTTTGATTTTCCTTTTTCAATAGCTAACCATTTTTCAGACATAACAATGTTCAAGACCATTAGTTTCTTTTTTTGCTCTTTCAAATTCTTGTTTTCATCCATCAGAGTTTCTTCAGATTGTTTAGCTTCCCTTTTCTTTTCAAGCAACAAATGATTTTCATCTTTTAAAGATACAATCAGATTCTTCTGCATATCAACATCAGAATTAAGATCTTCAATCACTTCTTTTAGAAAAACACATTCATCATTTTCTTCTTTTGAACATGTGTTTTCTGCTTCAAAGAGTTTATTTCTAAGACAATCATTCTCAGATTTTAATCTGTTCAATTCAGATTTCTCCTTCTTAAACTCCTGTGATTTCATTTTCAATTTGTCAATTTCAGCTCTTAGTTCTTCATCTTCAACATGATCAGATTCAGCATGATTGACAGATTTTAGTTTCTTTTTCAAAGATTTATTTTCAGATTTTATCTTCTTGTGTCTATCAGATAATTCTTCACACATCATTACCAATTCATCAAATGAGAATTCTTCTGATCCGGAGCTTACCTGAGACAATGAGTCCTCATTTTGATTACTGTTGTGATCAATCCGGTTAGCCATCAAGCATTTTTCTTCTTGCTTTTCATGAACATCAATCACTGTATCCGGAATTTCCTTTCCTGATGTACACCTGAAAGCAAGTGCAAATAAGTCAGTATTAATTGAAGCTTTCAGAATATTAAAAACTATGAGATTATCATGGTTCTTTAGTCTATCCTCATTAGACCACTTGGTCTGATCATGAGGTAGTTCATGTGGGCCTTTTGAAACCAAATTCCATAGATTAGAATCGATGGAATTAATATAAGCACATAGGTCGCCTAACCAATTACTGAAATTTGAACCATCGAAAACCAGAAGAGATGGCATTGAAAAATAGCTAAACAGATTCAACGTGATTAGCAAAAAATAATAGATGAGCAAAGCACCAAATGAAAATAGCAGGATCCTCTACAGATCGTTGGATCTGATCAATCAGAGACCCGCTCTGATACCAATTGTTGAGTCTATGAGATGGTGCAGATCGGATTCAGAGGGGGGGTGAATGAATCCCCTTTAAAAATGTTGCCCAAAAAAAACTGAATTAGACAATATTGCGGAATTAAACTTTATAATTCAGTTAATCCATTGTCCAAAACACAACCAGCATGCTCACTTAAACACTCAGCAGATATTAGACCATAGACAACTAAAACACACTTTGACTTCTGCGAAATCTAAACTGATCAGATGTAATAATCCTAAGCATACATCTATTGTGAATTAAGAAGCAACCAATCAAATCACTGCATAGATGATTTTTAGGTGGTTCGATTTTTACCTACATCCACCCCACACTCAGACCTGAGTGTTGCTTACGGTTGCCTAACAGCTTGAACTCCTGAGCATCATAGCTTGCTTACATCCACTGCGCATCACAGCTTGCATCCGCTGCGCCCCACAGCCTGTGTCCGCTGAGCATTATAGCTTGGCTTCCGTTGAGCATCACAGCTTACTACCGCTGAGCGTCACAGCTTGCTGTCCAGAGGAACTAATCCTCCGCAATGCTGACACGTAGCTTGAAGAAACAAGAAATAGGAAAGACAAAGATAGATCAGAGCAACGGAAAGCTGGAAATGAAAACTAAAACATATAGCTCATGTAGGAGCAAATCTGGCTTGGATCTGATTCAAAGGCAAGTCGAATGGATCTTCAGGAACTTCAGATTCCTCTCTTCATGCTTGCTCTCTTTCTTCCTCACTCCTATGTGACTCTCTCCTTTTCTTCTCACTCGCTCTCACTAGAAATACGATACTCTATTTTTCTAGCTCTTAGATCTTCACTCTTTCTCTTACAACCACTCTTCTTCTTTTTCTCTCTCAATCTCTCTTTTCTTCTTTCTATCTCTCGAGCTCTCTTTTCTTTTCTGCTACACTCTCAATTCTCCTCTCTTCTATCTATCTGCTGATCTGAAGGAACTGGTCTCTATTTATAGGTTCGCTGGAATTGGGCGCGTGGGAAACACGTTTCCTGCCCAAGGAATCACGATCTGTATGTTCTACTGATGGTCCACGTGGCAGATTCTGAGGATGAGTTGTCCGCGTGGTAGAATCGCCAGGCACCGCTCCTTCTTGGATCATGTGCTTGTTTAAGTTAAAGACTTCGAGCCACGTGACTGTCTTCAGCCCTTCATGTGTACAATCCAATTGCTTTAGACCTTTTAGTCTCAAGTCCATGTTAACAAGATAAAAGGCATTTCATCAAACACCTTATAGTCATAACATTTTAGAGTATATGCTTAATACTGAATGCAGTCATGTTATTGCAGTTGCACTGACCTTAGAAAGAATAAGATATGAATATGCTCAGACCTATTAGATGCACATTTAGACCTATAGAGCTATATGCTAGGACTTGCATGAAACATGTGCTTCGACCATGTACTGCACATATGCTCAGATCACAAAGTCACATATGCTTCGACTTGATTATGCATGCTGGCATATATGCTCAGACTTTATAGAGCAATATGCACAGACCTTATTATGCATATGTTCTATATGTGCACCGACCTCATCTAGCATGTTATAAAATGTGCACAGACCTTATTTATGCTATCGTGAAAATTTTCAAAGACTTCATTCTGCTATATTGCATATGTGCACAGACCTGACAATGCAAGCTATTGAATGTGCACCGACCTAAGCATGCGATTATGCAAATGTGCTCAGACCTTACATGCTATCGCTAGCATATATGCATAGACTTCAGATAGCAGATAGTGCATATGCACAGACCTATGCTGTACATGTGCTCAGACCTTCTATGTGGATGAGAAATGTGCATCGACTTGGAACAGTGACATAGGTAGACCTTCATACACACGAGTGAGCATGTGCATCGACCTTATATGCAAGAAGACAAATGTGCACCAACCTCAATATGCACAATACAAAATGTGCATCGACCTTAATGACTGAATACTGATGAGCACATACCTTCTATATGAGTGAACAGTAATGTGCATAGACTTGTCTAACACATATGCAAGCAAGCATTGACCTTATATGACTAAGCAGTGATATGCACAGACCTTCTAATGGATGAATAGTAATGTGCACCGACCTGCCTCTGCCTTACTAACAACATGCATCGACCTTCATAAGCAACACTGTAAACATGCATCGACCTTAGTTGCTTTGAAAGCGGACTAGCGTCGACCTTAGTTTCATGAAAACCAAAACTAGCATCGACCTGTATGCAATATGTATCGACCTTAGTTGCTTTGAAAGTAGACTAGCGTCGACCTTAGTTTCATGAAAACCAAAACTAGCATCGACATGTATGCAATATGCATTGACCTCTACCTGTTCTGACAGATTTTCATACTGCTATTATAAAGATGATGAGATTAGTAATAAATCCATCAAAACTATGTCATCAAGAATATATATATATAATGAGTCATAATATTTGTCATCATCAAAACTTCAAAACCACAAGGACACAACATATACCACACCCCGCGCTGTTTTAATCATACACTCATATTTCTACCAACCCATTTACCCCCCCCCCCCCATTTCTCTATCTCACTTAATTCATGAATGCTCCATAATTAATCAACAAAAAAATCATCATTGTTTGCTCGTTAATGTTGCATATCCATCTTTTCTTTAGACTCCTGATAATCTACTCCCGCTTATGTCTATTTTCATTCAGCCTAGGGGGCCCACTATCTTGGCAATTAATCAAGGGTTTTCCTCCTTTTCGGAGGATGCAATTAATGTCATAGCCTTTATGGTATGACGGACAGCCGGTCCCGACACGGACTTCACTTTAGTCTGACCAAGTCAGACCGAGCGCACAATAATTCTGTCACTTTATGACTGGCACGCCTACGCAATAAATGAATAAACCAAATAAATCTAACGAATCCCAATTAAAAAATCAATAAATAAAATACCAATTAAATCCCATCCCCCACAAATTCATTAGGTCTGGAGGTCCTAGGTCTAAATTGCAGCCTAACTGGGAAGGGCCGTTCGTTGTTAAAAAAGCTTATCCAGGGAACGCGTATCGTCTAGTTAACGCAGAAGGTGAGGCGCTATCTCACGCTTGGAATGGGTTGTATCTTAAGCGCTTTTACCCTTAGAGTCAAGCTAGCGCCAACCCGGTAACGAGGCGTCTCTTCCTTGATCGCGAAAGAGGACCCCAGGCACGGCAATCACATACTACACGGCAACTCTGGTCGGGTTTTCCTCAACTATGCAAACCCGTTTCTCCTTTGCCCATGCATAGGGGAAGTGAAAGTCCCTGCTTTTCTTTCATCGGCCAGGTGTAGGGGCAAGGGATTAATAAGGGGGAGATGACCAGCCTAGATATCCCACCGAGAGGAGGTCTCAAATAGTGGCAGTCCATTATGACCTGATTCCACGAAGAGGAAAATGATAAAAGAAAAATCAATCAAAGAAAATGGAGCATAAATCAAGGCAACTGTCAACACATCTATCAAAAGCACAGAGTGCAACGTCAAATTGCTCCAAGGAAAAATGAAATGTCAAACTAGACATGGCATGAGTGGCAGTACAGTTTCCCCGTGGGACATTATGAGCCCGGTCGTACGCGTGCCTAGACTGGATGAAGGTTTGATGATGGACACAAAGTACCAGTGCAACAGATCAAATCTCCGATCGGGTCATCATGGGAGAGATTCGAGCGCTTAAAACTTCTATCCTTATGCTTGGCTTACCTCCAACTACTCTTCTCTCTCTCCCTCAATGGACCAGAGCATACCCGGGGTATGGCCTTAAGAGAGGCACCATCATATGGATAGGGTAGGCTCGGCCAGAGATTGTCACCTTTAATGCACGCCAACCTCGGGGGATTGTTAGTGGAATCGGCAAGACCCTCATTACAGGGGCGGAACTAGCTGTGAAAAAAAATCCAAAAAATCAAATATTGTCAAAACCCAAAAAATCAAATATTCCAAAAATAAAAAAAATCAAATATTTCAAAATCTAAAAAAGATCGCATATTTCAAAAATCCAAAAAAATCACATATTTCAAAAATCCAAAAAAATCATATCTTTCAAAAATTCAAAAAAATCACATATTTAAAAATCCAAAAAAAAACAAATACTTTGAAAATCCAAAAATACTCATCATCCTTGCATTTGAATTTCATAGCATGCATCGCATTCATATTCTTATTTGTGTTTTCGCCTAGTTAATAAGGTTCCACCCCTTGACCAAATATCAAGGATTGGTCATCTCTAACTTGCTGCAGGCAAGGGGTTGAGCCTAAGAATGGGTCAAACTTGTTTTATTGTTTTAGTGTGTGCAGGAACAGGCTGCAGTACCCGACACCCAAGAACTCGCAAGCTTCTTTGTTCTATTTCCCTTGCGGTCTTTTGGTAGACCGTTAAGCTTCCTTAGCGGTCAATTGGTGACCGTTACCCACACCTAAGAACCAGAACTCTCAGGTTTCTCTATTCCATCCCCCTTGCGGTCTTTTGTTAGACTGTTAAGCTCCTCCTAGCGGTCCAATGACAACCGCATGCCACACCCGAGGGCCAAAAACACACAGTTTTCCTGTGCCTCTTCCCCTTGTGGTCTATCGCCAGACCGTTAGGCCATCCTAGCGGTCCTTTGCTGGACCATTTTTTTTCAAATAGAGAACTCTACTCCATCTAGTTAGTCATGCCAAACGGAACATTTTCACAAGCAATGGTTCAATCAATCCTTTCATTTATTCATTCAAGGTTCATAGTACATCATTCTTTCAAATAAAATTCAATACATGATCATGGAACTCAAGTTACATTCAATTTCACATCCGCGCAGGGCCAAATTTTGCGTAATGCTTTCACATAAGCTCGGTAATTCTCCTCATCCTCTGTCACTTCTGCCTGCAAGGTACAGACTCGGCTGATCTCCCACATGGTCAGAGAACTCCGAATTGCCTGCTCATCCTCCTCGGTCCCAATCTTCCTAGCTTGAAGGGGAGGGAAGTGAGATAGTGCTGCAACCGTAGTGCGGGGGAGTCCAACTTGTAAGCAGCACCGGTGGGGGTTGTAGAGTGCCAAGGAAGTATTCCCCACTAGCTGGAGGTTCAGGCCCAGTCGTCGGGGTGGTCTAAGAGCAGTGCCTTGAAGAGCCCATGGTCGCATCATGAATTTGTCAAGTGGCAAGGTGTTGAGGAAGAGGCGCCAATCGTCCCTTGTCTTTTTATCCGCGGTCCGACATTCAACCTATTTAGAAAACCCAGATGCCCCTCCAATGAAGAAGAGTGGGTGGCTACCGAATATGTGGCTAGCTGATGGCACATCCTCCTTGGGTAAGAATTTCAATCTAATTCTCATCCAACACTCTAAGACAATCATAGACCCGAAGAGGGGACCCCCTAGACAAGCTGAACTAAGACCCTCATAAAAGTAGGAAAGGATGGCTTGGGAGATAGATAAACCCCGCCACAACCCGCTAATGACGCTGAGGTTTGGAATGTCTAAGAGGTGGTCGGTGGTAGAAAAGAGCAAAACCCTGCATAAGCAAATGGAAGTAGCTTTGGCTATCGCTTTATACCTCCCCCACTTGTTTTTACAATGGGCGGTGATCCATTGGGCCATGGGTATCAAATGGATATGGCGGGAGCTAATCATGGTTCTTACATCCGTTGGGTTGTGTATGAAATCCCCCAAGATGAGTGAAGGGTCTAAAGGGTCAACCGTATGCCACACTAGGTCTTCATCTCCCACTTTAGTCCTAGGAAGGGATAGGTAAGTCTCAACCTCCTCCATAAGGACAGTGGCTTCAAAGGTGGGAACACAAAAGTGTGTGTTTGAGGATGCCATAACTCCACTAGAGCTGAAATGCTAGACCAATCTAGGGAGATTTTCTGGAATTTTTTGGCTAAAACTAGTAAAGGGTGGAGGTGCCATGCCCTTAAGATTGAGATGACTTCTAAACGGAGTTCCTTTACCATGGGGGCCACCCACTTCAGGCTAGAGTAGCATCGTGGGCCAGGAAGGAGCTAAAGAAAAGGAAAAAGAAAAGAAAAGAAGGAAGAAAGAGGAATGACATGAGGAATTTAATAAAATTAATGAAATTTTGATTTAGCTTACCTCTCTTGAAGGGCATGTACTCAGATGATTAGGGATGGAGGTTAGTCGCTGTAGCTCCCCATGCTCTTTCCTAGTCGGCTTTGGCTTGTGGTAGACAACCTCACCCATGGTGCTAGCTTCAAAGGTTCTCTTCATGATGATTTGGGTGGTTTTAATGGAGTTTTCAAGGCTTAAAAGAGGAATTTTTTGTGAACTGCAAGTTCTGCGTGTATTCATAGTTATAGGGCTTTGGTTTTAATCCTAGTGCATTAGGATTGAGGCTAGGGACCCTTAAGTTGAGTTACGATGGGTCTTAGTGCGGTTTGGGCGCTCCTATCCACGGGTTGGGACTCTCCCGGAGAGTCCCGCTCGGATTTAACTGAGTCTTCACCCATGCGGTCTATCGAGCGACCGCTAGGCTTCCCTTAGCGATCGTCAGACTACCGTTTGTCCCCTCCCTTCACCGCCTTCTCTCTCGCTCGCCTAACGGTCACGTAGCGACTGTTTGTTCCATCTTGCGGTCTTAAGGAGATCGTTTATCCTACTCTTCTTAATTCCTAATCGCCTAAATCTAGCGGCCTTTTAGAGGACCGCCACCCAGACGGTAGCGGCCCTATTTGGACCATTTTTCTCACCTGACCGCCATGTTCTCCCCTCTCTCTTCGGGCTTCATGTCTTAAAACCCATTATCTTTCGCTCTCTTTCCCACCTTCTCTTGCTCTCTTTGTGGTCGTTGTTGAGTCAGCATTAACATCAACACAGTTGCATTTCTAAAAAGAAAAAAAAGATCACATTTTTCACTAAGTCAAAAATCATGTACATGCATGTATCCATACATGAGGTACATCAAGCGGGTCCCTCTCCTGGACGACCGCTGTCTCCGATCCCCTAGCGCCTCTTCACCGGTGGACCCATAGCCATGCTCCCCTCCTCGCAGTGGCATCGGCGCCGCTCATCCTCATCGTTCCTCTACTGGCCGGAAGAACCGGTAAGATAATCCCAGTGTCCTCTACGTGCGACACTCTGTGACGCACTATGAGAGGATCATCCGCCCACAAGTCGGAGTGCTCTCTCCAGCGCTCTGATCTCGGCCCTCAGCTCCCTCACCTCCAGCCGAGAGTCTGTCACCTCTGTCGCTCCAGTCCTCAGTCGCTCCACCTCCGCACGGAGGTGGGCCACCTCTGCTGCCTCTGATCGGAGTCGCTCCGCCTCGCTCAGCGCGGCTGCTAGCTCTCTAGTTTGCATATGCATTCATCAGGGTCAATTATTTGCATAGCATAAGCATTTAGGTCAAAGGGAAAGTCGGTTGGTTTGCTTACCCTCTCTGCGAGAGTGGCCTCGGCCTCCTCGGCCCGAGCAACCGCCCATGTGAAGTCGGCATCCCGCTCAGCCCTGTCTGTCGGTGGCTGGGAAGAAGAGGACAGAACGTCTGGACCCTGCCTCTGTGCTCCCTCGGCCCGCTGCATTTAGAAGTCAAGTCAGTCAGTCAAGTTCATAAGCATTTTCATTTTAAGTCTAAAGGTTAAGTAAAGCTCACCAGAAGCTCCAATGCGGGTTGGAACTCGTCCCGTTGCTGGATGGTAGAGTGGAGGAGTCCCTAGAGCTTTGTTATCCGTCCTTGAGGGTCTAGCTACATATAGAAAGTGAAGTCATCAGTGCATTATAAATCATTAGGAAAGCATAAGTTTAGAGAGTCGTACCGGTCATCGGGTGCCATGGAAGACCTGGTCTCCGTAGCATCTGGCATAGGCCTTCAAGTAGGCCTCATCGCTAGTGACTCGGGCTCTCACTACCCGACCTCATCTCGCCCAATCCCATATCTAGTCCACCGCTCAGGTGACCCAGTCGATCTCGCCAGTCAGTCCTTGGGAAGACTGCCCCACGCACTCCTCCTCTCGTGTCGGGAACTCCACCTCTAGCTGGTGGACGCCCCTGGTCCTTATGATCAGGCGGTAGTGTAGTGGCTCGATGATGTTCATGCAGTGAAGCAACACGTCTCGTCCCGCATACGCCTGGGCTACCTCCACCCAGGGCTGTCCCTCATGACCTTCATCACGGTACGATGTCCAGCGCACCTGAGTAGGGAAGGGTGATAGAGTCAAGTGTCAGCATTAAAAGCATTTAAGTGCATTTGGAAATCTTGAGTTTAGAGTCTTACCGATGCATAAGGCAATGTGTCGATGTCATCCTGGATCGCCCGCACTAGGCATCGTAGTGACCCAGTGTCTCGTACCACCATCCACCGCCTTGCGATGGGTACTAGGTCGTACCGTACCTCCTTCCCTCTCCTTAAGCGTGGGAGGTACATATAGGACCATACCTACGTTGTCATAGTGTCAGCATGTAGCAGTCATAGAATCATAATTGCACAAGCATTAAAGGTAGAAGGGCATTTTTAACTAAAGCAGAGGTGAGAACCCGCCCAGCATCGTCTGCCGATCGGTGGTGCTGAGGGAGTCGAAAAGGAACGCTAACGTGGCAGCGCCCCACGCGTAGTCTCCAACTCTATCTATATCCGTCAATAAAGGGAGGAGCTTGCAGCTCACTCCGCCTGCCATTGTCGCAAAGATCATCTTTTCGAACATCAGCATCAGGAAGCGGCATAGGATGATGTCTCCCTCAGGGCCTGGTCCCGCTGCCACTCTCTCTCTCGCTCGATCTGTCAGCTACCCTAGGTGCTCCTCCGGTAGCTCTCCCACGGCTATAGCCGCTCCTCTCAATCCCAGGCTCTCCTGGAGGGTCGCTAACGCCAGAATGGACGAGTGGTGTCCTGGCCTCGTCAGCTCTAATCCCAGCAGCTCCCGCGCCAACTCCTGGTAGTCGACGTATGTCCTCCCAGTCACTAGTGCTCCGTGAACTCTCAATCCGGTGATCCGTGCCCCGTCCTCCAGTGTGGGAATCATATGACCCCATGGGAACAAGAAGGCTCTGCTGACTGGATACGACCGGTCGTGTAGCGCATAGAGAAGGGCAGTGTCTAGCCTCATCACCTCCATCTCGAGGAACTCCATGAATCCCATCGTAGCCAGTCTCACTCTCTGGAAGTCTGGAAGTGCTAGGTACGCTGCTCGGACCTGCAGCCATGATATCCTCATCCGGCGCTTTCCCTACATGCATTTACACAGTCAATGATCAGTCATCCATATACTTTAATAAGTCATGCATTGCATTGCATTTAAAAAAAAAAACCACCCTCAGAACCCTAACGGTCTTCCCTTGACCGTTTGTCTGGCCTTAGCGGTCTAGGTTAGACCGTCTGGCACCCTAGCGGTCGCTGGAACGACCGCTAGGCACTCGCCATAGCGGCAGTGTTCCTCCCGTTTCCCCAGCCCTGGAGAATGGTCCTAGAGGCCTGTACATGGTTTTTATTGGTCCCCTGACCCATTCCCTTGCTAGTCTACCCACATGCATGCTTTGGAAAATTTAAAAATGGGAATTTTAGGGTCACGACTTACATCAGACGAGGGGGTTCCAGCTGCCGCCTCGGGTGCTTCTTCGACAGTGTGCTCTCCATCATCATCTCCAGCTCCTCCCTTAGGTGCAACAGCCACCGTAGATGGTTCCCCGACCTCCGTTTGAGCCAGCGGCGGTGGTACTTCTTCCGTTTGATCTACCGGAGCCGCGAGCTCAATCTCCCTAGCCAGACGACGTTGAAACCGCCGTATCACCTTCTTCTTCGCCATCCTCGAGTGTGAGCAAGTGTGAGTTTTTTGCAATGGGGTTAGAGAATCGTCGGTGGTGGTGATGGTCGCTGGTGGTATGGGTTTTGAGTTTGAATGAGATGAGAGTGGGAGTGAACGGCCACCCACGATTTTGAAATCGCCCAGCGCCTTGCGGTCTCGCGATGGACCATTAGACTGTCCGTGGCGGTCCCCTCTGGACCATTTTTCTTGAGGTCACGCGCGTTGGAGAATGTGAACCGCCTCAAGGGTAGCGGTCTATCGCTAGACTGTTAGGCTTCCCCTTGCGGTCTTGGAATGACTGTTTGGTTGCTGAATGTTCTGTTGAATGATGATATATTTGCTCATATATGCCCTTTGCTCTATTTTATCTCTATGACATTATTATTGATGGCTAGCCTCTTTAATAGTTAAATCATGAGCACCATCACATCGCCTCTTCTCATCGGGCAGGTAAGTCAAGTAAGTATTTCAATCCTAAGTCCCTTAATGCATTACTATATGGTATCTATGATATATTATCTTTAGAACCTGCTGGTCATTCATGTGTTCTGAGATCTGATGTTCCTTTTTAACAAAAATGATGATGATCTAAGTGCACATGTTTAATCGTTAGATAGGCCGTTAGGATGGAAGGATTTGGGGGATGAAGGTTCTATCTCGCATGCTGTGGTTGCAGATAGTGTCTTGACCCTGATTTGTCTGGTCTAGCAATACTGTTCTAGGGTATCTTTCTATTTTATGGTTTCTTTGCATTCATTTTGATGATTTCTTTTACTTTAGCATTCGTTTTGATGATTTCTTTTACTTTATCCCAGCATGCATCATGCCCATCTTTTAGCATTCATGAGCCCTAATATATCTAAGGTGTCTCAGTATTGGTGGATAATTGTGTCCATGGTCTTGGGTAAGGAGAGTCATTCCACTCTGAGTTGGAAGGTTTTTCTTCGGTCTACTTGCTCGGTTTGGTTAGCTGAGGATTCTTGTCTGGAGTTTAGATGCTCATCTTTTTTACTTTTCCGCTGCTCCGATCATCTATCAGCTGTGTGTTCTAGTAATAAGGTTGGTCGTGTTTTATTTCTTTAGTTGTTAGTTTCTCCAGGCATGCGTCATTCGGTTTGGCCGTTCCTTGTGATTGGTTCAGAGTTTTTCGAAAGATTCCTATCGCTCGTTGGTTGAGGATGGGTGTCGTTTACCTTAATGCCCACTTTTCAGTCCACTCCGCTTTATTTCTGCTTCATCTCCATGTTCCATTTCACTTTCGCTTCACCTCCGCTCGGTCCCCAGTAAAGAGGACGTTAAGGAGGGACATCTGTTGACACCCGTTTTATGACCAATGATTTGGGTCGTCTCCTTCTTTATTTTTATGATGTCCCGAGTTGTTCGCCAGTTGTTGGGCCACTTTTGAGTCATTTTAGGCTTATTTTATGGGTTGCTCTCCATGGTTGGGTGTAGCTCCTTCTTTTCTCATCATTTGGGATTATTAGGCCTAGATAAGGGCTAATAAGGATTTTGTTGTGGATTTAATCAAAGATTTATTTACCTTTATCTCTTTTGCCACGTCTCTTAGCCTTGCGGTCTATCGCACGACTATTAAGGAGGCGTTGGCGGTTGTTTGCTAGACCGCCAGGAGGCAGAGAGTCCCATTGAGTTTCTTTGGTCTTATCTCTTTGTGGACGACTGGGCCTTGCGGTCTATCGGTCGACCGTTTTTTCAAGCCTTGCGGTCTATCGCAAGACCGTTAGGGGAGACAGAGAGTCCTGCTCTGCCTGCTCTTCTTCTCTCCGTCCGTGGTCAAACTAGAGTCCTTAGTTTGATGATTTCTCTCTAAGTGTTGATCCTCAGAAGCTTCTGTTTGTTTCTATGGATTCTTGGGAATATTATCTTCGAGATTTATCTAGATTCAGCCCTATTTTCATATTATTATCCCTCCAACTTGACCTAAGGTTTTGGGGGTCTATAAATAGAACCCTTGACTTTATGGCTTGAAGATGAGATTTTTAGAGCTTGCGACGAAGTGCTGCCGCATCCTGGAGCGAGTACCAACCAAGGGGAGCTTGTGTCTACGTCCTAGGGTCGTCTAGTCTAGGGAGTAGCCGGTTCTTAAGTGTTTTTGTGTATTTCTTCTCTTAGTCTTTGTCTTATTTGCATCATCATAACATATTCCTCTTCTTCTTCCTCCACGTTCTTCTGTACTCACATCACGTTTTTAAACACCCTCCTACTGTTTTCACACCCCACAGGGGTTAAAAAACCACCAACCCCCCAGGTATCCACCCTTCCTTTTATCCATATTAGTTTCATTGCACTAAAGATACTACACTTTTCCAGGGCTAATTGGGTTCCTTTCTTCTTGTGTCTACACTCTTTTGCAGGTCTACAGAGCTTATTACACGGGACCCAACTCTTCTGGCCGGCCAAGAGGGGTGGAGGTTTGTCACGCCTCGAGCGCGGAAGATACCCGGGGTGCGCGATGAGTTTATATAGATCATGTCAATCAGAGCAATAAGATATTCGACACAAAGACAGAGTGCGCAAAAGACAAGGAAACATAATAATCAAGATTTAAATTTCTAAAATAATATGAATATTCCATGATGATAATTATCCAATTAACCATAAGGATAATGACCCAAATTAAACCATAAGATTACAAATCTTAAAAAGTTTTTCCCAGATGATAAAAGGCAACATAATATAGGACTTGACAAGACATGGCTAGACACGCCTCGGCAACGGCTCGATATTCGGTAGTTCTACACTCTTCAGTCGGTCTTATTCCCATTCGTGTGGCTGTCACTATCCGAGTTACCTAAAAAATGTTGGAATGAAACTAGATGAGCTAACGCTCAATAGGATTTATATCTCAAGAACTAGCAATGATTTAAGTAATTACATGTTATGTGCAGTGTAGGTATATATATGCATGATGGACGAGCAAGATATCAAGAATTTTTAGAGAAGAACATAGCATGATTTCAAGATATCAAGAAGGTACTATCAAGTGTTTGCATAATTCTTTTCTAGGAAAGTAAGAACCAATGTTCAAGCATGTAGTATCAAGTATGTGTACTAGAATTTGGCTATTTCAATCAAGCAAGTACTCACCCATTCCGGGCCACGCAAGTCAAGTCAAGCACGCAAGTCATGTCAAGTATTGTCACGAGAGAGTGAGTGCAATGCCTTATATCAAGCAAGTCATGCACTTCGGTGCAATGCCAACACCGTGATCAATATAGCTCTCATGGGCACAAGTGCTTTCAGGTGCTCCTCCCAGGACCAGATCGGGCCCCATTAACGCCAGCATTGGGTCATGTATTTCTTTCGACATTCACTCTAGTTTATCGCCAATATAGAATTCCAAAGGGATTTATCCATCGTAGGAACATAGGGTGGATTTCCTGGAATAGAGTTCAAGAACTGATTTTTCATGTAAGGATGAACTGTGACTAAACCACATAATACGCACGATATATCAGAAATCTAGGTGGACTTGGCTTTCAAGGTGATCAAGGGTTTAATCATCACCTGGAGTTGTGGGGTGTACGAGAAATGCTAGAAACGTGGGACTGTATCTGCGGACTGAGATAACAGTCCCCAGAGCCCATAGTGTGGGTTAGACAGAAGCTCGAGAAAATCTGGAAATCTGTCACTCAGGAAAATGGTGCCCAAACAGGTGCCATTTATTGATTAAATGGCGCCCAGTCAGGTGCCCTTATTTGATGAAATAGCGCCCAGATAGGTGTCATTAATATATGAAATGGCACCTGCTCACAGGGGTGCCCAATCCTCTGTGAGGCAGGGGACATCCCTTCAGGAATTAACGCTCAGGTGGGTGCCATTATTTGATGAAATGGCGCCCATGAGGGTGCCATTATTTTACTAAATGGCGCCTGCTGATAGGGGCGCACATTACTTAATATTCCAATTTTCTTTTTTTTCCTTTTTTTATCTCAAACTAATTGGCACCCCATCACAGAGTCATCATTTCATTGGTGACTCTGAAGAAGGGTCATTATTTAAGGAATTGGCGCCCAAGGCATGGGCGCCCATTGCTGTGTGATGCTACGCATCAGGCTGGTACGTTCTGGGACACAACACTGTTCACAATTTCTAACTTTCACAGAATCAGGAAGTAAATACATGGAAATATAGGGAAAAATATGAGCATTCCAAGATCATGCTCATGCAAGAATATTAGGGTTTCATTTCATAGATATTAATTTTCTAAACACTGTGTTTATTAATTATAGGAAAAGGGAATTGGAATGGGCGCCCTTCACTGGGTCGCCCATTCAAGAATGGGCGCCCAAATACTGGTCGCCCTTTAATTGATGGCACCCTCTTGGGCGCCATTTACAAACATGCTTCAGTTTCTGTAAAATCCGTGTAACAGACTATATGTAACAGGCTATATGGAAAAATGGATTTATACTATTGCTACTCATGCTTGTTACCCTATTTTAGCTACGAGTTAAGCTAAATCTTGAGAACACCTATGGATCTAACACGCCAGAATTTATGGATCTATGTCTGGGATGTTCCTTGACCAACCCAAGGCTCATAAAAACACCTCTTGGAGGAAAGAAACCCCAAGGACTCAAGAAATCAAGAGGAGGCTACCAAGGAATGAAGGAGAGCTGCTGTGAGAACTCTGTGAATAGTGATTCATCCACAAATTCTTCATCCAAGAGCAAGCTTCTCAAGATCAAGCTGAGGCAAATCAAGGGGAAATGAAGTGGAGATTCAAGCTTCATTCTAGATCTGCATCATATATTTAGGGGGAGCCTAAATCAGAAGTCTTTGTCTTGTGTTTCATCCTCTAAAGTGTTTTGAGTCTCCAGTTTGTGTTCCTCGTTATTTGTAAACATCCATGTGTGTGTGTGGAACGACTTAGATCCGTGGTTTTGTGTGTTGTTTCGTTCAGATTTGTATGTGTGTGTGGATCTCTTTAGATCTGCGTGTATGTGTGGATCTATCCAGATCCACGTGTTTGGTGTGTAGAGTGTTGCGTCTGTTGCAGCGTGTGTGTGTGTGTTGCTAATCCGATCATCGGATCGTGTTGGAAACTCCATTTTCATGTGTGTGTGTGTGTTGGGGTTTGTTCCCTATGTGTGTGCAGGCTTCGACCTGCGTGTTGTTGGAGTTTTAACTCCGTGTTGGGATTTATCCCCGTGCTGGTTTTCCAACAGTGAAGGCTCACCGGGTTTTGGTGAGGGGTGAACGTAGGCTACCATTATTGCATCCGAACCACCTTAAAATTTCTTGTGCCTTGTGGTTTGTGCTGTGTGGTTTGATCCATTTCTCCTACCTTATTTCTGTGCGATTGTTCGTGCATATTGTTCTTCCGCGTTTGATCCTTCAGATCTAGCATAATCGATCTTTTCTAAATAGATGTTTGGTATATCAAAAAGTGTTTTTGAATTGACAAGATCAATCTTGTCAGGACGATAGCACCTTGCATGAGTAGAATCCTTGGATTCACACCTCCGCCTAGTATCAAAGAACTATCGTGGCTATAGATTTTGATCTATCTAACTTGTAGTTAAACAGATTTGAATTTCTTTGTTGTTGTTTTATCATATCTTTTAAATTGGGTAAAAGTTTTGTAAAATTTGTATTCACCAAATTCACCCCCCCCCTCTTGGGTGTCATTGATCACCGGACTTCAATTTGTATCAGAGCTAAGGCTCTATTTTTCATAGATCTAACGATGCAGAGCAAGATCCAGATCAATGGCTACCAAAGTGTTTTCCATGGATTCTCCACCTGTGTTTGATGGTTCTAACTTCGAGTTATGGTTAGGAAGAATGTGCAGTCTTGTCAACTCATTTGACCCTAAGCTATAAAAGCTTATCTCACATGGTCCTTATGAGTTGCCTGAAGACGAATCAGTCTGGACTGCAGATTATGAGTCTAAACATGATCAAAATTGCTTAGTTCTAAACTTGCTCACTGCTGCAGTTAATTCTAATAGTTTTCCCTTTGTCTTCAGCTACAGTTCCGCAAAGGATATACTATATGGCTTAGCCGGCTTCCATGAAGAAAATGAGGACACATGTCTTATGGCAGGTATGAGTGATCACAGTAGTGATCAACAGAATGGATCACCCCCGTAGGTAAATTCAGATTCTGAAAATATATCTCTTGATGAGCTATTGGATGCATTCAGTGAGCTTGCAAGGAAATATAAGAAGCTAAAATCTGAGAATAAAAAATTGAAAAAGAAGGTTGAACAAAACTAATGTGATTCCTCCTGTAAAAATGCTCACATTTAGAAGAATTGATTGAGGCTCATATGTTCGACATTGAATTTCATAAAGATCAAATTTGCTCCTTAAGAAATGAGAATAAAGAGCTGAAAGAAAAAGTTGACTCAATGGCCAATGATCAAACCTTGATAAACGAACTTATTCGTGATGAGAAGCTTATGAAAGAAAATGAGAAACTGAAGGAATTCAACATGGCCATTTCTGAAAGATTGTTGGTTCTAGAAAAAAGAAAATTTGTGGCTATAAGTGAATGTGAAAATGTGGATGCATTAAAACAAGAAGCTGAATGCCTTAAGACTACCAATGAAGTTTTAAATGTTAGTCTTGCTACTTGTGAAGAAGAGCTTGCTGGTGCTGAATTACAAATCACATCTCTAGAGAGTAAAATCCAGGACTTGAATAATTTACTGTCCAAATTTGTTGATGGACAAGATAATCTGGATAAACTTTTGGGCATGAAAGTTAATTTTCAAATAGAAGGGCTTGGCTACAATCTTGTAAAAAATAAGTCTTTTACGAATAGGGTATATACTTCTTTTGTTCAAAGTTCAAATATAGCCAGTACCTCAACTTAACCCCCAAAGCAGTCTTATGTACAAAAGATTCAAAAAGAAAATAAAAATCAAAAAATCAATTTTCATTAAAAAATCAAAAATGCTCCTAGCACCACCATGCATGTTAAACATACTTCTGCCACACACACACATCCACTTAGAAAGAAAATCTCATGCTTTTATTATGGAAGACATGGACATGCCATGCATGATTGTTTCACTATGAAGAATGATGATTTGGAAGTATGCAGGAATCGTATGAACAATGGAAAAGGCAAAGGTAGGTCGACACACCCCAAGGCTGAACAACACTACATGAAGGAAAAGGATTGGGCAGGTCGACACTACCAACCTATGGTGTCAACACATCCTGTGTTCTGGACCCATTATCCTCAGGTAAATCCAAGGGTAGGTCGACCTAGGATCTCTAATGTGTTCAACACACCCCCTGCCAATTGGAAACAACATTGGAACAAAAAGTCACATGCTTCAAATAATCTTCACACTTTTAAGTATTCAAAGTCATGTTGTGATTATTGGGAAAATCTGGGCATATGATGCATGATTATTTTTTGATAAAAAATGATGATTTGAATGTTGTCAAGAAGTGGAAGCCACGTGCCAAGAGTGCTAACCCATAAGGACCCAAGATGGCTTGGGTACCTAAGAATGTAAAATGAGAAATCTGCTTTGCATGTGTGCCT
Organism: Amorphophallus konjac; assembly: GCA_022559845.1. NCBI lineage: Eukaryota > Viridiplantae > Streptophyta > Magnoliopsida > Alismatales > Araceae > Amorphophallus > Amorphophallus konjac. Next base: position 239,580,520 of record CM040123.1, read on the forward strand.
TGAGAATATGAAGCGTGAAATATGTTTTCAGTCTAGAAGGTAAGGTACACGGGCCAAGCGACATAAATCAAGTTTAAAAAAAACTAAAAATTGAAATCTGAACACTCAGGTGATATCCCTCTTACTCTCTCTAGTAAATGTGCTATGTCTTGATTTACTTTGTGCTAAATAGTTATGTGATCATGCATATGTCTGTACATGCATTTCATCCACGGTTGGTTGCATATCTCTGCATATTACTTGTCATATAGCATATTGTTGAAGGGAAGCTTGAAAACTTTCAAATAAGATTTCACTGCATACATTGAGATGTTTGTATATGCTTTCACATTCTGTCATGCAAAAGTTGAACACTGTGAATTCATGTCATAATACATTACAACCCTCCTTCCTTCATCACATCCATGACTACATAGTATATCAAATGGTGACATATGTTAGGGTAGGTTAAGCTAGTTTGAAAACTATCACCACGCGTAAGGTGATTCTCGGATCTAAGTTCTCCGCCCGGTACTGTGAGTCAATATTCTTCATAGGCTGCATATGGCATTTAAATTTCACTGAACATTTCACATTCTTGCACACATTAAGGGGGAGTTTCCAGATTAGTCATGTGAACTTAGTGCCTAGGCTCGCTCCTGAGTTATGAATTTAAGTCTAGAGCTTTTAAGGGGACTTTAATTGCTAAAGGAAGTCTTCATGTTATTGTTGATAAATCTGAATCGAGATTGACAAATCAAATCATTTCAACTTTGGATGCAGATCACACTCCCAAAAAATCCAAGTGATGTTGGGCCAGCCATGGCCAAGTTTGAATCAACTGAAGGCATATCTAGCGAGGATGAAGATGATGAGAATTCCCTCAACTGCTACCAGGAGATGAGTAGTGATTTTGATGAATCTTTTGCACCAGTTGCTAGATTAGAAACAGTCTGGACTTTCCTATCCTATGCTTGTTCACTGGATCTTAAATTATCTTAAAATAGATGGTAAATCTGACGTTCATAATGGGAACATCAAGAGGATGATTTTGTAAAACAACCTCTAGGATCCAAATTAAACATTCACACATGTGTACAAGCTATAGAAAGTCTTGTACATACTGAAGCAAGCACCAAGGGCATGGTATGAGAGGCTCACCTCATTCTTAACTGAAAATTGACTCACGAGAGGTAAGGTTGATCAGACCCCATTCACAAGAAATTTAGGTAAAGACATGCTAGTGGTTAAAGCTTATGTAGACGATACCATCTCTTGAACTATTAACAATGCCTTATGTGATGAATATGCAGAAATCACACAGGGTAAAGTTGAAATGAGGTTAATTGGTGGGTTGACATTTTTCCTTCTTTGGCTTGCAGCTTAAGCAAATGCTCCAAGGAATCCTCATAAACTAAGCCAAATATGCCGTTGAGTTCCTAAAGGAATATGGGACGGTAGAAGCAAAGCCCATGTCAACTCCGATGGCCACAACTACAAAGTTAGACAAAGATAAAAAGGGTAAAACAATAGATCCAACATTGTTTCGAGGTATAATCGGATCACTACTGTATCTCACAGCATGCCGTCCTGACATTCAATACAGAGTATGTCTATGTGCTCATTTTCAGTCATGTCCTAAAGAATCTCCTTTATTGGTTGTTAAACGGATTTCTCGATACTTAATTGGCATAGTAGAATTTGGCTTGTGGTTTCCCATTGGTAGTTCATTTGATTTGACTGCATATACCAATGCGGATTATGCTGGATGCATTGTTGATCACAAAAGTACTAGTGGGTACTATTAATTTCTTGGTGGATGCCAAGTTTCATGGGCTTCCAAGATATGACATTCAGTAATTCCCTCAATGGTCGAGGCTGAATAATGTAGCCATCGGAAGTTGTGGAGCCCAAGTACTTTGGATCAAAAATCAACTACTTGATTTGAATGTTGAGATGAAATGTGTTCCAATCTTGTGTGACAATACCAATGCAATTAACTTGTCAAATCCTGTACAACATTCTAGGTCAAAGCATTGACTTTCGGTATCATCTTCTAAGAGATCATGTAGGTAAAGGGGTCTTTGAATTGAAATTCATAGACACACACAATCAGTTGGCTGACATCTTCAGCAAACCCCTAAACCAGGTACAATTCCATAAATCAGAAGAAAACTTGGCATATGCAAGGGTGAGAGCATACATACCTAGGTTTGCACTAGGATGAGTGTTGCAGCTATATAAAAAGTCAGAAGCATGAAGGGTAGATTGTGTGAAATGTATGCATACGTTGTGTGTATTTTTATTTTTGTGTGTGATATCAGCTTGTATGTATGACTGCATATATATATATATATATATACATCCTTCCTTGAAAAATTTCTAAGGCCAAATACTCCTTGATAAATAAATGTGGAATAGTGACCTGGGAATTCTAGGCACTCACTGAGGGGGAGGTTCAGAATAACTTCTTAGTCAATTCGTGTCAGAGGTTAATCCCATTCCAATACCTCCCATAGCAAAACAAAAAAAAGAAAAAGAAACAAAAGGGGGGATGAAAAAGAAAAGGCAAGCAAGAAAATGGAGCTCCAACAAAAGCGGAGGCATGATGGAGTCTTTAAAAAAAAATTGAAAAATATGGGGGCGACCAGTTCGGTCGACTGACCGCCCTCCGACGGTCTACCGAACCCGGCAAATCGGGCGAGCCGACCCGCGTCCGACCCTTCTTTTAAGAGGGCTCTCACCCTCATTTCTTCACTCCCACTCCTCCATATTTCCTCCCAACATTTCTTTAAACCCTAGAACACTCCACCTCTTCATTTCACACCCAAAAAACCTCTCCTTCTTCTATCCGCACAAGATCGGGCTAGTTTGTCAACATTTCGGGATGAGATCTCCGGCGTGGTTTGTGCGGCTACTAAGCTTCTTCTTCGGCCACCAAGTTGTGGGAAAGCTCTGTCCACCACCGTTTGTGTGTCCACTTGTGTCTTTCAACTCTCAAGGAAAGAGATCGGTCTATTTGAGGGTTTACACAGTAGATTTCTTATCTAAATGTCCTTTTGAAGAAGCTCTCGGCGTCTCACCCAGGGGGAGTCTAGCACCAGGAGAAATGAGGGCCAAGCCCCTCCACCACAGTAAGCAGCCCCACCTCCACGGGCACCGCCAGTGCGGCCACGGCCCATTCTCGACCCTCGTTTGGTCGACTTCGACGAGATGCATGAATACTTTCCAGATTTGAGTGCTATTTTTGAAGTTCAGATTGGTTGGATAGATTTTATGACAAGGTACACCAAATACTATCCCAACCTTGTTCAACAGCTCTATGGCAATCTCACTATGATAAATGAGCTTCTATCTACTATGGTCAAAGGAGTTCAGATTCTAATTGATTCAGATTTATTTGCACGGGCTCTAGGAGTTTCGGCTAGGGGTGCCGACATGATTTTTGGTCACGGCCTTGTTGAGGACACTTTTATCCTCATGACATGTAGCTAGTACGTGCATGGAGTAAGCAATCTCATCACACTGAATTCCAACTATTTCCCTCCACTGTAGCGTATTTTGCATCACATGTTTACCACCATCATCTACCCAAAAGCAGGAAGTTGTAATGAGGTCACAGAAGTACATAGATTTCTGTTTTATCATGTGATCAATGGGGAGCTCATCAATATGCATGGGTCATCTTATGATGGATCTAATTGGTTCCTGCCATACACAAAGGCGAATATTTGTGCCTTATGCATCCCAACTGACTGGTGTATTAATTTCTGCTGGCATCCAGTTGGATGATGAGGTATTCATTGAAGTGCGACAGAATGATGTCTACAACAAACACAAGATGTCTACAGATTTTGGGTATTATAGGGGTGCCGATGGAGAACTCAAAAGAGATGTGACAATGTATGGGGAAGATTCTGAAAATGAGGAAGCCGAGGAGTAAGAACAACAAGAGGCTCAAGCACCACTCCCACCTCCCGCACAGCCCGAGGGGCAGCCTCCTTCTCCTCCATACGTAGATCTAGACATGCCACCGCCTCCGTAGTATTATCATGGGGAAAGTATGAGGCCACTTAGGGAGAGTATGAGGCCTTTGATAGGTGTTTTTTAGACTTAGAAACACACATGGATACCCTTGGGGGGTAGGTTTCTGAACTTGGGAGTCGTTTTGACACATCCTTTGGCCGGCTCGACACATCCCTTGGCCGGCATGACACCTTCATGGACACAATGACTGGTCGGATGGATACCTTCTCCCACGCCTTGGACACCCTTTCTACCCATGTAGCCTCTCTCACCACAAGCTACGAGGATACTCACCAGGCTTTTCGGACTACCAACCGCTCGCCTCTACATATTGATCATCTCTTGCATTCCCTTGAGAGCCATCTTCCTCCATCTCCACCTCCACCTCCTGCTCCAGCCCATGCTGATGATGATGCCTCTGAAGATGAGGATGATGCTTTTGATGATGATGATGACGATAGAAAACAGGATCACCCCACCCAGGAGCTGCTCTTCTATCCCCTCGTGTTACTTTTTGTCCACTACTTTTGTATTCCCCTCCCTTCTTTTGATGATGCGAAAGGGGGAGAAGTAGCTAGCTAGGTTTATCTATGTTATGCATGACATATGTTTGCATGTGTATTTGCCATTTGGCATTTGCATTCCATATGTGAGTCGTGCATCTAGCCGGTCTAATCAGTCTTGCATCCAGTCGGCCTAGTCATTTCATGTAATGTCAATGGAATTTGTAATATGAACTTCAATGAATGAAATGCACTTGGTTTTGGCACATATATTAGTCTTATTTCCCTTCAAACAAATTGGGCGCATATGACTAAATGGAATGGACTTGGCTGAATGCAATGGATTTAATGGATCTGGTTGAATGAAATAGATTTGATTTGTTTGACTGACTATTTTTTTGGTTACTGTCCTCAATCCACTCTAACGGCACGCTAATGCACTTTCTTTCTAGAGTTTTGTCATCATCAAAAAGGGGGAGATTGTTGAGTCTCTCTGAGTGATTTTGATGATAACAAAACCCTGAACTTGGTTTCCGCCTTATGTCATGTCTAACTACTTAAAAGCTAGCATTGAATGTGATTAAAGCAAATGTGCATAATGTTAATGCTCAATTGTTAAAAGCCTTCCAAATGCATAAACGGAGTTAATTGAACCCCAAAATGAATGGTTAAGTTGTTTGAGCACATGAATGTAACTGAAGCCAAAATTGGGTCAATTTTTGTGATGATATCAAACCTCGGAATGGGCAATGGTTCTGTACCTTCATAATTGCAAGTGCATGTGTAAGTCATTTCCAACTCAAGCCAAAGCACAAATTAATCATGTTTCAAAAATCCCCAGAATAACTCAAACAACCTCAATTTGTTTGGTACAAAATGTGGACACTAAAGTTCTTGACTTATGGACATCTTTCATTGGGCTAACAATCCATTTTTGCAGGTTTTCCAGAGTTCAGACGACCAATGGGCATGGTTCGATCGACCTAAATTCCCAACAAGCAGAACTCTGAGAAATTACAGAGTTCGATCGACCGATTTTCCCAGTAATGAAAACTAACCGAAGTCTCAGAGTTCGGTCGACCGACCCAACATTTCAGTTGACCGAACCCTTTGAAGCAGCCATTTTTGACCTTCTTTCCACCAATGTGTTCAAAGCCTCTCTTGTGGACTTTTTAGTCCTTATGCCTTCAAACTCGCCAGAATTTATGGATCTATGTCTGGGATGTTCTTTGACCAACCCAAGGCTCATAAAAACACCTCTTTTAGCAAAGAAGCCCCACGGACTCGAGAAATCAAGAGGAGGCTACCAAGAAAAGAAGGAGAGCTACTTTGAGAACTCGGTGAACAGTGATTCGTCCACAAATTCTTCATCCAAGAGCAAGCTTCTCAAGATCAAGATGAGGCAAATTAAGGGGAAATCAAGTGGAGATTCAAGCTTCATTCTAGATCTGCATCATATATTTAGGGGGAGCCTAAATCAGAAGTCTTTGTCTTGTATTTCATCCTCTAAAGTGTTTTGAGTCTCCAGTTTGTGTTCCTTGTTATTTGTAAATATTTGTGTGTGTGTGGATCGACTTAGATCCATGGTTTTGTGTGTTGTTTCGTTTAGATTCGTATGTGTGTGTGGATCTCTTCATATCTGCGCGTGTGTGTGAATCTATCCAGATCCACGTGTTTGTGTGTGTAGAGTGCTACGTCTGTTGCAGTGTGTGTGTGTGTGTTGTTGATACGGTCATCAGATCGTGTTGGAAACTCTATTTCCGTGTGTGTGTGTGTGTTCGGGTTTGTTCCCTATGTGTGTGCAGGCTTTGACTTGCGTGTTGTTGGAGTTTTAACTCTGTGTTGGGATTTATCCTCGTGCTGGTTTTCCAGCAGTGAAGCCTCACCGTATTTTGGTGTGGGGTGGACGGAGGTTGCCGTTGTTGCATCCGAACCACCTTAAAAATTCTTGTGCCTTGTGGTTTGTGCTGTGTGGTTTGATGCATTTCTCCTACCTTATTTCTGTTTGATTGTTCATGCATATTGTTCTTCTGCGTTTGATCCTTCAGATCTAGCATAATCGATCTTTTCTAAATAGATATTTGGTATATCAAAAAGTGTTTTTGAATTGACAAGATCAATCTTGTCAGGATGATAGCACCTTGCATGAGTAGAATCCTTGGATTCACACCTCCGCCTAGTATCGAAGAACAATCGTGGCGCTAGATTTTGATATGTCTAACTTGTAGTTAAACAGATTTGAATTTCTTTGTTGTTGTTTTATCATATCTTTTAAATTGGGTAAAAGTTTTGTAAAATTTGTATTCACCCAATTCACCCCCCCTCTTGGGTGTCATTGATCGTGGGACTTTAATAATGACCCAAATTAAACCATAGGATTACAAGCCTTAATAACTTTTTTCCAGATGATAAAAGGCAACGTAATATAGGACTCGACAAGACATGGCTAGACACGCCTCGACAACGGCTCGATATTCGGTAGTTCTACACTCTTCACGCGGTCTCATTCTCATTCGTGTGGTTGTCAGTATCCGAGTTACCTGAAACATGTTGGAATGAAACTAGATGAGCTAACGCTCAGTAGGATTTATATCTCAAGAACTAGCAATGCTTTAAGTAACTACATGTTATGTGCAGTGCAGGTATATCTATGCATGATGGACGAGCAAGATATCAAGAATTTTTAGAGAAGAACATAGCATGATTTCAAGATATCAAGAAGGTACTATCAAGTGTTTGCACAATTCTTTTCCAGGAAAGTAAGAACCATTGTTTAATCATGTAGTATCAAGTACATGTACTAGAATTTGGCTATTTCAATCAAGCAAGTATTGACCCTTTGAAATCTTTTGCGAAAGATCACAATCAACTTTTAAGTAGCAGAATACTAGTTCAAAATTCAGTAAACAGAAGGTGTGGAGATCGAACCTAATCAATCATCTAGCGACACACAGATATTGCAAGAGACAGCAAACCACAAGAGAACACATATTTTTATGGTGGTTCGGTCTCCCTGTGGAGACCTACATCCACCCCTCACTAGATCAGTGAGGATCCTTGCTGAGCCTTACAGCTTTGCTAAACCAAGGAACAATCCCCTCGACAACGCTGACCACTACAGCTTGGTTAACAAGAGGAACACATCCTCTCAATCAGTTACCCGCTGACAAACAGCTTGAGGGCGTACAAGCCCAAACCCCTTGACCCAGGCACACCCCACTGGATCAAATCCCCTCCCTCTACTCAAACTAGTACGAGGGAGAATTACAGTAGTAAAGTTCAAGCTGAAATGAAAAACAAGAAATGAAATCACTTGAAGATGGAAGAAGGAGCCTCAGATATGGGACGGTGCTGATTCTCGAGTCTTAAACATAAAGATCAGAGAGAAGAGGCGATGATGATGAACTAGCTTTCACTTCTTGGATTGTAGATGAGCTTGCGATGATCAACAGCTAATAGACTTCCTCTGATCTCCAGAGGATGCAACAGCACGCAAGGAGGAAGACGATGATTCATGCCGTTCTTCTCAAGAGCTTCTCCTCTATCTTGTTCTACTGCAACTTCTTCAACTTTCATCTCCCGCGCTCTCCCTATTCACGTGAATATTCCTTTTGTGGGCCCCAACCAGATTTTCTGGTTAGCCCAATGATTGTTCTCCTAGAGGCTTCTAGAATCGTGAGGGAAAGAGAGCGCATGCTCTTTTAGATGATGTGGCATCTAACGCCACTTACGGATGGGGTCCACCCAATAATCACTTGATGAGATTCAGATGGCGTCAACCCATTTTGACTAAGGGGTTGACGCAGCCTTGAAATGCCCACGAAGCCTTTCAAACATAGACCAGATGCGTTGATGCATAGGGTGCCTGCGTCAACCCACTGGGCTGACCCCGAACACTCTTTTATCTCAAACATGAGCTGATGCGTCGACGCTGCGATGTTGTGGCGTTGACGCACTGAGCTATGCCAGTGATTAATGCTTCTGCCTCTTGAACTGATGCGTAGACGCAATCAGCATCCTGCGTAGACGCTGTCCTTCTATGCAAACCGCGGCGTGGACGCCTTGAGCATCCTGCGTAGACCTTGTTTCTTTCTTGCATTCGAGAATAAAGCAGATACATGTGTTAATGAATCAAGGATTAATTCATCAGTTTTGTTAAACTCAACACAAACATCTCATGGTAGTCATCATCAAAACCAGGGGCACAACATGACCATGTAGGATATACACAGTAGATTTTTCATGGAATGAAAATTCAAGAACTCATAATAGGCAGGAGTATGGATTAGGGTTGTGTTTGCACAAATCACGAGATAGATCAAGATCAGAAGCTGTAATCAATGAGTTGGCATCTGGGGTTTGCCAATCTTTCAAATTTTCATTTTTTAGAATTATATATATATATATATATATATATTTATATCAAATTGGCGCCCTCCAGGGAGTCTTCATTTAATTGAAGATGACCTGGCCGCCGTCATTTAAGTAATTGGCGCCCTGGCTTGGGGCACCAATTGCAGAGGATATTTTTTTGAATATATATAAATATATAATTAAAGAATTGGCGCCCTTACAAGCAGTCTTCAATTAATTGAAGACTGGGTGGCTGCCGCTATTTAACGAATTGAAGACTTGCTGGCTGCCGCTATTTAACGAATTGGAGACTTTCTGGCTGCCGCTATTTAATGAATTGAAGACTTTGTGAGTAGTCTTCATTTAATTGAAGACTCCCCGAGGTGTCTTCAATTTAAGTACAGGTTCAACTAATTGACGACACTACGTTGGGTCACCAATTGAGTTGTCTTTCAAGTGGGTTGTGCTTCGTATCAGAATGGTACACTCTGTTATACAAGCTACTATTCAGTTTTCTAAAGTTTCTCTGAATCAGAATCCGAAGACATGGTCAGGTGGTGAAAAATCTCAAGGTCACCGAAGTGTATTCAGGCAAAACTTTTGTGGTTCAGTTTAATAGTTATAGATTTTTGAATGCGTTGATTTACTAATTACTGAAAATTCTAAAAAATGGAATTGACGTCATTGCACATGTCTTCAATTAATTGACGACCATGCGCGGTGTCTTCAATTCTAAAATTGGCTCCCTAGTTAGGGGCGCCATTTACAGATGGTTGGTCACTATTCATCAATATAAAATTTCTCCGAATCAGAAAGTAAGATACATGCAGGTAGGGAAAAATGTCAAGATTCCAGAAACATGTTCATGTACAAATTTCATGCTTTACTTTGATAGTTATGGATTTTTGAATGTGTTGAATTATTAATTATTAGCAATTGTGAAAATGGAAATGACGACACTGCGGAGTGTCTTCATTTAATTGGTGCCCCTGAGGGGTCTTCAATTTGGTAATTAGCGCCCTGGTCTGGGGCGCCATTTACCTGAGAGCTGGGCCTCTCGTGTTTTTAAAACATGCAAGTATTTGGTGTATAGAGGTTATATACTAAGGTTTAAAACATGGTTATTAAGTCTGTAAAACTTGTGTAATAAAATATGTTCAAAAACTCATGAAATCATGCTTAACAGACTATGTTCAACTCATAAAGATCATGATAACAGTATGTATAAAATCATATGCGACAAGTGTAACAGGCTATTAAGATATGTATAACATGGTATATACATGGTTATTGCTTGATCATGGTAAAGCCAGGTGATATATAACATGATTGACGAGTTAATCCAACTCTAAGCATGCATCAGTTAACCTATTTAGCTACTAGTTAGGCAAGGATTTGAGAACACCTACCTTTTGTCATGAGTTACAAGGTTCAGAATAAAGCAGGTGCAGTAGGATCGCAGCAGGATGTAGACTGGGAAGAAGACGCTCCTTCAGCACTGATGGCGGTAGTAGCCTCTGTCAGTGCTACGGAGGGGATTAGTTATAGGGAATCGCAAAGTATTGGTTTATTGCTTTGCGGGTCCTGCTGAGTAGGCATGGGGTTTGCCAGCTAAAATGAGGTTGTTCGTGCCTCAACCTTCTAGAAACACTGATGAAATGACGCCATTGTAAGGGGTCGTTTATTAATATAGGTGGTACTATTCACTTAAATGACGCCTTGCATGAGGGCGTCATTAGTCTAGGTGGCATTATTGATGAGAATGACGCCCTTGCAAGAGGGCGTTAAATGTTAGACAATTCCGTCACATTCACGTGTTAGCCTTCATGGTGTATCTCTACATATTAATATTTTAGTGGAAATAGTGGCCCCAAGGGAAAATGGCGCCTCTTCATCTAGTCTTCAATTTGCTTGGTTGGAAAAGGTGGAAACCACTTACGTACAACCCATGGCCCATGTGTTAAAGTTGGTCTTGCACTTTTATATAATAACCCCTTCATGGTTTGGCTCTTTATACAAAGCCTTTCATTATAAGATTCTTTAGGAAATGTACACTACCTACTATGCATAAAGTTGGATTGCACATTTATATGCTAGCCCCCATGAGGTTTGGCTCTTTACATAAAGCCTTCATGTTTCTTTATGGCATAAAGTGAGGTTGGCTTGTATATTTATGTTATAGTCCTTATGAGGTTGTGTTCTTTATGTAAGACCTTCATGCATGATTTTTTTAAGGAAGAAGTTTTAAATTTACTCAAAGGTATTTATCGGGGGTGCTACATGAATGCACCATCGAAGTAGAGAATCCACGAAGGTTGACCATCTATAATGGCTCCTAACTCTTCGTCCGGGAAACTCTCATCGACAGAGGAGAATGTAGGGAGTGGATGATGGACAAGGTGCTCGGCGATGGCGTGCCCCTTGACCGCCTTCTGGATAACATAGGTGATGTCGAATTGGTTGAGAAAACTCTACCATCTCACCAGACGATCAGTTAGGGCAGGCTTCTCCTGCAAGTACTTGATTGGGTCCATTCGCGCCAAGAGCTTAACTTCATGTGCGAGGACATAATGCTTCAGCTTTTGGGCGACCCAGACGACGGCCGTGTAGGTCCTTTCCATGGCAGTATACCTCTGCTCAGCTTCATTGAAAAGTTTGGATAAATAGTAGACCGCTCGTTCCCTCTTGGCCTCGTCATATTGGGCCAATACTGCTCCAACAGATTCTTCTATGGTAGAAACATAGAGCAATAAAGGGTGACCTGGGACCGGGGGTGCCAGAACGGGAGGATTTAGGAGATAGCTCTTTAGTTTATCGAAGGCCTTTTAACATTTGTCATTCCAATCAAATTTAGCATCTCCTTTTAACATGTCGTAGAAGGGCTTGCATCGCTGAGAATGGTGAGATATATATCTCCTAATGAATTGCAAATGCCCGATTAAACCACGATTTGATGTTCTTGGGAGGAGGCATCTCGGCACTGGCCTTAGCTTTATTATCGCCGATCTCAATTCCTCTCTTGCTAACAATGAACCCTAAAAGCTTCCTTGAAGAAACCCCGAATACACACTTCTTGGGATTTATTTTGAGTGGGTGCTCCGGCGACCGTTGGAGAACTGCTCGGAGGATCTCTGCGTGGCCACTCCTGGTTTTGGATTTAACCAGAATGTCATCACGTAAACTTCCATATGAACATGCATTATGTCCTGGAAGATGGCCATCATCGCCCTTTGATATGTTGCCCCTGTGTTCTTTAACTTGAAGGGCATGACGACGTAGCAGTAAGTCCCCCACTGAGTGGTGAAAGAAGTTTTGTCCTGGTCTTCTTCCGCTAGGCGGATCTGGTTATACCCCGAGAAACCATCCATGAAGGAGAGCATCTCTTAGCCGGTGGTGTTGTCTACCAGGACGTCTATGTGTGGAAGAGGAAAATCATCCTTTGGGCAAGCACGATTAAGGTCACGGAAATCTATGCAGATGCAGACCCTACCATCCTTTTTCATAATAGGGACGATGTTAGCTACCCATTGTGGATATAAAACAACTCTGATGAACTTTGCCTTATGGAGCTTGTCCACTTTTTCTTTGACCTTGAGTACGAGCTTCGGGTGAAGTAGCCTTAACTTTTGTTTGATAGCTCTAGCATTGGGTTTCAGGATCAAACGATGTTCTACCAAAGACGAGATAAGACTCGGCATGTCCTCGTATGACCAAGCAAAAGCATCAGGAAATTCTTTGAGAACCGCCACAAGAGCGGCTTCCTCCTCATCAGTCAAATTGGCACTTATCAATATATTCTTTGGATCATCCTTGGTGCCGAGGTTGATTTCTTTGGTGGATTCGTCAACGGAAACATTAGGCTCATCAAATTTCTTGGTTCCGTCAATGAAGGAAGCTATGGGATCATTACCATCTTCTAATGGCACTTCTTCTTCTGCATCGTCATCCTCTTTTGAGACATACATGCCTAGACCGTCATCTATTGAAGATCCATCTAGTTCAACTATCCCTAGGGAAATGGTAGAAGATGCAAATTCAGAGACCTGACAGAGCTGCGTGCATTTATTAGCTAACTGGCTGATGTATCGTGCGGGAAGCTGACGAACACTAGACTTACTGGAAGGAAAGGACGCTATGTACAAGCCTTGACTCGATCTAGACTTTACCCTACTATGTACAAGGGGAGTTTATGGAAGGGATTTCAAGGTGGAAAGTGTCGGCCCTTGGCCGAGGGGTCCATTTTCCAAGAAGGCCATTTCTTCAATAGTGAGCTCGCAAGCCCATGTTTGAGAATCGGCATTTTTTTTGGTGGTCATGGGTGAACGTGCAAACCCTATGGGTGGGTTGCCCCATCACTGGATGAGTGAGGAGCGGAGGGAACGACAGGTGGAATAGGAAGGGAATAAAAAGGATAGGCGCGGGCCTGTTTAAAGCAAGGAAGATACTCGAGGGGAAAATCTCATCAGGGGGTTTATCTAGATGAAAGAGGGAGAGGAGACCAAAGTCCTCCTCGAGTGGTAAATTGGGTGGGATTTCTTTTCTTTGAGAGACCTCAGACTCCTTAGTTGGCTCAGGCCGAGTTCCTGGTTGAACTGGTCCTATGAGAAAATGATCGTAAACCAAACCCTTGCCTTGAGTAGCCTTGGACGGCTCTTCTGGAGAGTAACCCAAACCTACCCGACCTTTAGCCACTTTAAGCTTTCTCATGTGCGCGGGGCCTTGTTCGAGCTGACCTAAACCTTTTCCCATGGTAAAACCCATTCTGGCCATGATCTCCAATCCTTTACCGGGAGGGATATTGGAATGTGTGATTGGCCGAGGAAGGAAGGGGAAATCTAGCGGACTTAAGGCAGAGGGCCCTACGGTACCTTCTATGGAAAGGACGGGTTTCTTGCCCTTATTTGGAATGGTCATAAACGGAATCTGCTCGGAAGTGATAGCATTAAGAGTTTCCACCAGTGGAATACTCTTGATTTTGATGACCCTACCATTGTAAGGAAACTTGAAGCATTGATGGGCAGTTGATGGGATTCTGAGGGTCTGATCAATCCATGGCCGTCCTAGAATGGCCTTGTATGCAGGATCGACATCAAGGACAAAGAAGTCGGATGTCATGACTGTTGGACCTAGACCAAGCTGCAAGGTTACCTTTCCCTTAGCACATCTTTTAGAGTTGTCATAAGCTGAGGTGGTAGTGCATACCTCCTCTAAGTTCTCTTCTTGGAGGCCAATCTTTTGAATGGTCTTCATGGGACATACATTGATTGAAGCTCTTGTGTCAATGAGGGCGGAGTCGACCTTGACTCCGTTGAGAGAGATTGTGAGACACAACGGGAGTGACCTGCTTTCTGGCGAAGCGAGATTTTTATCGGAGAATGAAATGGATGGTACACATGTAAGGGCCATGATAGCCTCAGTCACACCACTTGCTGGAAGGTCTTCATTGACCATGATTTTTTGGAGGAATTGAAGCAGCGTGGCTTGGTGCGAGGGGGACTTCTTAGTGAGCTCCAAGATGGAAACCTTAGCAGGGGTCCTATCCAGATGTTGGAGAATGTCATACTCCACCAGAGGACCCTGAGGATTGATCCCTTCCTCTGGCTAGGACTGCCTTTGGGATGGAGGAATAATGCAGTTACGGAGAGTGACATTCACCGAGGCCTCTTTTGGATCATCTTGCTCCATAGTCTTTGGGCGGATAAGTTGTAGGGGAGCTGGAGACCCGAAGATGCATGAGAGGGAGGTTGGATCGTCTCCAGAATTGATAGGGGAAGGAGAAGGTACTGACTTTTGCTGAGGTGGCTTAAGGAGGACAAGAGGGCGCTCCTGCACTGGCTGAGCCTGTGAAAAGACATGAGGTTCTTGGCGAGGTATCTGAGGAGGGTTAATCAGGGTGAGTGGCTTTTGAGTGGTGTTTGAAAATTGAATGGGAGGTGAGATCAGACTTTGGGATTGGGCGAACATGTTGACGTCCACCCATGGTTCATTAGCTTCCACTTCAAACTTCATGTACCAGCCTGGGAATCCTTCAACACCCCACATCTGGGTCCTTTTAAGCACCCTAGGCTCCATTTCAATTACGGTGTTCACCCGCTCATTCTGCCTCGAGCTCGAGGGATCTATGTTTGGCTGATGAGTTGGCAATGGGTTTTGCACGATACCAAGGTCCCGGTTGGGCTTCTTGAGGTTGGCAATGGCTAGCTTCACATCGGCCTAGTTGATTCTCCCCTCGTCATTCATATCATGTACCCAATCTCGGAATTGGAAGCAGTTGAAGATATCATGGCCGAGAGTCCGGTGATATGGGCAATACCTTGAGGTGTCAGCATTGGGATGGACCCGATCTCGTTGAGGGGGAAGCTGAATAGATTCTGAGGACATAAGGGTAAAGAAGATGTCACCTAAAGTTTCAGGCAACAGAGGATAAGAAGCTCTTTTTGGCCCAGTGCGGTTGTAACTCTGAGGTGGAGGGACATTAGCAAAAGGCTTGGGATTACTTTGCCCCTAGTTTGCACTAGCCTGAGCTGGATGGGAGACTTGACGATTGTTAGGCTTGAAAGGTTGGCTAACCACATTGACTTGCTCATTCACCGTGACGCCCTCGGTGGTGGGGACAGCTGGAATCTTCCTACTCTTTGTGAGAGGCTCAAAGAAAGGAGGCAAGGTGGAATCCCTTACCTGGGCCTGAACTATCCGAGCTTGATTATAGAGTTGATGAAAGGTGTGGAGCTCGCAGAGCATTATGATGGACCTAAGCTGAGGGGTGACGTTGTTCACAAACATGGTGACTGCTTGAGACTCGGGAATGGGAAACTCGGTCCTAGAAGCCATGATCCTCCAACAGTTTGCAAAATTAATGAAGTCCTCATCGGGCTTCATTTTCTCCATGGCTAGGTCAAATAACGTAGGAGAAATGGAAGACATATGACCAAAGTGAGCGAGGAATCACTCGGAGACTATATCAAAGTTTATAAGATCAGCAGCTGGTAGGGAGGAAAACCAACGTAGGGCCTCGCCCTCGAGAGATTTTTGAAACAGATGGACTAATAGGACCCGATCGTAGAGCCATTGATGGGAATCCGTGAGGAAACCTGACAGATGGTGATGGGGGTCGGTGGTACCATCATATCTCCTATACTTAGGAGCCTTGAAACCAGGTGGGAAATAAGCTTTAGGGAGTTTGCAATATTGGGCTAGCGAGTGGGGGCGTGAGTTTGGCATACTCTCGGCCACTGCTTGTCGAATGTAGCTTTGAATCTCTTGCTGGAATGACGGGTCCATTCCCTTCACCGGGATACCCGTGGTTGGTGGAATGGGGGGTGAAGAGACCCTTTGCGGAGCCATTGAATAGTCGAATTGGAGTGGATTGTCAGGAATGGGTCGGCTTGTAGACTCTTGAAAGGGGGTTTGAGCGCGAGGAGGTGTGATATGGGGAGACATGTGTGGAACGGCCGGAGCCTTCCCACGGGAAGACATTGTTGCCAATTCCGCGAAAGTGTAGCGGGATAGCACACTGATCAACTCTTGATCCTCGTGCAGAGAGAGTGTAGGAGCCCTCGGGCTACCGCGGTCATGATCACTCGGTGAAGAAGCCGAATCGGCATGGACAACCTCATTTGGCGAGGTAGAAAACATGCCTATAAAGGCATCTGGATAATCGTCCTCTATTGAAAATAAAGGATTGCCCCTAATCCCGGATTCATAGTAGGGAGGGAATTCCTCCTCATAGCCTGGATTTGTGAAAACTTTCTCCATCCTAAACCACTTTCAATTGGTTTAGAAAAGAGAAGAAATTAAAGTTTAGGGGGAGAGGTAAGTGTTTCCAAATACACCAAAGGAGGTGACCACAATCAACGTCCCAGAATTTTCTTTTTCTTTTTTTTGTGTTCACTCAGAGGAGAGAAGGAAACTAGGTGGGTGAAAGGTGAACTCCGGGGAACTTAACAGAAACCTCACTCAAAACCCAGGGTGAGCTATAGGTACTTTCAAAGGTACAACCTGCCTGGCGACTGTGTTGGAGTCCACGGTTCGCGAGGACTCACGGAGGTTTCTAATTGGATCGAGCCAATTACACCCGACTGGGAATCCTTAGGTGAATGGCTCAATTCCAACAGGAAGGGTTCCTACAAGGGGTGATGTCGGCTCTTCCTAAACCCAATCACGTTTAAGCTGCAAAGATTAACCTCACAATACACAAACAAAACAACAACGAAAGCATGCTGCTGTAAGGAAATCACATGAAGAGAATAGTGGGCGGCCAAATGACTGGCCGTTTACAGACCAGGGCGGCCAGGTCGAGTGACCCACAAGGGGTAAAGGCGGCCAAAGGGTTGGCCTTCTGGCCAAGGGAAGGGCGGCCAAACCGAGGGTCGTATGGGGCCCTGGGCGGCCAGAGTCCTAGTCGCCCAAGAGTTGGTCTAGGCGGCCACTGGGTTGGTCGCCCAGAGGCCTAGGCGGCTAGGAGTTTGGCCTCCTTCTGTCCAACTTTCAGAAAATGCAAAAATAGAGCTACGTAAACTAAACTAATGTAAACACATGGCTCAACTTTTCTTGGACTTCAAGCATCAGAAACTCACAGTAGGCATTGGAGTGTCCCACCGTGATCCCCACTTTGCTTGTAGGTGTCCGGGATTGTGCTGGTGTAGACGCCTAATTTCGGACATCCCGCAGATCCCGAATGGGCTCTCGTGTGAATGACGCTTGATTGTTGTACTCATTTTTACCGGTGTTTCAATTTTAAGCCCAGCCTATAGCCCCTTGGCTATTGGGCCTCGTCCATATAAGGGGCCCAACACCATAGGTCTGGGCGGCCAAGGTCCTGGCCGCCCCCAGTCTTGGGCGACCAGGGCGATGGTCACCCTCCCCAGGAAGGTGGCCAGAGTGCTGGCCGCCCTCCTCCTTAAGGTGGCCAACGGTTTGGCCGCCTTCCCCCTGTTTACTTGGTCAGAGAACGTGGCCGAGCTCGTGGACACATCCTCTCCCTCGTTCTGCACGATCTCCACCCACGTTTTGCAACTCCCGACTGGTGGAATCAAAACTCTTGTCACTTCGAGGATGAGGGGGAGAAGAGTTTTTTTTTGGGGGTGGGGGAGAAGAAAAGAGAGTTTTTGAAGAGAGAGAGAGGAGGAGATCTGGAGGGGAGTTCGAAAGTTGGCAAGGAGGAGAACGGAGAACTCACGAAACTTCATCCCGGAGGCTGCTCCTTCTTCCTTCAATTTGGTTTGAACTTCTCTACCTCCTCTTCTCTGCTTCCTACTTGCATTTCGACTTCTAGGTAAGTATAGCATTGCATGTAGTGTTCCCCTAGATCCAACGTAAGAGGTTTTCTTCTTAAAAAACAAAGGGGAGGTGGATGGTCGAAAGTCTCGGCCATCCTTCCTTCCCACCCCCAGGTACTTAGCCACCATTTTCTCGCGTTTGTTTATTCGTTATATCATATACTACACTACAAGTTTCACTAATGGTTCTCTTTCTTGTGTTTTTTTGAGCTACGTTGCAGGACTTCAGCACAAGGGACGAGTAGGGCTCCTTGCCCTTGGCCGGCCGAGGACGAGGAAGAGGAAACCCACATCTCTTCATCTTGAACATCGCCCCGCGATCAACATCCTACGAGGTTTAGGTAAAGCGACCTCTGGCGATCACGTTCTAATCTTTTGTTCCTCTATAGGAACCCTCGCACGTAGACTTCTCATCTTAACACAAATACTCGCAAGAGGGAGGGAAGCACACGATCCATTCCTCACACGATTTCCCCGAGATCTCCGGGCGCCTACAAGCGAAGTGGCGATAACGGTGGGACCCTCTAGTGCCTACTGTAAGTCCCTCATGCTTGAAGTCAAACATTAGTGCAATTATGTTGGTACATTAGCTTTACTTCCGTAGCTCTATTTTTTGGTTTTTTGAAACTCCTACAGAAGGAGGCCAGACTCCTGGCCGCCTAGGTCCCCAGGCGACCAACCCAGTGGTCGCCCAGGCCCCCATCTGGAGGACCAGTACTCTGGCCGCCCTAGGCTCCAGGCGACCATTGCCCTGGCCACCCTCATTCCTGCTAGAAGGCCAGCACTCTGGCCGCCCTCTCCACTGGACGACCAGTACTCTGGCCACCCAGCTCTGTAGGCGACCATCACTTTGGCCGCCTTCTGCCTTCTCCATACTTCTTCTCCGTAGTAGTGTTGTATGTGTTCTAGATCTGTTCTTTCTCTCTTAACTCTGCTTGTCTGCACATGGTGTGATTAATTTCTGCAGGTCAATCTACGGGTTTGGGCTTAGGAAGAGCCGGCACCACCCCTTTTTAGGAAACCCTCTCGTTGGTATTGAACCCTTCACCCGGGGATTCCCACTCGGGTGCAATCGGTTCAGTCCAATCGGGAACCTCCGTGAGTCCTCGCGAACGGTGGATTCCCACACGGTCGCCGGGCAGGTTGTACCATGGAAGTCCTACTAGTCACCTTGGGTTGAGTGAAGTTTTTGCTAGGCTCCCGGAGTTCATTTTCCCACACCCTTAGTTTTCCTTCTCTCCTCCGAGTGAATTAAAAGAAGAAAAGAAAAAAAAAGGAAAGTGGAAACTAGAAAATCTAGAAAAAAATCCTTGGCGTTGTTTGTGACTATACTTGGTTGTGTGTGGAAAACATCAATTCCCTTTCCCCCCCTCCGCCAAATCTTTCATTTTCTTCATCTTAAACCAACTGATAATTGGTTTAGGATGGAGAGAGTTTATTCAAATCCAGGCTATGAGGAATAATTTCCGCCTCAATTTGATTCTGGAATTAGGGGCAATCCTCTATTTCAGGTAGATGATAATGATCTGGATGCCTTCATAGGCATGTTCTCAGCCACACCAAATGAGGACGCCCACTCCGATTCGACTTCTTCCTGCCCGAGCGACCATGGTCATGGTAGCCCGCGGGCTCGTACATTATCTCCGCACGATGATCAAGAGCTGATTAGCGTGCTATCCCGTTATTCCCCCGTGGATTTTGCCACGATGGCCTCTTGTGGGAATGCTCCGGCCCTCCCACACCTATCTCCACATGTCGCACCTTCCCGTGTTCAAGTTCCTTTCCAAGGGTCCACGAGCCGACCCATTCTCGAAACTCCAATCCAATTCAGCTATCCAACACCTCCACAAAGGGTTCCTTCATTCCCAACTTCACCAATCATGGGTACCCCTTCGAAAGAGATGAACCCTTCACTCCGGCAGGAGATCCAAAGCTACATTCGACAAGCGGTGGCCGAAAGTATGCCCAATTTACGTCCCCACTCGCTAGCCCAATATTGCAAGCTTCCTAATGCTTATTTCCCACCCAGATTTAAGGCTCCCAAGTATAGGAGGTATGATGGCACCACTGACCCTCATCATCATCTTTCGGGTTTCCTTATGGACTCCCACCAATGGCTACACGATAGGGTCTTGTTAGTCCATCTGTTTCAAAAATCCCTAAGGGCGAGGCCCTACGTTGGTTTGCATCCTTGCCAGCTATTGATCTTATCAACTTTGATATAGTCTCCGAGCGATTCCTCGCTCATTTTGGTCACATGTCATCCATTTCCCCCACGTTATTTGACCTAGTCACGGAGAAGATGAAGCCCGACGAGGACTTCATTAGTTTCGCAAACCGATGAAGGATTATGGCTGCTAGGACGGAGGTTCCTATTCCCAAATCCCAGGCCGTCACCATGTTAGTGAACAACACCACTCCACAGCTTAGGGCCATTCTGATGCTTAGTGAACTCCATACTTTTCACCAACTCTACAACCAAGCTCAGATAGTTCAAGCTCAGGTAAGGGACTCTACCTTACCTCCTTTCTTTGAGCCTCGCACCAAGGGTAGAAAGGCCCCAGCTGTCCCTACCACCGAGGGTGTCACCGTAAATGAACAAGTCAATGCTGTTGCCAGTCCTTCAAGACCAACAATCGCCAGGTCTCCCATCCCACTCAGGCTACTGCTAGCCAGGGGCATGGTAATCCCAAGCCCTATTCCAATGTCCCTCCACCTCAAAGCTACGGCCCCCCTAGGCCAAAAAGGGCTACTTATCCTCCGTTGCCTGAAACTCTAGGTGACATCTTCTTTGCCCTCATGTCATCAGATTCCATTAAGCTTCCTCCTCAGCGGGATTGGGTTCATCCCAACACCGATACCTCCTGATATTGCCCATATAACCGAACTCCGGCCATGATATATTCAACTGCTTCCAATTCCGAGACTGGGTATATGACATGAATGATGAGGGGAGAATCAATTGGGCAGACATGAAGCTAGCTATTGCCAACCTCAAAAAGCCTAATAGGGATCTCGGCATTGTGCATAACCCCTTGCCAGCTCATCAACCAGCAAAAGATCCATCCACTTCAAAGCAACATGAGCGGGTGAACACGGTGATCGGAACGGAACCACGAGTTCTCAAAAGGACTCAGATGTGGGGTATAGAAGGATTCCCAGGTTGGTACGGGAAGATAGAAGTAGAAGCTCATGAACCCTGGGCGAACATCAACATGTTCTCTCAATCCCGGAACTTGATCTCACCACCTAGCCAGTCTCCAAGTGCTATCCAAAACCCACTCACCCTAATCAACCCTCCTCAAATGCCACATCAAGAGGCCTATGTTTCTCCACAAGCTCAGTTTGTGCAGGAGCGCCCTTTGGTCCTCTTAAAACCACCTCAGCCAAAATCGGCCCCTCCTCCTTCTCCTGCAGAATCTGGAGACGATTCGGCTTCCATTTCATATATCTTTGGCTCTCCAGCTCCTTTACAGCTCATTCGCCCAAAACCTTTGGCACAGGATGACCCGAAAGAAGCTTCAGTCAATGTCACTCTCCGGAATCGCATCATTCCCCCATCCCAAAGGCAATCACAGCCGGAGGAAGGGGTTAATTCTCAAAGCCCACCCGTGGAGTACGACATTCTACAGCATCTAGACAGGACCCCTGCTAAGATTTCTATCCTGGAGCTCCTTAGGAAATCTCCGTCACACCAAGCCACTCTACTCCAATTCCTTCAGAAAATCATGGTCAATGAAGATCTCCCAGCAAGTGGCGTGACCGAGGCTATTATGGCCCTTACATGCGGACCATCTATTTCATTCTTTGATAAAGACCTCGCTTTGCCCGAAAGCAGGTCACTCCCGTTGTGCCTCACTGTCACTCTCACGAAGTTAAAGTTGACTTCGCCCTCATAGACACGGGAGCGTCCATCAATGTGTGTCCCATGAAGACCATCAAGAAGATTGGCCTCCAGGAAGAAAATCTAGAAGAGGTATGCACCACCATCTCAGCTTATGACAATTCAAAAGGTGCGCAACAGGGAAGGTGACCCTACAACTTGGGTTAGGACCGATGGTTATGACATCAGATTTCTTTGTCCTCGATGTCGACCCTGCTTATAAGGCCATCTTAGGATGGCCTTGGATTGAGCAAACCCTTGGGATTCCATCCACAGCCCACCAGTGCTTTAAATTTCCTTACAATGGTAGGGTAATCAAGATCAGGAGTCTCCCGCTAGTGGAAACTCTTAATGCCATCACTTCCGAACAGATTCCCTTCATGACCATTCCAGATAAGGGCAAGAAACTCGTTCTCTCCATAGAGGGCGCGGTGGGACCGTCTGCTTTAGGTCCACCCGATTTCTCTTTCCTTCCTCGGCCAATCACACATCACAACATCCCTCCTGGTAAAGGATGGGAGATCATGGCCAGGATGGGCTTCACCATGGGTAAAGGTCTAGGTCAGGTTGAACAAGGGCCCGTGCATAGAAGAAAACTCCGGGTTGCTAAGGGTCGTGCAGGTTTGGGCTACTCTCCAGGAGAGCCACCTGGGGCATCTCTAGGCAAAGATTTGGTGTATGGTCGCTTTGTCATAGGGCCGATTCAGCCTGGAACTTGGCAGGAGCCGAGAGAAAATTTTGAACTTGTCCAAGGAAAAGAAATTCCACCTGATTCATCACTCGAGGAAGACTTCGGTCTTCTCTCCCTCTTCCATCTAGATAAACCTCCCGACAAGGTTTCCTCCTCGGGCGTCTTCCTTACTAAGGACAAGCCCGCACCTATTCTCTTTATTCCCTTTCTATTCCATCCACCATTTCTTCCGCTCCTTACTTATCCAGCCGTGGGGCAACCCACACATCAGGTTTGCACTTTCACTCATGATCACAAAAAAAAAAACGCCAATTCTCAAACGTGGGCCAGCGAGTTCACTATTGAGGAAACGGCCTCTTTGGAAGATGGCTCCCTCGGCCAAGGGCCGACTCTTTCCACCTTGAACTCCCTTCCACAAGATGCTCTTGTACATAGTAGGGTAGAGTCTAGGTTAGGTTCACATTTGTATATAGCATCTTTCCCTTCCAAAAAGTCTAGTGTCCGTCAGGTTCCCGCGCGTTATATCAGCCAGCTGGCCGGTAAATGTGCGCAGCTTTGTCAGGTCTCTGAATTCACTTCCACTCCCATTTCGCTAGGGGCAATCGAACTAGATGGATCTCCAATAGATGACAGTCTAGGGGTGTACGTCTTGGAAGAAGAGGATGACACAGAAGCGGAAGAAGAAGAGCCATTAGAAGATGGTAGTGATCCAATAGCTTCCTTCGTCGATGGAACCAAGAGATTTGATGAGCCTAATGTCTCCATTAACGAATCCACCAAGGAAATCAATTTCGGCACCGAGGATGATCCAAAGATTATATTGATAAGTGCCAACTTAACTGATGAAGAGGAAGCTGCGCTTGTGGCAGTTCTCAAGGAATTCCCCGATGCTTTCGCTTGGTCCTACGAGGACATGCCGGGTCTAGACCCGTCCTTAGTTGAACATCATCTGGTCTTGAAACCCGATGCTCGAGCTGTCAAACAGAAGTTAAGGCGACTTCATCCGAAGGTCGCACTCAAGGTCAAAGAAGAAGTGGACAAGCTCCATAAGGCCAAGTTCATCAGGGTAGTTTTGTATCTTCAATGGGTAGCTAACATCGTCCCTGTTATGAAGAAGGATGGTAGGGTCCGCATCTGTATAGATTTCCATGACCTTAATTGTGCTTGCCCAAAGGATGATTTTCCCCTTCCACACATAGATGTCCTGGTGGACAACACCGCGGGCTATGAGATGCTCTCCTTCATGGATGGCTTCTCGGGGTATAACCAGATCCGCCTAGCAGAAGAAGACCAGGAGAAGACATCTTTCACCACTCAGTGGGGGACCTACTGCTACGTCGTCATGCCCTTCGGTCTTAAGAACGTAGGAGCGACGTATAAAGGGCGATGATGGCTATCTTCCATGACATGATGCATACTTATATGGAAGTTTATGTGAACGACATTCTGGTCAAGTCCAGAACCAGGAGTGGCCACGTAGAGATCCTCCGTTCAGTTCTCCAACGGTCATGGGAGCACCAACTTAAAATGAACCCCGAGAAATGTGTATTCGGGGTCTCTTCAGGCAAGCTTCTAGGGTTCATTGTCAGGAAGAGAGGAATTGAGATCGACCCTAACAAAGCTAAGGCCATTGCCGAGATGCCTCCTCCCAAGAACATCAAAGAAGTCCGTGGTTTGATCGGGCATTTGCAATTCATCAGAAGATTTATATCTCATCACTCTCAGCGATGCAAGCCCTTCTATAATATGCTGAAAGGAGAGGCCAGATTTGATTGGAGTGACAAATGTCAAAAGGCCTTCGATGACCTGAAGAGTTATCTGTTAAATCCTCCCGTCCTAGCACCCCCGGTCCCGGGTCAACCTTTATTGCTCTATGTTTCTACCACTAATGAATTTGTTGGAGCAGTATTGGCCCAATATGACGATGCTAAAAGAGAACGCACAGTCTACTATTTGTCCAAACTATTCAATGAAGCCGAACAAAGGTACACTCCCATGGAGAGGACTTGCGCGGCTGTCGTCTGGGTCGCCCAAAAGCTAAAGCACTATTTTCTTGCACATGAAGTCAAGCTCTTGGCGCGAATGGACCCTATCAAGTACTTGCTAGAAAAGCCTGCCCTAATCGATCGTTTGGTGAGATGGCAGAGTTTTCTCAATCAATTTGATATCACCTACATCAATCAAAAGGTGGTCAAGGGGCACGCCATCGCCGAGCACCTTGCCCATCATCCACTCCCTACATTCTCCCCTGTCGATGAGAGTTTCCCGGACGAAGAGTTAGGAGTCATTATAAATGGTGAGCCTTCGTGGATCCTCTACTTTGATGGTGCATTCAATTCCAAGGGCTGTGAAGTCAGAGCCGTACTCCAGTCCCCGGAAGGTGTCATTATTCCTCGTGCTTGTCAGCTAACCTTCCCTACCACAAATAATGTGGCTGAATATGAGGCACTCCTCATGGGCTTAAAGGTGGCACTGGCACTCGGAGTTAAGGAGCTCTAGATCATCGGAGATTCTCAGCTCATACTCTGGTAATCCCTCAGCAAGTACCAAACTCGGGACCCGAAACTGAAACCCTACCAAGACCTGGTTGGCAGGGTAGTCCAGCGGTTTAAGAAGCTCACCCTGGTGCACACCCCTAGAGCTTAAAACATTCTAGCTGATGCTCTGGCATCTCTGGCTTCTTCTCTTCCAATCCCTGGCGAAAAGCCATCATCCTCGGTCATCGTGCAAAGAATGCACACTTCTTCACATTCTGATCCTTGGTTCCAGCAATTCTCTGAGCCCTCTTCTCAGGTCCATGTCATCTCCCATGAGCCTAAGATTGATCTATAAGACGGCAACCCTTGGTTCTTCGATATTGAAAACTATCTCAGGGATCGCTCCTTCCCCGATTATGCCACTACTTTCGATCGGCGTGCCATTCGTCGAGCCGCGGAGCATTTTGCCATTATAGGTGGTCTCTTGTATTGCAAATCTCTCAATGGAGTTTATCTCCGCTGCCTCGATGAGACCGAATCTCAAGCCGTTGTCAAAGCTGCACATTCCAGCGAATGCGGTGGCCATGTGAATGGTTGCATGCTTGCTCAGAAACTTTCTTCGTCAATACTATTGGCATACCATGAATGAGGGATGTGCCCATTTTGTCCGCCATTACGCTAAATGTCAACGCCACGTGGACAAGGTCCACGCTCCTTCATCCTCACTTCATCCCCTCATAGCTCCCTGGACTTTCGCCATGTGGGCATTTGACGTAGTTGGTCCCCTGGAGGATAGAACTAGAGAAATCCGAAGAAAGTCCTTCATCCTCACCGCTACGGAATATTTCACGAAATGGGCAGAAGCTGAGGTGTTCACGATTAGTCAAGGCAGCAACGGTAGTCAAGTTCATCAAACGCAACATCCTTGCAAGGTTCGGCGTTCCCCGTGACATCGTCACCGACATCGGACCGTAATTCACATCCCAGGAGCTCCGCGATATGTGTGGTAAATATGGCATCAATTTGCATAATTCATCTCCATACTACCCACAAGGAAATGGACAAGCTGAAGCTACAAATAAAACTTTCATTAGAATCATCAAGAAAACTTGCAAGTCTCACCACTATTCAGATTGGCCAGATCGCCTCATCGAGGCCCTCTAGGCTTACCGCACTTCCGTCCGAACTCCAACGGGTCAAACCCCGTACGCACTTACTTTCGGGACGGATGCAGTATTCCCATATGAAATATTCGTTCCTTCACTAAGAGTGCAGCTAGACTCTGAGCTCGATCCCGAGCAAGGGCGAGAAAACCTATTAGCCTAGCTGGAACTATTAGATGAGAAATAGATGATTGCAGCTGATCATGCACAAGTATATCACAAGAGAATTGCACGTTACTATGCCAAGAAAGTTCTAGAAAAAAAAATTCAGGGTAGGTGAATTGGTTTTGAAAAGGAAAATCACTAAAACCACCGGTTTAAAGGCCAAATTTCAAGAAAACTGGGAAGCTCCTTTTGTTATCAAAGAAGTCTACTCGGGTAATGCCTACAAATTGGTAGATTCCGAAGGCGTGGAACTAACATATCCATGGAATGGGGTATATCTCAAGAAATTTTATTCATGAGACCTTGTACATAACTATTCCCAAAAAAAACACAAAAAAATTTCAAAATCTCAAACAAACAAAAAAGAAGAAAATCAAAACAAACGCCTGGTGATCGCCACGCAGTCCAAAATCATTTGCATCAACCCTTCATGCGAGATAGGGATCGTCAAGATGTGGTAAGTATCAGGTCTTGATCCGCCAGAACCGTGGAGATTTCTATCCAGCCACGTCGGCCTATGTTTATAAGAAGAAAAAACAACTTACACACACTCACATGTTTGTCAAAATGGGTAGCATCACCTTTGATGAGGCCTCACCCGAAGGTCTCCAGCTAAGCGGCACTCTTTTGTTCCTCTTCTCTTTGAACAAATGAGACAGCCGGTGCCCTTAAAATGCTGAGCATGCGAAAGCCGAAGTACAAGATCCTTAAGGCGAGAGTAGGATTCATCCCCTCGAGCCCGGGTCAGAGCACGAGAAGAGGGCAGTGTCCCCGCAGGCAAAAAAAAGGGGATTTCAAAGCAAAATGACAATATTCTTCTCCCCGAAAAAGAAAAGAAAAGAAAAGAAAAATTATGTATATGTGACAAAGTCACATGAAAAGCCTGGTCGTGACCGTGCCTAACCCTAGCAGATGAAACCCCTCCTATTCAAAGAATCAAATCAAAATCTTCATAGCAGGGGCATCTAACGTCATAATGCTCGGGGTATGGTTCAAAGTTGCCAAAAGGAGAAAGTCGAGTAGGCCCTCACTTAGCTGGCCGAGTTAACGGCTTTGCCAGGTCCTCTCAGGAGGTTTACCCCCTGCATTCATCCTTCTCCCCTCAAAGGACGTAAAGCTCAATGGAGGTCCTGAGGGATGAATCTCGTCTGGGTTGCAACCTTATTTAACAAAATACACTTATGGTTGTTCACTTCTAAACAACAAAAGGCATCGCTGCGAAGGGGTCTCTGTGTTTTTGGCTGGTCAAGACCCCTATTTACCACCCTTAACGCTTTCCATTTTTACCTTGGGCTTAGGTCAATGCAAGCGCGTCACCTATAGGTGCGACGGCGTCTGATTCCGGGTCAGCGTCACGCGGTTGACCGTTAGGGTTCCAAGGTGTTCCATCATATACCATCTAGAGTTGTGAGGAAATAGACCCAGGTCAGGCAAATCATTTACTTCGAACACTTTTTGGGTGTATCCCTGTGGTCGGAAGTAACAGGGAGCCTAAGCTTGTCACGACGGTATTGTCATCAGGATAAGACTTAACCGGCGGGACCATCATCCGAGGAGCATAGAGGCCCAAATCAACCTAAATGTGCAACTCAAGATACCTGGGAGGTAATTTAGAAAACCCCCATCTCCAGGAAGGTCAGGTGCCACATAGGTGGTTACCAGGAGTTCCAAAAAAAATGTATAACATTCAGACAAAACACAAAACAACAAAAAAATCAATACATTCAAATCCCAAAAAAAATCTGAAAAGTCATAACTCCAAAAATACATATAAGTATAAAACACCCAAAAAAATGCACAAAAGTTCCAAAATCAAAAAATAGGTTTTGCATCTGCATGAGCATTGCATGATCATATTTCTCTTTTTGCTTACATTTTGCCTGCCTGCATGCACATATCATGTTTCCTTTTTCCTAAATCTTGTTAATAAGATTTAGCCCCCTGACCCTGCATCGAGAAAGGTACTATCTGCTTTTGACAGGGGGCTAAAAATATACTACACTAACCTTTTCCCTTTAGTGTGGTTGAAACAGGTAGAAGGGAAGACGACCTCAAGCTGAATCAAGACAAGTACACTGAAGAAAGCTGATTTCACTACCAAACATGTCCATCACATTCCATTGATACAACATCCTAGGGGCATACCCCCAGTCTACAAAAAGGGGCAGCTGCTACTCAGCTGCGCATAGGTCTCTCTCTCTATCTCCTCCTAATCTGTGCCAGTGCGAGGTCGACTCCGCCGGCTGTTAGCCTCATCTTCGTCTCCACCTCATGTGTCCCACAACCGTGAGGGCCGCGAAGCTCTAGAACCTGACGCAACTGGATGGGCTATTCCCTGTCCTACAGGAGACCGCATCATACCCATAAGCTCGTCCATGGTAAAATGCACGTCTCCTATGGTCTGTAGTGACTCGGAAGGAGTCGCAGGCCTAGCTCCCTCTCCTGGGGCACCTCTACCCCGGTACCCCCGCAGCACCCGTCGTCGCAAGACCTCTAGCTGATCGAGAGCTCGTTGCTCCCGAACTGCCATCGCCATCTCTCGAGCACGCGCCTCGCCCCTCTCTTTCCTTCGCCTCGGCTAGGCGACCCTCGATCCTCTCGGCGGAACTCAGCACTCCTAGACGTTGGGTCAACTCCTCTATCCGTACACCTTGCTCTTGCTGAATGGCCAGGCCGGCCGCCATCTCCTTCCTCTACAGAAAATGAACAGTCATGTAAAGAATAGGCAAAGATGATAAAGAAGAAAACTACTTTCAACTGGAGTGCTAGGTTCTTACCGCCTCGGCTAGCTCGGCCTCTCGCTCCTCGGCTCGCTCAATAGCCCCAGCTAGGCGATCCTCCATCTCCTCCAGGGCACCGGCTCGAGATGAAGGGCCAGCCTCCCCTCCTGCTCTCACCCGCACGTAGGCCAATTCTCCTCGCTGGCACGACAAGGTGCAAGTGGTCAGTCAAGCTCAATCAAATCCAAATTCCAAATCAATCAATTTGTTTTGACTTACCATCTCTTGGATCTCGTGTCACAAGTTCACTATCGTCTGATTGAGGACATTTATCCGATCCTTCAGTATCTTCACACTCTCAGTCTCTGACATCTGCACACCACAACCTTAAGCTCGCTTAGCACTTTGCTTAAAACAAGAAACATCATAATTGAAAGCTAAAAGGCTACTCACCTCTCCGGTGTCGAGACGAAGTCATCTGGCATACCGGTCCTGATAATTTGCCAAATAAACCTTGCTACTCCTCACGTTCCGGTCATGCTCCAGTGAGGGGCCGTCCTATAGTGCCTCTGCCTCGCTGCGGTAGCGGGAGGCCCAATCCTGATCGCTCGCCGAAGTTCGGCGACGTCCCCGGTCCGATTCATGCTCAGTTGGATTCGCCACTGGCGGCTGGTCCCATCCCAGGGTCCTCTGCACTAGGCGAAGGAAGAGCGGCTCCCTCAGGTTCACGCAGAACAGCACTGTATCCCTGCGAACCAAGCTCGCCCCTCCCTCACCCAAGGCTGAGTAGTGATGTCCTCTGTCGTGTAAGGGGTCCAAATCACCTGCCACACATCAAAGAAAAAATGAACATCTTGCTAATTGAGTACACAACAAATGCTAAAACAAATCACACAACTCTTTTCCAAAACACTCACCTGATGGGGAGGGTACTCATCTAGTGCTGTCTTGAGGTCGGAGAGTCTAGTGGCCACTAAGCGCTGATCTCGGACCATCTCCCATCTAGCCATCAAGGGAACCACCTGCATTAGGGCTCGCGGGATCTTGCCGCGACCTAGAGGAACCGAGTGTACCCCAAATCTGAAATCACAAAAGAACAATCAACCAATTAAATTCAGAATCAACATGCCTAAAAGGGGTAGACTTATACCTGTAGGAAGGGCGTGAAACCTCCCAGGTTCCCTGAACCTGGGCGTGCTGGATCCAAGTGGGGGAAGAGGTGCACCAGCATCGCTCTCCCCCACGCAAGCTGAGGTCCTTGCTCTAGATCTCGCACCAGTAAGAGATACTTCAGATTCACCTTATTTGATGTGGTAGCAAACAGCAGTCTCCCGAAGAAGTACAAGAAGAAAAGCCGTAACTCTTGCTGCTCGCTCCTCCCCTGTGATCTGAGTCTCTGCCTCACTCGCCCTAAGTACGCATCCAAGTCCTCTAGCGGCCCGCGTGTCATCTTTGCGAGCCCCATCGCGGCACTGATCTTCCCAGGCGGAAGACTAGTCACTGGTCTCTTCGATCGAGCTAGCTGTGGCCCGAGCAAGTCCTCTATCTCCTCATGATAATCTCTCAGCTCGCGGCCGAGCACCGGGCCCCCGCCACTGGCAACCCCGTCAAGAAAGCCACATCCTCAAGCGTGGGGATCATGTGACCCCACGGCATCACAAACTCTCTGCAGCTGTCCATCCATCTCTCTCGTATCGCCGTCAGGAAGGTGGCATCCACCTGGAAGGGCCAGACCCCGAAGAATGGGCCAAAGCCTATTCCATCCACCCTCTCTCGTTGCCCAAAGAGGGAGGGCATGGTACCAAGCCCATACCAAGTCCCACATAACTTGGGCTCCTATCCTCCTTGGACCCTGCACACATCAGTAAGAAGAACACAATCAAATCATTAGATCTTCCAAGTCATTTCCCCCCCTTTTCCCCCACATTTTCTTCACTTCCACAAGCCCTGGGAGCAGGGTGACCAGAGTGTTGGTCGCCTATGCCTCTGGGCGGCCAAATCCCTGGCCGCCCTCACCCCAGCAGTGGGCGACCAGTGACCTGGCCGCGCAGGCCTGTGGACAACCAGGACCCTGACCGCCCACTGGTTTTCCCCCCTCCAAGCTTTCCTCCAACATCCATCTCCCCATTAAACACATAAACACAAGAAGATCTAATGAATGCCAAGTGAGGGCACGAAGCTTACCTTCCCGGGTTGCCCTGCCTTCTCTTGATCGACCTCGCCATCATCCAAACCCTCGCCATCATCATCATCTTCATTGTCGCCTTCGGCCGGTCCCTCGTCCGGGATAGCTTCTTCTCCATCACCCTCATCACCTCTGTTCTCCTCCAAGTCTGAAGAGACTGTAGCCGAAGAAGATGGGCTCCCCGTAGCATCAATCTCCTCTTCCCCCTCACTTGAAGAAGAGGGGTCGGGCACAATTTCATAACGAGCTCTTCTACTCCTCCCCATCCCTCAAATTAGAAGATCTATGTGGCTAGAATCTCACTCAAGCAAGGATCCTACACTCCAAGTTCTCTAACTCTCAAGACGTCCACAACGAGGGTTGCCTAAATGAAGGGGGCGGCCAACCCTTTTTAACCAACCCTCAAAGCAGAGGGCAGCCAAGGTCCTGGCCGCCCAGCATTTAGTGAAGGTGACCAAGACCCTGGCCGCCCTCCTCCCTGTTCAGCCAAAATATATATATAAATTGGAAAACCAACAAAAATTCATGCAAATCCAATCACAAATCCATCCACACAACTTTCTTTCATCCATCCAGTTCCATAACCATTCATTCAATCATTTTCCCTAAAGAAAAGAGCAAAAATACAAAAAATAGTTTATTTGTTTTAACATAATCCTAAGAAAGAAAAATGCTGAACAAGATCTAATCAGGCCCGCCTCCTCATGAAGAATTCATTCACCGTTGGACTGAAGCTTTGAAGGTAGCTCACGTAGCGCCTCAAGTCATCTTTGTCCTCTTCCACATCCACTTTAGCCTTCACCGTGGTGGCGTGGTGGCGTGGCGCCTCCACGCCTTCCTGATCTTGCCTAGTCGCTGCCGATCCGCGTCGGTCCCCAGAAGGCGCTTAGCAATCAATCCACCTCTTGAAGCCGCCCATGGGATCCATCTGGGTAATCCCACTGATGAGGACATCACCCATGATTTCCTCTGGCTCGGGACTTCCCTTCCTTTCGATGAGGGCCAGACTTGGGCTCCATGTCATCCAGGCCTCCACAGCACTCTGATGGATCACTTGGTGTACTTCTTGTCTTTATTTTTGAGTCATTTTGATGTAATTTGTCTTTTTTTTGAGTCCAGTACCTATGTTATGTGGTTATGTTCTTAAGTCTAGTAGTCATCATGTGGGTGTTGGGCCCAATCACTTGGGCTTGGCCCACTTGCGCCCCCTTCCCCCTAGAAATGTGTCATTAGTCTTTCTAGCAGGGACTTTTTGTAAATTTGGAGTTCCCTATAAATAGAGCTCCAAACCCTCCATTTGGAACTAATGAAAAATTGAGTTGAATATTGAAAACCCTTGTGATCTCTCTCTCTCTCACTCTACCTCTCTCTCTCTCTCAAGAAGGGGCGAACCCCCTCTCTCTCTTCTCTCTCTCTCCTCTACTCTCTCTCTCCCAATTTCGCCCCCCCCCCCTCTCTCTTCACCTTGCCACATCATCCTCCACCTCAGCCCAACCCTTCCCCTTCCCAAGGTCCACTTAATTCCCCCATTACTCACACCATATCCCCAAGCAACCTTTCACCTTCCTAGACACCCCATCATTCTCCAAAGCACCCATCCCACTTCCCTAGCAACCTTCCCTCTTCCCCAGGCACCCATTCCTCTCCCCCATACACCCCTTCACTTACCCTAGGGGATTTGAATCCCTTTCCCTCCCACTTGGTGCGACCCCCTTCACCCCCTCCTCTCCCCTTTGGCCTTGGCCGACCACCACCACCACCCTCCCCAAGCCCAATTGCGCCCCCCCCCCCTCACCCCATCACCCCCATAAGGCACTCTATTCTCCCTGCTCCTCCCCTCTCACCACCCCTAACCACTACTCCCCAGCAACTACCAACACCCTCCACCCCTCCTTGCTACCCCTCCACCCCCCACACCAACCCTTCTCCACCAAACAGCCCCTTTGCTCTGTCAACCTGCAGGTAGCAGTGGAAAGGGAGACTTGCAGAACCATCCACGGAGTCATACGGCATCATCTGAAGACGTACCATACATCGACGGAAAGCGCTTCCAGACGGCTTCGCATCCGAGGTGGTCTCGCCAGCATTCGACATCCCTACTGTCCGGAGGGTTCATTCTCGTCCAACTGCGCAACCAGGACCTGAACCTGGACCAGAGCTGCAGTGCAGAAGCTCCCACGGTCACACCCCATCACTTCTGAAGACGTCGTCCGGCCGGGGTCTTCTACATTCAATCTAATTTCATCCAAAGAAGACGGCATCCCGTTTGGCATCTGGAGGAACGTTTTCCAATTTTTCTCCCCCGGGTGCGCAGATCAGGCCACTGAGGACCTTACCAGACACCTCCCCACTCAACGGGCTCTCCCTCTCTGCCCCGACATCGTCTGGTGCCCTCCCTGGTGGCCATTCGAAGAGGACTCGTCTGCGGTCGTTCGCGTTTTTGTATTGCCTCATTCGGGCTTCGGGAGCGGTCGTGGCATTCGGATCTTTCTGCTACTTCATCCTGGAACCAGAATAAGTCAGAGCGTCGGGCACCTGTTCCAGGGTCCACTGCGACCGGTGGCGATGAAGGAGCCGTCCAAAAAAATTCACCAGCGTACCAGGGTCAGCCAGAAACCATTCGGCACTGGTTTCGGTGACTTCTGAGCTCGGGGGAGTGCACAGCGGTGACTACACCGACTCCCTATCCTGCTGTTCCAGACCTGGGCAGATTCGGCAGGGTGCTCCATCGGCGCAATTCAAGCAAATCTCCCCACCCCGCCTCGCTGGCTTAGCGCCCCTCCCTATGAGGAGGTAGTGTTTGGTTGTAATCCAAGCACCCCCACTCCAAGTCCACCCTCCTACGTGAGGCGTAGTGTTTGTAATTAATTAACAGGGATCAAGCTTCATCGACGCAGTGTGCGGGGAACCCACACTTCCCCGCTCGTCCATCGTCTCCGAACGGGGTTGGTTTCTTCAAACCAACCAGGTGAGCTTCTGATGAGGGCATCACCCATGATTCCCTCTGGCTCGGGACCTCCCTTCCTTTGATGTGGGCTAGACTTGAGCTCCATGTCATCCAGGCCTCCACAGCACTTTGATGGATCACTTTGGTGTACTTCTTGTCTTTATTTTGAGTCATCTTGATGTAATTTGTCTTTTAATTGAGTCCAGTACCTATGTTATGTGGTTATGTTCCTAAGTTTAGTAGTCATCATGTGGGTGATGAGCCCAATCACTTGGGCTTGGCCCACTTGCGCCCCCTTCCCCGTAGAAATGTGTCATTAGTCTTTCTAGCAGTGACTTTTTGTAAATTTGGAGTTCCCTATAAATAGGACTCCAAACCCTCCATTTGGAACTAATGAAAAATTTTGAGTTGAATATTGAAACCCTTGTGCTCTCTCTCTTTCTCACTCTACCTCTCTAGCTCTCTTTCTATTTCTCTCTCTCTCTCTCTAAAGGGGGCGAACCCCATTCTCTCTCCTCCCCACCCCCAATTTCAAAATTCACTCTCTCTCCTCCCTATTCACCTCTAATTAAGACCCCTCCCCCTTCCCCATACCTCCCATTTAATCCCCCTCCAACCCCTAGGTGGAATCCCCTTCTCCTAGGCACCTCTCCCTCTTCCCAAGCAACCTTTCCCCTTCCCCATACAACATTTCACCTTCCCTAGGGGGAATCCCTTCCCCCAAGCACCCCTTCCCCTCCCCAAGGCAACCCTTCCCATTCCCTAGGCCACCATTAACCCCTCCATTAACCCATCTCCCCATTTCCCTAAGCCCATTTGCGCCCCCCCCCCCTCTCTCTCACCTTCCACCCTTGGCCGCACCTCCCTCCCCCTCCACCTGCTAGCTGCGACCCAGCCCTCTTCTCCAGCCTCTCCACCATCTCTACTCACCCCCATCCAAGCCCCACAGCCATTAGCCCTCTCCCCATTGCAGTCCCTTCACCCCTCCCCACCATTACCAACATCATTCACCTTCCTGCTCTATCCAGTTCGCAGGCAGCAGCAGGAGTCCGACTTGCAGAACCTGCCCCGAGGTCATTTGGTGACGTCTGGAGGCGTACCATACATCGACTGAAAGTTCGTCAAGATAGCTTCGCAGCCGAGGTAGTCTCGCTGGCATCCGACATTGCTACTATCCGGAGAGTTCGTCCTCGTCTGACTGCGCAATCGGGACCTGAAACTGGACCAGAGCGGCAGTGCAGAAGCTCCCACGGCCACACCCCCATCACTTCTGAAGACGTCGTCCAGCCGGGGTCTTCTACATCCAATCTAATTCCATCAACAGAAGATGGCATCCCGTTTGGCATCCGGAGGAACATTTTCCAATTTTTCTCCCCCGGGTGCGCAGATCAGGCCATTCAGGACCGGACCAGACACCTCCCCACTCAACGGGCTCTCCCTCTCTGCCCCGACATCTTCTGGTGGCCTCCTTGGTGTCCATTCGAAGAGGACTCATCTGCGGTTGTTCTTGTTTTGGTCTCGCCTCGTTCGGGCTTTGGGAGCGGTCGTGGCACCTGGATGTTTCTGCTACTGCATCCTGGAACCAGAACAAGTCAGAGCGCAGGGCACCTCTTCCAGGGTCCACTCTGACCGGTGGTGGCGAAGGAGCCATCCAAAAAAATTCACCAGCGTACCAGGGTCAGTTAGCAACAATTTGGCACTGGTTTCGGCGACTTCTGAGCTCGGGGGAGTGCACAGCGGCGACTACACCGACTCCCTATCTGCTGTTCTAGACCTGGGCAGATTCGGCAGGGTGCTCCATCGGCGCAATTCAAGCAAATCTCCCCACCCCGCCTGGCCGGCTTAGCGTCCCTCCCTGCATGGAGGTAGTGTTTGAATGTAACCTCTATTTTTCCCACCCCACGATCACCCTCCTGTGCGAGGAGCATTTTTGTACTAGCAGGTCTTCGGCCGAAGCTTCATCGGCGCATTGTGCGGGGAACCCACACTTCCCCGCTCGACCATCGTCTCCGAACGGGGTTGGTTTCTTCAAACCAACCAAGTGAGCTTCTGCCCTTGCTCTCCTCTGTATTTTTTCACTTAATATCTGCGAAACTAGTCCGCTGGTCAGTGAGAGAGCGCTCGTTCCCGGAGCTTCCAGTTTATGTGCGGTCACCGTGGGCTAAAGTGAGAGAGTGACCCAATGCCCTCAAGGCACCTGGTCCGCCCTTGATTTTGGGCACTGTACCCTCAGGAGGGAAAACCATAGCCTTGCTGGCCCTCTACCGGCAAGGGTCTTGTTCCACCACCTCGACTCGGCATCACCGAGTCACCACGGGTAACGGGTGTGCACGGTGGGTCGGTGATTTCCAATCAACCTCGAGTCTTACGATTGTGTTTGCGAATAAGGTCCAAGGGCCCACATTCACCTACTGCATTCTTCATCATTTGCCTTAGTGTGTCACATCAACTTGGTATCAGAGCAAGTTCTAGACTTGTCTCTACTAAGTCTTGTCCTAGGGCCATTGCATGCATCACCCTTGTCCACCATCATGACTACCTCATACTTGGCATATTCGCCACTCTTAGGCCCATTAGAAGCCTTTGTGTTTGATGGATCCTGCCCTAGCATATATCTAGAATGGGAGAAGTCCATAGACCGACACTTTGGGAGGTTTACCCTGTCAGGACCTATCCAAGTCAACTATGCCAAGAGTTTGCTCTGGCACCAAGCTAGGAAAGAATGGGAGTACATTGTAGGTTTGAGAGAAGCCAAAGGGGAAGCACCCATTGAATCTTGGGTTGAAATGAGGGCCGATCTTAGAAATATCTATGCACCCGAATCCGGACCTCCTCAACCAACCACTTTTCCACCCCCAACTCCAACCCAAGGACTTCCCCTATCAATCCCAACCCAAGCCCGTCCGTGTTCACCACCCCGGGAGTACCATGAGCCGGCTATCTCCACTCCTCCACCAAAAGACCCATTCCTCTCCTTGGAAGAGGAGCCCATGATCCAAACACCTGATCCCATGGAAGTAAACACCTCTTCCCTTGGAAGTAAGACTGACCTAGACCACCAACCGACCCTCGAGGAAACCCAAGCCTACACCGTTGAGGAGGAGGAGCCACAAAACTTACCCACCCGTCCTAGTTCGGGTCCTCATGAGCCGCACACCGTCACCATGGATGAGTCCATACTCCAATGGCTCAAGCAAAGTCCCACCCTCCTGAGATCACCACCATTGATTGTTCCCACCCAGTCTCCCCATGTCACTTTACAAACCTTCTACTTCACGGGAGACTTCGGAGACCTAGTGGATTGCCTATATTGGCAAGTCCACTTGACCGGATTGCTTGCCATGGGACCTTCGGAGCCTAGCACCATTAACTTTGCCCACCCCACCATTGGCTCCATCACTTCCGTTTGCACGAGTGGGCATTGCACTATTGAGATTCTTCTATTTCTCTCCTTGGAGGAAGAACCCACTCCGGTCTACTCCCCACCCATTGAGACCCCAAATGCCTTAAACGATCAACTCACTAGAGATCTTGGACCGATCACTTTGGAGGAGGATGACTCACCACCTTGTAAAGACCTTGGGGACATGGAGTTCCTCTCTTTAGGTAGCTCTTACCATGATCCCTTTGACCCATTCCAATGGGAGTACGGATACCCAAGTGGCCCAATCACCATACCCACCACCCACCTTTCCCTACCCCAACCAACCATAATGGATCAAATCCACCCCTTCCTAGACTCGGGTCAGACCATAGGGGCCATGACTTTGGGCAATATTCACAAAGGGATTAAGGAAGTGTCTCACTCCGTGCTATCCACCTTCTTAGATCCCTTCGATCCTCTCAAATGGAAGCTCAAAGGTCATCCCACAACCCCTCACATAGAAATCATCTTTGGAGTAGGAATGCCTCTGTCTTGGCACCTCCCACCACTTGACATGATTAGTAGGTCGGGTCCTTTCATTCATAACACCCACATGTCAAGTTGGAAACATAAGTGGTCCATATTTGGGTGTAACGGTCCTCCTTCATTCATCATGGGTCATAGGCATGATAGGAGCATTCATGGTGCGGACACTCGAGCAGTTGATCGGCACGATACGTCGAGCCACCGGTACCGCATACGGAGCACGACACGAGCCACCTCAGCGTCCATCTGGCTCGGAGACAGCCTGGAGACTCCGCCTTGAGCCTCCCCATTTATTATATTTAGCTAGACTTTATGTGTGTGTAATTTGTATTTATTTCGTTGCATTCGGTTTGCCATTTTGAGTGTAATAGGGGCTTATGAGCATTTCGGACCCCGTGGGCCCCCCGGGCCCCCCGGGCCCCACCACATTGGGCCACCTCAGCCTAGGGTCCCACGTGGGGCCAGTCAACATGCCACATGGGAATATCTTGAAGTTTGAATGGTAAAAAACACATGGGGGACAAATGGCTTAAAAAGTCCATATGGAGGCCACCTACCCCACCTACCATTTCAACCTTCCACATCTTGCCATTCAAAGTCCAAGGGCCGCCCCCCCTCTTTGTTTTTTTATGTATTTTTTTTGTGTGATGTTCACATCTCATCCCCACCCTCCATCCCCTTCCCCTAGATCCAATGGTGGATAAGAGATGTGATATGTAACATATATAAGTTGTATTTTCTCCTTTTAGTAAATTAATGCCATTTTGAATCCAACAAAATTGAAGAGCAAGGGCTGGTGCGCCCCCCTCCTCTCTCCTCCCTCTCCCCCTTGGTTGCTGTGAAGGCTTCCATTCTGAGGTGTGAAGCCTCTTGTATCAGTTCCGACGATCGCCGCCGCCGCCACGAGCCGCCACCGCACCGCCATCGCCTTCAACGAAGTTCTGCCCGCGCAGTACCACAGCAACTTCCACGAAATGTCCAACTCAGCCACGAGTTCTGATCGACCTGGGGATTTTACTGGAGGTTCCATAGGTGTCAAGGACATCCCAAAAACATTTTTTTGTCATTCAGATCCCGTTCCATATTTTTAGATTTTCGTCCACTCTTCCATTTCAGTTCTGCCAGCAGCCTGTCCAGATTCATCTCCGCCCTGAGTTTTAGGTCTTAGGTCCACTTTTTGATTTTTTTTGGTTCTCCCAATTTTACTGGATCTTCCTTCCACCAACCCCTTCATCCACAATTTTTCTAAATTTCTAGTTCGTCCATTTCATATTTTCCACAAATCGTTCTCAGATCCACCTAAAGTTCTGTCCACCCGTTCCCAGATCGACCACCAGACACTCCACAAATCCTATAAAATCACCACCACCTCCAAATCCAATTCTAAAAATTGTCCCAGTTTTTTGGTTTTATTATCTACAACTATGAAGAAGAGCTCGAAGTCTGAATCCCACTGTAAATAGGCGGTCAACGGCCGTTTACAGGGAACTGATGTGCTGAACTGAGAGTTCTGGAACTATGTAGCAGAGAATTGAAAATTAGTTAAGGTCCAGGTCCGCGCAGGTTCAGAGAATCCACTGGCCCTAGGTTGGAGGATTTGGAGTCCTCTTTCCAAAGGCGCTGGTTTCGTCGTATTCCGGCGACGGGGCTGATCGCAGCGGTTGATTTCGCCGGAGCGCGCGCCTGAAAACAGCAAGCAAAAATCCGTGGGCAGCATTCCACAAGCTTGGAGATCGGAGTTGTTCGGCCACCGATCGGTGTTCCCGGCCGACCGCCTTCCGTGGAGGCGTGCCACCAGGGGTCCCCATCACAGTGGGACCCACTCCTGCAGATCCAGAGGCCAGCGCCACCCGTGGGCCCCACGGGCCCGCAGAACCCGCCGTTCGGAAAGCACGAAAACGCGGAGTTCGGCACCGCCGGGCGACATCAAGATGCTGCCCGTCAACCCAATTAGCGTGATTCCCGGGCCCCGCATGTGACCTATTACCTCCCTGCGTGGAGTGGGTCAAATTATTGTATTTCTAAAAAATTGTGTTAACCGGGAGTCCGTGATTGGCCGGGGTTATCTTCGCCACGCCGGGTGCGTGGAGGTAAAGTCTTAACTCCTTGGTGTTACATTGCTTAGCTAGTATACGGTCTTAGGCCGCTGCCGAGAGTGTAGGTACTAGCCCGTGTGTCCATGTCACCGCTGTGAGAGTGAGAGTGACCCGTCCCGTGACTCGATCCGAGTCCGGAAGTTGAGTCTGACTAGCCTTGACCTCCGCCGGTTCCTTAACCACGCACGGTCCGCGCTTTCCCTCACTTGGGACGACGAGTGAGCTTCCACTTCTGTTAGCGACGTTTTGCCACTAGGAGCTCGTAGTGTCGGGCTTAGTGTCTCCCTGGTGTGTGCTGCTGGTCGCGTCTTCATCTAGAGTCCGAGGGTGGCACCTAATAGAGTCATCTCCCGTGTCCGTCCCGCATCAGTTTGGTATCAGAGCAAGTCGAGTCTAGGGTAGTCATTGCATAAGTCTTGCATGCATCATGGTCTAAGTCAAGTCTAGGATCATCATTATTTTCAAAACAAAAAAAAAGGTGTGTTTTAAATTGCATTTGCACCCTTTATTCGGTATCTTAAAAGGTGTTATCCGAACGTTAGGCTACGCCTACCGGGAGGTCACACACTTGCGGGAGTGATCTTCGGATCGATTAACTCTGCCCCGTACCGGATATTGGTTTAGGTCTAAGTGCATCATTTAGTGTGTGTTTGCATTAGTCGGTGTCTTCTAGGTCGTGTGTCAGTTGCATGCCCACCCGTCGAGGTACCCAGTACTCACCACCACCACCTATGGCAGAGTCCCGAGCCCGTAGTTCCGATGAGTCTTCCACGGCCTAGAAGTTCCGGGCCATCATGGATCGTTTAGACACGCGTATGGATGGTCTTAGTACGCGTATGGATGGCATAGGGACGCGTCTAGAAGGGCGGATGAAGGTCCTCGAGGATCGGGCCGGGGTTTCGGAGCAGTCCATTCAAGGCCTTGTTGGGAGGATTGTCGTCCTAGAGAGGGGCCCAGTAGCGGCGCAACCTGTGCCGACGAACGGCCAACAAGAGCCGGTGCAGCAACCCGCTGTGCCAAGGGCTCAGGTGGAGGATGTCGAGAGGCAACAGGCGCCTATAGTGGATGATTATGCCTCCCACAATGATCACGGGGGTAACGGTCATCGTCATCAACGACGGAATCGTGATGACGAGGATGACGACCGCATTCTTAGGGGTGTGCGTGCGGACCCTCCCACTTTTAGCGGGTCCTTGGACCCTAGGGTGTATTTAGATTGGGAGGTCGGCATGGACCGGTACTTCGAGTGGTTTGAGATGACGGACCACCGAAGAGTCCGATACGCAAAGATGAAGCTGCAAGGGCAGGCCCAAACTTATTGGATCAATGTGGGGAGCCTGCTCAACTAGCGACGTCAACCCCATATCGGTACTTGGGATGATATGAAAACCAAGTTGAGGGAGAAGTACCTTCCCGCCTCATATCGCCAACGTCTCATAGACAAGTGGCAAAGCATCTCCCAAGGGAACCGATCCGTGACCGAGTACACCGCCAAGTTCGATGAGTATTATTTGTGGTGCGGGGTCACAGAAGAGAGCACCATGACGATATCCCGCTTTCGGAGAGGTTTGCGGCCCAATTATCAATATGAACTCTTTCACCGCAATGCCACCACTTTGGAGCAGGCATATCAGATTGCTCTCGAATTGGAGCAGTTCGAGGCCGAGTTTGAGTCACCCCATCGGTTGGGCTCTTTCCCCCTTCGTAGTGTCGAGCCCCGTGGCTCATCTGGCACGTATCCGAGGGCCCCCATGGCTCGACCTCAGGAGCCCGCTCGCCCCGAGCCCTTTGCTCCTAGGCCTCGTCCTCCACCCCCGAGGGACCTTCCTCATCCCCAGC
Organism: Amorphophallus konjac; assembly: GCA_022559845.1. Classification (NCBI taxonomy): domain Eukaryota; kingdom Viridiplantae; phylum Streptophyta; class Magnoliopsida; order Alismatales; family Araceae; genus Amorphophallus; species Amorphophallus konjac. The sequence continues at coordinate 239,622,735 of CM040123.1, forward strand.
ATCTCACGGCCCCACCCATAGCCCGTCCACCGGCACCCGCACCCCCTGCACGTCCTTTGTTGCCTACGCCTCCTATCCGTCGGGAGGATAAAGGTAAAGGACCTATGATTGGGGAGCCTAGTGGATCACGACAGCAGTGTTATCGCTGCAATGGGTTTGGCCATTTCACCAACCAGTGTCCCACCCGCCCATCTCTTCACATTGGGGACACACAGGCCGAGGATACCACCCCTACGGGCCTCGAGTTAGTCAGCTATGAGGCAGATGAAGAGTTAGCTGACGAGTACTATGAGATGGGAGGTGAGGCCCAGGATGTCCAGCAGTAGGACGGTACCCACGTGGGGGTCGTCAGATGTATCCTCACCCAGCCACAGGCCAGTGATGACTGGCGTCGGACCACTATCCTTCAGGTATTCTGTAGGCTGGGAAAGCAAATTTGCAAGGTGGTCATCGATAGCGGGAGTTGTATCAATGCAATCTCCATGAACGCTGTCGCTCGTCTTGGTCTCACACCCGTAGACCACCCTTGCCCCTATCAGGTATCATGGGTGGACACCACTTCCATTTCGGTCAGGCTGCGGTGCTTGGTCCCGCTGCAGCTCCACTCCTACCGTGACGAGATCTGGTGTGATGTCCTCCCCATGGAAGTGGGCAGTATCATTCTTGGTAGGCCGTGGTTATTTGACCGGGATGCCACGCTCCATGGCCGGTCGAACACCTGTACCTTCGACCACGCTAGCCAGCGGGTCACCCTCCAACCCGTTCGGCCCAGGAGCCCATCAGTCAGGGGTCCTACTGGCCCTAGTACTCCGAAGCCTTCCATCCCCGGGCCTAGTACCCCATCCCCAGCTCGGGCTATGACCGTTACCTCTGGCCCAGGAGAGCCCTCGACGAGGAGATTGATGATGATTAGCTCCCGGGAGATGGAGCAGGAGCTTAGTCAGGGCTGTCCGGTGTTTGCCATTACGGTCCGAGAGGTGGAGCGGGACTCCGAGGGTGAGCTCCCACCCGAGGTTGTTCCCATTCTGCAGGAGTATGCTGATGTCTTTCCCGATGAGCTTCCCGAGGGACTCCCACCTATGCGGGATATTCAGCATGCCATCGACCTTGTTCCGGGCTCTTCTTTGCCCAACCTTCCTCATTATCGCATGAGTCCCACGGAGCATGCCGAGCTTAAACGGCAGGTCGATGAGTTAGTGCAGAGAGGGTCTATTCGGGACAGCATGAGTCCATGTGTTGTGCCCGCATTACTCGCCCCGAAGAAGGATGGCACGTGGAGAATGTGTATTGATAGTCGTGCCATCAACAAGATCACCGTGAAGTACAGGTTCCCTATTCCCCGCCTAGATGACATGCTAGACATGATGGCAGGTGCCACTATCTTTTCGAAGATCGATCTTAAGAGTGGCTACCATCAGGTGAGGATTAGGCCAGGTGATGAGTGGAAGACCGCATTTAAGACCAAGGACGGTCTATATGAGTGGTTGGTCATGCCTTTTGGGTTGACCAATGCCCCTAGCACTTTCATGCGACTCATGACTCAGATCCTTCGACCTTTCATTGGAGTCTTTGTAGTGGTGTATTTTGATGATATCCTTATCTATAGTCGCACCATAGGGGACCACTTAGACCACCTTCAGCAGGTCTGTCTACTTCTTCGGCGAGAGCAGTTGTTTGCGAACCCACAGAAGTGTGCCTTCATGACACCTCAGCTTACCTTCTTGGGTTTCATTGTGTCTAGTACTGGGGTCTCCGCCGATCCGGAGAAGGTCCGGGCCATTGTTGAGTGGCCAGAACCCCGTACCGTTCATGATGTCCGCAGCTTTCATGGCCTTGCGACGTTCTACCGTCGCTTCATCTGCGGATTTAGCCCCGTCACCGCCCCGATCACGGATTGCATCCGTAAGGGCACATTTGTATGGACGAAGGCCGCATCTGCCGCCTTCAAGGACATCAAGGAGCGCATGACCCAGACACCTATCCTTCGACTGCCTGATTTCTCGAAGGTGTTTGAGGTCTCTTGTGATGCATCGGGTGTTGGGATCAGAGGAGTTTTGAGTCAGGAGTCCCACCCGATTGCATATTTCAGCGAGAAGCTGAATGACGCGAAGCTGCGATATTCCACATATGATAAAGAATTCTACGTAGTTGTTCAGGCTCTTAGGCATTGGAGGCACTATCTTTTACATCAGGAGTTTGTTCTATACTCCGATCATGAAGCATTGAGGTACCTCCATTCCCAAAAGAAGCTTAACTCGCTTCATAGTCGTTGGGTCGAGTATCTCCAGCAGTTCACCTTTGTGCTGAAACATAAGGCTGGAGTGGAGAACAAGGTGGCTGATGCCTTGAGTCGGCGAGCATGTTTGCTTACCACCATGAGTGCCGAGGTCATAGGGTTAGAGAAGATGAAGGAGGCCTATGTTGATTGTCCTGACTTTGGTCAGATTTTTACCACCCTCCAGGCCGGACCCTCGAGAGACCTTGATGAGTATATGCTTCAGGAGGGTTACCTCTTTCGAGGTAGCAGGCTATGTGTTCCCCGAACTTTGGTTCGAGATTTCTTAGTGTGGGAATTACATGCGGGAGGTCTAGCCGGCCACTTTGGTCGGAACAAGACTATTGAGGCAGTGGAGCATCGATTTTATTGGCCGAGCTTGAAGCGCGATGTTGCTAACATCGTGGCTCAGTGCCGTACATGTGCTACGGCCAAGATGAAGAAGCAAAGCTCGGGCCTTTATACCTCTCTTCCCGTGCCTGATGCCCCGTGGCAGGATGTTAGTATGGACTTTGTTTTGGGACTGCCACGTACCTCCATGAAGCATGATTCGGTCTATGTGGTGGTTGACCGTTTCTCGAAGATGGCCCTCTTTATTCCTTGCTCGAAGACTTCGGATGCTTCGAGGGTAGCCCGCCTTTTTCTTACGCATGTGGTGTGCAAGTTCGGGTTGCCTCGCACTATAGTGTCTGACCGTGATGTTAGATTCACTTCCTACTTTTGGAAGACACTATGACATATGATGGGTACTCACCTCAAGTTTTCCACTGCATATCACCCCCAGACAGACGGTCAGACCGAGGTGGTCAATAGGAGTCTGGGAGATCTTTTGAGGTGTCTAGTTAAGGACCGCATTGGGGATTGGGATCTCATTTTACCTATGGCTGAGTTTGCATACAATGATTCGGTGAATAGGTCTACCGGCATGAGTCCATTTGAGATTGTCACAGGTCGTAGGCCTAGGAAACCCGTTGACCTTGTCCCCATGCCTATCCATGCTAGAGTGTCGGAGTCGGCCGAGTCGTTTGCTAGGCATGTTAGGAGTTTGCATGACGACATCCGTCGTCACATTGAGGCCAGCAATGCACGGTACAAGGAGTTAGCCGATGCCCACCGACACCATCGAGAGTTCCATGAGGGCGAGTACGTCATGATCAGGGTAAGATCTGAGCGGTTTCCCTCTGGAACCGTTAAGAAGTTGCAAGCTCGCGGAGCCGGTCCCTTTAGAGTGTTGAAACGCGTTGGATCCAATGCGTATGTTGTGGACCTGCCCGAGGAATATGGTATAAGCTCTACCTTCAATGTATCGGATCTTGTTGCATATAGGGACCCGGCGGTGATCCCTAGTGAGCCTTTTGAGCCATCTCCTCCCCTTGAGAGTGATCCCACACCTGAGTGCCCACTTCCACCTCCAGCCCCTTTTTTACGGCAGCGTGAGCATATAGATCGTATACTGGACGAGCAAGTGACAGTTACCAAGAGTGGATCTTACCCGCGCTACTTAGTGCGATGGAGAGGACGGCCCACTACTGAGGACACTTGGATCACACATGGCGAGTTGCAGCAGATCGATCCGGACCTTTTGGAGCGATACAGGAGCGATGCAGACCCTTACTCGACAGGGTCGAGTTTCTCCCACCCGGGGAGAATTGGTGCGGACACCCGAGCAGTTGATCGGCACGATACGCCGAGCCACCGGTACTGCACATGGAGCACGACATGAGCCACCTCAGCTTCCATCTGGCTCGGAGACAGCCTGGAGACTCCGCCTTAAGCCTCCCCATTTATTATATTTAGCTAGACTTTATGTGTGTGTAATTTGTATTTATTTCGTTGCATTCGGTTTGCCATTTTGAGTGTAATAGGGGCTTATGAGCATTTCGGACCCCGTGGGCCCCACGGGCCCCCGAGCCCCACCACATTGGGCCACCTCAGCTTAGGGTCCCACGTGGGGCCAGTCAACATGCCACATGGGAATATCTTGAAGTTTGAATGGTAAAAAACACATGGGGGACAAATGGCTTAAAAAGTCCATATGGAGGCCACCTACCCCACCTACCATTTCAACCTTCCACATCTTGCCATTCAAAGTCCAAGGGCCGCCCCCCCCCCCCCCCCTTTGTTTTTTTATGTATTTTTTTTGTGTGATGTTCACATCTCATCCCCACCCTCCATCCCCTTCCCCTAGATCCAATGGTGGATAAGAGATGTGATATGTAACATATATAAGTTGTATTTTCTCATTTTAGTAAATTAATGTCATTTTGAATCCAACAAAATTGAAGAGCAAGGGCTGGTGCGCCCCCCTCCTCTCTCCTCCCTCTCCCCCTTGGTTGCTGTGAAGGCTTCCATTCTAAGGTGTGAAGCCTCTTGTATCAGTTCCGACGATCGCCGCCGCCGCCACGAGCCGCCACCGCACCGCCATCGCCTTCAACGAAGTTCTGCCCGCACAATACCACAGCAACTTCCACGAAATTTCCAACTCACCCAAGAGCTCTGATCGACCTGGGGATTTTACTGGAGGTTCCATAGGTGTCAAGGACGTCCCAAAACAATTGGTTTGTTATTCAGATCCCGTTCCATATTTTTAGATTTTCATCCACTCTTCCATTTCAGTTCTGCCAGCAGCCTGTCCAGATTCATCTCCGCCCTGAGTTTTAGGTCTTAGGTCCACTTTTTGATTTTTTTTGGTTCTGCCAATTTTACTGGATCTTCCTTCCACAACCCCTTCATCCACAATTTTTATAAATTTCTAGTTCGTCCATTTCATATTTTCCACAAATCATTCTCAGATCCACCTGAAGTTCTGTCCACCCGTTCCCAAATCTGACCACCAGACACTCCAAAAATCATATCAAATCACCACCACCTCCAAATCCAATTCTAAAAATTGTCCTAGCTTCGTGGTTTGATTATCTACAACTTTTAATAAGGTTTCAAAGTCTGAAACTCACTGTAAATAGGCGGTCAACGGCCGTTTACAGGGAACTGATGTGCTGAACTGAGAGTTCTGGAACTGTGTAGCAGAGAATTGAAAATTAGTTAAGGTCTAGGTCCGCGCATGTTCAGAGGAATCCACTGGCCCTAGGTTGGAGGATTTGGAGTCCTCTTTCCAACGGCGCTGGTTTCGTCGCATTCCGGCGACGGGGCTGATCGCAGCGGTTGATTTCGCCGGAGCGCGCGCCTGAAAACAGCAAGCAAAAATCCGTGGGCAGCATTCCACAAGCTTGGAGATCGGAGTTGTTCGGCCACCGATCGGTGTTCCCGGCCGACCGCCTTCCGTGGAGGCGTGCCACCAGCGGTCCCCATCACAGTGGGACCCACTCCTGCAGATCCGGAGGCCAGCGCCACCCGTGGGCCCCACGGGCCCGCAGAACCCGCCGTTCGGAAAGCACGAAAACGCGGAGTTCGGCACCGTCGGGAGACATCAAGATGCTGCCCGTCAACCCAATTAGCGTGATTCCCGGGCCCCGCATGTGACCTATTACCTCCCTACGTGGAGTGGGTCAAATTATTGTATTTCTGAAAAATTGTGTTAACCGGGAGTCCGTGATTGGTCGGGGTTGTCTTCGCCACGCCGGGTGCGTGGAGGTAAAGTCTTAACTCCTTGGTGTTACATTGCTTAGCTAGTATACGGTCTTAGGCCGCTACCGAGAGTGTAGGTACTAGCCCGTGTGTCCATGTCACCGTTGTGAGAGTGAGAGTGACCCGTCCCGTGACTCGATCCGAGTCCGGAAGTTGAGTCTGACTACCCTTGACCTCCGCCGGTTCCTTAACCGCGCACGGTCCGCGCTTTCCCTCGCTTGGGATGACGAGTGAGCTTCCACTTCTGTTAGCGACGTTTTGCCACTAGGAGCTCGTAGTGTCGGGCTTAGTGTCTCCCTGGTGTGTGCTGCTGGTCGCGTCTTCATCTAGAGTCCGAGGGTGGCACCTAATAGTGTCGTCTCCCGTGTCCGTCCCGCATCAATTCATGGATGTCCGGGACCCCCGGCATTTGTCATCCCCATGCATGATTGGATTACATATGGATGCCCAGGCCCTCCTAAGTCCACCAAAGTCTACACGGCATCATTGCATGATAGGTCCACTTATGGATGTCCCGGTCCTGCCAATTCCATCAAAGTCTTCTTGGCATCAAAGCATGGCTGGTCTACATTTAGATGTCCCGGCTCCCCTAAGTCAATCATTATGAGGTCAAAGCATGAAGGAAGCATTCATGGATGTCCGGGACCCCTGACATCCAACACCCCTTTGCATGATAGGTTCATCTATGGGTGCCCCGGTCCCCCTAAGTCCGTCAAAACTAATGTAACACTTGATAGGGCTGAATTTGGTTGTCCAGGCCCTCCCTTCATCTTTAGAGGATCATCATTCATGACACTGCATGGCACTATTCGCAAACAAATCAACAATAGCAATGAGGTTTATAAGAAGTCAGCCGATTCCCACCGCAGCCACCAAGAATTCCAAGTTGGTGATTTTATGATGGTGAGAACTGAGAGATTATTCCCTGGAAATATCTCAAAGTTGAGGTCTCGTGGAGCAGGCCCCTTTCAGGTGTTGAGACGTCTTGGCACTGATGCTTATGTGTTGGACCTCCCCGAGAAATACGGAGTAAGCCCCACTTTCAATGTAGCTGACCTGGTGCCCTACAAGGGTCCCACGGTGACACCCAGTGAGGAGATCCTGCCTATCCCACCCCTTGAGAGAGTCCCTACACAAACGAGAGCTCCATCCGGCCCAAGAAACCAGCGTGATCAAGTAGAGCGGATATTAGGTGAACAGATCACCACCACACGGAGGAAGGCGTATGAGCAATATCTGGTTAGGTGGAAGGGACGTCCACCGTCGGATGACGCCTGGGTGAGTTGGGAGGATCTCCAGCAGCTGGACCCCGACCTATTGGAGCAGTATCGTAGCAGGGAGGGCCCCTACTCGACAGAGTCGAGCTCTTCGTGGCCCGGGGGAATTGATGAGGGCATCACCCATGATTCCCTCTGGCTCGGGACCTCCCTTCCTTTCGATGTGGGCCAGACTTGAGCTCCATGTCATCCAGGCCTCCACAGCACTTTGATGGATCACTTTGGTGTACTTCTTGTCTTTAGTTTGAGTCATCTTGATGTAATTTATCTTTTAATTAAGTCCAGTACCTATGTTATGTGGTTATGTTCCTAAGTCTAGTAGTCATCATGTGGGTGATGGGCCCAATCACTTGGGCTTGGCCCACTTGCGCCCCCTTCCCCCTAGAAATGTGTCATTAGTCTTTCTAGCAGGGACTTTTTGTAAATTTGAAGTTCTCTATAAATAGGACTCCAAACACTCCATTTGGAACTAATGAAAAAATTTGAGTTGAATATTGAAACCTTGTGCTCTCTCTCTCTCTCTCACTCTACCTCTCTAGCGCTCTCTCTATTTCTCTCTCTCTCTCTCTCTCTAAAGGGGGTGAACACCATTCTCTCTCCTCCCCACCCCCAATTTTGAAATTCACTCTCTCTCCTCCCTATTCACCTCTAATTAAGACCCCTCCCCCTTCCCCATACCTCCCATTTAATCCCCCTCCAACCCCTAGGTGGAATCCCTTTCTCCTAGGCACAACTCCCTCTTCCCAAGCAACCTTTCCCCTTCCCCATACAACCTTTCACCTTCCCTAGGGGGAATCCCTTCCCCCAAGCACCCCTTCCCCTCCCCAAGGCAACCCTTCCCATTCCCTAGGCCACCATTAACCCCTCCATTAACCCATCTCCCCATTCCCCTAAGCCCATTTGCGCCCCCCCCCTCTCTCTCTCACCTTCCACCCATGGCCGCACCTCCCTCCCCCTCCACCTGCTAGCTGTGACCCAGCCCTCTTCTCCAGCCTCTCAACCATCTCTACTCACCCCCATCCAAGCCCCATAGCCATTAGCCCCCTCCCCATTGCAGTCCCTTCACCCCTCCCCACCATTACCAACATCATTCACCTTCCTGCTCTATCCAGTTCGCAGGCAGCAGCAGGATCCCAACTTGCAGAACCTGCCCCGAGGTCATTTGGCGTCGCCTGGAGGCGTACCATACATAGACGGAGAGTTCGTCAAGATAGCTTCGCAGCCGAGGTGGTCTCGCCGGCATCCGACATCCCTACTGTCCGGAGGGTTCGTTCTCGTCCGACTGCGCAACTGGGACCTGAAACTGGACCAGAGCTGCAGTGCAGAAGCTCCCACGGCCACACCCCCATCACTTCTGAAGACGTCGTCCAGCCGGGGTCTTCTACATCCAATCTAATTCCATCAGCAGAAGATGGCATCTCGTTTGGCATCCGGAGGAACATTTTCCAATTTTTCTCCCCCGGGTGCGCAGATCAGGCCACTCAGGACCTGACCAGACACCTCCCCACTCAACGGGCTCTCCCTCTCTGCCCCGACATCATCTGGTGCCCTCCCTGGTGTTCATTCGAAGAGGACTCGTCTGCGGTCGTTCTCGTTTTGGTCTAGCCTCGTTCGGGCTTCGGGAACGGTCGTGGCACCCGGATGTTTCTGCTACTGCATCCTAAAACCAGAACAAGTCAGAGCGCAGGGCACCTGTTCCAGGGTCCACTCCGACCGGTGGTGACGAAGGAGCCATCCACAAAAATTCACCAGCTACCAGGGTCAGTTAGCAACAATTTGGCACTAGTTTCGGCGACTTCTGAGCTCGGGGGAGTGCACAGAGGTGACTACACCGACTCCCTATCCTGCTGCTCTAGACCTGGGCAGATTCGGTAGGGTGCTCCATCGGCGCAATTCAAGCAAATCTCCAGACCCCGCCCTGGCCGGCTTAGCGCCCCTCCCTACGTGGAGATAGTGTTTGAATGTAACCTCTATTTTCCCCACCCCACGATCACCCTCCTGTGCGAGGAGTAGTTTTGTACTAGCAGGTCTTTGGCCGAAGCTTCATCGGCGCAGTGTGGGGGGAACCCACACTTCCCCGCTCGCCCATCGTCTCCGAACGGGGTTGGTTTCTTCAAACCAACCAGGTGAGCTTCTGCCCTTGCTCTCCTCTGTATTTGTTCACTTAATATCTGCAAAACTAGTCCGCTGGTCGGTGAGAGAGCGCTCGTTCCCGGAGCTTCCAGTTTATGTGCGGTCACCGTAGGCTAAAGTGAGAGAGTGACCCAATGCCCTCAAGGCACCTGGTCCGCCCTTGATTTTGGGCACTGTACCCTCAGGAGGGAAAACCATAGCCTTGCTGGCCCTCTACCGGCAAGGGTCTTGTTCCACCACCTCGACTCGGCATCACCGAGTCACCACGGGTAACGGGTGTGCACGGTGGGTCGGTGATTTCCAATCAACCTCGAGTCTTACGATTGTGTTTGCGAATAAGGTCCAAGGGCCCACATTCACCTACTACATTCTTCATCATTTGCCTTAGTGTGTCACATCAGCTTCTGCCCTTGCTCTCCTTGGTATTTGTTCACTTAATATCTACGAAACTAGTCCGTTGGTCGGTGAGAGAGCGCTCGTTCCCGGAGCTTCCAGTTTATGTGCAGTCACCATGGGCTAAATTGAGAGAGTGACCCAATGCCCTCAAGGCATCTGGCCCGCCCTTGATTGTGGGCACTGTGCCCTCGGAAGGGAAAACCATAGCCTTGCTGGCCCTCTACCGGCAAGGGTCTTGTTCCACCACCTCGACTCGGCATCACCGAGTCACCACGGGTAACGGGTGTGCACGGTGGGTCGGCGATTTCCAATAAATCTCGAGTCTTACGATTGTGTTTGTGAGTAAGGTCCAAGGGTCCACATTCACCTACTGCATTCTTCATCATTTGTCTTAGTGTGTCACATCAAATGGTATCAGAGCCAGGTTTTAGACTTGTCTCTACGAGTCTAGTCCTAGGGCATTGACATTTGAGTCTCCCTTGCATCATGATTTCCATCACTCCATTGCATGACCACCCTAGGGAGATGCCCCAAGTACCCATGGACCAATTTGACACTGTCATCAACAAGATTCATAACTGTCTAGATACCCTCACCACCCGACTTGACCGGTTCGAAGTAAAAAGGAACCACGGCCCTAGAGCTTGGTCACCTCGGGATGAATTTGGATGGGAAGCCAAAGGACCCAAAGACTCAGGAGAAGAGATGAAGATTGAGATTAGGAAGATCTTCACTCCCCGACCTTCCCACTCCTACCTTGAGAACCATAACCCGAGGAGCACTCCCGCTCCCCCATTCCCTTCCAGTCAACCCAAGACCTCCCTTAGGGCCCAAACTCCACCACCCCAAATGATTCCAATCCCGATCACCACCACCATTCAAACCAAATTGGCCCCCACCCAACCCAAAATTCTTCATCAAACCCACACCCCACAAGCTTCCACGGTCCCCACCACCACCCCTCCATCATCCCCTAAAAGGGACACACCCCCCAAAACCAATCAACCCAATCCTCCTCAAACCACCCATCTTCCACTACCAATCCCAATCCTACCCCAACTTAGGTCTCCACTTCTTCCACTCCCAAACCCAACCCAAGTTCGAACACCCTCACCACCCCGGGTGCACCATGCCCTTACCTTCATCACCCCATCCCCAAAAGACCTTCCCATTCCCTTGGAGAGTAAAACCCCCACACCCCAAAGGGATAAGAATGTGATTGAGGTACATGAGGCCTCCCCCGATTGGGAAGAAGAATACGAGTCACAATGTCATGAGTTAGGCCAAGAAATTCTCATCCCATGTGTAAGAAGCATCATGGCTCACACACTCGACCACCTAGAGGAGGAGAACACCATGGTCACCATCCCAACTATGGGGGAAACACATGTCCAAGTGGAAGAAGAAACCTCGCACAGTGGTCTTCACCCTACACCACCCTCCCTAGTTGGGGCCGAGCTCATCTTAGGAGAACCCCTTTTACGTTGGCTAAAGGAGAACCCAAGTAGAGATATCATGGCCCATGTTTGCCCTCCCATGGAACAACACCTCCCCATAGTACCCTTATCCACCTATCACACCACAATCCAATCATCCTATCAAGTGGAAACATTAGGGGATCTTCTTAAGGGTATAGCTTGGTAAATGGAGTTAACTAGCATGTTGACCACTGTAGCCGACCGACCTAGGAGCCTTAACCTCCTACACCTATGTGTCGGGTCCATCTCCTCGATTTACACTGTGGGTTGCTACACTAGCGAACTTCTTCTATTCCTCCCTACACCCGATGAGCCCGATGCTATCCACAAACTAGAGTTGCTTATCTCGGGTAGAACATCAAGCCCTCCATTCATGAACTTCGACCCAATTGTTCGAGTAGAGGAGGATGACTCACCACTATGTGAGGACCATGAGGGCCTAGAGTTCCTCTCCCTAGGTGACTCTTACCATGACCCCTTCGACCCCATCCTATACCCACCCACCTTACTCACCACCAACCTTTTCCTACCCCAACCAACCAGGATAAACCAAGCCCACCTCTCTCAAGACCCGGCCCACACCAAGTATACCATGACCATGGGTGAAATACCCCTAGGAAACAATGAAGTGCCCCACTCCATGACACATACCTTCTTTGACCCCTACGACCCTTTTGAGTGGAAGCTCGAAGGCCACCCCACCACCCCACACAAGGAAGTCACCTATGGGGAAGGAATTCTTATGTCTTGGCACATCACACCACTTGGCATGAATAGAAAGTCGGGTCCTTTCATACATGACACCCACATGTCAAGTCGGATGCATGATTGGTCCAAAGGTCCTCCCACATTCATCATTGGTCTTAAGCATGTTACGAACATTCATGGATGTCCGGGACCCCAGGCATTTGCTATACCCATGCGCAATAGATTCCCCTATGGATGCCCCGGCCCTCCAACCATTGTTATGAAGTCCATGCATGATAGAGCCATTTATGGATGCCCCGGTCCCCCTAAGTCCGTCAAAACCAATGTAACACTTGATAGGGCTGAATTTGGTTGTCCAGGCCCTCCCTTCATCTTTAGAGGATCATCATTCATGACACTGCATGGCACTATTCGTAAACAAATCAACAAGAGCAATGAGGTTTATAAGAAGTCAGTCGATTCCCACCGCCGCCACGAAGAATTCCAAATTGGTGATTTTGTGATGGTGAGAACTGAGAGGTTATTCCCTGGAAATATCTCAAAGTTGAGGTCTCGTGGAGCCAGCCCCTTTCAGGTGTTGAGACGCCTTGGCACTGATGCTTATGTGTTGGACCTCCCCGAGGAATATGGAGTAAGTCCCACTTTCAATGTAGCTGACCTGGTGCCCTACAAGGGTCCCACGGTGACACCCAGTGAGGAGATCCAACCTATCCCACCTCTTGAGAGAGTCCCTACACAAAGGAGAGATCCATCCGGCCCAAGAAACCAGCGTGAACAAGTGGAGCGGATATTAGGTGAACAGATCACCACCACACGGAGCAAGGCGTATGAGCGATATCTGGTTAGGTGGAAGGGACGGCCACCTTCGGATGATGCCTGGGTGAGTCGGGAGGATCTCCAGCAGTTGGACCCCGACCTATTGGAGCAGTATCGCAGTAGGGAGGGCCCCTACTTGATAGAGTCGAGCTCTTCGCGGCCCGGGGGAATTGATGAGGACATCACCCATGATTTCCTCTGGCTTGGGACTTCCCTTCCTTTCGATGAGGGCCAGACTTGGGCTCCATGTCATCCAGGCCTCCACGACACTCTGAAGGATCACTTGGTGTACTTCTTGTCTTTATTTTTGAGTCATTTTGATGTAATTTGTCTTTTATTTGAGTCCAGTACCCATGTTATGTGGTTATGTTCCTAAGTCTAGTAGTCATCATGTGGGTGTTGGGCCCAATCACTTGGGCTTGGCCCACTTGCGCCCCCTTCCCCCTAGAAATGTGTCATTAGTCTTTCTAGCAGGGACATTTGTAAATTTGGAGTTCCCTAGGAATAGGGCTCCAAACCCTCCATTTGGAACTAATGAAAAATTGAGTTGAATATTGAAAACCCTTGTGATCTCTCTCTCTCTCTCTCTACCTCTCTCTCTCTCTCAAGAAGGGGCGAACCACCTCTCTCTCTTCTCTCTCTCTCCTCTACTCTCTCTCTCCCAATTTCGCCCCCCCTCTCTCTCTTCACCTTGCCACATCATCCTCCACCTCAGCCCAACCCTTCCCCTTCCCAAGGTCCACTTAATTCCCCCATTACTCACACCATATCCCCAAGCAACCTTTCACCTTCCTAGGCACCCCTTCATTCTCCAAAGCACCCATCCCACTTCCCTAGCAACCTTCCCTCTTCCCCAAGCACCCATTCCTCTCCCCCATACACCCCTTCACTTCCCCTAGGGGATTTGAATCCCTTTCCCCCCCCCCACTTGGTGCGACCCCCGCACCCCCTCCTCTCCCCTTTGGCCTTGGCCGACCACCACCACGACCCTCCCCAAGCCCAATTGCGCCCCCCCCCTTCACCCCATCACCCCCCTAAGGCACTCTATTCTCCCTGCTCCTCCCCTCTCACCACCCCTAACCACTCCTCCCCAGCAACTACCAACACCCTCAACCCCTCCTTGCTACCCCTCCACCCCCCACAGCAACCCTTCTCCACCAAACAGCCCCTTTGCTCTGTCAACCTGCAGGTAGCAGTGGAAAGGGCGACTTGCAGAACCATCCACGGAGTCATACGGCATCATCTGAAGATGTACCATACATCAACGGAAAGCGCTTCCAGACGGCTTCGCAGCCGAGGTGGTTTTGCCGGCATTCGACATCCTTACTGTCCGGAGGGTTCGTTCTCGTCCAACTGCGCAACCGGGACCTGAACCTGGACCAGAGCTGCAGTGCAGAAGCTCCCACGGTCACACCCCATCACTTCTGAAGACATCGTCCGGCCGGGGTCTTCTACATCTAATCTACTTCCATCAGCAGAAGAAGGCATCCCGTTTGGCATCCGGAGGAACATTTTCCAATTTTTCTTCCCCGAGTGCGCAGATCAGGCCACTCAGGACCTGACCAGATACCTCCCCACTCAACGGGCTCTCCCTCTCTACCCCGACATCTTCTGGTGCCCTCCCCGGTCGCCATTCGAACAGGACTCATCTGCGGTCGTTCTCGTTTTGGTCTCGCCTCGTTCGGGCTTCTGGAGCGGTCGTGGCACCCAGATCTTTCTGCAACTGCATCCTGGAACCAGAACAAGTCAGAGCGCAGGGCACCTGTTCCAGGGTCCACTCCGACCGGTGGCGATGAAGGAGCCATCCACCAAAATTCACTAGCGTACCAGGGTCAGCCAGCAACCATTCGGCACTGGTTTCGGTGACTTCTGAGCTCGGGGGAGTTCACAGAAGTGACTACACCGACTCCCTATCCTGCTATTCCAGACCTGGGCAGATTCGGCAGGGTGCTCCATCGGCACAATTCAAGCAAATCTCCCCACCCCGCCTGGCCGGCTTAGCACCCCTCCCTGTGAGGAGGTAGTGTTTGGTTGTAATCCAAGCATCCCCACCCCAAGTCCACCCTCCTGCGTGAGGCGTAGTGTTTGTAATTAATTAACATGGATCAAGCTTCATCGGCACAGTGTGCGGGAAACCCACACTTCCCCGCTCGCCCATCGTCTCCGAACGGGGTTGGTTTCTTCAAACCAACTAGGTGAGCTTCTGCCCTTGCTCTCCTCGGTATTTGTTCACTTAATATCGGTGAAACTAGTCCGCTGGTCGGTGAGAGAGCTCTCGTTCCCGGAGCTTCCAGTTTATGTGCGGTCACCGTGGGCTAAAGTGAGAGAGTGACCCAATGCCCTCAAGGCACCTGGCCCGCCCTTGATTGTGGGCACTGTACCCTCGGGAGGGAAAACCATAGCCTTGCTGGCCCTCTACCGGCAAGGGTCTTGTTCCACCACCTCGACTCGGCATCACCGAGTCACCACGGGTAACGGGTGTGCACGGTGGGTCGGCGATTTCCAATCAATCTCGAGTCTTACGATTGTGTTTGTGAGTAAGGTCCAAGGGTCCACATTCACCTACTGCATTCTTCATCATTTGTCTTAGTGTGTCACATCACCCACCTGGCGATGGCAGCGGTGCCCTTGGTACAACACCAAGTCCTCGGTCCCCACAAGCTATAACTCCTGCTCGGATGATCCACGAACTTTAAACTCCTCATGTCGATACATCATCGGCATGAACACAAAATCATCCTTAGATAAGAAATTCAGGTAGTCGCGCTAGTCATCTCTGGTCTTCTGTAGTGCTATCTTGCATATCACTTGATCCTCAGGACCAAAGATGGCCCTCGCAGGGTAGATGGCACTCTTCTCAAAGATCTTGGAGGTAGTGGTCGCCTCGCTGTCAAAATCAAAACTCAAGTGGATTTCCATCCATAGCTGCAGAAGGTATAAACTCCCCATGGTGCTGCCACCTAGGCTCATCTGAGTCAGCCCGCAGTACATGTGAGCCAGCACGGCTCGAGAAAGAGAATGTCCCGTCCACAAGAGGGTTGGGGCCCCCACATACTCTCGCCTCAGCACGTCGCCAGAAGTAGGAAAGAGTAATGCCCCGCCTAAGCACAACGTCACGCCTCGCATCAGTCGATCGGCACTCATCTCTTTATCCTTCACGTGGCTCAAAAGCCATCTTGCTAAGCGGTCAACTAAGATCCCTCATTGGTCCGTCATCCGAAGAACCTCGCGCTTGTCTCTTACAATTTCTGCTAGGATCTCATCCTAGGGAGGAGGGTCGACCAGCTCGCCTGCCTCCAAGTCCCCCCACTGGAAGATGAAATCCAGTTCTTCTACCAGCACCGAGGCTTCGAACTTAGGGAAGACAAAGGTGTGCGTATCTGGATGCCATAGGTCGATCAATGCCGCCAATGATTCCCAGTTCCACCGCATCCTGTTGAAGCGCTTTGCCATGATGACTAAACAGATCAGGTGCCACTGGTGCATAAATACCCTCATGGCGAGAGTAATCATATCCATCAAATCTTGAAGCCAGCCGTAGTGACGGGCATGTCTTGCCCCAGGAAAAGCAGGCACAGGCTGCATCATTTAGGAGAAAGAGAAGAAGAGATCAATCAATAAACATGCTAAACCCTATCAAGAAAACCCAAGACAAAAATTAAATAATTTTGTTCACAAACCATACCTTGCACTGCTTCACGAGATGGCTCAGGTGGCTGGGCATGTCAGAGAGAACTCCAAGCTCGCGATCTCCTGAAGGGGTGGAAGAAGATGCCATTTGTCTATTCCTCCTTTGGAACCACTCTTCTGCTTCAATCCTTCAATCAACTACGGCGTAAACCATGCCCCGTAGCCCCTTATAGGTTAAGAGTCCCCCTTGGCTCGAACTCCCACAGTTTGGGATAAGACCAGGGAGGGCGGCCAAAACGATGGCCGCCCACCCTAGGGAGGGCGACGACAAGTCTGGCCGCCCAGCCCCTGGGTAGTCAACCGACTAGCCCCCCTTATTCTCCTCTTTGTGAATCAATGCTCAATCGATTATACATGGTTTGTTGTGATAGTTTAATAGTTCATTAAATGAAGTGTGTTTACTGTTCTATTCCAATTTTTCATTGATGAACTTTACTGACGTGTGCTAATGCAGCTGCAGGTCTCCACATCCATGGGACCAAAAGGTGACAAGGCCTTGTTACCTTGCATCTTAGGTAGAACGCCGGAGGCTAATAGCTTCGGGCGTATAAACTCCGAGTTCCTCTCTATAAAAAATTGTGAAGAGTTTATACTCCTTAAGCTATTTGATGGCCACTTGCTGCCTAACACGGGATGACGGACTTCTCGAATTCTCAACTATGCTTAATTATAATGTGGGACGATGGACCCTATCCAGATCCGGACCACGTCTGTCACCAAGCATAGGATTGCAGACTTCTTGAACTCTTGACCGATTTGTTCGGAGGTAGGCAAATAAATCCTCCGGCTTTGCATTAGTTAGATTTCTTTTTAAACCCAACATGCGTCATATAGGTCTTTTTTAGCCCCATCTGAAAGAAAAATCCAAAAGAAAGATATATACAGAAAAAAGAAAAAAATGCATACATCTCACCTGGAAGCTGTGATGTAGAATCAGGGAGGCCACGTTGATCTGACCAACCCATGGTCCTCTGGTCGCCGCACCTAGTTTTTTTGAGTCCCTCGATTTTTGCCGAATTCACGTTAATGAGTCTATGTGATTCCACTCTGATTTGACCAGCAAAAAATGCATTTTATGAGAGACCGTTTTGAGTACCTCACGATTCAACGAGTCATTGTATTCCCTTATCCTGATATTTTTCTACTTGACTTTGTTTAGGTCTTGTATCTCCTTGAGCACTGGATGCGGCCATCCCCTCAAGTCTCGCAGCGCCATACTAGGGGGCCCCACGTGGTTGCAGATACAAGTCATCTTAGATTGACTGTCCTTCTTTACCTTTGCCAATGACTTATTTGATTACTTGGTGCTCACGCGACCCTGCGTGAAGCTTATTTTCTGCTCAAGAATATCTTTGAGCGTGTTGCCCTCATTAGGCTTGTTTCTTTACCGAAACACCCATTTATCAGTCTGTCGGGCTCCCTTGCAAAATGGGCATTCCGGTGGGGCATTTGTAGACGCCTAATTTCGGACATCCCGCAGATCCCCAATGGGCTCTCGTGTGAATGACGCTTGATTGTTGTACTCATTTTTACCGGTGTTTGAATTTTAAGCTCAACCCATAGCCCCTTGGCTATTGGGCCTCGTCCATATAAGGGGCCCAACACCATAGGTCTGGGCAGCCAAGGTCCTGGCCGCCCCCAGTCCTGGGCGACCAGGGCGATGGTCGCCCTCCCCAGGAAGGTGGCCAGAGTCCTGGCCGCCCTCCTCCTTAAGGTGGCCAACGGTTTGGCCGCCTTCCCCCTATTTACTTGGTCAGAGAACGTGGCCCAGCTTGTTGCCACATCCTCTCCCTCGTTCTGCACGATCTCCACCCACGTTTTACAACTCCCGACTTGTGGAATCAAAACTCTTGTCACTTCGAGGACGAGGGGGAGGAGAGTTTTTTTTTTTTGGGTGGGGGAGAAGAAAAGAGAGAGAGGAGGAGATCCGGAGGGGAGTTCAAAAGTTGGCAAGGAGGAGAACGGAGAACTCACGGAACTTCATCCCGGAGGCTGCTCCTTCTTCCTTCAATTTGGTTTGAACTTCTCTACCTCCTCTTCTCTGCTTCCTACTTGCATTTCGACTTCCAGGTAAGTATTGCATTGCATGTAGTGTTCCCCTAGATCCAACGTAAGAGGTTTTCTTCCTAAAAAATAAAGGGGAGGTGGATGGTCGAAAGTCTCGGCCATCCTTCCTTCCCACCCCCCAGGTACTTAGCCACTATTTTCTCATGTTTGTTCATTCGTTAGACCATATACTACACTACATGTTTCACTAATGGTTCTCTTTCTTGTGTTTTTTTGAGCTACATTGCTGGACTTCAGCACAAGGGACGAGCAGGGCTCCTTGCCCTTGGCCGGCCGAGGATGAGGAAGAGGAAACCCACGTCTCTTCATCTTGAACATCTCCCCGCGATCAACATCCTGCGAGGTTCAGGTAAAACGACCTCTGGCGATCACGTTCTAATCTTTTGTTCCTCTGTAGGTACCCTCGCATGGAGTCTTCTCATCTTAACACACATACTCGCAAGACGGAGGGATGCACACGATCCATTCCTCACACGATTTCCCCGACATCTCCGGGCGCCTACAGCTGGATGATATGATGATGGTGATTGGGTTGATTTGGAGATGGATGCCCCACGTGGTGATCTCTTCAACCTTCCCGGGCCTGGGTACCGACAAAGGAACAAATAAAAGCATTAGGAAATCATGATCGCCAGAGGTGTTTACCTAAACCTCACAGGGATGATGATCGCGGGGGAGATAATCCAATAGGGAGAAGATGGGGTCCCTCTTCCTCATCTTCGGTCAGCCAAGGACGCGGAGCCCTGCTATGTCCCTTATGCTGAAGTCCTGTTAAACAACGTAGCTCAAAGAAAAAGAAAAAAAGAAGCCATTAATAAAGTGATAAATGTAGCACCTACTCTAATGAGAACTAGCAGAACGGAAGTGATGGCGGCAAGATTACCTGGGGGTGGTGGGAAGGAGGGATGGCCGTGACTTTCGACCACCCACCTCCCCGTTTGTTTTGGAAGGAAACCTCTAAATGTAGGAGCTAAAGGATTATGCTATATGCATATGCAATGTACGTACCAGGAAACCGTGATGCAAAAGGTGGAGAATAAGAGTCCCGAAATTCAAACCAGATCAAAGGCAGGGGAGGAAGACGACGGGCGCGGCCCTCTTCTCACCCTCCGGGGAAGACTCTGCCGAATCCTTCTCTCCGGATGTCCTCTTCCAAGACCCAAAAGAGAACCAAAACGAAAACCCAAAAAGAAACTTTCTTCCACACCTCATCCACCACCCTCCCCCCCCTTTTTTTGAATCACATGGAAATTGGTGGTTTTGTTCTTCCCCGTCGGAGGCTTGAGATCGTGGTGGAAAATCATGGAAAACGAGGGGGAGAACGTGCTCACGAACCGAACCACGTTTGCTAACCGGGTAAAACCAGGAGGGCTGCCATCGACCTGGCCTTCCTGAAGGGGAGGGCGGCCAGATCTCTGGCCACCCAGCTGGGGAGGGCGGCCAGCGGCCTGGTCGCCCAGGACTGGGGGCGGCCAACACTTTGGCCACCCAGACCATGGTCCTTGGGCCCCTAAATGAACGAGGCCCAATATCTTGAAGGCTATGGGCTGGGCTTTAAAACTCAGGACATAGATAAACCAAGTTCAACAATTAAGCGTCATTTATACGAAGGTCCATTGGGGATCTACGAGATGTCTAAAATTAGGCATCTATAGCCCTCTCCTTCTATTTTCTGCCTTCGGCTTATGCTTTGATGGCATCGACGCATCTGTGAGGTGGCATTGACGCAGGCTAAGGCCGCTTGGTTTTTTCTTTCAATTGTGAGCAAAGGGGTCAATGCAGCGACACCAAGGGGTCGACGCAGCCTTGTTTGGCAGAACGTCTGCATGAAGGGGTCAACACCTGGAGTCGACTCTTCTGACTTGGCTGTGCTGCGAGCTGGGTTGCGTCGACGCAGCTCGATGGTGAGGTCGACGTAGCATATGGTTCTTTTGATTTTCTGCTAAACCTTTGGCAACTGAAATTGATCGATCACCATAGCTTCTTCCCTTTAAAGTTCTTCCCAATCATTTTCAACTTTCATTTCAATGTGAGGAGAACCCCTTTTCACTTTAGACTGAGCACATACAAGGCTTCTCATTTGTACTGCCATTTCTGCTCAGGAGATGCTGCCTTGTACTGCTGCTAGCTTTGTTTGCTTGCTATTGCATGACTCATCACATGGCTCAACTTCAATGCACCATATCATATAACACCCTGCACTGACTTTGACCTGAAACTTATACATGTTGGCAACATTAAATCCATATAAGACTCATCAATGACTCATGGTCAGACATCATCAAATCAATAGAATCAAGCATGTTCCACACATACCTAACATTCTCCCCCTTTTTGATGAGGGCAACTATGAGTCATTATGAGTTCATCATGAGTCATTTCTTAAGGAGTTATAGACATGAAATAGGCAATGACTCATCAAAATATCTCCCCCTTTGCCATCAACAAAGAGGGCTCAAATTAAGGCCAATTACAAAGTCAGAATATGAGCATATGGGGTTGCATGAGAAGATTAAAGGCTTAAATGCCAAGCACAAGCAGGCGAGCACAAAGACAGATTGTTGCCAATTGTTGGGTCCCTTTCATGGCAAAAATAGATTACACCATTCAGCAACGGGCTAGCAGGGTCTGCCTATTTGTTGGGTCCTCAGTTGGGTCCCCGAAGTGGTTTATTTTTGTTTTCTCTAAAATTTCTTCTTCTTCACCATTTGCTAATTCTCTCTAGTTTTTGAGTTATCCTTCACTTTTCAACATTCTACCCTTAGAAGTTACTGTTCACTCGCACCCGTACGTCTATTTTCTTCCTCTATTTTTCCTCTCTACGTTACTCTTCTCCCTCTGCCCCTTTTACAAAAGTTCTTCCTCTCTTCATCCTCTTCAACTTCCTCTTCTTCCTCATCTTCAAATTCTTTTTGGTTTTAAAGTTATTCACCCTCCAAACGTGGCTCCAACGGTGAAGGCAACGCCCACACGGTGTAGGCGACATCTTCCACGAGGTTGTGCGTGATCCAAGGCTAAGGAGGGACGGCGCCATCATCACCATTGATGCTACCATCTTCACACCTTAGTCTCTTTTTGTTTTTATTGCTTTAGTTTCATTTTACTTCATTATAATCTCGTCATATCTTTATTGTAAGCTTGTCTTGCACTTTATGTACTCGTTTCTTTATGTTAATGAAAGAAGTGTTCATTTGATCTAGATCTTGTTCATCTTCCCTCTCGTCCTCCTTCTTCCCCCTCTTCTTATCCACTTTATGTAATTATTTTCTATAGCATAGGCTCATAATCATGGGTGTTTTTAATTAATTGTTAAAACCATACTTTGTTGAATCATTCTTTTCGAGCTACAAAAAATCACAAACATTTTTCAAAGGACTCCAATGTTTTTAACTTTAAAAATCTCTTCTTCCCTGTGGATTCAACCCTTCTCGCCATCATATTACGTCTTACTTTCATGTAGTGCGAGTTAGAATTTTTAAAATTGATATGCATATTTTAAACGATGAACTTTCATATTTTTAATTTTTGGCGCCGTTGCCGGAGAGGAATGGTGATTTTTGATTTAAGAACTTTATTTTCCTTGTGTTTATAGTGTACTAATAAAGCTCTATTTTCTTATTTTTTTCAGGTGGTGAAAAAAAATCAGAGCTGAAAATCCAAAAAAATAATCTGTCAGGAAATCTGTCGCAGAAAGCTGAAACGTAGGTGCAAAGGACAAAGAGCAGAAAATCAGAGAAAATAACTATCGCAAAAAGTAGAAATATGTAAGTGAAGGTCCTGTCCTAAAAAAAAAAGTTCATAAAGAACAAAAAAATCAGAAAAGATAATAAAAAAATTAGAGGTAAGTTGTCCCTTTTCTTGGTTTTGTGATTTAGTCAATTATTTCAATAAAAAAATCTTTCATTTAAGTTTCATTTCTCTACTTTCATATATTGTGGCTAGATAGGATCATTAAAAAAAATTCACAAATCATTTGAACTTCAATAAAAATTTTCATTGCAAGAGTAGAACCCTCACTTCCATGTTTTAGGTCATGCATCATTTAGGATAGAATCTTTCTCTTGTTATTTCATTTTGTTAATTGAATTATTGAAGATTACGGGGGCAAGGTGAGTTCTTCCAAACTTCTTCTTGAACACATGCTCACGCATATTTGCATAGAACCCCTTGTTTGACTTTGTGATAATGCATTTCATCTTAAATTATCTTAAGGGCAAAACCCATAATCACATAAGGTGGGGATTTGATCACCCTTCCTTGGCCCACAAACCAAAATCTCTGCATTTTACATTTCCTAAGCCCAATAAAATTCAGTAGATATTAGCCCTAGGGTTCACTTTGAGATTTGGGTCCACTTAGGCCCATTATCAAATTAAAAACCAGTGTCTAAGCTAGAGGTCCAATGGCAAACAACTTAAGTGGGATTGTGGTTATCTAATTAGGTCCCTACGGAAGTAGTGGGAGCCTCCCACAACCCCACCGTTTACCTAGCTTGTGGACAATGTTGATAGTGGACTTGGGTTGGCGTTAAGTCAAATTGTGAGAAATTAAACTTCTCGGTCCAAGGATCCCTAGGTGTCACATGTAAAATGGTTTGATAACTTGTTTGTGTTTGTTAAAAAAATAAAAAAATAAAAATAAAAACATAAAAAATCTTGTAAGCATATCTCAATTGTGTGTTTGCAAAAAAATAAAAGAAATTAAAAAATATAAAAAAAATAAAAAAAATAAAAAAAGAGGGTGAGGAAATTCCTATCTTTGAGTTGGGCTCACAAATTCAATTTGGCCCATGATCTTGATCCATTCATTTGGCAATGAGTCTAATCTCCTTCATGCCACCTTATTATCAAGAACATAATCACATGTGGGCCAGACCGGCCCATTATGCTGACAATTATCCCACTCAAGCTTCACCTTTCACCCAACCTGGCCCGACCCACTATGAAAGTCTAAATTCTTGGTCAACCCAAAATGAGAATCCATTATATAAGGCGAGCCAGTCTTCATCCTTTACTCAAAATCATGCCCAAACTCAGTTTTTCCATGGGACCCATGGTTTATCTATCACCCAAGGACAAATCCAAAATTATCAAGGTCTTTCCACACCATACGTTGACCCATGTCCATATACCTTTAACTCTGATTGACGAGACCAACACAACATTTGTTGGGGCTCCTATCAAGACCAAACCCACAATCCTCCAGAACAAAATTTTCAAAATCAGGCTCGATAACCAAACAACCCCTATGATCAAGCCCAACATGGAGGACAGCCCACATACTCCCCACTATCTCACTACCAGACTGATTACCCTCTACATTATTATCCACCACAGTCTGACTCTCGGTCCATTTATCTATCTCCTCCACACATTGATCTCAATAAGGAGGATAAGTTCGATCAATTGTATCAACTCATCATGGCTCGACAACAATCCTTTGAGACTCAACATCAATCTGTCCAAACCTTATTAGATCAGCTTGCGAAAACCATGAAAGCACTGGAAATGGACCAATTGTCTAGCCACCCTAATACAAGTTTTGAAAATCAACTCTTTGGACTTGACCAACACCTAAATCCTCATGATCAACCCATGATACCTCAATCCAATGACACTCTTGGCCTTGATAATGGGGAGATTGTGGAAAAGACACACCAGGACGCATTAGAGGGAGCTAGCAATATGGAGCTTCAAATTGAGGAGCTCAAGCCCAACCTCATCTATGAAGAGAACCATGATGAGTTTGTTGATCTTAAGTTGGGGGGAGAGGAAGACAAAAATGAATTTCAAAGTTACAATCAATTTACTCTTCCTGAATTTGATAATTCTTTCTTTGAAGATGAGGATGAAGAAGAATTGAGGATGGAGAAAGAATTAGAGAGACCTAGTAAAAATCAACCTACGGAGCTCAAGGCCACTTATGTAGAGGGTTATGATGAGTTGATTAGTCCTAAGTTGGGGGGAGAAGAAAGGAAAAAGGAATTTCATGTTTTTGCAGTTGATAAATCCTTATTTGAAGAAAAGGTTGAAGAAGAAGTGAGGGTGGAGAAAGAATTGAGAGAATATTTGAACCATTCATCTTGGGTTAATGAGGAGTTGGAGATTGTGCATGAAAATCATTTTGATAAGGTAGCTCTTGATCTAGGAAAAGATGTAGATCTTGTGACCATTTTTGACCTCGGCAAACCCGTGGATACTTCTGCCATTCTTCAAGTCGATTGGTCGGATCCACCTGAAATTCATGACCAACACTGTGTTGAGGAGCATGTTCATCTCATTTATCCTTGCCTCTTGGACACTGAACTTGTAGTGGAACCTTTTGATACCCCTCCCATTCCTGATTTTTCTCATCTCGACCTGATGTTGGAAAAATCCAAAATTGAGGAATCTTTGGAAGATAATAAGGTCTACATAGATTTGTTCCCACCTTATCAAGACCTTAAAGAGGAATATTTTGTTATTCATGATATGATCATTAACAATGCTCCTCTTCCATTTTCTAACCAGGGTGGTCCATTTGGGCTGCTAGACCCACCCTGGAATTTTTTTGGCCCTTGGACTCACATGGCACATCTTTTTCTCCCAGGGCATGAGGATGAAAATTTAAAGAAAAACAAAATCTTTGGGTGGCTAATAATGAAATCAACATTTTGGTAAATAAGCCACATGCGTCTAGCTGAAGACATTAAACTTAGCGCTTCTGGGAGGCAACCCATTATTTTTGTGATTCAATGCTTTGTTTTAGATGTTTCAGATCTTTAGTCAACCCAAAAATAATGAGAAGTTGGCTTAATTTCATGAAAAATTGGGGAAACCCCACGATCAAGCCGACTTGGCCCTCATTTTGCATGAAGAAACGTTTTGAAGACCCCACCAAGTCATCTTGGAAAGCCACAAGTCGACTTATCCTCACATCCAGGAATGCCGCCAACTCCTGACAAGTCCACTTGGCCTGCACACCTGCACAAAAGCTTCAAGTTATACGCCAGGTTATCTCTCTCCTTGCCCATATTGATTATTATTGAGTTGTTCTCCATATTTTCACTATTTTACATGCCATTGGGGACAATGTCATCTAAGTTGGGGGGATAACTCAAAATTTCTCCAAAAATCATTTTCAAGCACAAAATGTTTGCAATCTTTCATAACACCCCTAACAAGTGCTTCATGTTCATATTTCATGTTGAGAAATTTTCCTTAGAATGATAAGACTTAGAGTCTTACTTGTGAGAGCAGGAAGTTAAAGGGGTGAATTAATTGGTTATGTCTTTAGCCTTTTCCTCAGAATACATCTAAAATTTTGTTGAACTTGCGCACAATTGCAAAATAACAAGATTGATAGATGACAAACATTAGGATGATAGGAGTTTTGCTTAACACTCAGGTGATGATTGATATTATGCCCATTGGTTGAAAGTAATCATGAGGAAAAAGCTACCTACCGAAAAAAAAACATGAAAAATGCCCCTGAACTTAGTAACCGAGCCTGCTTCTCCTAAGGCAAGAGTTGAGGTTCGCGTCAAATGGTGAAGGGATGTGCAGCACTATGTATCAAAAAAAAATGATGAATGAAATGAATGAATAAATAGGCAGAGTGAAGCTACCTGTAATTCAAAAGCTTAATTCCAGATGTGGGCAGAATTGAAAATCATCTTAAGTAAAAAGTGGAAGACTCATTCATCTAGACTGTTTGGTAGTCGCTAGTCAAGTTACATCACTTTTACACAAAGGGATATTCAATTTTGAGCGTATCCTGAGGAAAGGTCTAAACACATGGGCTGATGAAATTTGTTCCGAACACATACTGCTTGAACTTGTAATACTCCAAAGTCAAAATCATCATGCATACCATGAACTATGACACATGAGTGTTTGCTAGTCCTAATTCTATAATTGTTTACATTGCTAAGGGACTAGCAATGTTCAAATTGGGGGGTGTGATAACTATCCATTTTCTATGATAATTCATTGCATATACAACATTTTATGTGCATATAATTAGACAATTATGCATATTTCATAGTTAACCTCAACTCTGCGCTTAAATTGGGTCTTTTACGCAAATTGATTAATTTGGTGATATTACTTAATAAAATAAAGTTGAGGGTCATGAGCATTAATTCTCCATTGCATAACCATGAGCATTTATGATTTATGTGCACATTATGGTAATTTTTATGATTAAATCGTAATTGTGTGTGTGCAGGACACTGAAGGCAATTACATGAGCAGTCGGGGGCAAAACTATCATCAAGACCAGGGCATGGTTGCCTTAGGGCCCCCCCACCACTTTGACCAAGTCAAACACAACAGCCACATATTTTGGTTGGAGGGAAAAGAAAATTTAAAGTTTGAAATAGAGAAGATCAAGAGTTGGAATTAATGAGTCTTGGGAAGAAGCTCACCCATTTAAGAGGGGGTGCCCAAAGCCCAAGGAGGGGGGCGCCCCCCACCTTTTCCTCTTCCCCATCCATTCATATTCTACCTAAATCTGAGCCATCCATCTCCTTTTGATGTAATATCCACCTTTCATTGTCCCAATTTTCCCTATAAATAGCCCATGTCAAGGAGGAGAAATGAGTTTTATCTTTTAGCATTCTTCTCTCCCTCTGACATCTTAACCTTAGGTCACCGATTTTCTCTCCCTTCTGTTCCTCTTCTCCTCTTACTCTCTTCATGAAAGTTCTTCATCTTTAAATGCTCTTCAACGTCTTCTTCTTCATCTTCCTCTAGTTCTGCTTCGTTTTTATGCTATCTTCCAGTTTTTAAAGGTCTATCTCTCACGTTTTCATGTTCATCCGTAAACCAGTGTTCCCCTCTGTTCTTTCTACTATTTCTCCTCTTTCTGCTCCTCTTTTGATCTTGATCCATTTATAAAAGTTGTTTGTTTTTGTTTTCTATGAAATTTCTTCTTTTTCACCATTTGCTAATTCTCTCTGGTTTTTGAGTTATCCTTCACTTTTCAACATTCTATCTTTAGAAGTTACTGCTCACCCGCACCCATACGTCTATTTTCTTCCTCTATTTCTCCTCTCTACGTTGCTCTTCTCCCTCTGCCCCTTTTATAAAAGTTCTTTCTCTCTTTATCCTCTTGAACTTATTCTTCTTCCTCATCTTCAAATTCTTTTTGGTTTTAAAGTTATTCACCCTTCAAAGGCGGCTCCAACGGTGAAGGCGACGTCCACACGGCGTAGGTGACATCTTCCACGAGGCTGTGCGTGATCCAAGGCTAAGGAGGGGCGGCGCCATCATTACCATTGCTGCTACCATCTTCATACCTCAGGATCCTTTTATTTTTATTGCTTTAGTTTCATTTTAGTTCATTATAATCTTGTCACATCTTTATTGTAAGCTTGTCTTACACTTCATGTACTCGTTTCTTTATGTTAATGAAAGAAGGGTTCATTTGATCTAGATCTTTTTCATCTTCCCTCTGTTCCTCCTTCTTCTACCTCTTCTTCTCCACTTTATGCAGTTATTTTCTATACCATAGGCTCATAATCATAGGCGTTTTTAATTAATTGTTAAAACCGTACTTTGTTGAATCATTCTCTTCAAGCTACAAAAAATCACAAACATTTTCCAAAGGACTCCAACGTTTTTAACTTTAAAAATCTCTTCTTCCTTGTGGATTCAACCCTTCTCGCCACCATATTATGTCTTACTTTCATCTAGTGTGAGTTGAAATTTTTAAAATTGATACGCGTGTTTTAAACGATGAACGTTCGCGTTATCAGTTATATGCCCTGAATTCTGGAGCAGCAGTAAATATGGACAGTTTTTTGAGTTTTCTAGTTTTCAGAATTTTTGTGTTTTCTATGTAATGCATGGACTTAAGAAATGTAGTTTAACTACATGCAAGAATAGAGCTGATACCAATTGCAAAAGAAAATGCATGAAACCAAATGCTCTACAAGATAATGACTTTAGATTATCTCCCCTTATGAGACCATCAAGGATTTGTATAGATATGCAAGAAGGAGATGTAGAAGGCGAGGAGCTCATGCATGCTGAAAGCAGGAGTTCAAGTAAAGGATTATAGTGGAAGGGGATTGAAAAGCTCACAAAGAAAGAGGCATCAAACTAGGCCCACATAACAGGGGTTTTCATTTGAAGAATCAATATTCTACTTTTTAGAGCAGCATAATTCAAGACCATCAAATGTAATAATGGTTCAAAGTGTATAAGCCCAAAATATAAGTGTAAGAGCCCAGAAAATATGTTCTAGCATATTTAATAGAACTAAAACAAATCTTTTAAGATCAAAGGCCTCGCCCCTCATTCCTCTTTAGTTTTCTTAAAGATTTCATGAGATACCCCTAGAAAGAATCTTAACTAGTATTGAATATAAACATCTTACGGTGCAGAATTCTCTTTAGGGTCAGCCCGATAAAATTTATTTTCTTTCACAGAAAATAGATTTTTCATTTGAAATAAATTGCTTTCTCATTTTGCCCATTTTACAAGTACAGTCAGATGGAGTTTGCTCCTTTGGCATGAAGAGACACATTGATTAGATGCTAGACTCCCCAGTTAATCATAGTTATACTCATCATCCTGTCTCATTCATGAACAGAGGTGGCTTGTCATATCATGACACAGTCCACGTCACTTCTTGGGTGAAGGGACATTGTTTCTCAATGAACTTTAGCCATTGCTCTGTCTTTTGTTTTGATTTTTCACAGAAATTTTTAAATAGAGGTAACAAGACCTTTACCTCATGACTTGGTTCCCATCACTTCTTTGGTGAAGGGTCCATAGTTTCTTAGTTGGTCGAAGTCATTGCTCTGCATATGCATGTTTTGAATTCATAGGCATGTTCCCTTTAAAAACAACAGACCAATTTCAATGTTGAAAAACAATACTCAATGCAAAGTTCTTTAACCAGGGTAACCTCAAAGACTTTCAAATTTCAGATTTCAGGAAGAGGTGAGGTCACATTTCTTTATAACTATTTTCAGTCTATTCCATACACTGAGATGGTCATTTTCAAGACCCTTAAACCCAGATTTAAGGTTTATAAACTCCAAACCATCAATTGAGTTGGGGTTGGTCTGAAATGTCAATAAGATGCTCTTAAGAAGAGAACATTAAGTTTATGCTCCCCCTGAGTATATGAACTCACTCAGATTGCACAAAAGAATTTCTCCTGAAGAGATGATTGTCACGTCCCGAGCGTGGAAGATACTCGGGTCAGTGACGCGTCTATATCGATCGTGTCATTCGCGTAAGATCAGAGCGCGCATTTTACTCGACGATTCATTGCTAATTTAAATTTGAACAAAAACCTTTGGACATAAACCATAGTCCAAGATGACAATTAATTAACTAGAGTAGTAATATCGTAAACTAATTTCATAAAGCTACAAATTTTGACATAATCCAATCCAGCTTAATCATAACTTGACTGAAAAATGGTATCATAGATTACAAGTAATAACCGGAAATACACGACATAGGAACTAAAATACAAAGGACTAGACCTAGCTGACGGTACATCCAACTGTGACTCTAGCACACATCACTCGGTATCGGTCCCATCCGGGTGGTGGTCGCTATCCAAGTTTCCTGAAAAATGTTAGAATTACAACTTTATGAGCGGATCGCTTAGTAGGAATTATATCTCAAGTTCTAACAATATTTAAGTTAATTACAAGTTCATGCGGTATAATGATGCATATAGGATCAAGCGAGAATATCAAGAATTGTATTAAAGGAATATCACAAGAATTTCAATGAGACATATCAATAAAGAAATTGCAAGTAATTTGCAAGTAATTGGACAAGTACTTTCCAAGGATACCATATTCAAGCAAGTATTCAAGAATTTAACATTCGAGTATTCAAGCAAGTATTTCAAGAATTTAACATTCGAGTATTCAAGCAAGTATTTCAAGCTCATGTAATAACAAGTAGTACAATGGAATTGACTATTTCATTCAATACATTCAAGCAAGTAATTGCCATTTTTCGGGCTAAACAGTTCATGTCAAGTATGTCACAAGAGAGTGAGTGGGAATGTCTCAAATCAAGCAAGTACTTCGGTGTAATGACAGGCACCGTGGTCAATAAACGCCCATGGGCACAAGTACCTTCAGGTGCTCCTCCCAGGACTAGATCGGGCCCTATATGCACAGCATGCCATGTATACTTTTAGACATCCACTCTCATTTATATAACTAATGTAGAATTTCAAGAAGTTTACCCATTGTAGGAACATAAGGTAGATTTTCAAGAATAGAATTTAAGGACATCTCGAGTGTAAATGATGAATTATGACCATCTACTTAAAATGCAGGACACATAGGTAAATCGGAGTTAAGGAGATGGCCAAAAAGGCATGTAAAGAAGGTCAACACAACTGTTGGTCAAAGTCAACGCTACTGTTTAAAGTCAACGCTACTGTTGATGTGAAGATAAGTGACAGTTAGTCAAAGTCAATGCTATTGGTCAAAGTCAATGCTGCTGGTCAAAGCCAATGCTACTGTTTAAATGTGTCAACCAGTCAAAGTCAGGCAGCATTTTACTTTTCATGTAGAAATGCATAACTAGGGTCGATGCTAGTTTCTGTGCATGCATGTTGAGGTCGATGCTACTTTGGCTTGCATGCATATGAGGTCGATGCTAGTTGAGTATCATGTATATCAAGGTCTGTGTTACCTTGCATTAGGTCTGTGTTAGTCAATATTTTCATGTACATCAAGGTCTGTGTTACCTTGCATTAGGTCTGTGTTAGTCTGTGTTTTCATGTATATCAAGGTCTATGTTACCTTGCATTAGGTCTGTGTTAGTCTGTGTTATCTTGAGTTGGTCTGCATATAGGGTCGATGCTAGTCTGTGCTACCTTGAGTTGGTCTGCATATAGGGTCTATGTTAGTAGTGTATCATGCATATCAAGGTCTATGTTACCTTGTGTTGGTCGGGATATAGGGTCTATGTTAGTAGTGTATCATGCATATCAAGGTCTATGCTACCTTATGTTTGTCTGCATATAGGGTCTATGTTAGTAGTGTATCATGCATATCAAGGTCTATGTTACCTTGTGTTGGTCTGCATATAGGGTCTATGTTAGTAGTGTATCATGCATATCAAGGTCTATGTTATCTTGTGTTGGTCTGCATATAGGGTCCATATTAGTAGTGTATCATCCATATCAAGGTCTATGCTACCTTGTGTTAGTCTGCATATATGGTCTATGTTAGTTACTGTAGCTAAGCTATCATGCACAACTAAGGTCGATGCTAGTTTGCCTGTCAGTATGGTAAGGTCGATGCAGGTTACTATACAAGTCCATGCACATTCAATACTAACATGCTACAAGGTCAGTGCAGGTTTAGTTGGCAAAGGTTCAAGGTCGGTGCAGGTTACTGTACAAGTCCGTGCACATTCAATACTAATATGCCACAAGGTCAGTGTAGGTTTTGTTGGCAAAGGGTCAAGGTCGGTGCAAGTTACTGTACAAGTCTATGCACATTCAATACTAACACGCTACAAGGTCAGTGCATGTTTAGTTGGCAAAGGGTCAAGGCCGGTGCAGGTTACTGTACAAGTCCATGCACATTCAATACTAACATGCTACAAGGTCAGTGCAGGTTTAGTTGGCAAAGGGTCAAGGTCTGTGCAAGTTACTATACAAGTCTGTGCACATTCAATACTAACACGCAACAAGGTCAGTGCAGGTTTAGTTGGCAAAGGGTCAAGGTCGGTGCACTTTTGGTTTCAAGGGTCGGTGCACATGCGAGCCAAGGTCGGTGCACATCACTGTAGCACCAGACCAAGGTCGGTGCACTTTTGCAGTAATCGGTCAGCATTTGACCCAACATATTTACTATTTATTTTCACACTTTTTAATATTCACTCAACATCATTTTTAAGGCCAAATATTTATTTGATAAATTTGCATGGTAGAGTAAATCGAGGTGGTTAACGGGTAACAATTAGATCTTCCTAATCATTTTTATCTTGTGAGATATTAATTTTTAAAGTGGGTCATGAATAGTGCCTTTTACTATTCACTCAATTTCATTTTTAAGGCTAAATATTTATTTGATAATTTTTCAGGATAGAGTATATCGAGGTGGTTAATGGGTAATAATTAAATCTTCCTAATCATTTTTATCTTGTGAGATATTAATTTTTAAATTGGGTCATGAATAGTGTCTTTTACTATTCACTCAATTTTATTTTTAAGGCTAAATATTTATTTGATAATTTTTTATGGTAGAGTACATCGAGGTGGTTAATGGGTAACAATTAGATCTTCCTAATCATTTTTATCTTGTGAGATATTAATTTTTAAAGTGGATCATGAATAGTTTCTTTTAATATTCACTTAATTTCGTTTTTAAGGCCAAATATTTATTTGATAATTTTCCATGGTAGAGATAAATATGAGGATTCTAAAATCAAGCTTATGCTGGAATTTCATGGTTTGGTTAAATAAATATGAATTTCTGACCATGGTGATCACTAATTACGTAACTTACTGTTCATGATTTAAAAAAAATGTTTAGAGAATCAGGAAGTAAAGATATGGCTAGACATGGACAAATAGCAGGATTGCAAGATCAAGCTCATATAATATTTTTAAGATTTAATTTCATAGATATGAATTTTTAAACACAGGATAATTTACCGGAACTAAAATGGATGAATACAAGGAATCCAGGTGATACATAACTAACTCTATTCATGCATGTCACCCTATTTAACTACTAATTAGGCCAGATCTTGAGAACACCGATCTCTTTTGACGTGAACACGTAGAAGGGATAATAAGAAACTAATCTCTTCTGCAACGATCTAGCAGCAGGAAGAAGGTCTCCTTCCAGGTACGTTCCTGTGAAGATCCTATTCTAAAGGGTATGAGATAGTTATAGGAAATGGAAAACATAAGGGTCCATTGCCAGGGAAAAAGAAACAAATAATGCTTCAATCCACTGAATCCATTGTTAGGTAAAAGGGGTCCGCTGCCAGCAGAAAAAGCTGTTAATGTCTCCACCAAGCTCTAGTGGTTGATTGAGGGGTCCCTGGGAAGTGGGTCCAGGCCATGTGCTAAGACCACTGTCGGCCCCTCCTCACGTGGGTATTTGGTGGCTTGTATATATATATTTATATTTAGTTGGCATGCATGTGGCGTTAATCTTTTGGGCCCTCCATATATTTATTTTTCACAAAAAGAAAATGACGGTTTCAAGAATCGAACTGTGGTCTCTCATTTGGGGAACACATCACTTAACCAAGTACTCTAAGAAGTCACCTTGTTAGGTGAATAATCTTTACGTATGATGACTTCAATTGTGATAAAGTTATATAATGGCCCTCATTGGTGTTCTGACTTCTTATTTAACCTTCCTATAGAAATTTTTTTTATTTATTTATTTGGGGAAAAAGTATATATATTATTTTATATGGGGTGCTACACCCTCCTCCACTTAAAAGAATTTGGTCCCCAAATTCAATTACATATATGGAGACAAGGAGGGTGAGAAATACTTATAGACTAGAATAACTCTGGGAATCTCCTTCTCATAGACTCCTCGGCTTCCCATATAGTCTCTTGTTCTAAGCATCGATTCCATTGGATTTTCACCATAGGGATATTCTTGTTCCTTAGAACTCGGATTTCTCGGTCGAGGATCTTCATTGGCTTCTGCCCATAGGTAAGGTCCTTTTGTATCACCAAGTCAGTGTGATCGATGACGTGGAGAGGATCGTGCACATACTTCTTCAGCATAGAAATATGGAATACATTGTGCACCTCTGATAATTGTGAAGGCAAGGCAATGCGGTAAGCTACCTCGCCCACTCTCTCCAATACCTCGAATGGACCAATAAACCTCGGTGTAAGTTTGCCCTTAACGCCGAATCTTCTAATACCTCGACCAGGAGATACCTTGAGAAAAACATGGTCTCCGACTTGAAATTCCAGATCTCTTCTTCTATTGTCAACATATGACTTCTGTCTGGATTGTGCTATCTTTAGCCTTTCTCGAATAAGGTGTATCTTTTCGGTTGAGTCTCTCACCATATCTGGACCTAGAATTTGTTTTTCACCGACTTCATCGCAGCATATTGGTGATTGACAACTTCTACCATAGAGTGCCTCGAAAGGTGCCATTTGGATACTGGCTTGATAGCTATTATTATATGCAAACTCGGCTAGGGGTAAGTGGTCATGCCAACTTCCGTCGAAGTCAATAATGTAGGCCCTTAACATGTCTTCAACAACTTGATTTGTCCTTTCCGTCTGTCCATCTGTCTTGGGATGGAAAGCAGTGCTGAAGTTGAGTTTCATCCCCAAGGAGTGTTGTAGACTCTTCTAGAAATGAGAGGTGAAGCGTGGGTCTCAGTCGGATACGATCGACACGGGGACTCTGTGCAGTCTAACCGTCTCCTTAATATACAAGACAGTAAGGACATCAATCGACCATCGGCTTTTGACATGCAAGAAATGAGCCGATTTAGTTAGGCGGTCAATAATTACCCAAATTCCATCATGTCCACCTCTAGACTTGGGCAAGCCCATAATAAAATCCATGCCAATGTCTTCCCACTTCCACTTGGGAATATCTAGTAGATGTAGCTTTCTGGCGGGTTTCTGATATTCCGCCTTCACTTGTTGACAAGTCAGGCAGCGAGATACAAAATCCGCTACCTCCCTTTTCATATTAGGCCACCAGAAAGTCCTTTTCAAGTCTTGGTATATCTTGGTGGCTCCAGAGTGGATCGTGTACCACGATCGATGAGCTTATTCAAGAACTTTCTTCTTCAACTCGAGACAGTCAGGTACACACGTCCGTGCATGGAATAATAGTCTTCCATCGAGTGCCAGCTTGAAATCCGACCGCTCGTCCAGCTTGTCCCTTATCTCCACTAGTTCAGGATCTTCTTCTTGTAGCTTTCGAATTTCTAGCAGCAAATCCGGATGTAGACTCATATGGGCTAGAGTAATACACTCATCTTGTTCATCAGTGCTAATATCAAGTTTAGAGAATTCCCCTAATAGCTTCCATTCTTGAATCATGCAACTTGCTAATATTTTTCTCGGCTTTCGACTGAGGGCATCAGCTACAGAATTACCCTTACTGGGATGGTACTGTATAGTGAAGTCGAAATCCTTAAGGTTCTCGAGCCAACGCCTTTGCTGCATATTTAGCTCCTTTTGGGAGAATAAATATTTGAGGCTTTTATGATCGGAGTATACCGTGAATTATTCTCCGTAGAGATAGTGTCTCCAGATCTTCAAGGCAAATGCCACCGCGGCTAGTTCTAAATCATGCACCAGGTAGTTCTCTTCATGTTTCTTTAGTTACCGGGAAGGGTATGCAATGACTCTCCCATTTTGCATCAATACACACTCGAGGCCAATACCAGAAGCATCGATATACACCTCGTACTTCTCTCCTTCAATTGGTAATGATAAGACTGGAGCAATGGTCAAGAGATCTTTCAAAGCTTGAAAACTCTTCTCATAGTCTTCTTTCCACTCATAAGGTATTTCCTTGCGAGTCAATCGAGTGAGAGGAACAACAATTCTTGAGAAGTCCTTGATGAAGCACCGATAATAACCAGGTAGCCCCAAGAAACTCTGAATTTTCGTTACATTTGTTGGTAGTTCCCAATTTTTCACAGCTTCGACCTTTGGTGGGTCCACGGAAATTTCATCCTTCGTAATTATATGGCCCAAGAAGGATACTTCCTCGAGACAAAACTTGCACTTGCTGAATTTGACATATATTTTATTTTCCCTCAATATCTGCAATGCCTACTTAAGATGTTCTTCATGGTCTTCTTCAAACTTTGAATAAATCAAAATATCATCAATAAAGACCACAATGAACTGGTCCAAGTGAGGCATGAATATGCTGTTCATTAACTGCATGAAAGCTATGGGGGCATTTGTTAGTCCGAAAGGCATAACAGTAAATTCGTAATGCCCATACCTGCTTCGGAATGTAGTTTTATAAATGTCTTCTTCTTTGATCTTCAGTTGGTGATAACTAGAACGAAGATCGATCTTGGAGAAATATTTAGCTCCAGATTTTTGATCGAACAGTTCATCAATCCTCGGCAGTGGGTATTTGTTCTTGATTGTAAGGTGGTTTAACTGCCGATAGTCGATGCATAGTCTCATCGATCCGTCCTTCTTCTTGACGAATAGCACAGGTGCTCCCCATGGGGAAGTACTCGGCCGGATGAAACCCTTGTTCAATAGCTCCATTAGTTGTTCTTTCAGCTCCTTCAGCTCAACAGGGGGCATTCTGTAAGGTGCCTTAAAAATAGGTCCTATACCAGGGACAAGGTCGATGGTAAATGACACCCCTCGCTCCGAGGGTAAGCCAGGCAATTCTTCTGGAAACACGTCAGAAAAATCTCGAACTACATAGATGTCTTCAAGCTTAGACTCCTCGACGTCCGTGGTAGTTACAAATGCAATGAAAGCCATACATCCTTTGCTTATAAGCTTACCAGCTCGGAGAGCTGATATAAGAGGTGATCTAGCCCGAGGGCTAATGTATACTAGTCCCGGGTAACCCACAAAAGTTATCTTGCCATTCTGGCAATCAACAGTTGCTTGGTATGTGGATAACCAATCAGCACCTAGTATGACATCATACACTTCCATATCTAGGCAAATTAGGTCGGCAGGTAGATTATTTCCGTTAACCATAACCTCACAGTTTGGATAGTGATGTGTGAGGTTGGCCTTATTCCTGATAGGTGTAGATATGACTAAGTCTAACCATTTGGGCTCCATAGAGAATATAGTAGCAAATTTCTTGGAAATAAAGGAATGTGTTGCTCCAGTATCAAATAAGACTTTGGCATTCTTAGAGCAAATAGTTAGTGTACCTTCCACGATACCTCCTTTTGTTGGTTCCATCTCTCGGAGAGCTTGCAGATGGCCCTGCTTCTTTGTTGGGAACTTTTCCTCTTTAACGACTGGCTCATTCATCAGCGGACAATTGGGAATCCGATGTTCTCGACTTCCACATCAGAGACAGGCTCCTAGCTTCCTCCAGCATTCCTTGGTCTTATGGCCGGGTTTATAACAATATTTGCAAACTTCCTTGGTAGGTGTGGGGGTGGTAAAAGGCCTGTCATTCTTCTAAAATTTCTTCCCTTTGGAGGACTCCCCTCCAGTGTAAGACCGCTTCTTGTTGAATGTTGCTTTGAAGTTTCCCGGGCTTGTGACAGGTTCCTTCTTGTTGAGTGTTGCCTTAAAATTTCGTCGGATCCTCTCCGATAATTCAGTGGCATCCTCGAGCAACCGCGCACGTCGAACTATTTTCGAGTAGACTTGGATGTCCATCGGTGCGAGTTGTATAATATAGTGGGCCCGAAGCCCGTTGAGGAACCTTCGTGCCTTCATCTTCTCCGTACACACCAAGTGGGGTGTGTAGCTGGACAGTCTTGAAAACTGAGCTTCATACTCTGCCACTTTTGTTGAGTTATGGTTTTGAAGATTGTTGTGATTGTTAAGTTATGGTTTTGATGATAACTAAACTTAATGTGTGATTAAGCCATGATAACTAAACTTGTGGTTGATTGCTCATTGCTCATGCTCCTGTTATCTAAATATGATTGAGATGGCAAATGGCAATGGTACATGGTCTTGATTCTTGCTTGATCGAATTGGTTTTAGAAGAGGCAAGAGGTGTCATAACTTCTTTAATGTGAACAAGCATGGTATTGACCCTGACTATCTTGCTTGCAGGATCAAACTCATGGCAGTCACCTGGTGAACCAAATGTGTGGATAAGCACCCTGCTCCTCTACAATCCAAAACAGGTGGTATATGTCATGTACTGTCAAGAACCATTGGTAAGGCTCTTACCCTGTTATACACTCCGTATTTTTGAGTGTTCCATGAGGTTATTTCATGAATAATTTACTTGGGATGATTGAGTTTTATCTCTTGATTCTTAGCCTAGAACTTGATCCTTACCTCAGAACATGTGTGTTTCAAAGTGTTCATATGCGCCTAGTTCATGAGGTTTCAAGCCCTTGCAAAACTAGCCATCATGCGGCCTCGCACGCGGATCGAGCTACGCGGTCAGGTCACGGGGATCAAAGGGGCAGCGCCCCTTGTCGGGGTTTCTGGGGGCGGAGCCCCCGGAACAAAATTTTGATTATAGAGAAGAGTGAGCATCAAACTTATCTCATGTAATGACAAGTGCTCATTTGCTTTGAACATTCCAAATGCATAAACCAAGTTAAACCAAACCCAAAATGCATGAAATTGATATGGACATGAAGCTCTTGACTTATAGATGTGTTTCCTTGGGCTAACACTTCATTTTTGCAGGTATGAGTCATTTCAGTCGACCAACACACCATGGCCAGTCGACCAGAATTAACAGAACCGAAAAGATGGAATTTTTGTAGGTTTCGGTCGACCGCCACCATAGGGTCGGTTGACCGCTTTTGCCAGAACTGAAATGTTACAAAATTTACAAGAACCGGTTGACCACCCTAGTAGGTCCGGTCGACCGCCCCAGTCCGGTCGACCGACCCTATATTACCGATCGACCGCCAGTCCCGAGGCCCCCCTTTTATTGACTTTTGTTTTAAGCTCGAGGAGAGGTCTTTCTTCCCATTTGTTTAATCCCAATGACCCCAATTACACCATGATTTGTGGATCTGGTTTGGGGCTTGTCTATGGATCATTCAAGGGCTATAAAACATCTCATTGAAGCTATAACCCTAACCATCCAAGAGATCCAAGGGGAGGTTGTCCAAGGAGGAAGAAGAGGGTACTGTAGCTCCATGAACAGTACCTCGTGCAGCAAGTTCTTCATCTATCTACAAGCCATTCAAGGTACTTCTCAAGCCAACAAGCATCTATGAAGTGAAGAATCAAGCAACCAACAAAGAGAGATCAAGGGGGAGGCTATCAAGAAGCAAGCAAGGGTTTCAAAGAGAACAAAAGAAGGTTATCCAAGTGAAGAAGGAAGAGTACTATAGCCATGAACAGTACTCCGTGTAGTAACTCTACATACACCCCAAGGCCATTCAAGCCTAATCTGAAGCCTTTCAAGTGAAGCAGGAAGCATCGTTCCAAGCTCTACATCATACACTCAATGGAAGCCAAATCAGAGTCTTCTAAACTGTGTTTCATTATCCTTGTGCTTTGGGCTTTATTTTTGTGCTCTTTATAATCTACAAACATTTGTGTGTGTGTGTGGATCGCTTTGGATCCGTGGTCGTGTGTGGTCATGTGTTCCATTCGTGTGTGTGTGGTTTTTATCTAGGTCTTAGTGTTTGTGTGTGGAGAGTGCTGCATCTATCGCAGCAAGTGTGTGTGTTGTTGATCCGGTTGTTGGATCGTGTTGGAGACCTCGTCTCCGTGTGTGTGTTGGGGCGCATCCCCATGTGTGTGGGCAGGTGTCATCCTGCGTGTGTGTTTGGAGCGTCGTCTCCGTTTGTGGATTTATCCCCGAGTGAAGCCTCACCGGGTTTGGTGAGGGGTGGACGTAGGATTTCCATCATTACACTCGAACCACCTTAAAAATCGTTGTGCATTGTGGTTTGAATTGTGTGGTTTGATCCATTTCCTCTACCTCCATTCCACATGAGTGTTAGTGTAAATTGTTGTTCTTGATTTATCTGCGTATATCTTGCATAATATATATCTCTCATATAAAGTTTGATAAATCCAATTTCTGTACAAATAGTTTTGAATCTCTTAACTAGCATTCTATCACATATTTCAAAAAGGCCAAAAGTTTTCATAAAATTTGTTGTGACCCAATTCACCCCCCTCTTGAGTGTCATTGATCACGAGACTTCAACTTTCAAGCCACGTTGTTTCATTGCGGAAAATTCCGCGGCCTTTTTCTCCTGAATAAGGTCGGAGAAGTACTTGTTGTTGAAGTGTTCGATGAATTCACCCCATGCAACATTGTCTTCTTACAGCGTCGCTTCAGTGGCTTCCCACCAACTTCGAGCACCCCGCTCTAGTTGAAAAATGGCCAGCAGAACGTTCTCCTCGTCCGTGCATTGCATTACACGGAAAATTCGTTCAATCTCCTTTAAACAATTCTCGGCATCCTCGGGGTCAGATGAACCCGCGAACCTTGGTGGGTTCATGTTGCGGAAACCCCTGTGGAGATCACCGGCTCCATGGTTAGCTCCGCCCTGCGCCACTTGCTGTAGCGCCTGTGTAAGGCCTTGTACAGTGCGCTGCACCTCGCACCATTGTGCTCTTTTGAGTTGCCATGACCCTACAAAAGAGTTTAAGTGTAATGAATATCAAGTTTTACTATGAGGTCAAATGTCATTATAGAACTTAACCCATGGCTCTACCCATCTCACCGGGTAAGGTCTAAATCTATGCGAGTTAGTCTAGTGAGTGGTACGGCGATCTTAGAAAAATCCTTGATGAATCACCAGTAATAGCCCGTAAGACCCAAGAAACTATGGATCTCGCTAGCATTGGTCGGTATTTCCCAATTCCTTACAGCTTAAACCTTTGATGGATCTACGGACAAACCGTCCTTTGAAATCACATGTCCTAGGAAGGATACTTCTTCTAGCCAGAATTCGCATTTACTGAGCTTCGCATATAGCTGATTCGTCCTCAATATTTGTAATGCAATCCTCAAATGCTCCTCATGCTCTTCCTTGGTCTTTGAATAGATTAATATATCATCAATGAAAACCACTATGAATTGATCTAGATGAGTCCTGAATATACTATTCATCAACTGCATAAGGCAGCAGGGGCATTGGTTAGTCCAAAAGGCATAACAACAAATTCATAGTGCCCATACCTGCTCCTGAACGCGGTCTTAGGAATGTCCTCATCTTTGATTCTTAGTTGGTGATATCCCGACCTGAGATCGATCTTCGAGAAATATTTGGATCCAGATATTTGATCGAATAATTCATCGATTCTCGGCAGTGGATACTTGTTCTTGATAGTGAGATGATTCAACTATCGATAGTCGATGCATAACCTCATGGATCCATCCTTTTTCTTCACAAATAGTACAGGTGCTCCCCACGGAGAAGTACTCAACCTGATAAATCCTTTCTTCAGAAGCTCCATCAATTATTCCTTTAACTCCTTGAGTTCGGCAGGGGACATCCTATAAGGTGCCTTAGAAACTGGACCAGCACCAGGGACCAAGTCGATGGTGAAGGCCACTTCTCTTTGTGGGGGTAGTCCAGGCAAATCTTCCGAAAACACGTCAGAAATTCTTGCACAACAGGGATGTCTTCCAGCTTAGTCTCCTTAGTCTCATTAATGGTGACAAAAGTAAGGAAAGATACACATCCTTTCCTTATTAGCTTGCTAGCTCGGAGAGACGAAATAAGAGGTGACTTGTTCTGACTCTTAGGGCTAGTATAAACTAGTTCCGGAAACGCCTTGAAAGTAACATTGCTGTTACGGCAATCAACAGTTGCCTGGTACTTGGATAACCAATAAGCTCCTAATATGATATCATATTCCTTCATATCTAGGCATATGAGGTCGATAGGAAGGTTTCTTCCTTTAACCAGGACTTCACAATTTTGGTAATGGTGAACAATATCGGCTTCGTTTCCAAGAGGAGTTGAAATAACTAATCTTATCGACTCCGGTTCCATAAGTAATGGGTCAGCAAACTTCTTGGAAATAAATGAGTGCGATGCACCAATATCAAATAAGACATATGCAGACTTGGAACATTGTACCTTCCACTAGTCCGCCTTCGTCTTGTTCTGTCTCCTTAATAGCTTGGAGGCGTGCATTCTTTGTTACCGGGCGTTTCCCATCACTGGCTTGATCATTAAGCAATGGGCAGTCGGGAATCCGATGATCACGGCTCCCACAACGGCGACAAGCTCCAAGTTTTCTCCAACATTCTTTGGCCTTATGTCCGGCCTTGTCACAGTGTTTACACACCACTTTAGAAGGGGTGGTGGTAATGGAGAAAGGTTTGGTCTGTTTGAACTTTTTCGCTTGGGAAGGAGTTCCTCCATTATTTGGCCTCTTCTTGTTGAAATTGGGTTTGAAGGAACAAGAACTAGTGACCTGTTCCTTCTTATCTTTCCCACGAATCCTATCAGATAGTTCCGTGACATCTTCTAATAACTAGGCTCGTCGTACCATCTCCGAATAGACTTGTATGTCCATCGGTGCCAGCTGTGTGATATATTGGGTCCTGAGTCCATTAAGAAATCTTCTAGCTTTTATCTTCTCGGTACTGACTAGATGTTTAGCATACCGGGACAACCTAGAGAATTGTTCCTCATACTCCGCTACCGACAAGGATCGTTGCTTAAGAGCGGCGAACTCGGCAGCTTTCTTCTCCTGAATTCGGTCTGAGAAATACTTAGTGTTGAAATGTTCAACAAATTTGATGCGGGACGGACCACGAACACGACTCCAATTGAGAATGTGAACCTAAGACTCTAGACGAGCTCGTGATTGTCCCTTAGCGAGGGAAGCGTCGGACGTGCGCGGTTGAGAAACCGGCAGTGAGCTAGGGTGGTCGGCTCTCTCTTGTGCCCGGATCGGGTCACGGGACGGTAACGCTCTCTCTCGCAGCAGCGGTGATATAAATATAAGGCGAGCTAATTACCATATCATGATCTCTAGCAGTGGCATATAAAGCATATGTGAAATAAAGCAGAATGCCAAGTGTAGGAGCGAATACGATACCTCCACGCTCTCGGCGTGGGGAAGACGGACCCGGCCGAACTCGTACTCCCGAACAAATATTACACAATAATGACAGTAATGAAATATCACCCACTCCACGCAGGGAGGTAAAGGGCTACACAAGCGGGTCCGGGAGGACCGATTTAGGGTTGACGGGCGGCTTCTCGCGTAGCTTCGGCAGCACCCAAACTCGTGAATGTGGGGCCCACGTGCTGGCCGGAGGGGCCGTGTGGGATCGGGCGGCTCCGCTGTAGTGGGGACGCTTGGGGAAGCACTCCCCGGGATGGCGGCACGCTGGTTCGCCAACCGGAGGCCGGGTGGCTCCGATCGGCACCGGTCGGAATAACCGGCCACGGATCTGCCGGTTCTATTTTTTAGCGCGTGACCCGACGAGATCACTCGCTGCGACCAATCCCTATGTCGGATCGACAATCAGAAGGTACCGTTGGAAAGCTCTATCGAAATCCTTCAAGATAAGACTAAAGAGAGAAGCTGGATCTTCACGGATCTGGGCCTTAACTATTTTTGAAGCTGCTGTTGTACAGTACCCAAACTCTTAGATCAGTAGGAAACTTTCCTGAGAGTTGCCTTTTACCGCGAGGTAGACGTCCGATTCAGCTCCTAAGCTCTTCAGCAAAGTTGTACAGGTTTGAACAAGGAAAACGGCAATAATTCTTGTGGAAGGATTGGTGGAGGCTACGATTTGTTATGGATTTTGTACTGACTGGTGGTCGGATCT
The DNA here is from genome assembly GCA_022559845.1 of Amorphophallus konjac. Classification (NCBI taxonomy): domain Eukaryota; kingdom Viridiplantae; phylum Streptophyta; class Magnoliopsida; order Alismatales; family Araceae; genus Amorphophallus; species Amorphophallus konjac. The sequence continues at coordinate 239,666,556 of CM040123.1, forward strand.
GGAAACAAGCTGGTAGAATTGTAGATGGTTCGGAAGGGAATTTCTAAAAATATGAAATGAGCTTTCAAAATTCCACGAAAAATTGGAGGTGGAGGAAAAGGTGAACAGAACTTCCAGTAAATTTTGGAGCTCTTGGAAAAACCAAAAAGTTGTTCGGATATGTAGAACTCAGAGTTGCTATCACTGTAGATAGAAACCTGGCTGATCTGAGAATAGAAGGGGAACGAAAATTGAAAAATACCAAATGAAGGAATTTTGACTTGAATTTTTTTGTGAAGATAGGGGTTCGAGAGGGGAACCACTCCTGAAAATGTCAGCTCCATAGGAGGTGGGAGGTGGGAGCAAAAATTCGGAGAAGATGCTCCTATCCTGGATGGATAGAATACCGACGACGACTTCGCGGCGGATCGATGGCGGCACGAACGGCGGCGGCGGCGGCACCGATGAATATCGGAGATAGAGGGGAGGAGATAGAAGGTGGATCGACTCTAGAATTGCAGAGGGGTTGAGGAAACCAGAGGAGAGGAGGAAGGGGGCGCACCAAGCTTCAAGCTTCCAACAATTTTTCTATCATTCATTAATTTCCAAATGAAAAATACAAGCTTTTATATGCTACACATCAAATCCAATCTCCACCATTGGATCTAGGGATGGGGAAGGAATGGCCTAGATTAAATGTGACCAACACACAAAAAGAAATTAAAAAATTAAGGGGGGGGGGGGCGCCCCCTTGACCAAGAGGGGACAAGGTTGAAAGGGTAGGTAGCCTACCTTGGAAATTTTACCCCCTTTGTCTCCCATGTGGTCAATTGACATTTCAACCTTCTAGATGGCCACCTAGGATGGTTGACCAGTCCCACATGGTCTAGGTGGACCAATGGGAAAGGGGTGAGGGCCCCCTTGCTTGGGCCTACTGAAATTTTACATATAAACCCACTAAGACTTACAATTGCGTACCCATATAACACAAGGGTATACATACAAATATAAAAGGACATAAATGCAAACAAAATGCGGACGGTCTTGCCTCGATGTCCCCATCAATTCTCCCCGGGTGGGAGGAACTCGACCCCGTCGAGTAGGGGTATGGATGCTCGAGTACTCCGGCGGATCCGTCACCGTGCCAAGTAACGCGGGTAGGCTCCACTCCAAGTGACCGTCACCTGCTCATTCCATATAGACTCGATATGCGCATGCTGCTATGGGAAGAGGCTAGTGGTGGAAGGCTCCGGGGTGAGGTCACTCTCAAGGGAAAGGAGGCGGCTCGAAGACGCACTAGGAATCACCGCTGGGTCCCTATAGGTGACTAGATCCGGGTATAGAGATAGAACCGATCCCATACTCATCGAGCGAGTCCAATCGCCTCTCACTCTTAAGAGACTGACAACGAGCTTGCACAAGACACATGCAGACTCACCATGTACTAACACACATATGCAAACCAAAAAAATAAGAAACGGACTCATGCATGACTCTAGACAAACCTATTGTTAGTCTGACCTGTACATGGGTGACGGCGGACCAGGACACCCGAATGTGTGCCATGCATGCATTTTATGTAACCGGAGATGGGTGGCATGTACGATGAACCAATCATGGACATTGGGCTTGGATGTCGGAAGTCCGGGAGGTGCGGGTGGTTTAGATGGATCGGGGAAACCAAAGTTTTCATTACCCCCAAATGAAGGCTCGGACCTATGGCTATGTGGAGGTTGCTTGGCCCGAGTGGAAAAGGCGTGATAGTGAACTCCGCGGAGGAAGCTGAGTGAAGATGGACGCTCAGGAGATTCACTAGTGAGGGGGTCAAAAGGGTCGAAGAAGGTGTGACCCCGTGAGATGGGTTCCAACATGACATGGTCCCAATCGTGAAATTCTTGAAGGTGCGTGTGATCACCTTCATTCGTCATGGTGAATGGAACGGTGGTCATGTGAAAAAAATAGGATTCCTCCCTTGGGAAAAAGAGTATGGAGTCAAACTCGGCCGGCATCGGGAGGAGTAGAAGAATCTCCGTGGTGACGCACCCCATGGTGCACTCGGAGGTAATGGACCCTAAGGCCGGATGGGTGAAGCTAAGACTAGCGGGTTGGTCAAAGCCTCGGGCCAGTAGGTGCGTCAACTTCCATTGTAAATCTAATCCCATGACAAGATCGTCCAACGTGTCAACATGGTGACTAGATCGAAATGTTGTTTGGAATGAGTTGACCGGCACTAAAGGTAGGATGGGGTCCATGGCTGGGAAGGGAGGTGGGACCGAGCCTTCCTTGAGCCATCTAAGAAGTGGCTCGGCTATATAAAGAGTACCCGTTAGAAATACGGGTGGCTCAGGCTTTGGTAATTCCAAATGAGGTGGTTCCGAATCAAGTTCGGAAATCGAGAGTGATGACATTGGAGCTCTCATGGGTGAGGAAGGAATGTCCTTCTCGTGGAGAAGGGGTCCTTGGGGTGGTTCCGGGAACAACCAATCTACCCCGATAGTAAACAGATCTAGGCTAGTACTAAACCGATCTAGGCTTGTACTAAACCTTTGCACTTGTCCCATCATGGCTTGGAACATTGCGCCCACTTCATCGAGACTATAGGCTCGTGGTGCGGCCATGGTTGCAAAGATGGGGTTGGGTCCCCTAGGAATGGAGATGCAAGACCTTTTTTTTTTACGGTAAAATGTTATGCTAACTAATGCACCTAGACTTAACCAAAACTCGGTACGTGGCGGAGATAACCGATCCGAAGATCACTCGCGCAAGTGTTCGGCCTTCTCGATAGGTGTAGCCTAAAGTTTGGACAACACCTTTTGATATACCGAGTAAAGGGATGTGATGCAAAAAGACACTTTTTTTTATTTTAAAACAATGATGTCCCTAAACACGACTTAGACAATGACTAATGACTAGACGTAAATGACACTTTTTTTTTTGATTTTAGACACCCTAGACTCAACCTCGCTCTGATCCCAAATTCATGCGGGACGGACCACGGACACGACTCCAATTGAGAATGTGAACCTAAGACTCTAGACGAGCTCGTGATTGTCCCTTAGCGAGGGAAGCGTCGGACTTGCGCGGTTGAGAAACCGGCAGTGAGCTGGGGTGGTCGGCTCTCTCTTGTGCCCGGATCGGGTCACGGGATGGTAACGCTCTCTCTCGCAGCAGCGGTGATATAAATATAAGGCGAGCTAACTAGCCTATCATGCTCTCTAGCTGTGGCATATAAAGCATATATGAAATAAAGCAGAATGCCAAGTGTATGAGCGAATACGATACCTCCACGCTCTCGGCGTGGGGAAGACGGACCCGGCCAAACTCGTACTCCCAGAACAAATATTACACAATAATGACAGCAATGAAATATCACCCACTCCACGCAGGTAGGTAAAGGGCTACACAAGCGGGTCCGGGAGGATCGATTTTGGGTTGACAGGCGGATTCTCGCGTAGCTTCGGCAGCACCCGAACTCGTGACTGTGGGGCCCACGTGCTGGCCGGAGGGGCCATGTGGGACCGGGTAGCTCCACTGTAGTGGGGACGCTTGGCGAAGCACACCCCGGGATGGCGGCACGCGGGTTCCCCGGCCGGAGGCCGGGCGGCTCCGATCGGCACTGGTCGGAATAACCGGCCACGGATCTGTCGGTTCTATTTTTCAGCGCGCGACCCGACGAGATCACTCGCTGCGACCAATCCCGATGTCGGATCAACGATCAGGAGGTACCGTTGGAAAGCTCTCTCGAAATCCTTCAAGATAGGACCAGAGAGAGAAGCTGGATATTCACGGATCTGGGCCTTAACTATTTTTGAAGCTGCTGTTGTACAGTACCCGAACTCTCAGATCAGCAGGGAACTTTCCTGAGAGTTGCCTTTGACCGTGAGGTAGACGTCCGATTCAGCTCCTGAGCTCTTCACCAAAGTTGTATAGGTTGGAACAAGGAAAATGGCAATAATTCTTGTGGAAGGATTGGTGGAGGCTACAATGTGTTATGGATTTTGGACTGACTGGTGGTTGGATCTGGAAACAAGCTGACAGAACTGTAGATGGTTCGGAAGGGAATTTCTAAAAATATGAAATGAGCTTTCAAAATTCCATGCAAAATTGGGGGTGGAGGAAAAGGTGAACATAACTTCCAGTAAATTTGGGAGTTCTTGGAAAAATCAAAAAGTTGTCCGGATATGTAGAACTCAGAGTTGCTGTCACTGTAGATAGAAACCTGGCAGATTTGAGAATAGAAGGGGAACGAAAATTGAAAAATATCAAATGAAGGACTTTTGACTTGAATGTTTTTGTGAAGATAGGGGTTCGAGAGGGGAACCAGTCCTGAAAATTTCAGCTCCAGAGGAGGTGGGAGGTGAGAGCAGAAATTCAGGGAAGATGCTCCTATCCTGGATGGACAGAATACTGACGACGACTTCGCGGCGGCTCGATGGCGGCACGAACGGCGGCGGCGGCGGCACCGATGATTACCAGAGATAGAGGGGAGGAGATAGAAGGTAGATCCACTCTAGAATTGCAGAGGGGTTGAGGAAACCAGAGGAGAGGAGGAAGGGGGTGCACCAAGCTTCAAGCTTCCAACAATTTTTCTATCATTCATTAATTTCCAAATGGAAAATACAAGCTTTTATATGCTACACATCAAATCCAATCTCCACCATTGGATCTAGGGATGGGGAAGGAATGGCCTAGATTAAATGTGACCAACACACAAAAAGAAATAAAAAAATTAAGGGGGGGGGGGCGCCCCCTTGACCAAGAGGGGACAAGGTTGAAAGGGTAGGTAGCCTACCTTGGAAATTTTACCCCCTTTGTCTCCCATGTGGTCAATTGGCATTCCAACCTTCTAGATGGCCACCTAGGATGGTTGACCAGCCCCACATGGTCTAGGTGGACCAATGGGAAAGGGGTGAGGGTTCCCTTGCTTGGGCCTACTGAAATTTTACATATAAATCCACTAAGACGTACAATTACGTACCCATATAACACAAGGGTATACATACAAATATAAAAGGACATAAATGTAAACAAAATGCGAACGGTCTTGCCTCGATGTCCCCATCAAAATTCCTCCCAAGTAAATTGACCTTGCTCTAAGGTGGCTTCTACTGACTCCCACCAGCATCGGGTGTCTCTCTCCAGTTGAAATATGGCTAATAAGACCTTCTCTTGGTCCATGGATTGCATAACTCTAAAGATATGTTCCGTCTCTCGGATCCAGTGCTCGACGTCATCCGGATCAGTGGATCCCATGATCTTAGGAGGGTTCATGTTTCTAAAACTTTGATGGAGATTTCCTGCTCCACGGTGCGCACCACCTTGTGCCACCTGTTGAAGTGCCTGCGTCATGCCTTGAATAGTGCGTTGCATGTTACGCCACTGAGCACGTTCGGCAGCCATTGTCCTACAAGGATTTTTGATAACTAATTAATATGAGATTCGACCAAGAATTGAGTATCTAGATTACCTTAACCCATGGTTCTACCCAATCTCACCGGTTAAAGGTTTTAAACCTATCCTTGGACTTGGGTTTCCTAGGAATTGAATATCCTAGGCTCTGATACCATAAAAACTGTCATGCCCCGAGTGCAGAAGGAACCCGGAGATGCGTGACGAGTTTATATCAATCATGTCAATGAGAGCGTTAGTGTATTCAACACAAAGACAGAGCGTGCAAGAGTAAAATAACCCAATCCTTTATTTCATCAAAACCTTCAAAGTACTTCTATTACAATCTTCTTAATGAGAATACTAGGACTCAAATCAAGTAAAAATACAACGGAAGACTCAAGAAAATAGAAAGTATAAGACTAGTAGACGCTTGGATAATTGGAGTAGCTCTAATCTCATCACTCTTGACTTTCCCCATCCGATTGAGTTTCATCCTCGGACTTACCTGAAAAATAAGAGAGAAACACTATGTGAGCGAACGCTCAGTAGGGATTATATCTCAAGAGCTAGCTTGCTTTAAGTAGATTACATGTTACATGAAATGTAATAAGCTATGCATGCTCGTATAAAACAACAATAGAGAATGTATAACAAGAGATTAGAGAATGTATAACAAGTGATAGCGAGTGAACTAGCAAGTCTTACAAGAACTCATGTTAAGATAGCAAGATAATCAAGCACGTATATCTATCATGTCAAGTGATCATGTCATGTCAAGAATTGGCTATAATGTTTCAAGCAAGTACAATAAATACCATTTCCGGGTCACGCAAGTCATGTCAAGTCAAGTCAAGTCAAGTACAAGATTTGTGGAATGTCTATAAAGCTAGTCATGCACTTCGGTACAATGCCATACCGTGATCATTACAACTCCCATGGACACTAGTACTTTTGGGTGCTCCTCCTAGGACCAGATCGGGCCCTATATGCGCAGGCATTGATCATGTATTTTCAACATCCACTATAGTATAGCCAACATAGATTTTCAAAGGAATATGCTTGTAGGATTTTTAAGGTAGATCTTGTAGAATAGAATCACAAGAATTGAACATATAGGGACGATAATAACGGTATAACCACGATTCGTATTAAAACTAGGTGGAATCGGCTCCCTAACTTGGGTGCCATGACAATAAGAATAAGTGCTCATATAGGGAATGTCGCTCGTTCTTGTACATGATAAGGTAGATAGAATTAGTGTCCACAAGTATGGCACATCATTCTTAAGAAGTCTTAATGGCATGGTTTCCCATTCCATTAATTAAAGAGTATTCTCATGACATCAAAATAGCATATTATGAGGGCCGGTATACCATGTTTCTTTAGAGTGACATGAAAATCAAGTAGTGTCATGAGTTTTGATGGTACAACCTGCTCGGCTATCTTGGGGGAATCCAAGGCTAGCGGAGTCTTACAGAGGTCTCTATGATAAAGTCACCGGTCCAAAGGAACGGAATGTCGCATGGAGGGTTCATCTATCACCGAGAAATAGTGGGTAATCGATAAAACATCATGAAACGTGGGGCTATATTCACGGAATGGAATATAGTGCCAGTATACACAACCCATGGTCAAGGGTTATAGAAAACCACGAAAAGTAGGAAATCAGGAGATCAGTAAATTGGCGCCCTTGTCAGGGTCGTCAATTCAGTAAATGACGACTGTTCACTCAGTCGTTACATCCAGATTATGTAAATATTAATATCTATAAACATTTTCAAATTTTGATTATTATAAAAATGACGACTTTCATGAAGGCTTAAATTCTGTAAACAGCGCCCTAGCCAGGGGCGTCATATATCAAATTAAAGGGCAAGGTATATGTCGTCATTTCAATATCCAGGAATATTATAAACATTTCAAAACTTCACAGTTTATCAATAATTGGCGCCTATGTATAGGGGCGTTCATTCAAATGACGACCTAATCCGGGTCGCTAAATCTTTGTCATATGATTTACACCGGGCAGGTATAATCGTAGACACATGGATTTTAGAGTATGTCCAATCAAGGAACTAAAGACAAGTACTGGTAGAGAAAAATAACATGAATCTAATAATATAATCATGCATTAAATTAGATGTCAGGGTTCAAAGTTATTAAGAACAAGTGTAATTTATTAATTAATTAGCTAATTGATGACTGTTTTCACGTCGTTATATCAAAATAACGCCCCAGATTGGGTCATTATTTTACTAAAACTTTCAGAAACTCGTCTAGACCTACTGAAAACCTTCTAAGAGCCTACATGCATGATTATGATTACCAAATTACTAGATGGGGTTGGTACTTGAGAAAACCTACCCTTTTGGTTGACAGACGATGAAGAAGATGAAGAAAGAACCACAGCCGATACTCTGTCTGTAACGGAGTAACTGGCAGCAGAAGAAAGAGCATCAGCTCTCAATAGTAGCTCTGTCTAGGTGGGAAGCAGCAGAATGATGAGGGTTCTTCCACGTTCACAGCGAGAAGAAGATGGCAAGAGCAGCAACGCAGCCGCCCCTTTTGAAGAAAATAGAGGAGTAGAGGAAGAATAGCTTTTCCCCTCCCTTCAAACCTTCGTGCAGGAAGGAGGAAGAGGAAGATGATGATCTCCTACGTTCTTCACGTTCTCTACAGTAGGACGAGGAGGAAGATGATGGGAACCCCTCATCGTATCAACAACATGATGGAGAGGAAGGCTCCTCGATGCTTGGACGATCGACAGCAGCAGTAGGTTTGATGAAGAAAAGAGCCAACATGTTGGCTCGATGGAAGGGGGTATTTATAGGGAAGGAATCCTAATGGGTTTTTAGGAGTTCGATTAGAACTAAAACTTCCTAGGTAGAATCCTTACTAAACTTAAATATCCACGTATCGATCCCTTTCTTAATCAAAACTTACCCCGAATAATATCCTTGTTTGAACCAAACACCAACGGGTTCTGTTTGTAAATGATGCCTAAGGTTGGGGCATTATTTTAAAAGGACGTCTCTGTACACAGTCTTCAATTTTTTTTATATGATGCCTGTCAAGAGGGCATCAATTTTTAAATTAGCGCCTGCGTGAACAGTCTTCAATTAAATGACGACATGATCGGAGGCATTATTCATTTTGGCCCCTTTTTGTTATATGTTTTAAGTGTATATGAGTTGAACTTTTATCATTGGTTTTAAATCTTTTAATCTATTTAAGATTTTATTCTTTTAATTTACCAGGGTTGCTACAAAATCTATCTTTTGACTTTTCTATCCTTGGACTCGGGTTTTTACCTAGGAAATTAAAATCCTAGGCTCTGATACCATGAAGAGTGTCACGTCCCAAACGCGGAAGATACCCTGGTCAGTGACGCGTCTATATCGATCGTGTCATTTGCGTAAGATCAGAGCGCGCATTTTACTTGACGATTCATTGCTAATTTAAATTTGAACATAAACCTTTGAACATAAACCATAGTCCAAGATGACAATTAATTAACCAGAGTAGTAGTATCCCAAACTAATTTCATAAAGCTACAAATTTTGACATAATCCAATCCAGCTTAATCATATCTTGACTGAAAAATGGTATCATAGATTACAAGTAATAACCGGAAATACACGACATAGGACCTAAAATACAAAGGACTAGACCTAGCTGACGGTACATCCAACTGTGGCTCTAGCACTCATCACTCGGTATCGGTCCCATCCGGGTGGTGGTCGCTATCCAAGTTTCCTGAAAAATGTTAGAATTACAACTCTATGAGCGGATCGCTCTGTAGGAATTATATCTCAAGTTCTAACAATATTTAAGTTAATTACAAGTTCATGCGGTATAATGATGCATATAGGATCAAGCGAGAATATCAAGAATTGTATTAAAGGAATATCACAAGAATTTCAATGAGACATATCAATAAGGAAATTGCAAGTAATTTGCAAGTAATTGGACAAGTACTTTCCAAGGATACCGTATTCAAGCAAGTATTCAAGAATTTAACATTCGAGTATTCAAGCAAGTATTTCAAGAATTTAACATTCGAGTATTCAAGAAAGTATTTCAAGCTCATGTAATAACAATTAGTACAATGGAATTGGCTATTTCATTCAATACATTCAAGCAAGTAATTGCACTTTTTTGGGCTAAACAATTCATGTCAAGCAAGTCAAGTATGTCACAAGAGAGTGAGTGGGAATGTCTCAAATCAAGCAAGTACTTCGGTGTAATGACAGGCACCGTGGTCAATAAACGCCCATGGGCACAAGTACCTTCAGGTGCTCCTCCCAGGACTAGATCGGGCCCTATATGCACAGCATGCCATGTATACTTTTAGACATCCACTCTCATTTATATAACTAATGTAGAATTTCAAGAAGTTTACCCATTGTAGGAACATAAGGTAGATTTTCAAGAATAGAATTTAAGGACATCTCGAGTGTAAATGATGAATTATGACCATCTACTTAAAATGCAGGACACATAGGCAAATCAGAGTTAAGGAGATGGCCAAAAAGGCATGTAAAGAAGGTCAACACAACTGTTGGTCAAAGTCAACGCTACTGTTGATGTGAAGATAAGTGACAGTTAGTCAAAGTCAATGCTATTGGTCAAAGTCAATGCTACTGGTCAAAGCCAATGCTACTGTTCAAATGTGTCAACCAGTCAAAGTCAGGCAGCGTTTTACTTTTCATGTAGAAATGCATAACTAGGGTCGATGCTAGTTTCTGTGCATGCATGTTGAGGTCAATGATACTTTGGCTTGCATGCATATGAGGTCGATGGTAGTTGAGTATCCCCGAGGGAAACCGTTCAGGTTTAACCCTGATCATGATGTACTCTCCCTTTCGGAACTCACGAGCACGTCGGCGTGCATCAGCTAACTCCTTATACGTGCATTGCTGGCCTTTTGGACTCGACACATAAACTGTGATGACCCGACTCCGGATACCAGATATACCCGATAGGATTACTGAGCAGACCTGATACCACTTGGAACCCGTGAAGCCTCCCAAGAGCTGTAATGCTCCAAAGGGAAAAAGGATTATCGTGGAGTACATTGAAGTCGCAGATATAACAACGAGCAATTAAATTTCATTAATCAGGTTGCTAAAGTAGCAGAAATAAAATTACCTTTTAATGAACAGTTAAAATTAACAATTATACCGGAGTCCAGTCCAAAGGAATGACAAGTATAGTCCGATAGAAAGAAAGACGTACACTAAGGTCGGGGGAAGCCCGACGCAGGTGCCGCTGGCAACTACGAGCTCGCCACACCTGGAACTGCGAAGGAAGAAGAGAGGCCACACCTTAAAAGTAGGGGTGTGTCTTGTGTCACTCGCCTAGCAGGGGTCACGCGGATCCCCACTGAAAAATAACGCAGTAACATGGAACAACAGATAAAACGACAGTAGTAGTAAAGCAGGAAAGCTAAACTATAACAAAAAAGATGTAAAAGAAAACAGTAACAGCAGGAGTGGAACAGCTAAAAGAAAAGGGAAAAGTAAAGCCGCAAAGACCGGAACACGGCCACCGAGAGAAGCTCGGCTCCCTAAGCTACTCCGAACAACGACAAAAAGGTGAACGCCGATCTCACAAAGTCAGGAGTTACCGATCTGCTGACATAGCACGAGGCCCTAGGTGAAGGCTTACGAAGACAGGCGAAAAGCCTAGAAAAGACCTAGACAAACACAGAACACTAAAGCCTACAGGACTCGATTGACGTGCACGCTCTCCTAAACACAACTGCATGCACAACTAGAGCGTCGTACATGTCACACAACAGTGACCTCGGGTAAGGCCAAGAAGAGACTAACCCGGAAAGGTCACGACACGTAAGAAATGCGAGAGTCACGTGTCACATGATGGAAGCACCTCCTCACTAGAAGAACAGCTAGATGCGTCCACTGACATCTTACACTGTGCCATAAGTATCTCGCTACGGACGTCGAGAACGATAGAGACTGAGATACATACAGGACTAGAATAGCAACTACAATAACGAGTGACTAGTCAGGGTCACGCCCGTCGGTGTCAGTCCAAATGCCCATGACCACATGTGCACACACCGACTCTTGCCTAGAGCCAGGCCTCTAGCTAGTTTTCCCCCCCAGTAGGACGCTACCGTAAAGCAGGGGCCCACGGAAACTAGCTTAAAAACCATATCTCGGGAATTGCCCCACCACCACTCCCAGGTGGGCCGACACTCGAGGTCGTGATGTTACGACTAGTGGAGGCTCACTAGACACAGAGACCTTGAAACACGAGTGCTGGAGTACAGACAAGCTAAGAAAGTACGGTCGCACGTACTACAAAGCACAAGACACGAGGGAGCATACTAGACTACCACCTGACTCAAGATAGGGCAACTAGACTTGAAAACACAACGATCCTTGAGTCTCACAACTCGTGTCAAGATCATCATACAAAGCAGAACAAGCCACCAATCGGTCTAATCCTAAGCCAAGGAAAATGACACTTCCATAGAAAATGGCACACGAAGACCTGAGGGAGCATCAAGACCCTCAAAGCACCTGGACATGCAAACTGAGGTAAGACAATACATCTAGGCATCCAGAACCACTGTCTCGAGCTATCCAGAATAGTCGAGACACACGCAAGGTTACTTGTCAACCCCTGGGTCTCACCGGGTTGACCAGAACCAGAATAATGACTCTGAAGCGATACAAAGGCACTCTTGGCTACCTGACTATGGTTGTAGCCCTCATAGCATGTTAGAAGAGATCCACGGGACGGCAGGCAAACCACAAAGTCAAGCCAAGATAATTAGAAGTCAAAACTGTTGTGCCTCTTAGGCACAAGCATGTGCATTGTGTTTTGATGATAACATGCTGATTTGTTTTGATGATTGTAACACAGTCAGTGCATTATGATATTGTGTTTTGAATATTGCTGTTGATATGATTGCATAGGACTGTGTCTGATATATAGCATTGAATGCATGAGTATTGCATGATGCGTTGACGCATGGGATCATTGCGTCCACTCACTGGTCTGTCCCAGAGCTGGTCTATAAAATGTGTTAACTGGTGCGTCGACGTAGTGGACTCAATGCGTTGACTCATTGAAATTGTTTTGAAAGAGCTCTTGCTTTGCTTCATGCATTAGTCTAAACACTATCCATCTGAGTGTCTCATGCAGAGTCAATTCATATAGTCTATACACTCTGGTGCATGTTGTTCGTAAAGTCTATACTTTGGCTGTCGGTTGCAAAGTCTACACATCAGACTGCATTGCATTTATTCATGGCTAAGAGTCTATACATTGGACTCTCATTCAAGACCATACATTCATAGTGCCTTGCATTGGCTAAGTATATACAACGTCAGTTCATGCATTGTCTTAGGCTAAGTCTGTACAGCCTACGTCTCTTGCAGCGTCAACGTTGTAAGTATTCTCAAGTCTGCAGCATCAACGCTGTGAGTATGCACATTATTTCAGGTTCTTCAAGTCTATACAGACTTTAGCGTCTCATTTAGCGTCTAAAGCAAAGTCTACACATTGGCTAAGTGTGTACATCGCTTACATTTCTTGAGATCAAGTCCATACGTTGCACTGTTTCTTCAAGTCCATACAGTGGCAAAGTCTGGACATTGTGCTTTGAAGATCACCAAGTCCATACATCGTGAAAGCCTATACACTCCTCTTGGCCTTAGCATCTGTTTTGAAGTCCATACATTGGTCTTCAGTTCAAGTCTGTACAGCGTTACGTTCTCTTTGGAAAGTCTATACAGCGTGAAGTCTGCACATTGGTCTTTGAATTCAAAGTCTGTACATTGGGCTTTTCACATGAAGTATGTACAGTCGTTCACTGTTGAAGTCCATACACTGGTCGGTGGAATTTAAAGTCTATACACTGACTCGTTTCATTTCCTCAGATGTCTATACATTTGCCTCCATGATTCTAAGTCTATACATTCACTGCAGAGATCTCTGTCAAGTCTATACATCGACTGTCTTGCTTGAGCTTAGGTCTGTACCGAGTCAGCGTCTCGTTGACCGTCTCTTGTTGTGTCTTCATGTTATTTCTGTGTTTGTGTCTTCGTGTTGTTTTTATGTCTTCGTGTTATTTTTGTGTTTGAGTCTTCATGTTATTTCTGTGTTTGTGTCTTCGTGTTGTTTTTATGTCTTCGTGTTGCTTCTTTCTATCTTCGTCCAGGTTTCCTCTGATCGCGTATTTTTCTACCGTTTTACTCTGTGTCGTTCTCTCTTCACCTCGTGCTGTTTTCATCTAACTTCGTGTCATTCCCCTTGTAGTGTTAGCTTTGTTATTGTGGTACCTCGTGTCGTTCTCTCTTCACCTCGTGCTGTTTTCATCTGACTTCGTGTCATTCCCCTTGTAGTGTTAGCCTTGTTACTGTGGTACCTCGTGTCGTTCTCTCTTTATCTCGTGCTGTAGTCATCTTATGTACCTCGTGTCGTTCTCAGTACAGTGCACCTATTGTTGTTCCTACACACCTCGTGCAGCTTTAGCTTGAGTGTCAACCGACTTATTTCAGGTATATATATATAGAGAGAGAGAACCCTGAGTATTAATGGTGTTAATCTCTTTGCAGGAGAAGAAGAAAAACAAAAAGAAGAAGGTGGTCCGAGGAAGAATATTCCCCAGTGACTGGGCGGCACGTGATCCGAGGCTGGAAGGACAGACAGGATTGTGACATGTGTGCTGAAGTTGACCGAGAGACTGACACGTGGCCACAAGTTCTGGGCGGGAAATGAGGAAGCCACACTCGCCCAGTGCTGCCCTCCTACTGGCTACTGCTTATAAAAGGAAGCCTTCATCCAACAGATGAAGACTGATCGAAGAAGAAGCCAGGAGAGCAGAAAGTCCTTCGATCCAGAAAAAGAAAAGAAGAAGAAAAAGAGAAGAAGAAGAAGAAGAGAAGTGCAGCAGAGAAGAAAGAGAAAGAGAGAGAGTGAAGAAAGAGAGTGAGATCGAGGGAGATCTGTTCCTACTGGACCGTGGATCAGATCCAGGCCAGTCAGCTCCGTTGAGAGCCACATTGTGCATTTCATTTTTCAGCTTTCTGTTTGCTGAAGTTATTTTCATTTCATGTTTTTGTTTTTCCTTTTTCATTTGGCTATCATTGTTCTTCCGATCCTCTGGACTGAGGTCGGGTTCCTCCTGGAGGGATCAGGAGTAGGGAGACGAGTGTGTCTCCGGGTTGTGCTGGTAGCAGATTGCTACTGGTGATAGTTCCCTCCTGTGAGGAGGAAGGGAGGCTGGTTCCTCCGGTTTGCAAGCAGCAGGCGGGGCTGCTTGTGGGTTCCCTCCGGGCTATGAGGAAGAGAGGCTAGGCCTCTGGTAGATTGCTGGTAGCAGAGTGCTACTGGCTGGTTCACTGGTAGCGGGGCTGCTACTAGTGGGGTTCCCTCTTGGTATAGAGGAAGAGAGACGTGAGTCTCTGGTTTCTAGTAATCGTGGGTTGCTAGAGGTTCCCTCCGGGTAGGAGGAAGAGGGGAGGTTGTTCCCCTGGGTAAGCTGTGTATCAGCGTTTGTTGGCAAGCTGTGTTGCCCAACTGTTAGTGAAGCCACACTCGGGTTGAGTGTGGGGTGGATGTAGGTCTACAGAACCGAACCACCTAAAAACCCTTCTTGCATTGTGGCTTGATTGCTTATGATTTGCTTCCGCTAGATGTTTGCATAGGGACGCTCCAAGTGTTTGATCACATGTTCATTAGATGATTTGATCAGTTTTTGTTCTAAGTGTTTAATCTGTTGAGTGAGCGAAATTCTATTTGAACGATAGTTTATATTGGGTGGAAGTTTTTTTATAGGCTATATTCATTCACCCCCCCCTCTGAATACTTGCACCGAACCTAACACTATAGGAAGAATATTCCCCAGTGAATGGGCGGCACGTGATCCGAGGATGGAAGGACAGACAGGATTGTGACACGTGTGCTGAAGTTGGCTGAGAGATTGACACGTGGTCACAAGTTCTGGGCGGGAAATGAGGAAGCCACACTCGCCCAGTGCTGCCCTCCTACTGACTGCTGCTTATAAAAGGAAGCCTTCATCCAACAGATGAAGACTGATCGAAGAAGAAGCCAGGAGAGCAGAAAGTCCTTCGATCCAGAAAAAGAAAAGAAGAAGAAAAAGAAAAGAAGAAGAAAAAGAGAAGAAGAAGAAGAAGAGAAGTGCAGTAGAGAAGAAAGAGAAAGAGAGAGAGTGAAGAAAGAGAGTGAGATCGAGGGAGATCTGTTCCTACTGGACCGTGGATCAGATCCAGGCCAGTCAGCTCCGTTGAGAGCCACATTGTGCATTTCATTTTTCAGCTTTCTGTTTGCTGAAGTTATTTTCATTTCATGTTTTTATTTTTCCTTTTTCATTTGGCTATCATTGTTCTTCCGATCCTCTGGACTGAGGTCGGGTTCCTCCTGGAGGGATCAGGAGTAGGGAGACGAGTGTGTCTCCGGGTTGTGCTGGTAGCAGATTGCTACTGGTGATAGTTCTCTCTTGTGAGGAGGAAGGGAGGCTGGTTCCTCCGATTTGCAAGCAGCAGGCGGGGCTGCTTGTGGGTTCCCTCCGAGCTAGGAGGAAGAGAGGCTAGGCCTCTGGTGGATTGCTGGTAGCAGAGTGCTACTGGCTGGTTCACTGGTAGCGGGGCTGCTACTAGTGGGGTTCCCTCTTGGTATAGAGGAAGAGAGACGTGAGTCTCTGGTTTCTAGTAACCGTGGGTTGCTAGAGGTTCCCTCCAGGTAGGAGGAAGAGGGGAGGTTGTTCCCCTAGGTAAGCTGTGTATCAGCGTTTGTTGGCAAGCTGTGTTGCCCAGCTGTTAGTGAAGCCACACTCGGGTTGAGTGTGGGGTGGATGTAGGTCTGGAGGACCGAACCACCTAAAAACCCCTCTTGCATTGTGGTTTGATTGCTTATGATTTGCTTCCGCTAGATGTTTGCATAGGGGCGCTCCAAGTGTTTGATCACAGGTTCATTAGATGATTTGATCAGTTTTTGTTCTAAGTGTTTAATCTGTTGAGTGAGCGAAATTCTATTTGAACGATAGTTTATATTAGGTGGAAGTTTTTTTATAGGCTATATTCATTCACCCCCCCCCCTCTGAATACCTGCACCGAACCTAACACTTGGTATCAGAGCGGTGTCTGCATACAAGGTCCAGCGACCTGCAGATTCGATCTTGCAGTCTTAGGTGCTAATTTGTTTTTAGTGCATAAATATTCCTGTTGCATTAATCTGTTGTGTTCTCATGGCTCATCCACCGATTTTCAGTTGTACGCATTTTAATGCATGGTTCACTAGTCTGAAGAATTATGTCAAATCTCTGAATCCAGACCTATGGAAAGTAATTTCACATGGTCCTCATGAACTGCCAAAGAAAAAGTCCAAATGGACTGACAGTCACAAGTCTATGCATGAAGAGAATCAGATAGCTATAAATCTAATGAAGGCAGCTACTAATAGAGCCTTTCACTCATGCTTCGTTGATTGCAGTTCGGCTAAAGACATTCTGGATACACTGAAGCGTACTCAGGAGATAGATGTGGACAGCTGCATGATGGCCAACAGAAGAAATCAAAGTGGCAGCGATTAAGGCAGCAATCAAACTGAAGAAGATGATGATGATGAGGTAAATCTCTTCGAGAATTTTTCTCTAGAAGATTGGGAAAATGCATATGCTGAATTATTTGAATCTCATGAACAGTTAAGAAAATTATACAAAAAATTGAAGAAGAATAGTAGGTCAGACAGTTTCAATTCTCCATGTGAAAACTGTGCTGAACTAAAAAATGTTCATGATACTTGTATGTCTGATATTCAAATGCTAAAGAAACAAATTTCATTGCTGAAAAGTGAGAATGATTCTCTCAAAAATTTCTCCAAAGAAAATGAAGAAAGTTTAGAGAAACTTAAAAAGGAGAACACATTACTGGATTGAAAAATTGAATACCATAAAATCTGCAAACTTACAATTACAGACAGATTTTGAAAAATAACAAAAAGAATTGAAGGAATTTGCGGCTGGAAGAAAACATGAAGCCAATTCAGAAGATCAGCTTCTAATGAATGAATTGGTTCAAAATGATAAGCTTAAAGAAGAAGTTGAAAAATTAAAATTGTTAAACAGTGCCATGTCTGAAAGACTTCTCACATTGGAGAAAGGAAAAGTCGTCTGTACAAACGAGACTGAAGAGGTAGATGAACTGAGAAAGGAAATTGAAGAATACAAAACAGCTAACAAGGTTTTGAATGAAGCTGTCAATTGTAGTGAACAAGAGATCTCTACTTATGAAATACACATTACATCTCTTGAAAATGAAATTCAGGATCTGAAAAGCTCTTTGTCTAAATTTGTTGATGGACAAGAAAATCTGGACAGGTTGTTAGGAGTTAAGGCTAATACTCAAAAGGAAGGGCTAGGCTACAACAATGTCAATAAAAAGGCTTTCAAAAACAAGCTAATGACATCTTTCATCGAAGCTTCAGATGTAGCCACCACCTCAGCAAATAAACAACCAAATGTTCAGAAGAATCAGAAAGAAACTGGAAAAATGGAAAAGGTCAGTCATGTGAAGAAAGGATTGAATCACATTGAAAATGTGCATGCTGTAAAACACACTGATACACCTAAACATGCACATAAAAGGGAAATCATGAAATGTCATTACTGTCACAAGATTGGCCACTTGATGCATGAATGTAATTTAATGAAATCAGATGATCTGAAAGCTAGAAAAATGCATGGTAGGGATTCGCAAGTCAAGTTCCCTGTCCCTCAGAAAAAGAATGTCACATGTTTTAATTGTGATAAAGTAGGACACACTACTGCTCATTGCTGGTTTGCAAGTGGTAAGAAAAAATCATGTTCATTTCATAAAAAATAATTTACAAATCAGCATGTTTTTAATAAGAACAAATCTGTTTCAAAGGACCAACACATCATCTGTTTTAACTGTAACAAAAATGGTCACAAGGCCTTTGAATGCTGGTCAGGTTCCTTTAGAAGAAATTCTCTAAATTGCTCTCACTGTAGAAAGCATGGCCATACAGTCAAGGACTGTTGGCATATTCAGGGTAGAAATGTGAATCTCAAACATGCTAAATTCCTTGTAAGACAATTTGCAAAACATTCATGTTATAACTGTGGGAAGCCAGGCCACAGAGCTGGAGATTGTTGGCATGTTCAAAATAACTCTGCTAAACTCCATGTTGTGAAATTTACATGCCATCATTGTGGGAAGCCAGGTCACAGGGCTGCAACCTGTTGGCTGGCTGGATATCAAAACCAAACTGGCTTTGGTAAACAGAATTTTTATTCTGTTAACAGAAAATCTCATGCATATACACATGGATTTCATGCTAACAAGAATGTGCATAGATTAAATCTGAAATCTGGGGCATCTTACTATCATTATAGTAAACAGAACTCTCTCTCTGTCAATAAACTTCATGACAACAGTAATGTGCATAAGAAGAATTTGAAATCTGATGACCATGTTGCTAGAAATGTGCTGAGAAAACCTGCTAGAAATAATACTATCATGTCAGGACCCAAGATTTCTTGGGTGCCTATTTGTGCAAAATAAACTTTGCTATGCAGGTGTGCCTTGGGACTGAAATAAAAGGGGTTAACCAAGGCACTCAAAAAGAAAACCCCAGGACTCAATTCAGGTCAGTTCTGAAATCTGTTTTAAATTCCATTATCTGAAATTGTGAGCATGAAAATTGTGAGTTTCATGTTGATTTGCTTGATTGATCGCTGATGATCTCTTCATGTACTGAGTTTTACTTTGCATATATCTGATGCTCTTCTCTCACTGATTATTACACTGAATAAATGGACTGCATGCTTGTTGTTGAATGCATAACTTGCTGATTGTGAATAATTCTTCAGTGTATAGAGTCATTGCATGTGTCTAATGTCTGCACACATTATTTGCATGACTGACTTTGAAGTTGTTCAATGCATAATAGGATTGCTTTGCACTGCATCATATGTTGAAAAATCTGAAAAAGGATGAAAATGCTTATAACTTGGATGCATAAATCTGAATTGATTGCATATCTGTCTCATGTATCCTTGGTGCATAATCTGTATGTAGGACAGTATATTGTATAGCATATCTCTTGCATCATGATGTCAGGGGGAGCTGAGTGTTCTATTCAACTCTTTGAATCCTATTCACTTCTCAGTGTTCTCATTCAAATGATACATATCTTTTGACATCAGATGCTCCAGCAACTCAATGCCTATTGCTATCATCTCCCTAACCTTCACTGGACAACAGTTTTGGTTCTGGTTTAGTACATTGAGTTGTGATTATTTCAATTGTTCATTTATAATAATCACTCTAACAAATTGAAAAGAACTAAAGGTTTAACCTTTATAAATTGGAGAGTTAAGTGTCTGCACTTCAGAATTTGAGATAAAAGAAAACTTTTATAGCACTTAATCTTTGTCTCATGGTAAGATTAGAAAAAGTTTTTGTAATGCCTAATGTGTTGATCTAGAAATTTCTAGAAAAGGTGAATAAGAGTGTGTACTATTTTTCAAACAATCACTCTAAAAGAGATAAGGGCAGTAGTAAATAAGATCATAAATGCTAAGAACTGAATATAGTGACAGAGCAATGGCTGAATTGCACTGAGAAATTATGATCTCCTCCAATGAAGCAGGAGAACTCATAGTCATGAAGTGCTTCAGAATATCTCTGTTCAAAGGGTTAAATCTATAGGGGGAGTCCTCACCAAGTAACTGAGGGTACTGGCCTCTAATCAAGGTGTACCCTTAATGTCAAAAGTGAAGACTATCCCTTGTGGGTTCTGATCTGAAATAGGTCTAGTAGTTTATGCCTAGTAACTGGGGGTACCTGCCTCTGATCAAGGTGTACACCTAATGTCAACAGCATAAATGCCACTGATCTATTCATTTGGTTCATGTTCTGAAATTCAAAGGTAAAAATTAAACTGCTGTAACCCTTCAAAAAATCAAAAGTCAATGAGTGAAAATTATTTTTATCAATACATGTTCAAGTTGCCTCTCTTGAATTTCCTTGTTTAATCACAAAAGGGTATTATTTCTGACTTATCTATTAATACCATGTGCCCTAGATTCATTGCTATAAATGGAATCTATAAACTCTTGTTCAGGGGTCAAATGTTTTACTCTAGATTTATATAAAAAAAGGGGAAATGACACTCAGGAATTAAGCGGAGGAACATACGCCGGCGGTCATAGAATGGGCCGCTAGGTGACTGTAGCAGTCAAGGATTAGGCCGCTAAACCCAGTCAACCCTGAATCGACCTATTCGGACAAACCACCGAAGCGGTCTAGTACAAACCCGCCACACGAACTAGGCGGTTCAAGAGACAACCGCCACACTAACCGCCCTAAGACATTGACCTAAGACAACGACATGTAGCTGCCTAAGAAGGGCGCGCTACAATGAAGAAGCGAATGAAGGTAGGACCGCCAAGGCCAACCGACTTAAATTCTTGACTTGGTCTAAAACCACGGTAACATAAATACCGAGGTAGACCATAAGCCCCCGAAACCATAGCCTCAAGATGGGAACTCGAGGGAGGCCACACACATGCGGGGGAACCCCACCGCACTCGCACCGATACACGGTGACTCGATCGAACGTAACACAAAGCCTGAAACACACATGCCTACGGGCACGCTAATCGAGGTACAGCGGCACCTCCCGACACCCCAGAAACATGGACACGGAACTCACAGGGTGTCCAGGACACTTGCGAGGCCATAGGTCGGTCATTGGGTCTCAACTGGACCGACTAGGACTCAAAACGAACAAAAACACAAGATTACAGTCAACGTGGCCCTTGGGGTTGGTCGACCTGACAGGGTCGGTCAACCGGCCCAGGGTGGTCGGTCGACCGGACCAACGTCCAGACCCGACACGGTCCTGCGAACGCCGCCGGTCGACTGGCCCATCCGGTCCGGTTGACCGGACACAGCGGAAAATCGGCTAAACCCTAATCCTCGGGCCCGATTCCAAGCCACGTTTGATCCCGATCGAAGGAGAAAACAACCACAATGATAATAACGACCTTCCACACTCTGGAAGGGATCAAAACGAAGCACAAACAGCTTGAAATGGGCAATTCCATCGAATTGACCCTACATGAGTCACCGAGGTTCCCGGGCTCGTACCGGCCCCAAATGACAACCGATCAACACAAAATCAATGGATCTAGAACGATGACATTCCAAGGGTTCGATTGATACCAACTGATCTAAAAACCATCGTTGTTTTTCGACGAACCCTATGAACACCCCAAAAGCATGATTTTCCCGAAACTAAGCGAAACTCGCTCAAACTCGCACCGAACAACATGAAATTGTAGGGAAAACGTAGAGGAGAAGTAGGTGATCTATCTCCCTACCTCCAACAAAGATTCCATGCACCGTAGTGACTAAACCACGCTGAAAATCACGTTGCGAGCTCGATCGTCGGCTTTGAATCCACCGTTCAGGATTGCGCCAGAAACGGTCGGATCCTCACCCCATCGCGCTCCGGACCACTCCCACAGCATCACCTCTACCTGCCCGAGCCTCCTCCGTCTACAACCGGAGCCGGGAGGGCGAGAGAAGAGAGAAAACGGGGGAGAGAGGAGGTCACGACGCGAATGAGAAAACGAAAGAAGAAAAAGGAAAAGAATTATGAAAATTTCTTAATTTTTGAAAATTCGATAATTGGCCCGAAAATCCACTAATTCATAAAAATATGTAAAAATAGTCGAAACGATCCTCGGGAAGAGTACAACGCGGCTGCGTCATCCACGAGTCGATGAACTGAGAAATAAACTCACCACAGGGCTCCGTAACTAGTACGAGAGAAAAACTCACGTGGATCGTAAAACTAAACTCAGGACCCACAAAAGTGATCCGAAACTCTCCGAAAAGGACCCGAAAGACCCAATAAGAATCCAGGGTATTACAACCTCCCCTCCTTCAAGAAAGTTCATCCTCAAAATTTATGGAACGAACAAGAAGAAGCAGGGACGAACAAACCCCAAGACACAACTTGAAACAACGCGAATTTCAAAAAACACCATTCAGAGGAACACTTGTCAGACCATAATCACAGGCACATGCTCTGGATCGAGCACGTCACCCAAGTGAACATAAGTTTGACACCTCCGAAATAAGGCAACGTCGCTTACGTCTCATAGGAAAGGAGACACGACCCATGCCACGAAAACACTATCGGGAAGACAAAACGACAAACACCCCAAGCATCAACTTAAACAAGGAAGCATAGTCCTCTCAGCTGACAGCTCGACATCATCAGCTCTAGTGCCAAAGGCAACCACGAAACCTGGCACACAGGATGCCAATGATAGCACCGGACCACAAACACAGTCAAGTCAGTCCTCACTCAGATATTACATATGATTCGAGTCGCATGCTAACTCTACCAGGAAAGAAGAGTACAGCACAACTAATCGACAAGATCATGGTCCACACGATGCTAAGACAAAATCACAGGGAAACAACGATAAAATGACAACATCAGCACTTGCAGGATCCCGGCTCCGTACTGAACACAGAATCACATAACACAATTACAAGTTGGGTCACATCAAGGCACAGTAATAGCTGAACACATGACCATAATGGACTAGTCATGCAACGAGCAGCTTACCAAGAAAAGACCCATGACAACAAGAATGACAACAATCTCGGGAAATGCATCTCAAGGACCACGATCACGTCCCGAGAGCACAACACCCAAGAAAGGATTACAGAGTAGAGGGTACTTGACCAGTCTACATGCCGATAGATTCCCCAATACTCACAAATGCCAGTGCCAACACCAGAAGGCCTCCAATAGCAACAGCACGGCAAGGACAACATCAAGGCACACGAAGCCAAGACAAAATCACATCGAGAAGAACAATTCTCTCGACCGATCAGAATCTTAAAACCAACGATCCTCGACCTGTGGGTATCAACCCACACGCTTTCGCTGCGCACTCATACAACACACACATGCGTCAGAAAATACCTCAGTATCTGCATCTCAGCACACACTCGGCGCCATCGCAATTCATAAAAATCACAATGTATTACGCCACGAGTACTGATCCTACTAATAACCGATCACAAGTCGCCTATGTGCAATAAAGGAGAGTACCAGCTTCAGCACAAAGCACAAAAAGAGGCTAATCTCATATTACCATCACATCATGAAAGAATAAATGAGCCTTCACAACACATCGGCCGCTAGGCACAGCATGATGAAACATGGTGCACCACGGCTCTCAACACAAAGATTAGGTCTAAAGCCAAGCAAACGTAGAACAAAGAGGCAGATCAGGCTCAAAATAAATACTGTCCACACTTAAGCAGACACATGACAAAGGTCTCACTAAGACGGCACTTCTAAGGCTTACCTTGAAAAGACTCCACCAAATAGGATGAGAAGCATCAAGCTCACTAACAGTAGCTCACCAGGAAGGAAAATCCTAGGTTCGCTTGAGCATCTTCTCAATCGAGGCAAATAAAGCAACCACTTCAAAAGAAGTGAAACACCTCAGGAGCTGCACAGACTCAAGCTGGGATGACCAAAACAACGTAAGAACATGTACGACCATCACACCAACTCGAAAAGTCACCAGCCACCTGAACAAACCATAGAAAATTCTCGAACAATGTACAGTAGATTCAAACCTATCGACTAACTCTGCCAAGTACAGCACGATCAAGACAAACACCACGATAAAAAGGAGCATCCCGTCGCATCCTGACGAGAGCAAAACCATCTCGTACAGTGCTAACACCGCACGTACAAGATAACTTACGGGAAACAAGGCAACAAGGAATTGTAAAACCTAAGCCAGCAAAAGACTGTATTCGACTTTCAGGACTCTGGACACTGTATATCTCTGATTCCCATGTACTTCACACAATAACACTCTGATACAACCTGTGACGACCCGGACTCCGGATACTGGATATACCCGATAGGATTACCGAGCAGACCCGATACCACTTGGAACCCGTGAAGCCTCCCAAGAGCTGTAAAGCTCCGAAGGGAAAAAGGATTGTCGTGGAGTACATTGAAGTCACAGATATAACATCGAGCAATTAAATTTCATTAATCAGGTTGCTAACGTAGTAGGAATAAAATTACTTTTTAATTAACAGTTAAAATTAACAATTATACTATAGTCCAGTCCAAAGGAAAGACAAGTACAGTCCGACAGAAAGAAAGACGTACACTGAGGTCGGGGGAAGACCGACGCAGGTACCGCTGGCAACTACGAGGTCGCCACACCCAGAACCGCGAATGAAGAAGAGACGCCACACCTGAAAAGCATGGGTGAGTCTCGTGTCACTCGCCCAGTAGGGGTCACACGGATCCCCACTGAAAAACAACGCAGTAACACAGAACAACAGCTAAAACGACAGTAGTAGTAAAGCAGGAAAGCTAAACTAAAACAAAAAAGATATAAAATTTTCTTTCATAAAGCCTAGGATATCATTTCCACGACAGTCATTAGTGCAGTCCAAGAATTCTTTATTTCACAGCAAGCCCTTCCAAGGACAGTCACTGCTACCCTTGTAGCCTTAATCCCCAAAAAGACAAATGCCACTAATATCTCTTAATTTAGGCCTATCAGTCTCTGCAATTACTTTTACAAAATCATTTTTTCTATTATAAACAACAGACTGGCTGTCATTCTCCCAAAGATCATCTCTCCTGAACAATCAACATTTGTGAAAGGAAGACAAATTGTTGAGAACATTGCACTAGCTCAGGAATTGTCCCATGAGCTAGGTAAGAAAACCAGGGGCTCCAATGTCATTTTTAAACTCGATATGGCAAAGGCTTATGATCGATTAGAATGGGATTTCCTCCTTTCAGTCTTACACAAATTTGGATTCAGCAACAAATTCATCTGTTTGGTAGAAAAATTGGTGAATAACAGTTGGTTTTCTATCCTTCTTATGGAACACCTGCTGGTTTCTTTAAATCTACAAGGGGGATCCGACAAGGGGATCCCATTGCCCCTTCCCTGTTTATCATTGCTGAAGAGGCCCTTAGCAGATCTCTGAATGCAGCTTTCTCTAGTGGCAAAATTGAATGGTATTCAGGCCCCAGAAGATGTCCTAATATTTCCCACCTACTGTTTGCGGATGACACATTGATATTCAGCAAAGCTAGTAAGACTTCAATCAGAAACTTGCTCAAAGTTCTAAGAACTTATGAGAGAGCTTCAGGGCAGCAGATAAATGTGTCCAAAAGTGGGTTCTTCATTCAATCAAGCGGCAATAACAATAATGCTACAAAGGTCCAGGAACTCACAGGTTTTGCTAGGGATACTTTTCCACACAGATATATGGGATTCCCTCTGACTCAAGGCAGATGCAAAAAAGTACACTATGCAGGCATTATAAATTCTATTCAGAAATGCATCACTGGTTGGAAATCGCATTTGCTCTCTCAAGGTGCCAGGTTGGTCTTAATTAAACATGTATTGACCTCAATGCCAATCTATTTCTTGACCTCCTCCCCTCTTCACTCTAGTACACATAAAGAGCTCGAGCAGGCTTTCGCCAATTTCTTCTGGGGTTCTTCTGTTCATGGAAGGAAAAAGCATTGGAGGGCCTGGCAGGCCATTTGCAAGCCAGTTACTCATGGGGGTCTTGGTATTATGTCACTTAGAAACATGGAATTAGCACTAAGGGTCAAGATGCTATGGAATGCTCTACACTCAAACTCTCTCTGGGCGAACTACTTCAAAGCAAAGTATATCCGAAACAGTCCACTAGAAAATGTTCAATTCAAAAACATGAAAGCTTTAGCAAGAAGGAGCTGGACCACAGCCAAAAATCTCATTATACAGCATAAAAGGGTGATTGTAGGGGATGGCAATCACACTAGTCACTGGTTTGACAAATGGTTTGGCAACTTCAGCCTGGCAGATCTGGTGCCTGCCAACCAAATCCCTAACCAGACTGCTTCTGTCCGAGAATGACTCTTGCACCCCACCTCTGCTGACCTTGTCCTACAGGATTCGTACTTTCCCACTGACATTAAAGCTACATTAAGGCATATTGCTCTGAACCAGGAGAAAGATCTGGAGGCCTGGAGTCTATCATCATCTGGTAATTGTAGTGTCTCTTCTACAAATAATTTCATTAACAGCAGCAACTATACTCCAAGCCAAATTCCTTGGGCTCAGATTTGGTCAAAGCGGTTACCTACGAAAATCTCTGTTCACTTATGGAAAGTGTTTACTCACTCCCTCCCCCTTGATTCAAATGTCCAGCAAGTTGGAATCTCCCTTTGTTCCAAATGCCACTGTTGTCAGATGCCCCAGACTGAAGATTTTAATCATCTTTCTGCTCAAAGTGAGTTGGCCACTTATGTCTGGACCTCTTTTGAGTCTCATGGATTGCACATTGAAGGACACTCTATCAGATCTATTATTCTGAAAAATATCAACAGAACACAGTCAAAGTCCCTTTTCGGACTCTTTACCCTTGCACTTGTTGGGTATGGCTATGGGAATTATGGTGTGCAAGAAACCAATTCAGGTATGATGGTAAACAAACAACCAAGCAGAGCCTTGTTCACAACATTTTCTTCAATGTCAGACAAATATGCAGTACAGCAGACCTCAAAGAAGCCAATCCAAGCCACAAGAGAATCTTGGAAGCCTTTGGACTGCAAAATGTCAAATCAACTCAACATTTTTGCTTGGCAATTAAATGGATTCATCCTCCTTGGCCTTCCATTAAGCTAAACATAGATGGTGCTTCTAAGCTAAATGGAGTTTCTGGAGGTGGTGGTGTAATTCGTGATTACAGTGGTAGTATTATCCTTGCTTTCTCACATTACTACGGAAAGTCAAACAGCATTAAAGCGGAGGCCCGAGCTCTCCTTGACGGTGTTAAATATCTATACATTGTTGCTCTTTCTTTGCCTGTCTTTATTGAATGTGACTCGAAAACACTTGTCCAGATCATCAAAGGACAAGTAAGCTGTCCATGGTCTATCCTCATGCATGTCAGAGATATTTGGAATCTAATTTCTTCATCGGATACTATTACTCATACATATAGAGAAGGCAACACAGTGGCGGATTCTTTGGCTACTTTAGCATGCTCTTTGCAATGTAACAATTTTTATTCCTCTCATGAGCTTCCCTCTCATATAAAGGGAGCTGCTCGCCTAGACAAGCTAGGCATGCCTAGCATCCGTTTGATGTAATTGTGCATATCCTATTTCAGTAATAAAATTCACCCCCTAGTGATAGATTGGTGGTCCTTCCCACCCCTATCCCTAGGCAGGGCTTTCAACAAAAAAAAACAAAAAAGCTATAAAAGAAAATAGTAACAGCAGGAGCGGAACAGCTAAAAGAAAAGGGAAAAGTAAAGCCATAAAGACCGGAACACGGCCATCGAGAGAAGCTCGGATCCCTAAGCTACTCCGAACAATGACAGAAAGGCGAACCCCGATCTCACAAAGTCAGAAGTTACCGATCTGCTGACACAGCACGAGGCCCTAGGCGAAGGCCTACGAAGATAGGCGAAAAGCCTAGAAAAGACCTAGACAAACATAGAACACTAAAGCCTACACGACTCGATTGACGTGCACGCTCTCCTAAACACAACTGCATGCATAACTAGAGCGTCGTACATGTCACACAACAGTGACCTCGGGTAAGGCCAAGAAGAGACTTACCCGGAAAGGTCACGACACGTAAGAAACGTGAGAGTCACGTGTCACGTGACGGAAGCACCTCCTCACTAGAAGAACAACCAGATGTGTCCACTGACGTCTTACACTGTGCCACAAGTATCTCGCTACGGATGTCTAGAATGATTGAGACTGAGATACACACAGGACTAGAACATGAACTACACTAACGAGTGACTAGTCAGGGTCACGCCCATCGGCGTCAGTCCAAACGCCCCTGGCCACGTGTGCACACACCGAATCTTGCCTAGAGCCAGGCCTCTAGCTAGTTTCCCCCCCAGCAGGACGCTACCGTAAAGCAGGGGCCCACGGAAACTAGCTTAAACCGTATCTCGGGAACTGTCTCACCACTACTCCGAGGTGGGCCGACACTCGAGGTCGTGAGGTTACGACTAGTGGAGGCTCACTAGACACAAAGACTCTGAAACATGAGTGCTGGAGTACAGACAAGCTAAGAAAACATTGTTGCACGTACTACGAAGCACAAGACACGAGGTGGCATACCAGACTGCCACCTGACTCAGGACAGGGCAACTAGACCAGAAAACACAACGATCCTTGAGTCTCACGACTCGGGTCAAGATCGTCATACAAAGCAGAGCAAGCCGCCAATCGATCTAATCCTAAGCCAAGGAAAACGACACTTCCGTAGAAAATGACACATGGAGACCTGAGGGAGCATCAAGACCCTCAAAGCACCTGGACACGTAAACCAAGGTAAGACAGTACCTCTAGGCATCCAGAACCACTGTCTCGAGCTATCCAGAATAGTCGAGACACACGCAAGGTTACTTGTCAACCCCTGGATCTCACCGGGTTGACCTGAACCTGAATAATGACTCTGAAGTGATACAAAGGCACTCCTGGCTACCTGACTATGGTTTTAGCCCTCATATGATGTCAGAAGAAATCCACGGGATGGCGGGCAAACCACAAAGTCAAGCCAAGATAATTAGAAGTCCAAACATCAGGAAACGACACTCAGTAATTAAGCAGAGGAACATATGCTGGCGGTCATAGAATGGGCCGCTAGGTGACTGTAGCGGTCAAGGATTAGGTCGCTAAACCCAGTCAACCCTGAACCGACCTATTCGAACAAACCACCGAAGCGGTCTAATACAGACCCACCACACGGACTAGGCGGTTCAAGAGACAACCGCTACACTAACCACCCTAAGACATTAACTTAAGACAACGACATGTAGCGGCCTAAGAAGGGCACGCTACAACGAAGAAACGCATGAAGGTTGGACCGCCAAGGCCAACCGACTTAAATTCTTGACTAGGTCTAAAACCACGGTAACATAATTACCGAGGTAGACTAGAAGCCGTAGAAACCATCCCCTCAAGATGGGAACTCGAGGGAGGCCACACACATGCGGGGGAACCCCACCGCACTCACACCGATACACGGTGACTCGATCGAACGTAACACAAAGCTTGAAACACACATGCCTATGCGCACGCTAATCGAGGTACCATAGCATCTCCCGACACCCTAGAAACACGGACACGGAACTCACAGGGTGTCCAGAACACTTGCAAGGCCATAGGTCGGTCATTGGGTCTCAACCGGACCGACCAGGACTCAAAACAAACAAAAACACAGGATTCCGATCGACCTGGCCCGTGGGGTCGGTCGACCTGACAAGGTAGGTCGACCGGCCCAGGGTGGTTGGTCGACCGGACCAACGTCTGGACCCTACACGGTCCTGCGAACGCCGCCGGTCGACCGGACATGGCGGAAAATCGGCCAAACCCTAATCCTCTGGCTCGATTCCACGCCCCGTTCAATCCCGATCGAAGGGGAAAACAACCACAATGATAATACCGACCTTCCACACTCCGGAAGGGATCAAAACGACTCACAAACGGCTTGAAACGGGCAATTCCACCGAATTGACCCTAATTGAGTCACCGGGGTTCCCGGGCTTGTACCGGCCCCAAATGACAACCGATCAACACGAAATCAACGGATCTGGAATGCTGACATGCCAGGGGTTCGATTGATACCAACTGATCTAAAAACTGTCGCCGTTTTCTAGCAAACCCTACGAACACCCCAAAAGCATGATTTTCCTAAAACTGAGCGAAACCCGCTCAAACTCGCACCGAACAATGTGAAATTGTAGGGAAAACACAGAGGAGAAGTAGGTGATCTATCTTCCTACCTCCACCGAAGATTCTGTGCACCGTAGTGACTAAACCATGCCGAAAACCACGTCGCGAGCTCGACCGTGGGCTTTGAATCCACCATTCGGGATCACGCCAGAAACGGTCTGATCCTCGCCCCATTGCTCTCCGGACCACTCTCACAGCATCACCTCTACTTGCCCGAGCCTCCTCCGTCTGCAACCGGAGCCTGGAGGGCGAGAGAAGAGAGAAAACGGGGGAGAGAGGAGGTCACGGCGCGAATGAGAAAAGGAAAGAAGAAAAAGGAAAAGATATAGGATATTTTCCTAATTTCTGAAAATTTGATAATTGGCCCGAAAATCCACTAATTCAGAAAAATACGTAAAAATAGTCGAAACGATCCTCGGGAAGAGTACAACGCGGCTGCGGCGTCCACGAGTCGATGAACTGAGAAATAAACTCACCACAGGGTTCTGTAACTAGTACGAGAGAAAAACTCACGTGGATCGTAAAACTCAACTCAGGACCCACAAAAGCGATCCGAAACTCTCCAAAAAGGACCCGAAAGACCCAATAAGAATCCAGGGTATTGCACAAACTGTATAAATAAGGCAAACCAGACTCATAGACTCTTGGAATGAGGACATACGGAGAAGTAAAACCTAACGACTTTCTATGACTGATGACTAACCTAAGGGACGCACTAAGGATGACTCGGTAAGATTGATGGACACCGTCTACATACACCAAGTGTAAAGATAAGCTGACCCACACCTTAATGTCTTGAATTTCAACCCTCATTAACCGTCTCCAGTTCGAGATGACTCGTCCTCGGGTACGGAAGTGTGGGAGGATCAGGAGGCAGGTGACAGGAAGGTAATCCGGACGTCTGGTGTGGAGCACAGAAAAGGAGAAGTCCGGACGCTGTCTCTTGTACGCGTAGCAGAAATTAGACCATACCGCATCAACATAGAGTGTCGATAGAGGTACGATAGTCACTGGCGACTGTGCCACCGTAGGAGAGATGGGTAAAAGAGGGACGACTGACAGCATGGGATCGGCGGATGGCACATCCACCATGGACAAGGTAGGCGGGGCAGACAGCTCCGGGATGACCGATGATATGGGGGTGACTAATAGGATGGAGTTACTTGTTGGCACCTCACCCTGGCCCACTAGGCACTCTTTGGGATCGCTCTCTAACCCCTCAACCTCAGCGAGATACTCCTCAGCCAACTCCTGGTCAGCCTCATAACTTACTAGAATAAGCCCAGGTTGGGCATCCTCTGAATGTGTGCCCTCTAAGATAGGGGAATGTGAAGGACACTGGTCGGGGAAATGGCTAATCCCACTACAGGGGCCATAGGGGCAGGCTCCGGGAGTGGTGGCGGGCATGAGCCCGGAGGTGGAGCGGATAGCTAGGGGTGGGTGGCTGGCGACACGGAGGTGGTCGACTGAACGTCGTCGTGGAAGACGAACTCGCCGGGCAGGTGAGGTGAGTGTAAGGTGCAGGTTCTCCTGTCTGGGTCAATGATCACTCTCCTCTCTTCCAACCAAGTTTACCCTAAAATGATGCATGGACCAGCAAGTGTGTCGACCTTGCACCATGCTCCATCGTGATGCAGAACGAGACCGAGGCTTCGTTGGAACTCTACGAAGGCTAAGCCACCATTAAGAACAATCTCCCCGGCCTTAGAGAGAGACTCAACAATGTCCTAGGAGACACAATTAGATGACACCCTAGTGATGAAGTCGATCTTCGTATGCAACCCATTAGGTAGAATGGCAGTGGACACTATAGGGCACTGGAACGACTCGATAGTCGGCATAGGGGTCGGGTCAACTGGCGGTTGAATGGTAGGGGCAAGAGCCGGGGGTCGGGCCATAAGAGCCTCGAATTGGGCCACCAGGGATGACCAATCTGACACATGGCCTCTAGGAACGGCCATGGGTAGTTGGGCATGCAGACACAGAGATTGGAGTGCACTGACTCATGCAAAATGAAGAACCTAGACTTAACCCATATCTGGTACGTGGCAAAGTTATTGATCCGAAGATCCACTCACGCAAGACTGCTACCTTCCCGATAGGCGTAACCTATAATTCCAGGAACACCTTTTGATATACTGGGTATCGGAATGAAATGCACACCTAAGATAAAACTACCCTAGACTCAACCTGCTCTAATACCAATTTGATGCGGGACAGATGATGCGACCGGGCTAAGATGTACGACGGACTCGATGTGCGGCCAGCACTAGCACGCTAAAGGCAAGCCAAGCGGCTGACCACGATGGTGTTCTCTAGGTGGAGACATCTCTCAACAGAAACTCTAACTAGCTCGACGATCGTCCCTTGCAAGGGAAACGCGGGATCACAGCGGTTAAGGAACCACTTTCGCCTAGGGTATACAATTCGAGCTCGGTGCCCGATTGAAGCTAAGGAATAGTTCTCACTCTCACAATCACGGTGACTCGTGATTGGCTAGGGCCCTAATCGCACATGCAGAGCATATAAGATAGCATAGTAAATAAAGTAAATGCCGGAGGGAAGGAACGTCGTGCGTACCTCCACGACTAGTGCGTGGGGAAGAAACCTCGGCCGATTCCGACAACCCCGATACACGCTAGTGAAAGAATAATTACAACCCAAATTTTATCACCCACTCCTCGTAGGGAGGTAATTGGCTCCAACGCAGATTTCGGGGCTGCTGGATAACAGGCTGACGGGTAGTAGTCGTTGGCGATGCGGGGGCGAGGGGATAGTGCTCGGCTTCCGCCCGTTTTGTTCTATCCACGCTGACCAGATTGCGCAGTCAGCTTGCAGGAGGTGGTACGACTAGATCCGGGGTCAGATCGAGGTACCGTTTATTGGGACGCGTAGAGGACAAGAAGCTGTTCAACCCATCGAAGTGGCACATCCAGATCTGCTACGGATTGGACGTGGCGGATTCTGCAAACCGGACCTGGTTCTGTTCTGCAGATCTGCACAGAGAGCAAAGAAATTATGGAACAATTCATGGTGGGGTGGGATTGAGGCTCCGCTTGCTGGAGATCGTCGGAGATGCCCGAAGGAAGATCTTGATCGAAGGGCTCGATCAGATATGATAGGTTAACGGCGTGGGATCTCCCACAAGTCACAGCCGGGATCCTGTCGGATCTACACAGGTCAGCCTGCGCAGTCCTACAAAAAGCTTCACCACGCCCAGCACGGGCATCGGATCGGCACACAACGGGTGACGATGTGAAGCCAACAGAAAAAGGCACGATCTATGAAGATTTCAGCTCCAAAGGTGCCGTGACCAGGGCTGGAGAATTCTCGTATCAGGGATGTAGATCTCTGGACTACCGGGACGGACAGAACCGCGCGGCGCCACAGCTCGAATTGTTTCCGTAGATATGCGGCTCCGATCGACACGAAACCAGCGCCAAAATGCTCCCGACTCACAGTAGTACCTCAGGTAATTTTAACGGGACCAGATCTGAAGAGGATGAGGCGGTGGGTGATTCATGATCCGGGAAAGATTTCCGGACGGGCGGAAGCAGCACATCACACGAATGGGACGATAACGGGCCTCGGCGTCGCACCTCGGCGTCGGGGAGTCTCACCCCACCTAAGTCCCGATGCAGGACTAGCACTTGAGCATCACAGTCAAGGAGGAACACAAGAGAATCACTTTCTAAAACAATCACTTTTTTTATAAATTCATCAATCTCTCATTTGTACAGGATACATGCTATTTATAGACACATGGGGGAGGGCATGGGGAGAGGAGGGCCACCAAGAGAGAGGAGGGGAATGTGGTCTACGTAAGAGGGGAGGTGGGAAGGAGGAATTTTTCCTCCTTTTTGGCTGGTCAAGGAAAGGGGTGGCAGCCAACCTCCCTTACCATGCATTCACACTAAACCAAGACCCATTCACACTTGATCCTAGATCCTTTACACATCTAGCACACTAAGCCCATAGACTTGTTCACACTCCCTTTGGCCCATTTAAAGCCCAAAGCCCGTTAACTCTAGCCCATTAATCTATTCTTGCCCATTTACCATACAATAGTACAATTGTCCAACATGGACTAAAATAGGGCCCAATATGGCCTTAAAATGTGAAATAAGGATGATGGCTTGGTCGATGCGTCCACGTCCTCCTCGAGACGAAGATACTCCGGTGTGTCATCGTTCCCGGCGTGTACGGCGACGTATGTCCTCACCAATGATCAACGGCCGAAATTTTCTATTTTGAGCAATGGAAGGCTATTATTCAAGGATCATATTTGTGTGTCGGATCATCCCGACACTAAGAAGTTGATTATGGAAGAAGCTCATAAGACAAGATATGCTATTCACCATGGTGCTACCAGGATGTACCAAGATTTAAAGAAGAATTTCTGGTGGCCCAATATGAAGAGAGAGATAGCGGACTTTGTATCATGCTGCCTCACTTGTCAGCAAGTCAAGACGGAACATCTAAAGCCCGTTGGTAAATTACATCCCAGAGAAATTCCCGGATGGAAATAGGAGAGCATAGGGATGGATTTCATCATGCGTTTGCCTAAGACAAGAGGTGGACATGATGGTATATGGGTGATCATAGACCGATTGACTAAATCTGCACATTTCCTACCTACCAAATGTCGATGGTCTGGGGATATATTAGTAGCTTTATACATGAAGGAAATTGTTAAATTGCACGGTGTCCCTGTCACTATTATTTCTGATCGAGACCCTCATTTCACATCACAATTTCGGAACGGTCTACAACATTCTTTGGGGACCTGACTCAACTTTAGCACTACTTTTCACCCATAAACAGATGGTCAAACTGAAAGGATAAATCAGGTGATATAAGATATGCTCAGGGCATGTGTTATTGATTTTGGTGGGAGTTGGCACGACCATTTGTCTCTAGTAGAATTCACCTACAACAATAGCTATCAACCTAGCATTCAAATGGCACCATTTGATGTATTATATGGAAGAAGTTGCCGCTCACCTATATGATGGAATGACGTTGGGGCAAAACAACTTCTAGGCCCTGAAATCATCAGGGATACTATCGGGAAGGAAAAACTTATTCGAGAGAGACTCTAGATGACTCAAGATAGACAAAAGTCATATGCTGACAATAGAAGACGAGACCTGGAATTTCATGTGGGAGACCTTGTGTTTCTCAAGGTTTCTCCGGGTCGAGGTATTCAAAAATTTGGCATCAAAGGCAAGCTCACTCCGAGATATATAGGCCCTTTTGAAATTCTTGAAAGGGTTGGCGAGGTCGCATATCGAATAGCTTTGCCCCCTCAATTAGCTGGAGTCCATGATGTATTTCATGTCTCGGTGCTTAAAAGGTATGTCTATGACCCATTCCATGTTATAAGTCATGACAATCTGGTGATTCAAAAGGATATGACGTACGAGCAAAAGCCAATTAGAATGATTGATTGAGAAGTGCGTCAACTTTGGAATAAAACCATTCCCATGATAAAAGTCTGATGGAATAAGAATACTTATCAAGAGGCAACATGGGAGACGAAGGAAGCTATGCGCAAGAGGTTCCCAGAGCTAGTCGAATGTAAGTAAAATTAGACTCTCCATATATTCCATGCAGAGAATTTGGGGACCAAATTCTTTTTAAGTGGGGGAGGATGTAACACCCTGGAAATTTCTAGGATTTTTCAGGAATTAAATAACATCATTAAGCATTTAAAAGGGCTTAATGGGTTAATTAAATTAATTTGAAGTCCCTATATCAACTAAAGGGTTAAGCCCACTTAAAGTAGGCCCATAAACCCAATTCTAAGGCTTGTAGGCCCAAGCGCAATTCTAGAAACGTGAAAGGATAATTTCCCTAATTTAAATAGATAATTAGGGGATAATCATCAGAGGAATTTGAATATCATTCTGTTGGAACCCTGGTTTTAATGATGACGCACTATGAATCATGTTGAGACATAAATGCATAAGAACCACTCCTGTTGAACAAGCCCTCTACTTGTCTAAGTGTCAAGAAATTTAGGTCGATGAACATATAGGCACTTAGTCATATAAGGTCGATGCATGTTCAGGTCTTAGTTAGATAAGGTCAATGCACACTCACGTTTCATCACATCAGGTCAGTGCACATATTTGCATTAAGTCTTTAAGGTTAATGCACATTTTAGTCTTAAGTCTGTCAGGTCGATGCACATCCTCATATTATGTCTGTTAGGTCGATGCACGTATATGTCTTCATCATGTCAGGTTGATACATCCTTGTACTACGTTGAACATAAGGTCGATACACATTGTACCTTGTGCAAAGCAAGGTCGATGCACATTGCACCTTGTGTGAAGCAAGGTCGATGCATGTTGCACCTTGTGTAAAGCAAGGTTGATGCACATCCTTACACTCATTCTAGAAGGCCAACACTCATGCAAGTATTATGCACATCAGGTCAATGCATGTAGTGTAGCATGTTCTACAGGTCGATGCATGTTTTGTATCATACTCTACAAGGTCGATGCACATTCTTTAACATGCTTTACTTGGTCTATGCACATGTAGAGTCCAGGGTCGGTGCACATGTAGAAGCCAGGTCATCAGGTCTGTGCATTGAGTCTATGCTTTGACGCATCTGCACTATCATACTTTTTATTGATTTGAGCATCTTATTTTCATGAAGTTGTCTAAGTATGCATTATCTTGAGTAATAATGATGAAAAATGTGTTTGACGAAATGACTTATAACTTATTGACAATGATTCAGTCAAACACTTAAAGGATTGAGAGTAATAGAGACTTAAGTAATCACGTGTTCCCAGAACTGACTTAATCAGACACGTGATCCAAGGCAGCTAGTTCTTCAAGATCGATCAACCATGTGGTCTCATCTCATCTTCAAGATCTGACACGTGGATCCACTCAATCTACTTTTTTGACAAGGCATTGGCGGGAATCATCCCTCCACACACCGGAGCGAAACTGTGCGGGGTCCATGACATCTAGTTCGCCTATATATATATAAAGGGGGATCTCTGAGAAAAAAAAAAGATTAAGCAGAAGAAGTGAGAAGAAGCAGTGAATAGAAATTAAGAAAAGTGATTATCGAGAAGAAGAGAAAAGCAGCGAAGCTAAGTGGAGAAAGAAGAAGATAGTCTGAGAGGAAGAAATTAGAGGAAGTGAAGGCAATCGATGAAGAAGAGATTTGAGAGCAGTGAGAGCATCCGAGAGAAAAGTGCTGAAGAGTGTGAGAGTTAGCTGTAGAAAGAAGGAGAAGTTTCAAAACAGAGCATCGGAGAAGTGGAGAAGAGGAGAAGAAGGGAGAGCTGCTGCAGTCACGATTTCTAGATCAGATCTGAATCGTTTGCTCATCCTTGAGCTACATTGATTTTTTTGCTACATCTACTTCTCGTTCTTAGTCGTTTGTATTGTTTCTTCTATCATTGTCTTTCAAGCTGTAGGTCAGCAGAGCAAGCTATGAAGCTCAGCGGCGAGGATCAGTTCCTCGGATAGCAAGCTGTGGTGCTCAGCTGTTAGCAAGCTGTGAGGCTCATCGGATCAAGCTGTTAGTCAGCGGTTGTAGGGATTCATCCCGGAAACTGTGGATCAGCGGTCAAGCTGTGTGTCAGCAGAAGCCACACTCAGGTTTGAGTGTGGGGTGGACGTAGGTCTCAAGTTTGAGACCAAACCACCTAAAAATCTTTGTCCTGTGTGTGATTGCCTATCTATTCATTACTTTGCGTAGATGCATGATTAAGACAGCTATCTCTTTGGTTTCAAGTCTGAATGTAATTTCATTCTTATGATCTGAGTGAGTCATCCACCAATCAGTATATTAAAAGGCGTGGCAAGAAGGATAGGTCAGGCCTATCTAGAATGTCACCTCTTGCGTGAGGAGATCTTAGATCAAACCTCTGCCAAGTACTATAATTGGTTGATTGATCACTTTCTTCATTTGAGTAATACTTGCTGGTGCATTCTCTGTGAGTAGAACATTGCTTTTGTTTTAGATCATTTAGAGTAGCTTAATTTTTAATTCCATAAAAAGTTCCTACAAGGATCCATTCACCCCCCCTATGGATCTCACTTGTGCAATTAGAGAGGATCACCAATCTTATCAAATTCAAATTTTTATGCCCAAGATAGTCGCAGTAAGTTGCATGACTGCGGCTTGATAAAGGCAGTTTCCAGACGACCACATTTTGCCTCCGTGAACGGAAGTGCTAGACGCATGGAAAACTTGGATTTTTCCCATTTCAATCCCCATGGATCGATGCTATCCAGTGAGGAAATGTGTATAGGACTCTTAGGGATCGATCCTACTCCAAATTAGGACTTCTAGTTCGATCTAATTCTTCAAACCCTAGGCCAACTTTATAAATAGAGCCCAGATTCGACCTACGCGAACCTTTCTTTTGGCTCGCGTGGTTCGAAGGTAAGACGTCATCATCTAAGGTAAAGTCTTTAGAATTTTTTATTTCCTTTAGTATTGTCTAACTCTCCTCCAAATTTCATGATAGGAGAACAAGTATCTCAAGAGTTAGAGGATCTGCAAGTTGCTGTTCCTCTGCAGACTGCACAGGAACTAGTGAGTTTCACCGAGAAGGATCAGAGATTTAACCGAGGTAATTTCAAGTTGACTCTTTAGAGTTTATTATTCCCCTTTATGACTTCTAATCACCCTCTAAATCTCATGAATTTAGGTCAAGAGGTTGAAGAGTTAGAATGTCGAGAACTTGTTGTTTCTACGCAGGACGCGTAGGAACCAACACCATCTTCGAGTCAAAAATTTGAACTCTAGGAGCAACCCTAAAGGTAGGTTATCTAATGAATGGCTCAAAGATCAAGTTAGTATTAAAAGCCCTCTGACCTTGCTCAATTTCATGCTTTCCACGTTGAGTATTTGATGTTTTCCCATGACTATGCTTGCATGCTTTTCTGTACATATTAACCCTGCACCTTGTAACTAAAAGATAAGAATTTTAGCATGATTCATGTCTTTCCATGCACCTTTGACGTTTTAAACATGTTCCCATATGTTATCCTTCTATTCTTCATGGTTTTTATGCATTTGTTGCCCTAGAATAGGCCTTGCATGTTAGTTTAAACTTCTGTATGTTACAAGATAGAAGGCGGTTCCTCAGAGACCGCCTATTCCAAAAGGCGGCCCCCGAATGACCGCGGCTTTACAGTAGCGGTTTCGACTAGACCACGACTTGGTTTCTGAAACCAAGTTAAATATTGTCTATTTCCCATATATATCTATTGTTGTCCATGCCTTAGTCTAGTTATTATAACCCCTAGTCAAGGCATATTTCCTACTGCATGTTTTAAGTTCGATTTCATTTAGTGTTAGCATGTGTTAAACTTATTTTCCATGTGTATTAGTTTCTTGCCAAAACACTATTGTTTCGTACTTAAAGAAATTTTCATGATTTGATTGTATTTTGATTTATGTTTTTGCACGTTCCTTTCTCACCTTATTTCTATTTTATAAGCAGCATATAGCACGTATTCCGGCACGTTGCTATTAGTTACACATGCACTTGATAGGCACACCTCTTGGACTTGTGATCCTCTCCGTTGGATATTCCTTCTGTCGGACTAGGTGATCATGTTTCAAGGCCTCCGTAGTCTCCGCGAGCCTGGGATTCCCACTAGGACACCGAGCTGGTTGTACCCTAAAAACCCAATGGATTAGAAAACACTTGAGTTTCTCACGATTTCCAGCACTCTAGACTAGTCGCAGCCCTCAGGCGACCGCCCACTTCTAGTAGCAGTCGGCCCGTGACCGGGTTTCTCCTACGAGTACTACTGCGTCGACCCTTTTTCCTTCTGGCGTCGACCCTATCTAAAAGCAGTTTTGTAGCAACCCTGATTTTTTTAAAATTACTAGTAATTAAATAAGATTATTAAAGCATCAAAAATGAATTATGGGTTGATTAACTTAGTTTAAAGACCCTATAGTAACCAAAGGGTATTGCCCGCTTAAATGAGGCCCACAAACCAAATTTCAAGACCCTTTGGCCCAAGCCCATTACTAGAAATGTAATTTAGACAATTTTTAGATTTAAAATGGGATATGTATACCAATTAGGGGATAAATAAGAGATAATTAGAAAATCAAAATTTTTTGGATTTAACCGCAAGAACGCGGTTTATCGAGCAACCGCATTCTCACAGAAGCGGTTTCTAACTAACCACGACTATGTTTCGTAAATATAAGTTGAAGAAACGTGGAAAAATGACATTTTTCCCATTCCAATCTCTTAGGTTCGATGCTATCTCGCATGGTAGTCTAGTCTAGGACTCTTGGGGATCGATCCTACCAGAAATTAGGACTCCTAGTTTGATCAAATCCATCAACCCTACTCAAACTCTATAAATAGAGCCCAAAATTGACCTGCGCGAACCCTAGTTTGGGGCACGCAGATCGAAGGTAAGGAGATGTCTTCTCAGGTAGATTCTGTAGAAGTTTTTACTCTCCTTAGTTTTATCTAACTCCCCTCCAAATCTCATGCTAGGAGGTCAAGCCGTTGGAGAGATAGAAGCCCCCAAAGTTGCTGTTCCGCTATTGAACGCACAAGAAATAGTGTGTCCGTCCGAGGAAGAACGTAAGATTAGAAACCTTAATCAAGATAATTTCAGGTTGAGTCTTTAGAAGAAGTTATTCTCCTTTATATCTTCTACCTACCCTCTAAATTTCGTGAATTTAGGTCAAGAGATTGAAATGTTAGAATGCCACAAAAACGCTGGTTCGACGTAGGACGCGCCGGAGCCTGCATCGACTTCCAACCCAAAATTTGAAGTTTAGAGCCTTACCCAAAGGTAGGTTATCTAATGGATGGCTAAATTAACATGTTAGGAAGAAAATCCCTCTATTTTCATGCAATTTCCTGCTTTATACATGGCGTATTTCATGTTTTACTTTCATTATGCATCTAGGCCATTTTTGCATGCACAACCTTGTACCCTTAATGGAAAAGATTATAAGTTTTGGCTTAATCTATGCATCTCCATGATCCACGTTGCTTAGCATGTTTTAACTCATAGTTGCCATGATTGTTATGCATTATATGCCTTAGAATAGGCCTGGCATACGTGATTTTGACGCTTCAGTCTAACGGATAGAAGGCGGTTTCACAGAAACCGCAGCTACCTAGAAGTAGTTTTCAGCCAACCGCGGCATTACTAAAGCGGTTCTGTTCCAACAACGTTTCTTGTCTGTCTACAGTTCACCCTAAACGTCAGTCAGATTGCCCTCTTTTGATTCCTAGTTAAATTATCTATTAGTTACGTTTTATCCACAGGATTACCATGCCTTATTCACTGTTATATTGTGCATCCTTCATTCTAGTTTTCATGATCATCATGTGATAGAAACTTATTTTAATCATATGTTAATTTTGGCCAAAACCATATAGTCTTGTAATAAGCTATTTCAAATGTTGAGAAATGCGTTATAATGATCTTTTGATCGTTGTTTTATCACGATTCCACTCTCATCTTTGAGTCATTCTTGTTGGATATATGTTGTTTTGATGATGTCTAAGCTTTATTCACTTCAAGTCTATTGAATTGATTCAACTATTCTCTAATGTTCATGATAATGTTCTTGATGCTCCCAGGCTATGCTCATCATGAAAACACTCTCTTGTGTAAAGATCTCAGGGTCAAAGAA
This sequence comes from Amorphophallus konjac, assembly GCA_022559845.1. Classification (NCBI taxonomy): domain Eukaryota; kingdom Viridiplantae; phylum Streptophyta; class Magnoliopsida; order Alismatales; family Araceae; genus Amorphophallus; species Amorphophallus konjac. The sequence continues at coordinate 239,708,452 of CM040123.1, forward strand.
TGACACTGTCAGATCAAGGCACCAAGTCTAAGATTGACTTGGGGAGCAACTGCAAGCAACAGCAAGATCAGAAACAAAAATGGTAGATCCAATGAGAAGCCTTGTACATGTTCACTCCAAGGTTAGAAGGGCTTTCCCCATATTGATATGAAGATAAAAAAATTTGGGAAAAACTTGAAGGACAAGGAGCTATGCATATGGTAGAACTTAGTTGCAAAGGTTAGGCAGAACTTAAAAGATAGGTCGACCTCTGGCCTTCAAGTGTTGACCTCAGGCCTTCACAGAAGGAAGAAAAACCTAAGCGGCTCAAAGATAGGTTGACCTCACCTACACAAGAGGTCGACCTCAGGCTCTCCCAGAAAGCGTTATAAACATGGTTTTCTAAAGCAGTGTCGACACCACAGTTACAGTAGGTCAACACCATGGTGCTTCCAGAAAGCATTGAAGATAGGATTCTGTAAAGTAGTGTCAACACCACAGTTACAGCAGGTAGACACCATGATGCTTCCAGAAAGCATTAAAAATAGGATTTTGTGAAAGCAGTGTCGACACCACTATTACAACAGGTCGACCTCATGTGCCTTCCAGAGACTGTTATAATGACAGTACTGCTGTTGAGTATTGTTGAATCTTTACATGTTTTGATGATGACAACACTATAAGTCTTAGTGGTGTTCAAAAATATGTCTCTGTGGAAAATTAACACAAATATTTTTCTGTGAAGAATAAACTTTCATTTCACTTCAGGTATTTTTAAGGACTGTCTTCGTGTTAGTTGGCACTTCGTCATGTTTGTGTATAACACCTCGTGTTGAACTGTCTGTCTTCGTGTCGTTTTAATTTTAGTACTGTTTGTATTTCCAATACGCCGTGTCGTCTTCTCTTACCGCGTGTTGTTTATGTTTACTATCCTTCAGGTCGTGCGTCCGTGTTGTTTTCACTACATTGCGTGTCATTTTTCTCTGTAGTGTTTTGATTCAGTGACACGTCGTGTCATTGATCTTTACTTCGTACTGTTTTCATCGTCTTCATGTTGGTCTTTCTCATTAGACCTTGTGTCGTTCTCGCTTTGACCACACTTCTTTGTTGCTTTACGTACACCTCGTGTCTTGCTTGTTTACAACTCCGTGTCAATTCTTGTATTTCATCTTCGTGTTGTTTTCAACTCCATGTCAATTCTTGTACTTCACCTTGGTGTTGTTTTTCAACTCGTGTCGGTTACTATTTCGACTTCGTGATATTTTCAACCCGTGTCGATCACTGTTTTGACTCGTGTTACCCGATTACTTCGTGTTGTTTTCAGTATGTGTCAATTTCATCTTCGTGTCATTTTTACCTCGTGTCGAGTTACCCCGTGTCAATTACTGTTTCAACTTCGTGTCGTTATCAGTCCGTGTCTCTCTTATGTTGAAATCACACCTCATGCTGATTTCTGTTCTCAACTTCGTGTCATTTTTACTTCTTGTCATTTTGACTTCGTGTCAAATCACTGTTCTGTCTTCGTGTTGTTTCTTTGTATTCTGTCTTCGTGTTGATCTTTCATTTTTTAGACTTCGTGTCTTTATCACATTGACCACACTCCGTGTCGCTTCTCCTCTCATAACTTCGTGTCGTGTTTTCTACACCTCGTGTCGTTGTCTCCTTGTGTCTTCACCTCGTGTTGTTTTCGTCTCTTCGTGTCGGGTTTGTTCTAGTGCGTACAGGACATCGCAGCACCTTGTGTTGCTTCCTGTTTCACTTTCGTATCATTTGTCTTGTTGCTTCTTCGTGTCGTTTTTACTCTTCCTAGTCCTCGTGTCTCTCTTGTGTTGAAACCATACTTAGTGTTGGTTTCTGTTCTTGTCTTCGTGTCTTCGCGTTGTTTTTCTGTTTACTTTTTTGTCGTGTCCACTAACCTCATGCAGTTCTAGTTCTTATGGCACTCAATATTAATGGTTCTTATCTTGTTGCAGGTCCGAGGAAGAACATTCATCAGTGTCTGGGTGCACATGATCCGATACTGAAGGAACAAATACAAAAAGGGGCACGTGGCAGGAAGGTTCTGGATCGAGCGTGGGAGGCACACGCGTTTAGTGCCCTATCCATCTGCTGCCACTATAAATAGAAACCTTCGCCCACCGATGAACGCGGATGAGAGCCAAGAAAGAAAAGGCAGTGCTACAGAGAGCTCGATCCAGCAGAAGAAGAAAAATTGAGAGAGAGAGAGAAATAGTGCTCGTGTGAAAGAGGAAGAGAGTTTAAGAGAAAGAAAAGAGAGATAGAGAGTGAGCGAGAGAACTCGTGGAGAAGAAGAAAGAAGCTTACCTGAAGATCTGTCTTCACTGGACCGTGGATCGGATCCAGGCTAGTCAGCTCTGTTAGGAGCCAAATTGTGCATTTCGTGTTTCAGCTTCTGTTTGCTGAAGTTATTTTCGTTTATTGTTTTTCATTTGTTTTCTGGTTTGCTGTGCTTTCCGATCCTCTGGTCTGAGGTCGTGTTCCCTCCGGTTTGGAGGAAGGGAGATCTGATCTCCAGTTGCAAGTAGCTGGGAGCTACTTGTGGGTTCCCTCCGGTTGGGAGGAAGAGGGGAGGTTGTTCCCCTGGTCAAGCTGTGTGGCAGCAACTTTTTGCAGACCGAGTCTGCTTGGTTCTAGCGTTCGCTAGTGAAGCCTCACTCCGGTTGGGAGTGAGGGGTGGATGTAGGTCTGAAGGACCGAACCACCTAAAAATCTATTGAGCAGTGGCTTGATTGTCTGGTTTGCTTCCGCTAGATGCTTGAATAGGTGCTCTCAATGTGATTGTATTTGAGTTGAATAGAATTGGTTCCATTCTGTTTCTTTATCTAGCATCCGGTTTTTAAATTTGGCCATTATTCGTAGAAGGATTCATTCACCCCCCCTCTGTATCGGGCCAAGCACCCTAACAGTTGGTATCAGAGCAGGTGTCTGCTTACAAGGTCCAGCGACCTGCAGATCGATCTTGTAATCTTAGGTGCTTATTTCCTTTTAGTGCATCAATATTCTTGTGCGTTAATCTGTGTGTTCTCATGGCCCATCCACCGATCTTCAGTGGTACGCATTTTGATGCATGGTTCGCTGTTTTGAAGAATTATGTTAAATCTGTGAATGCAGACCTGTGGAAAGTAATTTCACATGGTCCTCATGAACTACCTAGGAAAAAGTCCAAATGGACTGACAGTCACAAATCCATGCATGAAGAAAATCAGATAGCAATAAATTTAATGAAGGCAGCTACTGATAGAGCTTTTCATTCATGTTTCTGTGAATCCAGTTCTGCTAAAGATATTTTGGATGCACTGAAGCGAACTCAGGAGATAGATGTGGACAGATGCATGATGGCCAACAGAAGAAATCAAAGTGCCAGCGATCAAGGCAGCAATCAAACTAAAGAAGATGATGATGATGAGGTAAATATCTTCGAGAATTTCGCTCTAGAAGATTGGGAGAATGCATATGCTGAATTATTTGAATCTCATGAACTGTTAAGAAAACAGTATAAAAAGTTGAAAAAGAGTATTCAGGTAGATAGTTCTAGCTCTCCATGTAAAAATTGTTCAAGTACGAAGAAATCTCATGATGCATGTCTGTCTGATAATCATATGTATAAAAACTAGAATGCAGAACTGAAGAAGGAACTTGAATGTGTTCACTCTGAGCTGAACAATTTAAAATCTGAAGATGACTTCCTCAGAAAGCTCTCTAAAGAAAATGATGAACAACTAAAGAAACTTAAACGAGAGAATGAGTTGCTGATTGAAAAATTTAATGCCATAAAATCTGTAAACATAGAATTACAGAAAGATTTTGAAAAACAACAAAAGGAATTGAGGGAGTTTGAAGCTAGGAGAGAAAGCACGGTTAACTCAGAAGATCAGCTTCTAATAAATGAGCTAGTTCAAAATGATAAGCTTAAAGAAGAAGTTGAAAAATTAAAACTGTTAAACAGTGCCATGTCTGAAAGACTTCTCACATTGGAAAAAGGAAAAGCTATCTGTACAAACGAGACTGAAGAGGTAGATGAGCTAAGAAAAGAAATTGAAGAATATAAAACAGCTAACAAGGTTTTGAATGAAGCTGTCAATTGTAGTGAACAAGAGATCACTAGTTATGAAATACACATTGCATCTCTTGAAAATGAAATTCAGGATTTGAAAGCTTCCTTGTCTAAATTTGTTGATGGGCAGAAAAACCTAGACAAGCTGCTAGGTGTAAAAGTCAATGTCAAAAAGGAAGGGTTGGGCTACAATAATCTCAATAAGAAGGCCTTGCAGAACAAAGTAATGACATCCTTTGTAAATACTTCAAATGTAGCCACTACATCAAAAGACAAACAGCCCATTGTTTAGAAAATACTGGGAACAAAGATTAACTTTAACAAGGAAGGACTGGGTTACAGTCCAGTCATGAGGAAGGTTGATGGAGCCAACCTGAAAACTGTCTTTGTCAAATCCTCTGAACAGGAAAAGCCTTCTATCTCATCTCCACTTCAGTACAAGGCTAAGAAAACAGAAAAATAAAATAAAAATCATAAAACATCAAAAATTCAAAGGAACAATCTGCATGCTAAGAACTCATCAGATAAATGCCATGTTTTAAAGAAATCAAGTGGCTCATGTCATTATTGTGGTAAGTATGGACATCTTATGAGTAACTGTTTTGTGATGGAAAAAGATGACAACAAGCATGCTAGAAAATCTGTGTCTGGTCAGAAAAGGAATGTCAAATGTTCTAATTGTGATAAAGTAGGACACAATACTGCTCATTGTTGGTTTGCAAGTAGTAAGGAAAAATCATGCTCATATCATACAAAACACTTTGCAAATCAGCATGTCTTTAACAAGAACCAGCACATTATATGTTTTAATTGCAACAAAATTGGTCACAAGGTCTCTGAATGCTGGTCAGGTTCTTTTAAAAGAAATTCTATCTCATGCTTTGAATGTGGAAAGTATGGCCACAGGGCCATTGATTGTTGGCATGCTCAAAGGAAAAATTTTAGTTCTGGAAAGTATAGATTTCCTGCTAGTACAAATGCTCTTAGAAAGAACAAAGTGGTTTTCAAAAAGAAAAACTTTGAATGTGTTGATTATGGAAAACAGTTTGGTAATGCAAATAACAGAAATTTCCATGCTAATGCACATACAATTCATGCTCATAATAATGTGCATAACCCAGATCTGAAAACTACTGCTCCTTGCTATCAAGTTAAAAATGTGCTAAGAAAACCTGCTAGGAGTGATAATGTCATGACAGGACCCAAGACTTCCTGGGTACCTGTTTGTGCAAAATAAACTTTGTTTTGCAGGTGTGCCTTGGGACTAGAATAAAAGGGGAAATGATCCAAGGCACTCAAGAATGAAAACCCCATTCTCACAATTTTCAGGTAATCTCTCTACATGTCCCATTTTGAAACTTACTGCATATCTGGTTTGATGCATTCTTGCATATCTTGCTATTAGTTTCATCTAGTGCATGCATATTGAATCTGGTCTTGCATATTCATTCATCATCTGCAAGTTGCATTATTTTCTAAAACATGCACTCTGAAATTTCTGAAATTTTTAACTGAAAGCGAATGCTGGTTGAAAACTGTATGTTGCATAATTCTTTGGAAATCTGAATTGCTTATAGGACTGTTGAGGTTACCCTGTTATCCATGACTTCTTTGGTATATCAAATGGTAAGCTACCAAAAGACAGAGAAATCTGTCAGGAGGTTCTTACTATGTGTGAGGTGGTCTCTTAGACCAAATGCTCCTCCTAGTACCATAAGTCATTCTGCTGATCAGGGGAGTCTGTTTATGCATAACTCATAAACACACTTGTTTAATTTTCGTGACAAACACTGCATTCATTAAATAATTAACACTTCCAAGAGTCGTGTGTGAGTTGTCCTTGAGTGGGCTGAAGAGGAGCTTGTCAGGCTATTTGGTTTCTAAAGATTTTTGTCAGCCGATGCAGTTAATGTGGTTTTAAGATCAGTCATCTCAAGAGGTTGCAGTCTGTTGCCCAAGAGTTTCTCTGGTTGTGAGACAGAACTACTTCAAAAATACTATATTTGGATATGTCCTTAGTGCCTAATGTCTTGAGTGATCTCTCACTTGTTGGCTTGCTGATAGGAGTGCTGCTCATCTCATCTCATCTCTCTCTATTCGATCAGCCACCTCCTTATCTCTCACCTATCACTCTTGGTTCAGATTCTCTCTCGAAGAAATTGTGGGTGCAGTCTTCTTGCTCTTATCAGATATGATCTGTATACCTTAAACCACCCAATATCTAGTGTAACAATTTACACCTGTTAATAAAGAACTTCAATGTTTGGGGGTTATATTTGGTCCTTGATCCTTCTAAGTTATCTTCTCAAGTGTTGGTCAACATATTATAAAACTTTCTGTTAAATGAGAAAAACTTATTGAGGATCTCGACTTAACTGAAACTTATGTAAAGAGAGCTCTGAGATAAAATTGTGTTAAGTAAGATTTCTATTTTTGTCTAAAATCATGAGAAGTGCCTCCAGGGAATACGCCATTCTTTGTGGCAGAGCAATGACTTTTGTGGAGAAATAGACACTCTTGATCAAAGAAGTCCAGAGTTTCTGTCATGATACAACTAGCTATCTCTGTATAGAAATGTTAAAATAAAAAATATATATATATCATTGGCATAAAGGTAGTCCGTCCTGAGTAACCAGGGTTTCTGGTGTCTAATAAACATGTCTCCTTGTGTAAAAAGGGACTATTCTACCTTGTGTTCAACAAATTGGTTGACCCTGTATGCCTTCTCGTCCATTAAATGAAGAAATGAAATCTGCTTGACTTTGATGTGTTATTTCGTTGCTTGACAAACATAAGGAGCAATTTAATCGTGTCTCTCTCTAGGTTAAGCAACTTTAACAGCTAATTTTGTGACTATGCTGATTTAATATCTTGAGTTAACTGACCTTGGTTTTTGGAAGAATATAACCCGTCCACATATTGAAGGGCTAACTTTAACATGCTGTAGCTGCGTTACATCAGGACTAAGGGTATTTTGGGTATTTACAGAAAAAGTTGATATGAGTAAAAAAGCTACCCGACAAAACCCTTCTTGTTTCTCACGCCTTCCACCTCAAACCCTTATTTCCCCTTGCCGCTTCCTATTCATCCTCGTGCTGCTCTACCTTGAGCGTCTTCTTCAAACCCATCTCCATCTCTTCCCGCTCACTTTCTTCCCCCACAGAGGTCTATTCCTTTCTTAAGTCTAGCTTCACTTCCAATAGCAGCCTGCAAGAGAGAGTTGATACTCTGGAAGTTTCGGCAGATGGATCAGCAAAGGTCAGCAGCTCCGGGTGAAAGAAAGAGGAAGGGAAAAGAAATAGTTGAAGAGCCTTCATCTAAGCAACAGAGATGTCTTGAGCCAGAACCTACTGCGGAAGTCTCTTCAGAACAAGGTACCAGGTTTTCTCAGTCTACCGTGTTCTTAGAAAGTGGGAAAATCATTCCTCCTAGAATAATAGATTTCGGAGATGAAACCTTGGTCTCGAAGTTTCCAGAATTGTTGAAAATCTTTGAGTTTCAGGAGTGGAGAAATTTCTTAGAAAATCACCGTGTCTATTACCCTAGGCCGGTAATGGAATTTTACAATAACTTGTCCTTGAGCCGAGACAAGTCTACCTTGTTATCATCTGTTAAAGGGGTCGAGATAACTGTTACATATGACTCCCTTCACAAAGCTCTCGGTATTCCAGATAAAGGGGAGGTAGAGGGAAGCTTTCGATACAGTCTCCATGAAGCTTTCTCTGTCATTACTGGTAAACCCAGTAACATTCATGATAAGGGGCAGTTGAAGCTAAAAGCTTATCAGACATCGTCATTTCCTCCTCTTCACAAGCTCCTTCAGAACGTCATTGCTTCCATTATCACCCCACAGACTGGGGCTAGAGGAAGAATTACAGACACACAGAGATTTCTACTATTTTGTCTGATTCAAAATGTGAAGATATGTCTGCCAGAGATCATTTTTAATGTCATGAAGGGATGCATTGGATCCAAGAGACAACTTCCCTATGCCGCCCATATGACAGACATCTTCAAGCATTCTGAGATTTGCTTGGATGGAGAGGCCGCATCAGAAGTTAAGGCCCGAAACATTTTTAATATGAATTTTGTTTCAGTGTTTTTGGGCTTAGAGGACTCTTCTATGGTGGGGCAAGTTAAGGTCCAAAAGGCCAGGGAATCACAAACTCAGGGGGAGCATTTGGAAGAATTTCAAGTCTTAGCCCCAACTGGTGAGCAATTAGTTTCTGAGATTGATCATCAGGAAACACCAGCTGAACAACTAGAGTCCACCTTGCCAGCTGCACCCACCGAAGTATCCTTCTCCTTTCAGAGGCTAGTTGAGGCTGCATCTGAGGACATCAGATTGTCTGACGAAAGCATTCAGACAGATCTAGATGCAACTATTGCTGGGCTATTTGATTCTTTTGGGAAGACATCTGAAGAGGTAATAGTGCCTGAAGAACAGCCAGCTAAAGAGCAAGACAGTACTGATCAAGATCTTGCTATTTTTGTTAATGAAATTTTAAGAGAAACTGTTGAGCGAAGCTTGGAAGAGGCTACCAACTTGGTCGTATCTGAAAGTCTTGAGCAGGCCTTTGTTGGCAGCCCTGCAGATCAGGAACTCATGGAAGATAGAGAAAAGGTTCCTGTCATAGAACTAGATACAGAATCTTCAAGTGAAGAAGAGGAACCTGAAGATGTATTCCCTCAGAAAGAAACTCAAGCTGAAGATGAAGTTCAGGTCCCAGCTGAGAGCAGTCAAATGCCAGTACAAGAGGAAGCAGCTGAGAGAACTGCACCTGGCAGTGAATTTTTTGGTACACCTCTAGGTCCACCTAGACTCTTATCTGCACAGGCGCCCAACATTGAATCTGCTTGGGCGCCCAACATTGAAGAACTTCTCATAAACCTGACTCAGCAGATGCACAAGCAAGATAAGAAATTAGATGACCTGCTCACATATGTCACCCTCAACATAAATCAGGTACATTCCAGGCTACTGAAGCTCGAGATATCCCTCCTCACTGAATGGAAACGATTCCTTCTCAACAAAAAGGCTTCAGATGATGCCAACAGATCCCTGATGCAAGGGTTGCAGGAGGTGTGTTCAAAGATAGCTAAAGCACTGAGTGAGTTGCAAGATGTTCAAATCTCCTCCTTCAAAATGTCTTCCACCATTATAGATCACGGCTATGAGATCAGAACATCTTTAGAACTTTTGAAGAAGTCATCCAGTGTCCTAGGTCCAGGTATTCAGCAGGTCTATGATAAATTGGCCGCCTTCTTAACAGAAATGACACTTCTGACTGACAGATATGAAACTGTCAATGTTCGCCAAGAAGACATCATTTCTGAAGTGGCACAGGTCAGAAGCCCTATGGTATATTGGCTAGCTGAACTGTCAAATGACCTAAAGGAAATTCAGTCTACCTTGGGTTCAGCACCTGGTCACACTTCTTCCAGCAGAACTCCACCTCAAGAACATTCTTCTACTTCTCCAAGGGGGAGACCACCTCATGGCAGGCCGCGTGGCCCCTCTAGCAGACAAGCCAAATATTTTTCTTGAAAAGTCTATGCTCTGTATCTTGTTGCCCATTTTGAGGCTTTCTCTTTCACACTCTTGGACTTATTAATTAAAACTCATATCATTTGCATTCTTTTTGTTTCATTTTTTTGATGGTGTCAAAGGGGGAGAAAGTTTAATATGTGTTTTTGAGAATGGCTATTTAGTGTTTTCTCTTTCTCTGCAAAGACTCAAGACTCATAGTGTTGTCATCCATCAAAAAGGGGAGATTGTTGAGTATTGTTGAATCTTTACATGTTTTGATGATGACAACACTATAAGTCTTAGTGGTGTTCAAAAATATGTCTCTGTGGAAAATTAACACAAATATTTTTCTGTGAAGAATAAACTTTCATTTCACTTCAGGTATTTTTAAGGACTGTCTTCGTGTTAGTTGGCACTTCGTCATGTTTGTTTATAACACCTCGTGTTGAACTGTCTGTCTTCGTGTCGTTTTAATTTTAGTACTGTTTATATTTCCAATACGCCATGTCGTCTTCTCTTACCGCGTGTTGTTTATGTTTACTGTCCTTCAGGTCGTGCGCCCGTGTTGTTTTCACTACATTGCGTGTCATTTTTCTCTGTAGTGTTTTGATTCAGTGACACGTCGTGTCATTGATCTTTACTTCGTACTGTTTTCACCGTCTTCATGTTGGTCTTTCTCATTAGACCTCGTGTCGTTCTCGCTTTGACCACACTTCTTTGTTGCTTTACGTACACCTCGTGTCTTGCTTGTTTACAACTCCGTGTCAATTCTTGTATTTCATCTTCGTGTTGTTTTCAACTCCATGTCAATTCTTGTACTTCATCTTGGTGTTGTTTTTCAACTCGTGTCGGTTACTGTTTCGACTTCGTGTTATTTTCAACCCGTGTCGATCACTGTTTCGAGTTCGTGTTGTTTTCAACCCGTGTCGATTACTGTTTCGACTTCGTGTTGTTTTTAGTATGTGTCAATTTCATCTTCGTGTCGTTTTTACCTCGTGTCGAGTTACCCCGTGTCAATTACTATTTCGACTTCGTGTCGTTATCAGTCCGTGTCTCTCTTATGTTGAAATCACACCTCGTGCTGATTTCTGTTCTCAACTTCGTGTCGTTTTTACTTCTTGTCATTTTGACTTCGTGTCAAATCACTGTTCTGTCTTCGTGTTGTTTCTTTGTATTCTATCTTCGTGTTGATCTTTCATTTTTTAGACTTTGTGTCTTTATCACATTGACCACACTCCGTGTCGCTTCTCCTCTCATAACTTCGTGTCGTGTTTTCTACACCTCGTGTCGTTGCATCCTTGTGTCTTCACCTTGTGTTGTTTTCGTCTCTTCGTGTCGGGTTTGTTCTAGTGCGTACAGGACATCGCAGCACCTTGTGTTGCTTCCTGTTTCACTTTCGTATCATTTGTCTTGTTGCTTCTTCGTGTCGTTTTTACTCTTCCTAGTCCTCGTGTCTCTCTTGTGTTGAAACCATACTTAGTGTTGGTTTCTGTTCTTGTCTTCGTGTCTTCGCGTTGTTTTTCTGTTTACTTTTTTGTCGTGTCCACTAACCTCATGCAGTTCTAGTTCTTATGGCACTCAATATTAATGGTTCTTATCTTGTTGCAGGTCCGAGGAAGAACATTCATCAGTGTCTGGGTGCACATGATCCGATACTGAAGGAACAAATACAAAAAGGGGCACGTGGCAGGAAGGTTCTGGATCGAGCGTGGGAGGCACACGCGTTTAGTGCCCTATCCATCTGCTGCCACTATAAATAGAAACCTTCGCCCACCGATGAACGCTGATGAGAGCCAAGAAAGAAAAGGCAGTGCTACAGAGAGCTCGATCCAGCAGAAGAAGAAAAATTGAGAGAGAGAGAGAAATAGTGCTCGTGTGAAAGAGGAAGAGAGTTTAAGAGAAAGAAAAGAGAGATAGAGAGTGAGCGAGAGAACTCGTGGAGAAGAAGAAAGAAGCTTACCTGAAGATCTATCTTCACTGGACCGTGGATCGGATCCAGGCCAGTCAGCTCTATTAGGAGCCAAATTGTGCATTTCGTGTTTCAGCTTCTGTTTGCTGAAGTTATTTTCATTTATTGTTTTTCCTTTGTTTTCTGGTTTGCTGTGCTTTCCGATCCTCTGGTCTGAGGTCGTGTTCCCTCCGGTTTGGAGGAAGGGAGATCTGATCTCCAGTTGCAAGTAGCTGGGAGCTACTTGTGGGTTCCCTCCGGTTGGGAGGAAGAGGGGAGGTTGTTCCCCTGGTCAAGCTGTGTGGCAGCAACTGTTTGCAGACTGAGTCTGCTTGGTTCTAGCGTTCGCTAGTGAAGCCTCACTCCGGTTGGGAGTGAGGGGTGGATGTAGGCCTAAAGGACCGAACCACCTAAAAATCTATTGAGCAGTGGCTTGATTGTCTGGTTTGCTTCCGCTAGATGCTTGAATAGGTGCTCTCAATGTGATTGTATTTGAGTTGAATAGAATTGGTTCCATTCTGTTTCTTTATCTAGCATCCGGTTTTTAAATTTGGCCATTATTCGTAGAAGGATTCATTCACCCCCCCTCTGTATCCGGGCCAAGCACCCTAACAACTGCATCGATGCACCAGAAACATCTTCAAGCAGTTTCAAGAATACCTTCATCTGCCTCGACGCAACGGTAGTGATGCGTCAACGCACCGTCCATTCAGCATCAATGCCATCAGGGCAAGCCCACTAGCAGCTCAGAAAACCTATGAAGCTGCATCGACCTGATCAGCTCTAGCAGTGAGGGTAGCATCACAAGGATGCCTTGACGCACCTACAATGCTGCATCGACCTATGATGATCCAGCTCACCAGTAGCTCAAGAAACTCCAATGATGCGTGGACGTGATGACCAGCTACATCGATGCACCAGAAGACCTTTAATTAGAAATATATACTTTCCTGCAACATTTCAGAAGGGTGCCAGAGGATTAAAATATGGATCGTAAACCTATAAAATCTTGGATTTTGAGGTCTGGAAGAGTCACCTAGGTTCACCCAAACATCCCTGTCATCATAAGTGTCCAAAGGCACACTTTACTCCAAATATCTGTCAGTACCAAATCTGGAAAAGTTTCTCTCCTCTGTTGTCCTGTCCCCTGCGCCTGCCAGCAAGCAGTGTGACTGAAAGGGAAAATATCCTTGGAAAGAGGATGCCCTCTCTGCTAATAGAAAGAAAGGTTCTGCAGGTTTCCTTGGTCAAACCCCTTTGTTTATTTCAGCTATTCAAATCTACAAGGGAAATGGAGGGAAAATCTTCTGCCTTTTGTAGCCTATAAATTGGACGGCCTTCCCTTGCATGAAGCTGTCGCTGGAGTTCCAAGTTAGCCTACTGAAACAGCAGATCGTGGGAAAGAGAGAAAAGAGAAGAGAAAGGAGAAGGATCTAGCCAGCCAGTAGGCCAGTCCTGGTTCGAGTTCAACCAGTGGTGAGAAAGGAAGAAGAAACTGAAAGGAGTGCAACCCCTCCTTGCAGCTTGCCTAAGTTTGATAGAGCTTCAAGACTTCAATCTGAAGCCACCATTGCATTTTCCCTGTATTAGCTTTTCTGGTTTTACTTCTGTATTTGCAATCTTTAAACCGTGGGGTCCGGTGCTCTTGTGAGAGACCGGAAGTGTGGTTGTTGCACTTATAGCATGTTGTTTTGTTTTGTGTGTGTGTGTGTGCGCGTGTGTATTGTGGATCTCATCCTTGTGTGTGCATGTGTGTGTGTGTGTGTGTGTGTGTGTGTGTGTGTGTGTGTGTGTGTGTGTGTGTGTGTGTGTGTGTGTGTGTGTGTGTGTGTGTGTGTGTGTGTGTGTGTGTGTGTGTGTGTGTGTGTGTGTGTGTGTGTGTGCGTGCGTGCGTGCGGTGGATCTCATCCCCGTGTGTGTGTGTGTGTAGGGGGGGTTGAGGATTTCATCCTCGTGTGTGGGTTGAGGACTTTGTCCTTGTGTGGAGAATGCCTCACCGGATTTGGTGAGGGGTGAACGTTGGTCTGCGGGTTTGCAGACTGAATAACCTTAAAAATTCCTTGTGCAATGGGGTGTGCCTTGTGTGATTGATCCATTTCTTCTTTCCCCCATTCATAGGACGGGCAGCATAAAGGGTTTGTTCTTAGACTATTTTATCAGCACTGACTTATGCATTTGTAGTTGCTTTTCCAACACACTCTATTACACTGACTTCACTCATGCAGGTAGCCTATTCATTCATATGGTTGGAATCTCGTGAGATCTCTGCAGACTAGTGCAACATATCTCTCTTGGCTCTGAACTTGCTCTGAAGGAGTGTCGACCTCACTATATAGTGGTGTCGACCTCGATTGTCTGTGCATTGTGCTTTGTCGTTTCCATTTGAGCTATTCCCTTTTGTTCTGATGTGCATTGTGTCTAAAGTAGTCCATTTGTATTATAAGCAGTGGGTTCTGTTTTATGTAGCTAAGATTTTAATTGGGCCATTATTTTACAAAGGATCTATTCAACCCCCCCTTCTAGATCCATTGCACCCCTTGGGACCCAACAATTGGTGTTAGAGTCTAGCTCTGTGTTACCCTAATCCAACAATCTGCATAGAAAGATCCCGGTGAGCTTGTCGTTGTTTAATTCCCTGAACCATGTTTGTGGATTGCTTACCGATGTTTGATGGCTCCAGCTTCTCTACCTGGTTAGGTACAATGTGCAAGTTTGTGATTACTGGTGATCCAAACCTATGGACCTAAATTTCTCATGGGCCACATAAATTGCCTAAGGAGAAGTCCAAATAGACTGAGGATCATAAATTGAAAAATAGAGATAATATCAAGGTTCTAGAAATGATGAAAGTTGCTATGAATTTTACTGTCCTTCCTTCCTTATCTTCTTGCAGCTCCGCCAATGAAATCTGGAATGATCTAACTACCATCTATCAAAAGGAGAATTACAAATGCATGATGGCCAAAGAAAGTGATCAAACGGGCGATGGAGAATGTGAAGAGGTAAAGTCTATGTTTGAGAACTTCTCCATAGAAGATTGGCAAAATGCTTATGCTAAATTGCTTGACATGTATGAAAAATCAAGAAAATAGAATAAATCTTTGAACAAGAAGTTAAATAATTTAGCTCACATTGATTCTGACAATGAAGGCTTGAAAGCATTGAAATTTGAAAATGAAGATCCCAGAAATCAAATTGAAAAATCAAAAAAGAAATTTAAAAATCTTGAGGAAGAAAACAATTTGATTCTTGAAATTTTGGAACCTGTTGAGGTTGTCAATGCTGAACTTCAATAAAATCTTGAAAAATCTGAAACTCAAAATAGGAAACTAAGAAACAAGTGTGAAAGCACATGTTCTCATAATTCTGGTTGTTTTGAGTGTTCTTTTGTGCAAGAATTGAATGAAGATCTCCACTCAGATCCTGAATGGCAGCAAGACCTAATTGCTTCCTTAAGAGAAGAAAATAAAGAGTTGTTGGAAAAGAAATTAGAACTTGAACAAGTTGAGGAGGAGCTCGAAGAGAAATTAAGTTCAACACCCAATATTCAAAAATAAGTTGAGGAAATTGAAAATTTGAAAAAACAAAATAAGAAGCTCAATGAGTTAAGCACGGCCATGTCTGACAGATTGCTTTCACTTGAAAAAGGAAAATTAGTCCTGGATAAAGCAGACTCTGAAAAATTGGAAAAATTAGAAAGTGAGCTGGAAAGTTTCAAGACTATTAATAAAATGTTGAATGAGAAGGCTGCCTCTCATGAAGAAGAAATAGCCAACTATGAGCTTCACATCTCAAATCTTGAGTATGAAATTTCTGAATTAAACAACTCTCTAGCTAAATTTGTAAGTGGGAAGGATAACTTAGATAAACCTCTTGGAAGGAAGGTGAACTTCCAAAGAGGGGGACTGGGTTACAACCTAGTGAACAAAAAGAGTTTTGAAAATAAACTCTACACATCCTTTGTGTGTAGTTCTGAATCAACCAGTAGTTCAAACCCATCCTTGTTTCAGTTTACTGCCCAGAAAGGTCAGAGGAAACTTGCTACTTAGAAAAATCAGAACCGAACTGACAAACTACAAAAGGGTAAAATTTGTAGAACAAGTCCAGCAATTTTTCTATTGCCCCTGTGCATGATGTACACAAATCTCCTGGACATTCACATACACACACCAAGAGAATTTCCTGTCATTGTTGTGGTAAAATTGGGCATATAATGCATGACTGTCGTACCTTGAAGAATGATGAGTTAAGAGCAGGAAAGAACAGGAGAAACAATGTAGGAAGCACTGGCCAGGGAAAGGTCTATGCTGGGAGGAAGCATGCTCACACACATCTGTTCAGAAGCCAAGAGATGGCCTGATGCGTCGACGCACCCATCAGGACAGGTCGACGCACTCAAAGACCACTAGAAGAAGAATCCCTCTTTGCTACTTCCATTGTGGAAAGTTTGGCCACATAGTCAAGGACTGCTGGCATCTGAACGGTAAGACTCATTCTCATGGCCAACATGGTGGTATCCATGCGCACCCACCAAGGTTTAATGCACATGCACATAGGAAGAATGATAAATCATTTATGCAATGCTTCTATTGTGGTAAATATGGACATGTGTTTGATGACTGCCATTGGATGAGAATTGTTGAAATAAATGCAGCCAAGAAAAGAAACTCACATGATCATAGTGCTGCTAACCATCAAGGACCCAAGAGAACTTGGGTACCTAAAAATTCAAACTGAGCATTTTGAATGTAGGGGTACCTTGGACCTGAACAAACGAATTAGTTGGAAATTAAAAGCTCAAGGCACATGTCTGTAAATAAAACCTTCAACGTTTGATAGTATTGCATGTTAGGCCTCCTTTTCAGTTATTGCAGTTAAGTTCTCTTACTATTTTCAATAAGTCTTGCAAGCATGAATCCTCCGCTCTGATTTTATGAAATTCCCTATTGAGAAATCTGAACATCTGAATGTCTGAACTCAATATTTGATTAACATTTAGGTTGAGTTTCTGGTATATCGAATGGTGATGTGCAGAAAGGCAGGTTAAGCTTGCCCAAAACTCTTACTATGCATGAGTTAGGTCTTTGGATCAATACCTCCGCCTCGTACCAGAAATCATATATTTCAGTCATTCCCTTCTTCAGAAACCTTCATGCTGATGGAATTGATATAACGATGAGTTGATGTTTGCTTTTTGTTACCATGTTGCAGCCATGTGAATTTCTTGTTTAGCATTCATTGCATTTGATGATGTCTGCCATGGCTGCACATATATTTCAATTCATCATTCTTGTGGATTCTTAACATTGATCAAATGTCTTAATCTTCCATAAGCATTGGTCTAAGGGGGAATCTGAGCATTTTCACCTCAGTTTAGACTGCATTGAAAATGTCTTGAGTCTACATGTGTTGTGGACATTAAGCACAATTGGTAATATGGGCTTGCATCTATCATTGAGTATCATTTTGTGGTCTCATACACTCCAATGTATATCATGTTAGAGGGGTACAACAATGCATATCAATTGGTATCATCTCTATTGCATCATGTGTTCACATAAGTCATAGGTTGCATACTCTATTGTCAACCCATGCACAAGTTTAGGGGGAGTCAACATTATAAATCCAGTCTGCATCCTTGCACATCCTTGATGACATATGTATAGACTGCATCTTCTTAAGTGGAGCTTGTTTAGTTTGAAAAATCTGTCAAAATCTCCTTGCTGTTGATCAGGTCGACCTTAGACCTACTCAGGTCGACCTCGCAGTTCAACTCTGCTTAAAAACTACTCTCTATCTGAGCTCAGTACGTCGACACTATGAGATGCCAGTGTCAACACTCCCTCGCATCTGCTGGTTGTATTCCACTAATTCTAGTCTGAGCTCACTGCACATCCTCAGGGGGAGAGTTTGTAATGCCCCGAGATCCGATTCCCAATTTATGGGCATATTTTTTTCTTTTCTTCCATCTAACCTCGAGACATTACATCGTACGTATCACGGAAGCACCAATAGATAAATTCGCATGAGAGAGAGAGAGAGAGAAACCATAATCACATGAAATGTAAATAACATCTCAACCATTCATAATCCAAAAAGATGCATGTCCATTGTCCTTTTACATACGAGTCCATACAGGATCACCAATCCACAACTAGCCATAATACGAAAGATAGATATCCATAGCCTACCCAGACATAGGCAAGACTAAACTACTCCTCAGCCACAGCCTCCTCCTCGACAACGTTCACTGTGTCTCCTGAAAGGTGTGTCACAAGGGGGTGAGTGTGACGCTTAGTAGGTAGCCTAATCAAATCGGGGTTAACTCGCATTCATATATCCACTTCACATATATATATAATTTAGATGTTAACAATAAAAGAGTACAAAAGACCCATATGACCCTTCTAGAATCCTTCAAGGCGACCCACATAATGGTCTAGCAAGAACCCAGGAATTGGTCGATCGAACTAGGCCTTCGGTTGACCGAACCCTGTATCAAGTTACAGGCTGGCCAACACTGGCAATTTTGGTCGACCGAAGTTCCCATGTCGGTCGACTGAACCCCGCTACAATTCTAGAAAAGCAAGCAATCCAGTCCCACAATGCAAGCCCAATGGATACATGAGAGGGTCAGTTATTATATGCAAAACACGCGACGAATATCAAAATTCATTCATTCTTAGCTATTTGAAAGTAATCATACATGAAAATACACGTTTATTATCTAACATATAAAATACCCGTGCATGCACTAAATCCACGATAAACGAATAGCCACACATTTTTACATTTTCATGAGTTACACATTTAACGTTATTCATGGAACCAAGCAGCTGCCGCGAACACAGGAGGCCCGCACACATAAATGAACGAAAGAGTACTACGTAAACTCGAGAGCGAACTCCCACCTAGACTCCTGTCGCACGGGGCATTACATATCGCCATCCCCTAGGTTCTGTGGTGTTACGTATCGCCGTCCCACAAAATGAACCAGCCGAATCATAAGATTTTTAACCAGGGCGTTACGTATCACCGTCCCCTGGGTTATTTTACTTCCATGACATTACATATCGCCATCCCACAGAAGGGACCGAAGTCCAACCGCACAGAATGCTACTATTTTTCATTCATAACATTCACACCATATTCACATTCACATTCATATTCATATTACATTACTAGCATCATACTTTTATCATATCATAAGCATGCTTCCATATGGTTTAAGTGGCTAATCATACTCAGAAGTTTACCTGATGTGACACCACCTTGGAGTGATAGCCACAAGGCCAATGCACCTTGGACCTATGACTCGCAAGCAAGCAACTTTGACGACGAAATTACTCGGGTGAGCTCACTCGCGTAGCGGTCACTATTGCCCGTGGGCAAATTGGCGATGGTAGGGAAGGTCCAAAGTGGGACCTTGACGTTTCGAGGCTTGGCTTCGCTATGGCTGACCCCCTAAGGGGCTGGGATACCCAATTTTGTGGGCGGCCAACACGCCAAAGGCGTGGGCTATAGGGTCGTTCTCGCCTCACTCTGCTGTGGCCACTCAATTGGTGGGAAATTTGGATCGGGCGCTCACTTACCATCCGACGGAGCTAAAAGACAATACTAAATAAGCAATTGTAAACCAGCGAGGGATGTGTCCCGGAGCTCACCTGATCGGTGTGAGAACACCGATCCCGGCCGAAGACGAGGGCGAGCGGGGAGGCGTGGGACGCACCCGCACGCCGCGTTGATGCCGCTTGACCTGAAAATTTATAAAGTACACCACTACTCCTCGAGCAGGAGGGTTGGACAAGGGGTTGGGGATAATGTGATACAGTCAAGGATCTGTAAGCCGGCCAGGTGGGGGAGGGAAGAGCTGAACTAGAAACTAAACAGACGGTGGATGTCGGTTCTGCCCGCTCTCTGAAATAGGGGACAGACGGGCGATGTTGTTGTCGCTGCGGCCGCTCCCGAGATCCGTTGTTGACGAGACAAGTGGCAAAACCTCCTGAGTTGGCCCAGGAGGACGTCTGAATTTTGGTAGGAACTATGGTGGCCGGCGTTGGTCGGGGCGGGGCCGTGAGCAGAGACTCTGTTCTCTGGTTCTGACTCTCTCAGCACCAATGCAGCAGGAAGAAATGGTCACCACGGGTGCTCCCGAACTCCGATTCAAGCATGGCTGGTGTCGTTGGATTCGTTGTCGAGTCCTCTTCGAAATGATTTCTATGGCGATGCCGGAAGATGTTGGAGTAGACAAGGAAAGCCCTAACAGTTATCGGGTGTCTATTCAGTCCCAGAGTGGACAGAACAGCGCACCCGAGGGAGAAAAATGATAACTCTTAGCTCTGAATGCCGAACGGGGTTCCGCTTCTTGTTCCCGGAAGTAGACTCGTCATAGAAGAACTCAGCCAATCCCTGCCCCCAGATCCTCAAGAGGATGGCCGTGGCAGTCTCTGCAAGTGGCTTCAGGTTGACTGTCATGAGGAAGAAGCGCAATCCGGCGAAGATGGCTCCTCCGGGCAGCTACAAACTCGGATCGGGACGAGACCACCACCGTTGCGAAGAGGACCGGGAGACGCTTCCAATGGTGCATTTTGTGCTTCCAGGAGCTCCAGGACGAAGACATGGAAGGCTCTGCAACTGGGCACTTCTCTGCTGCCTGCGGACCGAGGTAGGGTCTGCAACTGGCCGATGGGAGATGGAATAGGAGGGGGCGAAATGGGGGTGGATGAGTGTGGGGGCGACCCTTGGCTGTGAGGGGGTCAATGGGGGGTCGAACCAAGGTGTGAGAGGGGGAGAATAGGGGCTGGAAGGGGGTCTAGGAGGTGGAGGGAGAGGGAGCTGCGAATTTGGTGTTGGGAGGGAGATAGGGAAGGATTATTTGAAAATGGGTTTAAGGGTGGGATTAATTTTTGGCCTTGGGGATGGGAAGAGGTGTATGGGGAAGGGAAAGGGTGCTTGGGGAGTGGGGAATGGGTGGTTGGTGGTTGGAGGGTGGAGCAAGGATTGGTGGAAGAGTTCTTGAGGTTGGGAAGGAGTGAAGAGGGGTTGTGGGGAGTTGAGGAGCCTCTTGAATGAGGGGAGAAGAGAGAGAAAATAGGTGAGAGGGGGAGGAGAGAGAAAAGGGGCGCACCCCTCTAGAGAGAGAGAGAAGAGAGAGAGGGGGGGGGATGTGGAGAGTCTCACTCCAGGGGAAGAAAATTCTCACAAGGGGTTTCTTTCTATTCAAATATTCATCAAAGGTTGTTACATATAAGGGGAGTGGGGGCCTATTTATAGGCTTAGACAATTCCATATGACCAAACTAACCCTGACCAAATGCACTAATGACAAGACAAGTCCAAGGGAGGGGCGCCCTTGGGCCTAGCCCACTAGTTGGGCACAATTGACTATCAAACTGACCCATTAACCTATTAATTAACTCAAATAAAGAAAGATTACACATCTATGACTCAAATATAATGAAAATTACATGCTACCGCTCAAAATTAAGTGATGGAGATGATGATGCACCGATGGCGAGCAACCGGAGTCTCAAAAAAGATGGAGTGGCTGGGGATGTCCCCATCATACCCCCGGGATGTGGAGAACTCGACCCCGTCGAGTGTGGGTCCACCGGGGTAGCAGTACACCAAAGCGGATCCGGGCAAAGAACGTCTTCCCAGCTCAACCCTACGTCCGTAGCCGAGGGATGGCTCTTCCACTTCTCAGGATAGCGCGGGCACACCCTCTTCCTCGCGATGGTAGCTTGCTTATCTAGTATCGCCTCCATGAGCTCACGTCGGGCCCTCGGGCTGATATGTGGAGGCTCTTCGGTGGTGTCACTCTGATGCGGGATGAGACACGGACACGACAAGCTCGCGATCGTCCCTTAACGAGGGAAGCGTCGGACGTGCGCGGTTGAGAAATCGGCAAGAGCTAGGGTGGTCGGCTCGCACTTTCGTGCCCGGATCGGGTCACGGGACGGTCTCGCACTCTCTCGCAGCAGCGGTAATGAATAAATAAAGTGAGCTAGATATCCCTACACATGCTCTCTAGCAGCGGCATAAATAAATATATACGAAGTAAGCAAAATGCCAGGCAAGGAGCGAACACGATACCTCCACGCGCTCGGCGTGGGGACGACGGACCCGGCCAAAACTCGTACTCCCGGGATAAATATTACACCATATTACAGCAAATGAATTACTGCCCACTCTACGCAGGGAGGTAAAGGGCTACACAAACGGGCCCGGGAGGACCGAATTCAGGTTGACGGGCGGCTTCTCGCGTCTCTTCGGCAGCACCCGAACTTGTGACTGTGGGGCCCACGTGCTGTCCGGAGGGGCGTGTGGGACCCGATGGCACCGCTGTAGTGGGGACACTTAGGGAAGCGCTCCCCGGGCTGGCGGCACGCTCGTTCACCGGCCGGAGGCCGGGCGGCTCCGTTCGGCACCGGTCGGAAAAATCGATCGGAAAACTGCCGATTCTGTATTTCAGCGCGCGCTCCGGCGAGAACGGACGTTGCGATCAGCACCGGTGTCGGAATGCGACGAAATCAGAGCCGTTGGAAAGCTGCTTCGAAGTACTGCAATCTAGTGGCCTTCAGAAAAATTCACCAGATTTTTACTTTGTGTTGGCGAATTTTATATGCTGCTGTTGTACAGTAACTGAAGACTCAGATCTGCAGAGAACTTTCCTGTTGATTGCCTTTGACTGTGAAGTAGATGTCCGAATGTGAAGATGTGTTCTTCAGCAAGGTTGTAGGAAATCGAACAAGGAAACCATGACTATTTTTGGATCTAGATTTGGAGGTGGTGGTGATTTGTTCTGATTTTAGAAGTGGAGGGTGGTCGGATCTGGGATCTGACTAAAAACACTGTATCAGAGGAAGAAGACGAATTTCTAAAAATAGATAGAAGACTGATAAAAAATTAAGAAAATTTGTGGAGGTAGGGGGTGATGGACAGAACTCCCAGTAAAATTGGGAGGGTTTGGACAAATCAAAAAGATAGTCGGAGGGGGAGAACTCAGAGATTCTGTCACTGTAGACAGAAACCTGGAAGATCTGGGATGATAGGTTGGACGAAAATGTAAAAATACTAAACGATGGATATTTGGTGTGAAAATTTAGGTGGATCTTGGGATGCAAGGGTAGAACACACCATAAAAATTTCGACTTGAGATCTTTACGTGGAGGAGAGAAGATATTCGGACAAGAAGCCTCTGTCTAGGATGGACAGAACACCGAAGGCGGCTCCGCGGCGGCGTGATGGCGGCACGGACGGCGGCGGCGGAGGCACAGATGATCACCGGAGATAGAGGGGAGGGGATAGAAGATAGAAATCACTCTAGAACTGGAGGTTGGAGGAGAGAAACCAGAGGGAGAGAGGAGGGGCTCAAGAACACTCTTGATTTTCCAATAATTTTCTCTTCATTTCTTCATTTATCTCTAATGACACTATACATAGGCTTATATAGAAAATAGCAAGGGGTGGGGGGGCTGATAATTTCGTGGGAAATATGTCATTTTCATCCCCCATGTGGTCAAAACTCAAAATAAACAAATTACATATGGAGGGAGCACTACTTTGACTAGGTAGGTAAGGTAGGTGGCCAACCTTTGAAATTTTAACCCCTTTGTCTCCCATGTGGTCAATTAGCATTCAAACCTTCTAGATGGCCACCTAGGATGGTTGACCAGCCCCACATGGATGAGGTGGACCAATGGGGAAGGGGAGGGGGCCCCCTAACTCGACCTACTACATATTTGCACAAAAACCCACGTAATCTAAGGGAATGACGCATTGGGTTACCAAGCCTTACAATTGTACATATACTTTCCCAAGGATATAAAAGTAAACTAAAGGACACAAATGCAAAATAACAATGTCAGTGCTCGACGTCGATTCCCAACAATTCTCCCCGGGTGGGAGGAACTCGACCCCGTCGAGTAGGGGTATGGATGCTCGAGTACTCCGGCGGATCCGTTACCGTGCCAAGTAGTGCGGGTATGCTCCACTCCAAGTGATCGTCACCTGCTCATTCCATATATACTCGATATGCATGAACTGCTATGGGCTAAAGGTGGACACTCCGGGTGGGGCACTCTCAAAAGGGAAGGAAGCAGCTCAAAGACTCACTAGGAATCACCGCTGAGTCCCTATAGGTGACTGATCCGGGTATAGATGTAGAACCGATCCCGCACTCATCGAGTGAGTCCAATCGCCCTTTACTCATAAGAGAGTGACAACGAGCTTGCACAAGACACATGTAGACAAACAAACGACACACAAACTATGCAAACAAACCACACAAAACAAACCACACGAAGAAAAGCACATTGACTCAACTATGACCCTAGACACACCTAATGTTAGTCCGACCCGTACATGGGTGACGGCGGACCAGGACACCCGAATGTGTGCCATGCATGCATGTTGGGCAACTAGGAATGGATGGCATGGGGAACACCTATACGTCGGGTGTGGTTATGCGTGGATGGTCTTTTGAATGTGGGTGACTCGGGTGGTTTAGAAGGGCCGGGTGTAGGTGGGTCGGGATTGGTGGATGTAGATGGACCATCCCGAGGGGAAGGGGCATAAAAGTGGGCTTCCTTGAAGAAGGGGAGTACGGGTGGTAACTCGGGAAGCCTAATAGTGAAGGGGTCAAAAGGGTCAAAGAAGGTATGATCCCTTGTGGTGGGTTCCCACAAGTCACGGTCCCACATGTAGAAGGTTTGAAGATGTGGGTAGTCACCTTCTTGAATTGTAACGGGTGGGACGGGGATCGTAGGCAAGAAGTATGATTCCTCCCTCGGAGAAAAGGGTATGAATTCGGGCTCGTCCGGTAAGGGGAGGAGTAAGAGGACCTCCGTGGTGACACAACCCACGGTGCACTCGGAGGTAATGGACCCTAAGGCCGGATGGGTGAAGCTAAGACTAACGGGTTGGTCAAAGCCTCAGGCTAGTAGGTGCGTCAACTTCCATTGTGAATCTAATCCCATGATAAGATCGTCCAACGTATCAACATGGTGACAAGATCGAAATGTGGTATGAAATGAGTTGACCGGCACTAAAGGTAAGGTGGGGTCCATGGATGGAAAGGGATGTGGGACCGAGCCTTCCTTGAGCCATCTAAGAAGTGGCTCGGCTATATATAGCGTACCCGTTAGAAACACGGGAGGCTCGGGATGGGGTGACCCCAAGTTTGACGGCTCCGGAGGAAGATCGGAAGTGGATAGCAATGGAGCATCCACGGGTGGTGAAGGAGCACGTGTCCTTTCCAACCAATCCAAAATCAGTTTATCGAACTCCTCGAAGGGGGCACGGGTTGGAGGGGGTGGCAATGGAGCCCTCGTGGAGGTGTCCACCTCGTGGAGAAGTGGCCCGTGGGGTGGCTCCAAGAACATCCGATCTACCCCGGTGGAAAATCGATCTAGGTTAATACTAACCCGATCTAGGCTCGTATTCAACCCCTTAAACGCTCCCATAATGGCTCGGAACATTCCGGCCACTTCATCACCGCTATGGACTCGGGGCGTGGCCATGGTGGCCAAGATGGGTTGGGTCCCCTAGGATTGGATATGCAAGGCCATTTTTTTTTTTTTTGTTTTATAAGCAAACTAATGCAAGCGCCTAGACATGACTTAAAATGCGATGCAAGTTGGAATGTGACTCGACTATGCAAGTTTGGAATGCATGCACACTAAGGACCCTAGACGTAAACCAAGACTCGGTACGTGGCGGAGATAAGCGATCCGAAGATCACTCGCGCAAGTGTGCGGCCTTCCCGATAGGCGTAGCCTAACGTTCGGACAACACCTTTTGAGATACCGAGTAAAGGGATGCAAATGCAACCTAGACTGACTTAGACAATGACTTAAATGACACTCTTTTTTTTGTTTTTCTTTTGGACACCCTAGACTCAAACTCGCGCTGATACCAAATTGATGCGGGACGAGACACGGACACGACAAGTTCGCGATCGTCCCTTAACGAGGGAAGCGTCGGACGTGCGCGGTTGAGAAATCGGCAAGAGCTAGGGTGGTCGGCTCGCACTTTCGTGCCCGGATCGGGTCACGGGACGGTCTCGCACTCTCTCGCAGCAGCGGTAATGAATAAATAAAGCGAGCTAGATATCCCTACACATGCTCTCTAGCAGCGGTAATGAATAAATAAAGCGAGCTAGATATCCCTATACATGCTCTCTAGCAGCGGCATAAACAAATATATATGAAGTAAGCAAAATGCCAGGCAAGGAGCGAACACGATACCTCCACGCGCTCGGCATGGGGACGACGGACCCGGCTGAAACTCGTACTCCCGGGATAAATATTACACCATATTACAGCAAACGAATTACTGCCCACTCCACGTAGGGAGGTAAAGGGCTACACAAACGGTCCCGGGAGGACCGAATTCGGGTTGACGAGCGGCTTCTCGCGTCTCTTCGGCAGCACCTGAACTTGTGACTGTGGGGCCCACGTGCTGTCCGGAGGGGCCGTGTGGGACCCAGTGGCACCGCTGTAGTGGGGACACTTAGGGAAGCGCTCCCCGGGCTGGCGGCACGGTGGTTCACCGGTCGGAGGCCGGGCGGCTCCGTTCGGCACCGGTCGGAAAAACTGATCGGAAATCTGCCGGTTCTGTATTTCAGCGCGCACTCCGGCGAGAACGGACGCTGCGATCAGCACCGGTGTCGGAATGTGACGAGATCAGAGCCGTTGGAAAGCTGCTTCGAAGTACTGCAATCCAGTGGCCTTCAGAAAAATTCACCAGATTTGTACTTTGTGTTGGCGAATTTTATATGCTGCTATTGTACAGTAACCGAAGACTCAGATCTGCAGAGAACTTTCCTGCTGATTGCCTTTGACTGTGAAGTAGATGTCCGAATGTGAAGATGTGTTCTTCAGCATGGTTGTAGGAAATCAAACAAGGAAACCATGACTATTTTTGGATCTGGATTTGGAGGTGGTGGTGATTTGTTCTGATTTTGGAAGTGGAGGGTGGTCGGATCTGGGATCTGACTAAAAACATTGTATCAGAGGAAGAAGACAAATTTCTAAAAATAGATAGAAGGCTGATAAAAAATTAAGAAAATTTTTGGGGGTAGGGGGTGATGGAAAGAACTCCCAGTAAAATTGAGAGGGTTTGGACAAATCAAAAAGATGGTCGGAGGGGGAGAACTTAGAGATTCTATCACTGTAGATAGAAACCTGGAAGATCTGGGATGACAGGTTGGAAGAAAATGTAAAAATACTAAACGATGGAATTTTGGTGTGAAAAGTTAGGTGGATCTTGGGATGCAAGGGTAGAACACACCATAAACATTTCAGCTTGAGATCTTTACGTGGAGGAGAGAAGATATTCGGACAAGAAGCCTCTGTCCAGGATGGACAGAACACCGAAGGCGGCTCCGCGGCGGCGTGATGGCGGCACGGGCGGCGGCGGCACAGATGATCACTGGAGATAGAGGGGAGGGGATAGAAGATAGAAATCACTCTAGAACTGGAGGTTGGAGGAGAGAAACCAGAGGGAGAGAGGAGGGGCTCAAGAACACTCTTGATTTTCCAATAATTTTCTCTTCATTTCTTCATTTATCTCTAATGACACTATACATAGGCTTATATCGAAAATAGCAAGGGGTGGGGGGGCTGATAATTTCGTGGGAAATATGTCATTTTCATCCCCCATGTGGTCAAAACTCAAAATAAACAAATTACATATGGAGGGAGCACTACTTTGACTAGGTAGGTAAGGTAGGTGGCCAACCTTTGAAATTTTAACCCCTTTGTCTCCCATGTGGTCAATTAGCATTCAAACCTTCTAGATGGCCACCTAGGATGGTTGACCAGCCCCACATGGATGAGGTGGACCAATGGGGAAGGGGAGGAGCCCCCCTAGCTGGACCTACTACACATTTGCATAAAAACCCAAACAATCCTAGGGAATGACACATTGGCTTACCAAGCCTTACAATTGTACATATACTTTCCCATGGATATAAAAGTAAACTAAAGGACACAAATGTAAAATAACAATGTCAGTGCTCGACGTCGATTCCCATCACACTCACAAAGGTAAGTGTAGGCTTGAGATGCTTACTAGGTTCCACCGCAGGGCCCTCCTAGGGTGCTAGATCTGTCACAAGAAAAGTCGGGTGTATCCCAGAATCCTTTGGTAAGTTCAGACCAAAAGCATGTTTGTGAATGCCACTCAGAACTCGGGAAGGTCCAAGTCCTTGTGCCCTCGGTTTGGAGATAGCCCTAGGGTAGAGCCACTCCAATGTCACCATTACCAAGTTGCCTACTTGGAATCCCAAGTGGCTCTTACGAGCTGTTGCTCGCTCTTTGTGATCCTCACCGCTCGTTGCTAGATGCTTGCGTGAATGCGTATGCCATGCACTATGATGCGGAGTTGGTGTGAAAAGTATGGTGTGCAAAGGTGGACCGGGGCAGCCAAATGTAGACCGATCATACTTTGATGCCATGAAGATTTTGACAGACTTAGGAGGGCTGGGGCATCCATAGATGAACCTATCATGCATGGGTGTGACAAATGTCGGGGGACCCAGACATCCATGTATGCTCCTTTCATGCTTAAGACTCATGATGAATGAAGGTGGACCATTACATCCGAATATGGACCACTCATGCTTCCTACTTGACATGTGGGTGATATGAATAAATGGACCCGAGTTATGAATCATGCCAAGTGGTGCGGTACGCCTAGGCACATGCATTCCTATCCCAAAGATGACTTTCATGTACATGGGTGTGGGGTGGCCTTTGGACTTCCACTCGAAAGGGTCGAAGGGATCAAGGAAGGTGGATAGTATGGAGTGGGGCACTTCCTCAATCCCTAAGTGTATATTGCCCAAAGTCATGGCTCCCATGGTGTAACCCGAGTCTTGGGAGAGATGGACTTGGTCCAGCATGGTGGGTGAGGGTAGTAAAAGGTGGGTGGTGAGTGAGGTGGGTGGGTCGCAAGGGTATCTAGACTTCATAGTGTTGGGTCCCACAGTGTAGTGGCATGGATCTAGAGGGGGGTGAATAGATCCCTCTCTAAAAAATAAGACCAATTAAAATAACTTGAAAGGCTTCTCAATCAAACCTCACCAAACGTGCAGGTGACAAGATCACACACGGAGAATTAGCAATTTGAACTAGCCGTATACATTGACAAATTTAGCATCAATGTGCAACACAGTTCATAATCCATCTTGTGAATGGTGGTAGAGGATAAGGAACAAACACACAACCAATCACACAAGTACAAAACTTTTTAGGTGGTTCGGGACCACGACGGGTACCCTACGTCCACCCCTCACTACCTCGGTGAGGCTTCACTTAAAGGCTACACGAGGTAGCACACGGGGACGAACCCCAATACACCACACGCTGCTCGACGACAGCAAACCACACACACACGAGCTCGACGCTCAACATGCTACAGAGCAGCACAGACACGAGGGGGAACCCTCAACACGGTGCTCAGCACCACACACACACACACCAAGACATGGACGCACCCTAACAGTCAATCCACACTCGGAGACACCGCTCCGAACTCACACATAGTTTTCTTCAGTTTAAGAGATGGACACAGATGTACATTTGCAAGCTCAATAAGCACAAATCTTCAAAGCAATCTCACTAGACATCAACTAAGCACTAGACTGCAGCAAGTAAGAACAAGGACAGGTTGAGAGAACTCCTATCTGGAGGACGATGGCCTTCACTTTTTTAATGACTGAGGCAGACTGGACTTTGGAAGGAGGATGAAAGTTGATGCTTCAACAGGTTCATTTATGAAGGATGGAAGAGGATGACATCAGACCCTTTCTTTTTTACCTTGAATCACTTTCTGCGCATTGGGTAACTTGGAGATGGCACAGCCGTCTTCTTCAACAAGATGGCTTCTAGAAGGTGGAAGACGATAGTCTTCAACCTTGAATCGAGCTCAACACGACCTGGGGAGAGGCATCATTCAGCTCCGGCTGCACTCCCTGCAAAAACCCCAAAACGAGTATATCCTTCAATACTTTCTCACCACTGTAATAAACCCTATCACATTTGATTTATACCACCAGGGATGGAGGGGTCACGTGGAGGACATTATCCCCCAAGGGCCAATCATGATCGAGCACAAAAATAGGGGAATGGGCTAGGGCACCCGTCGCCGCGCGAACCGATGAATTTCCCGGTCGCCGGAAAGTGTCGACCCCATGGGTCGAGACTCGCGCTCGGGTAAGATAGAACAAAGCCCAAACAGAACCCAGCGTAGAAAGTGTCGACCCATGGGGTCGACACTTTCCACCTATGGCAATAATAAAAGGCCACGGCAGAAAGTCCCGGAATAAGTGTCGACCTTGTGGGTCAACACTTATGTCCAGGGTTCTGAAAAATGAACCCAGACAGAACCTAGTGATAAAAAGGTCAAACTTTTGGGTCAACTTTTTATTCCTACGTTCAAAGACATAAGAGGGCCAGCTGAAAATAGCTTACCCCTGGACAAAGTGTCGACTCATGGGGTCGACACTTTTCCTGACATAAGCAAATTATAACACAGCACATAATGGGGTTATTCAAAAGAGATGAGACAACAAAGATGAATACCTGTAAAAGAGAAATGGGTATTAAGTACCCCAAATCATAGATATACCAAGTAGAGATTGTTAGGGAATTACCTTGAGAGAGGTCCATCCATTTTTCACAATAAACCTCCTCCTACCATTCAACTAAAGCAACTTACCATTTTGTTGGTCCACATGCATGTGAAGATTCAATTGGAAGATATCCAATGTGGTCTATATGTTCATTCCCATTCTTTACACCTGTCACATTACATAATGGAAGTTAGTCTTCCATATCATTCAAATTCTAGAAGTTGAAACCTATCTCTCAGAAATCACTCAATATTCAGACTAAGTCTCTTCAAACCACATGTTAGCTATCACAATAGCTTGAATCCTATCCAAATCAACTAAGGAAGAGTTAGAAGAATTTCACCCAAATTGTTCGGAGACTTTCATTTCTCACTAACTACTGTAAACATTTCAAAACACACGTCAGTTAATTTCATCAAATCAGTTGACCAAGTCATACACTAGCCGTTCAATCAAATGGAGTTTGCTCAATTCATTTCAAATCCACAAACTACATATGCAAAATGTTTACATGGAGAACAATCACATGGTATATAGTTCATCATCAAAATTCCTTAATACACGGTTGTGCACGGGGTTCAACAATCTCCCCCTTTTTGATGATGACAAATACTATGTGCAATTGACAAAATAGACTCGACAGATAAAAAGTGTTTCAGGGAAATTCAACTAACATCAAGCATTCTAGACGTGAAACCATGTTAGCATTCCGATGATATTCAAGCACCAACAGAAAATTAAGGCATCCATATCCACAATTCACACTCCATATCATGCAATCCATAACCCAAAAGATTTACATTTCCAAAACTCATGATCCATCAGAATATCACTTGATCATCAACCATGTCCACAAGTAAATTTAACATTAAGATACCAATTGTCACAAGACACATAAACATAACCAAAACATAAACATAGCATCCACATGACTTAGACATAACAACCACACAAAACATAAGGCATCACATTTCATCTCCCCCTTTGTCATCAACAATAAGAAGTGGTAAACGGGGGTAAAGTCAATTAGCTTTGGTCATTAGAAGTAGGGTGCTAGAGATCATAGCCTCAAGAAGAGGCAGGAGGTGTGCGTGGACGCCTGAGAAAATCAGAGAGATCGTCCAACTTGGAGTTTTGAATGCCAATGGCAGAATGGAGTGAGTCAATGGAGTCGGCCATGGCAGCGAACTTTTGAAGATAAGTATCATGATGAAGATTGAGTTCTTTGACTTCCCATGTGAGGGCATCCACTGATTCTTTGACATTGGAAACTTCATCAGCTAATTCGTCAAATTTGGTGTTCATTGATGTATTTGCTGAAGATGTAGCCTGTGACACTCTGGTTCTGGCAGTTCTACTGATGGGTTCTTCATGATCTTCACCTTCATTCTGCCCAGACCCTGCTGCCGGGGTTTTACCTTTCTTTGACGGAAGTGTGCGAACAAGAACACCATTTATCAATTCATATCCCATGTTGGTGCAGATGGATGGGATAGTATAGATGTCGGCATCCTTAATTGGATGACTGACCTGCTGACTCAAGTCAATATGCAAGGACTGAAAAATTAGTGTTAAAGCAGCTCCATAAGGTAAATTTCGGTTCTTGGACTTCCTGCAGCTAGTTATGTACTCCATCATCACCATTGGGAAGTTAACCGGTTCTCCACTAATGATTTGTACAAATAGGAATTTGTGCATGTCAGTTACTTGTTCCATAGACCCTGATCTTGGCAAAAGAATAGTGGTCATCATGTGATGCAGAATTCTCTTAAGGAATGGGAATTAATTTGCATTGAGCTTCGGTACACACCATGGTGTTGCTACCTTATCTATCATTAGTTCATATGCAAGTTCTTCAGAATAAATGGCTTCTTCATAAATCACCCCACTATCCCAAGGCAAATTTAGAGCTTTTCCTATCAACTGAGGAGTTAAAGGAACAGAATGCCCATTTATCTCAGTGTACAGTTCATCATTTTTGACAACCATATTTGCATAGAATTGATGAACTAGGGAATGATAAACTCTCCGGTGATCTGACATGAAGGAAATTAAATTTGGCTGCTTCCTTAAGAGTTCGACTAACCTTGGTAGATTCTTTTCTATGCTCCTGAAATCAACCGCACGAGGGTGCAACACTTTCCTTTCAGCCAACATCTTCGTCTCATAGGCTCTTTTCCTTCTTTCAACCTGGGCTTCCTTGTCTTTACGCCTTAGCTCAGTTTGGATGCGGGCTTCTTCTCGTTCTAGCACAGACCTTTTCTTGGGTGCCATTGATGCAGCTTGGATAGCTTCAAATAGATGCTGACATTGTCCGGTCTTCACTGAATCAGGTGGACGAACTCTTGAGCAAGTGGAAGGAGACCGATAGTGATACCCTCGAGCAGATGAAGGGCTTCCTCTGACTGGCTGGAGTTCACACCACAAGCAGCACCTTCTCCAACCGGATGTGCTTCGGAGGAGGGCGCCGTGATAGCTTCAAGAGGAAGAAGGAGGGGCGAACGCTGCCACTTGCCGGAGGATGCTCTTGGAAGAGATGGGGTGGACGGAGAGAAACGAGGGCTAGAGGAGGAATGGAGAGGAGGAGCCACGGAGGCTTGGGAAGTGGAGGATCATCGTGGGGTGTTGCAGATGGAATGTTAGGGCAGGAGAGGATGGGTGATGAAAGGGTTTAAAGGAGTAGAGAGGGGGGGTTAAGGAAGAGGGTTCGATCAGGTTCGGTCAAAAGAGAGACCCAAGTGACCTTGGGTTCGAACCAAGAGAGCAACCGGTGTGAGGTAAACAAGTCAGTCAGTTTGATCTTAGCGGTCTCTCTCTAGATTTTTAGAGTGAGAGGCTCTGGTTCGTATTCTCCCGCCTGGAAGTGGTGTTTCGAGGGTGCCTCCCTGCCGGCCATGGCGGCTGCGGCGGGGGAGGATCATCTATTGACGAAAGAAGCTGAGTGTTCGGCTAATAATTCGGTTGAGACGATCAGGAAATCATATGCCCAAACTCTCTTGGATTTCTGCCAGAGTTCTTGTCGTCGAATTCCGGTGAGGGCCCCTGCGTTCACGGAACAAGGTGAACCAGCAGTTTACTTCTCGAAAGAAGACATCCAGGTATCTTGTGATCGATTACAACATTTCATAATTGCTAAATGCTCCTATGGACGTCCCTCATTTCTTGAAATCAAGGCTAGTTTGGTTCAATCTATGCATCTTGAGAAAGAACCGATTATCAGTCGCATGAACCCTAGGCATCTCTTAATTCGTCTGGGGAATGAATCGGATTTTTTGAAGGTGCTCTTACAGAAAAGCCTCTTTATTAAAGGTTTCATGTTTAGATTTTTCAAATGGCAACAAGATTTTGATTTTGAATCTGATCCGCCGATTATTCCTGTATGGATTGGTTTTTCGGCACTTCCTGTTAATTTTTATCACGAAGACATGCTGAGGTCCATTGCTGGAAATGTTGGCCAAGTCCTTCGTGTACATGATTCGTCTATTGCGATGACGAACACCTCTGAGGCACTGGTTTGCATTGAGATGAATCTTGATAAGCAAAGGAGAGACAAAATTTGGATTGGCACAGGGAATGGAGGCTTTTGGCAATCTGTTAATATCACCGGGTGCCGACTTTATGCTCTTACTGTCATAAGATTGGACATGTGAAAAAGGATTGTAAAAAAAAGCAAGGGAAATTTCCCAATCGGAAAACTATGGTAAATATTAGAGAGCAGGGGACTCAAAAAGGGCCCAGGCAAGAGTATAGACTGAAGAAGGTTATACCGGAAGAGAATGTGATCACAGATTTTAACAGTTTCTCTACTCTCTATCAGGTTTCAGAGGATAATGAAACAGAGGTTGTTAAAATTCAAGATACGAAATCTGGTGGGAATTATCCTATTTCTGGAAATTGTCATGGATTGTCATCTTCTTTAGATGTTTCTTCCTCCGAATCCTTGCAGGCAAATGGCAATGATGGTTTAACGGCAGACAAAAATTGTAATGATCCTTTGAAGAAATTATCTGTCAAACTATCTTGTATTGAGGAAGGCTCAGAGACTAATGAGCTACCTTCAATCCATAACTCTTCTGAAGTTCTATATGAAAAGTGCTCAGAGATCAGGCAGACTAATCTTGAAGAGGGCCAAAGTATTAGTAAGGCTTCCAACTCAGATATTATAACAGACATTTCTGCTGCTGAGAATGCTAAAATGTTATGTCAATTTAGTAAAAATTCAAGGAACTTTTCTCAAGTTTGGAAGCCGGGTATTGCCTCTGTCTCGCCTGGTGTTTTGTTCAGTGATGCCCGATTGACAAGGGCTAAAGCCAAGGTGTTGGCTGCACACTCCTTTTATTCTTTTAATAATGATTAAGTCAGCTTTGATATGGAATGTTAGAGGGATTGGGAATAAGGCTACGGTCAGAAGCCTGGCTCAATATGTCAAAGAATATGATATTAGTGTTGCTGCTATATCAGAACCCAAAATTGAAATAACCAGGGCCCAAAAGGTGGCTTGCAGAATAAAGTTACTATCTGTTGTTGGAAATAATGGAGATTCCTCCAAGATTTGGTTATTCCACAGGCCAGATATTAAATTGGATATTATAGAAATGCATTCACAATATTTGACTGTAGCTTATAAGGAAAATAATGATGTTGCAATGTTTCTTACAGTGGTATATGCCTCTTGCAATATGAGATACCGCAGAGAGCTTTTTGATTCTCTTATGGTTTTCAGCCACAATGTGAATGTCCCTTGGATCATAGGAGGGGATTTTAATTGTACTGTAACCCCTGAGGAGAAAATGGGTGGATCCTTCTCCTCAATGGTTTCGATGACAGACTTTCAAGGATTTTTGGCTGCTATGGGGTTGACAGATGCTGGATACATTGGTACCAAATTCACGTGGGCTAGCAATCGGACTGGATCTTCTTTCATCAAAGCTCGTCTGGATAGAGTGCTGATAAATTCTCACTGGTTGCATTCAAATCAGAATATGGTTGTTAAACATTTAAATAGAGGCCCCTCTGATCATGCCCCTCTGCTTATACAATTAAATATGCCTCCTAGCAGATCTGCTCCTGGGAGATTCTTATATCAACAAATGTGGCAATCACATGAAGGATTCCTTGATTTTGTCAAAGAGCAGTGGAATAAAAACACTTATACTGATATCCATCCTTTTTATACTCTCCAGAGGAAACTTAAAGATTTGAAGCAGGCTTTAAGAATCTGGAATAAGAATGTATTTGGTGATATCAATCAGGCTAAGGCGGATGCAAATGATCAGGTTGAAATAGCCCAGGCTTCCTTTGATGAAAACCCAACTGTGGAAAATAGGATTAACCTACAAAAGGCGAATGCTCATCTACGTCTCATATTAACCAGGGAAGAAATGTTCTGGTATCAAAAATCTAGAATTCAATGGATGTCTTATGGAGATAGAAACACCCAATTTTTTCATCACTACACAAAAGTGAAACGGCAGAGGAATCATGTACACAAACTGAAGATTAATGATACATGGGTGGAGGACCAAGACACGCTGTTAGACGGGGCTGTGGATATTTCAAGAAGTTGTTAACTACTGAAGAGCATAATATAGAAGAAAATCTATTCTATATGATTCCTCAGTTAATTACTGAGGAATATAACAGTTTGCTATGTGCTGTTCCTGAGGTAGATGAGGTCAAAGAGGCTGTATTTTCTTTACCTGGTAATAGCTCCCCTGGTCCGGATGGATTTAGTGGAGGTTTTTTTACCCACTGCTGGAATATTATTGAAGATGATGTAATCAAAGCTGCTCAAAGCTTTTTTCAAGGGTGGGGGTTACCTAAAGGTGTCACCTCCTCTATCTTATGCCTGATACCAAAGGTAAAAAATCCCTCATCTTTTGCTGAATTCAGGCCGGTGAGTTTATGCAACTTTGTATATAAAATAGTCTCCAAGATCATTAGTGACCGGATTAGAAATATGCTTCCTCTCATTATATCATATGAGCAGAGTGGTTTTGTAAGGGGCAGGCAAATATCTGAGAATTTTCTATTGGCCAAGGAAATGATGATGGACTTAGACAGACCTATCAGGGGGCATAATATATTACTCAAACTTGATATGGCCAAAGCATATGACAAAATTGAATGGGACTTTCTCTTCAAGGTCTTAAGAACATTTGGTTTCTCTAACAGATTTATTTCTCTAATAGCACAAATGATATCAAATTGCTGGTTTTCCATATCCTTGAATGGAGATACCCGAGGATACTTTAAATCCTCCAGAGGGATCAAGCAGGGGGACCCTTTGGCCCCTGCCCTTTTCATAATTGCAGAAGAAGTTCTTAGCAGAGGACTGCATTATATGTTTCAGAATGGATACTGTAAGTATTATCATCTATCTCGAGGTGTCCAGCAGATTACTCATATCCTATATGCAGATGATACTATAATTTTTATGAATGGTGGAGTTTCTTCCATTAAACACTTGCTGAGTTTTTTGGGTCAATATGAAAGAGTTTCTGGTCAGAAAATTAATGCATAGAAAAGCTATTTTATGGCTGCAAAAAAAATGCCTAGAAGCTCTGTGGAAAGAATTTGCAGACTGACAGGTTATCAGTGCAAGACTGGTTCTATTACGTACCTGGGAATTCCTTTGTTTAAAGGTAGAATCAAAGTTCCTCATTTCAAATACTTACTAGATAAGATAAATGCCAAGCTTGAAGGATGGCAAAGCAAGATGTTGGCCCAAGCAGAAAGAATGATCCTCATTCGTGCAGTATTAGAATCTATTCCTGTGTACAGTGCTAATGCTGCCTCGATTCCAGGTTCTATAATTAACCACATTGGGAGGATATGCTCTAACTTTTTTTGGCAGGGTTATGAAGATTCTCACAGAAAGCACTGGGTGTCATGGAATAAAATGTGCAATCCTATTTCTGAAGGTGGATTAGGTATCCGAAATCAAAATGATATGCAAATCTGTTTCTATGTTAAATTACTTTGGAATGCTGTTCATTGCAATTCACTCTGGGCTAGGTTTGCTAGAAGCAAATATTTGAACAGATGTCATATTTCAGATTGCCATTCCCCTTTTCCTGCGGGAATAAGAACAAGAGACTTTGAGAAGGCAAAAAATATGATGTTGGCCAATTCCAGGATGATAGTTTTCTCTGGTACCTCCACCAATTTTCTGAAAGATAATTGGATTAACAACAAGCCTCTGATTGAATCGTACAGTATACAGCAAAAGAATAGGTTCGAAGACTGCTCTGTTCAAGAAGCTCTGTCTAATTTTCAACATGTTATATGGCAATATCTGGGAAACCAACAGATGTGTGGTGAGATACAGAAATATCCTCTACAAGCTGGTGATGATATTCCTGTTTGGTCCCTCACCAATTCAGGGGAATTTAATGTCAAATCTACATATAGATTTATCAAATCTCAGCCAACAAGGCAAGATATATCATACAGAAACATATGGAATTCAAATTTTCCCCCTCGGGCGTCCATGTTCTGCTGGAAACTATTAAAGCAAGCAGTCCCTGTAGATGAGAGAGTTCAAAGTTGTGGGGTAAACATTGCTTCTAAATGTGTGTGCTGTATTAATTCGCATAGCACTGAAGATGAGAACCATTTATTTGTGAAAGGTGATATAGCCAAATTCCTATGGTCTAAATTCTCCTCCATAATTACCCCCTCCAGTCTGGAAATCTCGAATATATGGAACAGGTTAAAGCTTATCAGCAATGAGGCTATTATGAATAAGCCGGAAGGTTTGGTATCAATGTTAGTATCCATATTGATAATCTGGGAAATATGGAAACTTAGATGCAAAGCCATATATGAAGGAGTTAGAATATATCCTGAAAACATTGCAGAGCAGATTATTGAGGAAGTTAAGATTATCTTGGGCCGAATAAAATTCAAATTACAAGCTAGCATAGCATACCAGGCAGCATTGCAAGTATATGGCATCCAAGTGAGCTGCCAATCTGTCACATTCATTTTAGTCCGATGGAAGGCCCCTGACAGAGATTATATTTTGAATGTAGATGGGGCTAGCAAAGGGAATACAGGTGCTGCTGGGGGGGTGGGTGCTTTAGAAATCAGCATGGCCAACTAAAACTTGGAGTTTCATATTACTATGGTATTGGAACCAATATGGTGGCTGAAGGCCGGGCACTATTAGATGGTCTTAGGCTTGCTCAATATCACAAGATCAACATTTCAGCCATCTGCACTGATTCATTGGCCTTGATTCAGATGATAAGAAATAGAAGCAATCCGCCTTGGTCTGTGGTCCCATGGTGGAACTCTTTACTACAAATGATATCCAGGTTTCACTGCCCCATATACCACTCATACAGAGAAGGAAATCAACTTGCGGATTCATTGGCCAATCATGCTGTGCAGGTTGGGTGCAATGAAGAGTTTACATCAATCCGTGATCTCCCTCTAATAGCTAAAAGCTATGCCATAGCTGATGCAAGAGGCATCTACAATTTCCGGAGAAAGATTGTATAGAATTTTGTATAGGCTTTTCTATATTTTGAGCTTCATTTGTTCATTCAAGAACATCAGACAATGTAATACTTTGAAAAGTCAATAAAAAAAGCATCTCATGGTGTTTGGTAGAGTGGGAACATTCCCTTCCTTTGGAATGGGGGTGCACTCTCCTTTATGCTCTGTGATGACTTGGATTTAGAGAAGAAAAAAAACCGGTGTGAGGAGTGAACCCTGCGGTCCGGTTCACAAACCGGGTTCCGAAACAAAAGTGTCGACCTTGTGGGTCGACACATTTTGGAGACGATTCTGTCTCGCGAGAAAAAGAAGAAGCATGGGTAAAAGATCGACCTTAGGGGTCGACACTTCTTCTGCACTTTGAAGAATCAAGAGGAATGCAGTGAATTGAGGGCCAAATGAATCAAACATGATATCCACTGAATGATAAACACAAATTGGACAATATGTGGGTTGTTCAACAGAAAAGGTTGATCTTGAACACGGGAAATCAAATACCCACACTTGGATGATCAATTCAATTAAACATGCAAGCTTTCATTTCTAATAACCAACACAAATCATTGAAACTGAATTGTTGCACAGAATAGACCAAATTTTAATTGAGCACACTTCATCCTCATGAATAGCAGTAGAGCCAGGATTGCTTACCTTATCTCCTTCCTTCTGAGCACTTCACTGAACTGAAGATTAAAACATGTTAGGGTCACCAAATGCAATCTAATAACCCTGTGCATCAGAACTCGTGGTCAATGAATTATGAGACAAAATCTGAGGAATGGACACAATGTCAGAGTAGTAACTCAATGCAAAGAAACATTTCAATCAGAATTTGTATTCCTTTTACCCATCATAATTTTTAGTTGGTCAGATGGGAGTGTTTCTAACTGACTCAGTTCAACAATCAAATAGACATGGTTTTCTCTTCAGCAAAATCCATTTTAGAGGAAATTCAGGGAATATGAGTGGGATTGCAGATTCAAAGTGAGTTATGTACTTCAATTGTGGGGGTTCAACAATTGAGTTCTTATAATGCATTTTAAGCATGTAGGTAGACAAGCAAGCATACATAGTTATAAAATCAAGCATAAAGGTCCCTTAGGGACAGGTATAAGAAGAATGCAATAGATTTGAGCGATCATGTCCATGAACCATATTAACATGGTTGTGCTTACAATTCGGCGTACTGCTTGACCATTGATTATGAACTAATTCAGGAAGAACATTCAAACAATCAAGCTCAGATTCAACATGAGAATAATGAATAATGACTTTCAAAGCAATATGGATAGTCATATGTTCTAAGTAACACTAACAAGAATCTCTCCTCCCTACATTTCAATACAAAATACTCAGCTTTTGGTAGCTTCGCACTGTCCCATACAACTTTGTATTTATTTTGAATAGCAACATGACTAGCCTTTTGACACGAGGCATGCCCTTTGTCTCAGGGGCAGTTCCCGGCTACTCGGTATCGTC
Organism: Amorphophallus konjac; assembly: GCA_022559845.1. NCBI lineage: Eukaryota > Viridiplantae > Streptophyta > Magnoliopsida > Alismatales > Araceae > Amorphophallus > Amorphophallus konjac. The sequence goes on from CM040123.1 coordinate 239,748,607, forward strand.
ATTTATGATTATGTGAATAAGATACTTTTCGATGCGAGTTTCCTCCTTTATTTCAGGGGAGATTCCCGATGTACTCGATGTAAATCACACTTATTCAATTTTTGGTGGGACTGACAATTTTTTCCTCCCGAGTCACTTGACTTTAATGTAGGGGTTCAAGAATCCTTAAAAGTGTTTAGTGGAATAATAGAGATCCTTATTGAATGAAGTCAGTTGTATCAAGGTTCCATATGAAGTGAGTGATTGAACAGATAGTAGAACATGAATTAGCCTTTTCAAGGTTTTGTCTCCCTCTAAGTGTCTGCACGGTTGACAAACCAGAATGACCTTGTTAAGATGTGTCATGAGGCATTCATGCCTGAATCATGATGCATGCAAGACTTATGCAAAGACTACCCTAGACTCGACTCGCTCTGATACCAAACTGATGCGGGACGGACACGGGGACCGACTCTAAGTGATATGGACCTCGGACTCTAAATGCAGACACGACCAACAACGTACGATGGGAGAGACATTAAGTCCGACACTAAGCACTCCTATGGGCTATACGTCGCTAACAGAAATGCAAGCTCACTCGTCATCCCAAGCGAGGGAAACGCGGATCGTGCGGGGTTGAGAAACCGGCAAAGTTAAGGGTAGTCCGACTCACTTCCGTGCTCGGATCGAGCCACGGGATGGGTCACTCTCTCACTCACAGCGGTGACATGGACTCACGGGTTAGAATCCTACGCTCTCACAGCGGCATATGACCATATACTAGCTAGGCAAAGTAATGCCAAGAAGTTACGACCGTACCTCCACGCACCCGGCGTGGGGAAGACAACCTCGGCCAAAACTGGACTCCCGGTTAACAAAGTTTTACTATGGTACAACAATTTGACCCACTCCACGTAGGGAGGTAAAAGGTCACATGTGGGGCCCGGGAGTCACGCGAATTGGGTTGACGGGCAGCATCTTCATGTCCCTCCGTCAGTGCCGAAACCCGCGTTTAGTGTTGTCCGGACGGCGCGATCTACGGGTCCGTGGGGCACACGAACCGCTCTGTCCTCCGGGTCTACTGGGGTGGGCCCCGCTGTGATGGAGATCCCTGGTGGCACGCCTAGGTTGACAGGTAGCATCTTGATGTCGCTCCGTCGGTGCCGAAACCCGCGTTTAGTGCTGTCCGGACGGCGCGATCTACGGGTCCGTGGGTCCCACAGATCACTCTGTCCTCCGGGTCTGCTGGGGTGGGTCCCGCTGTGATGGAGATCCCTGGTGGCACGCCTCCCTGGAAGGCGGTTGGGCGGGAAAGCCGATCGGAGGTCTGGTTTTCCCCCCTCTCGTCCCCCTCCCGCCCGTCTCTTCTTCCCCATTGCGCTTTGGCTCTCCCTGTCGCTGCCTGAGTCTGGCGATGGCCGACCGTGGGGGGGAGGCATTGTGCCTCCCCCTCCCCCCTTGGCCCCTCCTTGCCGCGGCTGGCCTCTTCTGGCGGTGGTCTTTGTGCTCCCGTTGCCGTGCTGTCACCTCCCGTGGCGGATGTTTATCGTTCGGGCGTGGCAGCTTCCTCTCCGGCAAGGCTCGTGGGTGGACCTCCGGTCGTCTCCCCTGGCGCTGGCGTTCCCCCCTCCTCCCTCCCCCCTTCCGTTGCACTTTGCGGCGGTGCTCCCTGTGACTCCGTCGTGCCCCGCCCGCAGCCAGGGTGGCCTGGTGCTCCCTTTCCCCTGTGCTCTCAGGTTGGAGTCGCTACCGCCGTTGCGCCCTCATGTGCCCCCTTGGCCGAAGGCGCTCACGGGCTGGCTCCCTCCACTCTGGCTTTGTCTCTTGCCGGCCTGGATCTCCTCCATTCCCGGCTGCCTTCCTCGCTGCCTGCCACCGGCGCTGCCCTGCCTCCTCCGGAGGAGCCGGCCAGCTGCAGCGGTCGACACGTTGTTGCTCAACCCTGCACGCTTCCTCTGGCGGGAAGTTTGGCTTCCTGCCCCCGAGGCGTTGACCCTCCCTTTGCGTTGACCGCTCCCATCACCTATCTCTCCACCTCTGCGCCTTTACGTTCCACGTCCCCCCCTGTTGATGGGACGTCGGCGCCTCACGATACTCTATTTTTGCACCCTGTTGCTCCCTTCGACCCCCGGCCTCTAGTTTCTAGCCTCCGCCACCCGTGGCGCCCCTCCCTCTACAACTGCTCCCTCCATCCTCGGCGCTTCTCCTACTGCCGAGCTGCCTCCCCCGTATCGCCCTATTGGGCCCGGCCGCGTCCCGGCCCTTCCTTCTCAGCCCGTGCCTGTCTGCAGCGGGGGTCCTCGGCAGAGGGCGCTTCCTGCCAAGTCCCCGTGGTCAGGCCCTGCCAGGCCGGGTATGCCCAGCGGAGCTGCGGCTGTTTCCCCCGCGATGGAGCTGTGGAGTCACCATCCAGCTGCTGCGACCGCCCCCTCCTTCGCTCACGTGGTCCTCCAAAGCATTGCCCCTCCGACCCTCCCCTTATCGGTCCATGCTCCGGCGTTCACCGATGGCGGGGAACCTGCAACCTTCTTCAACATGGACGAGATCCACATCTCCTGCCGGCCTTTGGAGTTCGCTGTCATTGCCAGGACTCCCAAGGGGTGCCCTCCTTTCCAGGAGATCCGTGCCCATCTGGCCCAACGGTTACAGTTCAAGCAAGATTTCCTCCTCAGCTCTTTGGATCGGCACCACCTTCTTCTTTGCTTCAGCAACAAGGATGATTTCCTCCAAGTCGTCCTCAAAGACACCCTCTTTGTCAAGGGTAGACCATTCTTATTCTTCAAGTGGTCCATCAACTTCTCCACCGATGAAGACTCGCCACTGGTTCCTGTCTGGGTGGAGTTACCTGGGCTACCTGCTAACTTCTTCCATGAAGCCATGCTTTTTTCCATCGCCAGGGGCATTGGTCTTCCTCTCAAAGTGGATCGTAATACCCTTTGCCGCACTCGTTCGCATGCAGCAAGGGTCTGCGTTCTGGTTGATCTCTCCAAAAAACCTCCTCCGCGAGCTTGGGTTGGGTATGGCGGGGGTAGCTTTTGGCAGCCCCTGCTCTACGTTGGCCTCCCCTCTTTTTGCGTCTCCTGCAAGCGGCTCGGCCATGCTTCGCTCCACTGCAGTCAGCCTCCTGCTAGGCTGCCCGCCGACGCTCCGCCCAAGTTGGCTCGGCGTCCTGCTCTCGAGTCCCATGGCCCTCTCCTGCCGTCTCCGGTAACGGCCTCTGCTTCGCCGGTCGGTGCCTCGGTGCATGCGGGTGCCCCGGTGCATGCGGGTGCCTTGCCATCCTCTGTTACCGCCACTGCGTTGCCGCAGGGTGCCTCGGCATTGGGGCTGGCGGGTGTCACCGTAGCCTGTCAGCCTTGTTCTGGCATCCCTCCGCCTTCACCGTTTGAGGCTGGGGGTCCCTCTCCTCGACTTTCTGCACCTGCCACCACGGGCGGACCGCTTCTGCCACTGCCCTTCGCTGACTTCGCTTGTGTGGCGGCTCCCGTGGACTTGCCTCTTGCTAGCATCCACGCCTCCCAGGTCTTACCAGGTGATGCTCCTCCAAGCTTGGCGGTTGTCTCCCTCCATCCGGCCCTCTGTTCCCTACCCTCTGCTCCCATCCCGTTGGAGCCTACACCGCAGCTGGCTACGGTTCGCTCGCCCTCTTCCTCCTCTCGGCTCTTGCATGGCGCTCAGCCGCCTAGCGCATTGGTCAGCGCACCAGCTGACTCACACCCCCTGGGAGTTAACCTTACTCCTGCGGGCCTTCACCCGAGCGTGCAGCCCTCTACTCCCTTGTGCTCTGCCCCCACGCTTGCTCCTGGCATTGCACCTACGGGTACCAGCTTAACCCCACCTGCTCCTCGCTCGGTGGCAGATTCTACTGCTATCCACTCACCGGCCCGTGGAGATGAGGGGCCTCCCGCTCCTGTCGTGGAGCGCCCTTTATCTCTGCGCCCCACTATTCAAGTGCTCTCTGTGCCAGGATTGGAGCCCATGTCTTACTTTCCAGACTTGCCGGCAGCACATGCGAGATTTGTTGGCCTCGCCCCTCCTCCGGACCCAGGTGCTCATGGTGTTCTCCCCCCGTCGTCTGTGGGCACTGTGTCTCCATGCTCAGATGTGCCTGCGGTTGTTCCTCCTGCTTCCCGGGCGACCTCCTCCTTGGTCCTCGGCCTCCCGGCACCGGATGCCCACCCCCTTGGCGGCCCTTCTTCGGGGCTTAATGTCGGTGCGGTTGCTTGGTCCCCTGGGGCGCAGCCCCCTGCCCAGGCAGCCATCGTTGTAGGGCCCTTGGCCTCCTCCTCTTCTCCGACGGCCGCTCCTCGCCTCTCCTTCGCCCAAGCTTTGAAGAAGAAGATCAATCGGGCCCCTCCCGGGCCAATCGACTTCACCACCCCCCCTCTGCTCCGGTGCACTCCGTGGGTGTTGTGCCCCCCCCCGGATCTTGGCACACCTCTCCGGTTCCCCCAGCTCGTCCAGGCTCTCCACGTCCCCGGGCTAGAGCCTGCTTCGGGGTTTCGTGACCTTACGGCGGCCCATACGACCTTCGTGGGTACCTCTGGGTTGGACGCTCTCGGCCGCCCTTGAGGATGGAAGGCGGGGCTCCTCGGCGTTCTTTCCGGCGTTCCAACTCCACCTCCTCCTCGCGTGATCGGCAGTGCATGTTTGAGGACGATGGTATCCTTCCACGTCGTTCTCCCCGGCTCCAGTCTTCTTCGATGGCGCCCCCGCCGCCGGCCGCCTCTTCCTTCCCGGAGGTGCCCGATACCGACGGTTCGGAGGTTGACCCTCTTGACTGGCCTTCTTCTCCGGGTCGTCACCGAGGTGTCCGTTCTGTGTTCTCGTCTGATTCTGAAGGGGTCTTCGACAAAGACTCCTATTTGTAGGGACTTGGTTTTCTTTGTGGGTTCTCGGCCTTCTGTTGCTGCCCTCGCTCGGGTTGTTTGGCCTCGTTGTTTTTGCTTTGGGCCTTGGGCCTTGTACGCTTCTTGGCCCTCTTTGGCCGTTTCCCCTCCCCCCCTTTGTACCCCTATCTCTTTATGCTTTTATATATGAAAATCGCTTGCCTGGTGGCCGGGATAGTGGTTTCATCTTCTTCCGCAATGAAGAGATGAACCCCCTCTCCCGTCTCCCCCCTTGCAAGTATCAACTTTAGTTTAAAAAAAAAAAGCCGGTCGGAGGCCGATCGGCTCCGATCTCCAAGCTTTGGAGTTGCTGCCCACGGACTGGTTGCTTCTATTTTCAGGCGCGCGATCCGGCGAGATCGGTTACTGCGATCACTCCCGAAGTCAGATCGACGCACAAGAGGTATCGTTGGAAAGCTATCTCAAAGTCCTTCGACCCTGCGAGATTCAGAAAAATTCACCAGAGCTGTGCTTCTGAGGGACGATTTTAGAACCGGCCTGCTCTCAGTTTCAGATCTGACGAGGCAGAAACTGAGTTTCCTGAGAGTTGGCGTTGACCGCAGGAGAAACCTCCGAATCAAATCTTGAGCTCTTCATGAAGATTGTAGGGGGGAGAGAGAGAAAAACGGCAATAATTCTTATGATCAATTTGCTGGAGATTTGGATGGGGAAAGCTATTTTAAACTGGCGGGTGGTCGGATCTGGACAGGAGCAGACAGAACTGAAGGGGATCAGAAAATGATTTTTAGAAAATAGGTGGAGGGCTGTGGAAATTCCAAAAAAATGATTGGGTGGTGGGGATGGTGGGTAGAACCTCCAGTAATTTTGGGGGTTCTAGAAAAAATCAAAAGATGGGTCGAAGATGGGAAGATCAGGTTGCTATCACAGTAGATAGAAACCTGGCAGATCTGGAAGGAAAAGATGGACGAAAATGAAAAATTGGAAATCGGAATCTAAAGGCCAAACCAAATTTTCTGGAATGTGGGGGGAACCTCTGGAACTCACCCTGAAAGTTTGAGCTCAAGAAGATGTCAGATCCGAGAGTTAAAATTTGTGGAAGGGGCTGCTGTTGGATGAAGGCATAACTTCGATAAGGTGGCGGTGGCGGTGCAACGGCGGCGGCGATAGATCTGAGCTTCCCACTCAGAAGAGACTTGAAGGAGAGACTTCACACCTCTGGGAGCAACCTTCACATCTGTAAGAAGGGGGAGGAGAGAGGAGGAGGGCGCACCAAGCTTGGAGGCTCCAAAGAAATTCTAAATTTTTATGGCATTAATTGTGTAAGAAATGAAAATTACAACTCTTTATATGACTTGACCTCCCATGGCAAATGACCTTCCATGCCCTCAGATCTAGGGTTGATGAGGGCATCTTGGGAAAGCTAGGAAACTATTTCTCCCATGTGGTCAAAGAGAAGAAAAGAAAGAAAATAAAATAAAACAACTAGCCTAATACTTCCAAAAGAGGGGGCGCCCCCTTCATGGGCCTCTCTTGGGCCTAGTTGGTCCAAGGCCATCAAAGGCCATCCACAAGCCCATTCTACTCCAACCTAGGTGGTCCATGAGGAGGGGAGGCCCAATTGGGCCTTAAGTGGCTTAAGAACCCAAAATGAAGCTTAATGAAGCCTCATAGCCCAATATGGCAATCACGCCTTAATAGACTCTAAAGGGCTTAACCCAAATGGCTTATTAAGAGCCTTACAATGAGCTCAAAATGAAAAACCCAAATAAAACACACATTACAAGCCCAAATACAATGCAAACAAGTGCTAAAACAATGCAAGTAAATGCTAAAAGTGTCCAAGACTCAAGGCGGAGATTCCAGACTATCTTCGAGCCAAAGAGAAGCTGATGTAGCTCGAGTGGTGCTCCGCGTACGGTACCGACGACTCGCCGGTTCGTGCTTCTCGCTCGCTCTGGTGTCCGCACCACTTTGATGCCTGGAAATATGAAAAGACACATATGACTCATTATAACTCCCTTAAAGACACTTAGGGATATCAAAAGATAAACTTCAAAGACCCTTATGTAAAATAAAAATTACAAATATTTTAAGACGGAAGATCAAGTCCGATGTCGATGACGATCCCGTCAAACCCCACCGCTTGGAGAAGGTTTGACCTCGAACCTCGAATCTCGAGTATCGAATTGCAGGACCACGGCTTGTTGGGACAAACCGGACGACTTGCTCTGATATCATTTGATGTTGTTGTGTATGTAATTTTGATGATTACAAAATGCCTTTGTTGCTTAGCCTTGTGCGTGAATGCTCTTCACTTGAACTGGTTGTGGAAATGATCATAAACTATCTCTATTGGGATATCTTCATGTGGATGCATTGTAATTCTATAAGGCTTATCATCATGTGGATGAATTGTAATTCTACAAGGCTTATCTTCTTGTAGATGCATACGTGCTTTGAGATTAGCACAAACATTGCATATATATTGTCTCTACACTTGGTGAGATTGCTTTGTATTTAATCAGAAAGCCTATGTGAAAAACATACTTGGATGAATGTCATATGGGGATATCTTCATACTTGCCCCCAAGGTAATGATCTGTAGTTTGAAAGCTTGGATGATGATCAAATTGAATGTGACTCAATATTGTTCTATGTGGCTTGACTCCTTACTCTTTGAATTCCACATGCATACCATCAGTCTATGGAGAATGAGATTTTGAATTTCATGACTATGTGTATGAATGATTCAACCAATCAACAAGAAATTAATGTGCATTCAGGTAAAACAATGAGGTAAGTGTTGTTATATGGATTTAAATGGATATCTCGTTCATCATTCACTCTTGGAATAGGTTCAACAAAGTAATTTATTGTGAACATGGTCATAGTGTTAATGCTTGATGTAAAGATCTTAATTGTCAACTAACACCTTGCTTTATCATGTTTTTCAGGATGAAAAATCATGGTTGATCTTCATGGGATTATGGTAACATTTAATCAATTGTTTCCCTTTGGTTTGATGGAGGTTTTAGTTGTTTTTCAAACTCAAACTATCTTACAGTCTTCACCACTTTCAATCCAACCGTTGGATCTCCCCATAAAAATTATATGTTGTAGCTCTGTGAGTCCTCTTTCCAACGCCTCCAGTCTTGCTTCGATCGGAGTTCGGAGCTAGGAGAATTAATTCTTTTCGCCGAAGCGCGCAGAGCTGTTTTTTTCTTTTTTGTGAAACCTGCTAAAAGGGGTCGACCCTGGGGTCGACCCCTGTAACCCAGAACCTTAAATAAGGTTCTGTTTGGGTCTGGAAGCGCAAGGGTCGACCCTGGGGTCGACCCATGTGACCCAGAACCACATTTTTGGTTCTGTTTGGCTTCGGTGTGCCCGAGGGTCGACCCTGGGGTCGACCCCTTCCGGTTGGACGCCCAGCCACCATGTTTGACCGCCGTTTTCTTGCCCCAAAAGTCCTACCAATCAATTCCTAATGCCCTATATGTCTCCCTAATTCGTGGATCTGGTCTCCAAGCTGTTCCTTGACCATTCTAAACACTTATATACAACTCTTGGGTTGTAAACCCTAAGCAAGAGGATGCTAGATCTGAAAATCGTTTTCTTCTAACCCTTGTGTGTGCAGGTCATAGGTAGCAGCTCCAAGGCTTCTTCCACCATGTTTTGAGCTTGTGTATGAAGGGAAGAATAAGGTTTCACGTCCTCATCCATTCCTCTGTCACAAGCTGCGAAGAAATTCATGCTACAAGCATCATCCACGCAAGAATCAATCATTCTTCTTCAAGAACGGGTTTCATACTTCAGAAGCATTCAAATATGTTCAAAGGAGAGAAAGGGGGAGCTCTAATCACTGCAACATCTTCTTCATTCTGATTTCTCGAAATCGTTGTTGTTGATAGAGCATGAATATCTGCTTTAAGACATCTTAGGATGGTTTTATAAATCTTATATCCACTCTCTCTTGCATACATATATATGAGCTGCGAATTGTGTGATTCAACAATCCTAATGCTCATGTGATCCCTGTATAGGATGAAGAAGAAGAGGGGAATCTCTAAACCATTCATGTCTATATTCTTGTTTGAGATTAGCTTAAAGATTGAACTCATTATGTCTATCTACTCTTTCAGGTGAAGAGAGGAGATTGGAATAAGGATAAGAGAAGCGGCTAGAGGAAAGGAAGAAGATGATGTCAAGATTATGATCATCTGTTAAAGAGCAAGGAGGATCAGATTTTGTTGAAGAAGGGGGAGCCTTATACTTGATGCATTCTTCTAGTTTACATCTATAGAATTTGTGTGGAAGGTCATAGCATATATTTGTGATTGTTACATATACATTTGACAGAATATTTTGTGTGGGTGTTCGGAGAAAGGGGTCTCCGAGTGTGTGTGTGGTCTTATGTGTGTCGATTTGTGCGGAGTATATCCATGTGTGTTGTTGGGAGTTTTCTCCCGTGTGTTTGTGTAGGCATTGCCCTACGTGTGTGTGGACGGAGTTGTATCTCCGTGTAAGGTATATTATTCGGGGTATGTTCCCCAACGTGTGTGTGTGTGTGTGTGTGTGTGTGTGTGTGTGTGTGTCTGTGTGTGCTGCTGTGGCAGCAGTTTGAGGCAAGGCCTCATGTGTGTGTATTGCTGCGAAAGCAGTGTGTGTGTGTTGGGGTTCGTCCCCGTGTTGCTACTTTTTGTAGCGTGTAGTGAAGCCTCACCGGTTTGGTGACGGGTGGACGTAGGGAGCCCGTCGAGGTCCCGAACCACCTTAAAAATTCCCGTGTCTTGTGGTTTGTTTCTTGTGATTGTATACTCACTATCCTATCTGTTTATGCAATCGTGTGAGCTCGGTGAGAATTGAGTGAATCTAGTTTAAACCTGTTTAGATCAATCTACTCAATCTTTTATATTCCGCTGTGTGCTAGTTGTGTTTTAATTGGACATAGTTTTTAGTAGTAGGATCTATTCACTCCCCCCCTCTAGATCCGTGTTCCTGCACTACGGGACCCAACAATTGGTATCAGAGCAAGGCTCTATTGTCCCTAGATCTTGCGATCTATAGAGTGATCCCAGTGCATTCCACAATCATGAATTTTTCTACTGAACATATATCAATGAACTGTTTGCCAATCTTCACTGGTTTGAATTTTAATTCATGGCTAGGTAAATTGTGTGTGGTGATCAATTCTATTAATCCTAGTCTTTGGAAATTGATTTGTCATGGTCCACACACATTACCTCTAGATGAGACCAAGTGGTCTAAGCAGGATAAAATGATGCATCATGATAATGTTACTGCTTTAAGTTTATTGAAAGCTTACGTGAATACTAACAAGTATCCATTTGTATTTTCTTGTAGGACGGCAAAGGAGCTTATGGACCGGTTGATCAAAGCTCAAGAAAAGGAAAGATAAAAATGTCTCATGGCCGATGATGCTGATCAACAAAGTGACAAAAATACAGAAGAGGTAAATTCTGATTCTGAAGAATTTACTCTTGACGATCTTGTTGAAGCTTATGATGAGTTGGCAAAACAATATAAGAAAGTCAAGTCAGAAAATAGAAATTTGAAAAAGAAATCTGAAAACTTGGTCCATGAAAATGGTTCTTGTGACAAATGTTCTGAGCTTGTTAACTTCAATGAACTTTTAGAGCATGATGTTGAATGTCACAAAGAAACCATTGCTTGTTTGAGAAATGAAAATGTTGCCCTCAAAAACACAATTGATCAATTGGAGAAAACTGAAAAAGATCTAAGAAACAAAATGGAGTCAAACTCTATTGATCATGATATTTGCAATGAATTGATTATGAATGATAAACTTGCAAATGAGAATGAAGAACTCAAAAAGGAAAACAATGCTATATTAATTCAGACATCTCTGGTTGAATGCAGCATGAAGTTTCTTGAAAAAGAAAATGATTTGTTAAAATCTGAAAATGAAAATTTGAAACATCAAAACACAACCATGTCTAAAAAATTACTTACTTTTGAAAAAGGGAAAAGTTTGGCAATTGATGATTGTGAAAAGATGCATGTGCTTGAACAAAAGATGGAAAGCTACCAAACCATCAATGCTCAATTGAATGAAAAAGTCTTTTGTTGTGAAAATGAGATCATTTCCTATGAATTGCATATTTCATCACTTGAAAAAGAAATTCTTGATCTGAATGCTTCTTTGTGTAAGTTTGTGAATGGGGAAGAAAATCTGAACAAGATATTGGGGACTAAGGTGAATTTCCAAAAAGAGGGGTTGGGCTATAATCCTGTGAACAAAAAGAACTTTGAAAATAAAATCTACACATCATTTGTCCATAGTTCTAATATAGCCAGCACATCAAATGGGTCTCCAAATCGATCTGTTCCTCAAACAACAAAGCAATCAAATGAAAGTCTGAAAAAGAAACAAAACTTGCATCAAAAGGCTAAACATGTTGTTGGTGTCACGATGAATGCCATGAAAAATCTTGTTGCACATACACATGCATCCACAAAGAAAATCTCATGTTTTTATTGTGGTGAACTTGGTCATATGATGCATGAGTGCTTTTTGATGAAATCAGATGATTTGAAAGCATGTAAAAATGAACTTGTTTCCAAAAGAAAAAGGGGTGGTTGTTTTACATGTGGAAAGCTAGGACACCATGTGTCACAGTGTTGGCAAGCAAATGAAAGAAAGAATTTTAAAGTCAAAAACAATTATACTTTTACAAACCCACAAAAACTTCATGCTCATCCTGTTGTGAAGAAGAAAAATTTCCATGCTAATAATGATAACATTCATGCCAAATCACAGAAATTTGATTGTCATGTTTATGAGAATTCTATGAAGTCTCTTCGTTGTTGTCATTATTGTGGTGAGTTTGGGCATACCATGAATGTTTGCTCCTTAATATATTTTGATGATATGCATGCCCAAAAACTGTGGAAGACACCCACTAGAGGTGCAACTAATCATCCGGGACCCAAGAAGGTTTGGGTACCCAAAGCAACCAAATGAGAACCTTGTTGCAGGATTGTCTTGAGGCCAAGTGGAAGGCTTGGAAGATGATGGATGGTCAAGACACAAGTACAGAAAATGAATTGCCATGGAATGCTCTTCTTCAAGTGTTGCCAAACTCCAAAGATCTAAGGAAGCTTGGATACTCAAGTCTGCAATATGAGAACTTTGATAGGGGAATGCCGTAAGGCCAATCCGTGGTCTTGGGTGCTTCAAGTCGACATTTGTTGAGGCCTAAGTCGACTTGACCAGTCTTTGGTGTAATACTTTGGTGAACATGGGCTTGTCCCTGAGTTGATACTTGAAGCTCATCATTCATACTTGCAGCTCATAGGAGATTATCTTGTGGAAGAAAAGCACTAAAATTGGTTTTCTCATTTGTATTGAATTGAGGTTGATATGAAATTGAGTTTCTGATATTGCAGGCAGTGAGAGAGAGTCATGTGTGATGAAAAGTCATGAAGTAAGTTTCTTCATATGCATTGGCTTAATATTGACATGAATTGAGCTCTTTACAGTGCAGGTTTGATTATGACCATCAACCCTTGAAATCATGGTAAGAATTCAAACGATTGAATGTATCATCATGTGCCTAGATCTAGAATAGGTCTACACTTTGGGTTTTGAAATACCCATCTTGAGGTCCGATTGGTTTGAGTTTTAACCCCATTACCCTTAGAGTTTCTCTTCTTATCCTAAGGAGTTTTGGAAGGGTTTTGGCATGGGGTTCTTCGTCTTTTTGGTAACCTTACATGCTGCTATCTATAAGATGTGAATTTGGGATCTCAATGGAACTCCTTTGGCTGATATCATCCTAATTCTTGCAGGATAGAAAGAAAGGAGCTTGTTGATGAAGATGACAACAAGCGAAATAAAGCAAAGAATCTGAAAGTGTAAATAAAGGTAAAGGTGAGAAAATGAATGTTTGGCTGAATGGTATTGAAACATCTAAGCAGTATATATGAGAGTGTAGCCATTGAATGTCTTTTGCTAAACCCCCGATGTCATATGAGAATGTATTGTATTTTTCTGATCATCATTTCAATGATTACATGGTATATAAAATGGTGACATGTGGAAGGACAGGTCAAGCCTGTCTGAAAGCTATCACCATGCGTGAGAATATGTCTCCGCCCGGTACCATGAATCATCTATGCATATGGCATCCAACTTAAATGAACTTTCTGAAATCATGCATTGACTATGGGGGAGTTTTGCATGCTGAAAATTTTGAAGATAATATTTTTTTATTCTCTCAGCGTGATGATATTGTGGTTGTGGCTGAACATCTTGAGAACTGAAGTTGATCAATGATCCATGGTCTTTACCAATGTGCCACTCATCTTTTTGGATAGAAGCACAAATGTTTTCAAGAAATGCTCACATGTGAAGATTTTGATGCTTTGCATGAATTTTCTGAATTCTCTTTTCAGAATAAAAGTGTGTCCTCACATGTTAACATTTGGTAATGCATGTCCTGCATCAGTTGCATTAGGTGCATATGGAGTGTCATGTGAAATCTGGAATCGTGCATCACATTGTATTTTTTCATATCATTCTATGCATATCATTCACATATATTTTTGGGAGATGAAGCTCATCGTGTGTCGTGTTGCATAGTTGGCATTCCTAGTATGCATATAGTGCCTATCTTTTCATTTTGCATTGCATATGCATATCTCCATTGTATGCTTGCATGTTATTATATGTTATTCAACCCCTTCCTTGAAACTTCTACGACCGTTTACTCCATTGTTAAATAATGTTGCATCTGAGTCTTAACAAGTGTGCTTAATGTCAAACTCTTATGGGGAGCATTTCATGCTTATTGCATTTACATAGGGGGAGCTACACTATCTTGTTATGAGTTAAATTTTCTCCATACATGCTAAATCAAATTCGTACACTTCATGCACTTTTTTGTGAAATTGAGTGTTATTCATAAGGATATAGGAATTTTATTTTAACACTCTGAAGTAATTCAACTTGCTGCATGGATGGTAAGAGACAGTTGAGGAAAAAGCTGCCTACCTCCACACACAAAAAAATGGTTGAAATAAAAGACAGAGTAATGCTAAGTCTCACTGAGTAAACTGGGCACATGTCACCTGAGACGTGATGTGGTTCATTTCTGAAAAGTGTTGACTATAGTATCTCTGTTCAAATGAGGTGACAAGGTTCAGTATTCTGAGTAACCGGGGATTCTGGCATGAGCTCCATGTGTCTCCTCGCGTAAAAAGGAATTAAGTTGAACCTGATCCTTCTTCGAAAAATTCAGATTGTCAGTATGAAAATTTCTGGTGATATATTCGATTGAGGTAGAGTGAAGCCTCCAATACGCTGTTCTCTACATTGAAATGTAGTCTGTACAGTTACTATTGTGTTTACTTGAAAATCTAGTTATCCATATGGCTAAACTTCATTCTCACGTTACTCACTTGCACATGGTAATTTGATTTGATATGTATTCTGAAAATTTGATTAATTGCAATGACCTGCTGTACATCTTCTCCTATTTATCTACACAATCCTCTAGGTGTCACCATGAGCATTCTGAACTTAATGACTCATTTGCAGTTTTCTTACACCTATCCCCTCACTGAATATCAATTGGTATCACTTCTTGTGAAGGAGTTATGTTGCATGTATCTATAGATATCTGCTTGATTACATTGTATGCATGTCATGTCTTGTCTCATCATTTTCATACCTCATGTTTCATGCATCTCACAAGAAAACTAAAAATCAAAAATTTGAAAATCAAAAACAGTCATCTAATGTGTCAATGTCAATGGGGGAGCTTTGTATGCGATCTTATCTGCATGAGTCCATACCCTTCTATGGGTGTTTGAGTGCTTGTTTGCTTGCTCATCATAGTTCATGCCATACACAATTCCAATTGATGCAACTCGTGCACCTTTGCATTTCCACTTTCCACAATTGGTATCAAATAATTGGTATCAGACAATTGGTATAAGAGGTTCATTTCAACATTTGGTATCCCATAGTTCTGCAATTCGTTCATACATATTGTGCTCATTGGTTCTCTTCATACTCCAGTAGTCCAAAGGTTCTTGCCATTCTGGATTCCCCATCATGATCCCCATTTCTGATTATGTCAAAGGGGGAGAGAGCATTATAGCATAATAGCATAATATTTTGTCATCATCAAAATGGGGGAGATTGTTGTGTATGTAATTTTGATGATTACAAAATGCCTTTGTTGCTTAGCCTTGTGCGTGAATGCTCTTCACTTGAACTGGTTGTGGAAATGATCATAAACTATCTCTATTGGGATATCTTCATGTGGATGCATTGTAATTCTATAAGGCTTATCATCATGTGGATGAATTGTAATTCTACAAGGCTTATCTTCTTGTAGATGCATACGTGCTTTGAGATTAGCACAAACATTGCATATATATTGTCTCTACACTTGGTGAGATTGCTTTGTATTTAATGAGAAAGCCTATGCGAAAAACATACTTGGATGAATGTCATATGGGGATATCTTCATACATGCCCCCAAGGTAATGATCTGTAGTTTGAAAGCTTGGATGATGATCAAATTGAATGTGACTCAATATTGTTCTATGTGGCTTGACTCCTTACTCTTTGAATTCCACATGCATACCATCAGTCTATGGAGAATGAGATTTTGAATTTCATGACTATGTGTATGAATGATTCAACCAATCAACAAGAAATTAATGTGCATTCAGGTAAAACAATGAGGTAAGTGTTGTTATATGGATTTAAATGGATATCTCGTTCATCATTCACTCTTGGAATAGGTTCAACAAAGTAATTTATTGTGAACATGGTCATAGTGTTAATGCTTGATGTAAAGATCTTAATTGTCAACTAACACCTTGCTTTATCATGTTTTTCAGGATGAAAAATCATGGTTGATCTTCATGGGATTATGGTAACATTTAATCAATTGTTTCCCTTTGGTTTGATGGAGGTTTTAGTTGTTTTTCAAACTCAAACTATCTTACAGTCTTCACCACTTTCAATCCAACTGTTGGATCTCCCCATAAAAATTATATGTTGTAACTCTGTGAGTCCTCTTTCCAACGCCTCCAGTCTTGCTTCGATCGGAGTTCGGAGCTAGGAGAATTAATTCTTTTCGCCGAAGCGCGCAGAGCTGTTTTTTTCTTTTTTGTGAAACCTGCTAAAAGGGGTCGACCCTGGGGTCGACCCCTGTAACCCAGAACCTTAAATAAGGTTCTGTTTGGGTCTGGAAGTGCAAGGGTCGACCCCTGGGGTCGACCCATTGAAAGGGTCGACCCTGGGGTCGACCCATGTGACCCAGAACCACATTTTTGGTTCTGTTTGGCTTCGGTGTGCCCGAGGGTCGACCCTGGGGTCGACCCCTTCCGGTTGGACGCCCAGCCACCATGTTTGACCGCCGTTTTCTTGCCCCAAAAGTCCTACCAATCAATTCCTAATGCCCTATATGTCTCCCTAATTCGTGGATCTCGTCTCCAAGCTGTTCCTTGACCATTCTAAACACTTATATACAACTCTTGGGTTGTAAACCCTAAGCAAGAGGATGCTAGATCTGAAAATCGTTTTCTTCTAACCCTTGTGTGTGCAGGTCGTAGGTAGCAGCTCCAAGGCTTCTTCCACCATGTTTTGAGCTTGTGTATGAAGGGAAGAACAAGGTTTCACGTCCTCATCCATTCCTCTGCCACAAGCTGCGAAGAAATTCATGCTACAAGCATCATCCACGCAAGAATCAATCATTCTTCTTCAAGAACGGGTTTCATACTTCAGAAGCATTCAAATATGTTCAAAGGAGAGAAAGGGGGAGCTCTAATCACTGCAACATCTTCTTCATTCTGATTTCTCGAAATCGTTGTTGTTGATAGAGCATGAATATCTGCTTTAAGACATCTTAGGATGGTTTTATAAATCTTATATCCACTCTCTCTTGCATACATATATATGAGCTGCGAATTGTGTGATTCAACAATCCTAATGCTCATGTGATCCCTGTATAGGATGAAGAAGAAGAGGGGAATCTCTAAACCATTCATGTCTATATTCTTGTTTGAGATTAGCTTAAAGATTGAACTCATTATGTCTATCTACTCTTTCAGGTGAAGAGAGGAGATTGGAATAAGGATAAGAGAAGCGGCTAGAGGAAAGGAAGAAGATGATGTCAAGATTATGATCATCTGTTAAAGAGCAAGGAGGATCAGATTTTGTTGAAGAAGGGGGAGCCTTATACTTGATGCATTCTTCTAGTTTACATCTATAGAATTTGTGTGGAAGGTCATAGCATATATTTGTGATTGTTACATATACATTTGACAGAATATTTTGTGTGGGTGTTCGGAGAAAGGGGTCTCCGAGTGTGTGTGTGGTCTTATGTGTGTCGATTTGTGCGGAGTATATCCGTGTGTGTTGTTGGGAGTTTTCTCCCGTGTGTTTGTGTAGGCATTGCCCTACGTGTGTGTGGACGGAGTTGTATCTCCGTGTAAGGTATATTATTCGGGGTGTGTTCCCCAACGTACGTGTGTGTGTGTGTGTGTGTGTGTGTGTGTGTGTGTGTGTGTGTGTGTGTGTGTGTGTGTGTGTGTGTGTGTGTGTGTGTGTGTGTGTGTGTGTGCTGTGGCAGCAGTTTGAGGCAAGGCCTCGTGTGTGTGTATTGCTGCGAAAGCAGTGTGTGTGTGTTGGGGTTCGTCCCCGTGTTGCTACTTTTTGTAGCGTGTAGTGAAGCCTCACCGGTTTGGTGAGGGGTGGACGTAGGGAGCCCGTCGAGGTCCCGAACCACCTTAAAAATTTCCGTGTCTTGTGGTTTGTTTCTTGTGATTGTATGCTCACTATCCTATCTGTTTGTGCAATCGTGTGAGCTCGGTGAGAATTGAGTGAATCTAGTTTAAACCTGTTTAGATCAATCTACTCAATCTTTTATATTACGCTGTGTGCTAGTTGTGTTTTAATTGGACATAGTTTTTAGTAGTAGGATCTATTCACTCCCCCCCTCTAGATCCGTGTTCCTGCACTACGGGACCCAACAGATGTGACACGAGGTCGAGGATGGACTTCAAACTGTCAGTCGGAGAGCAGGAAGGCGAGGTGACTAGAGAAGAATGGAGGAGCTCGGCCGGGGCCTCACACCCATCCCCATCTCAGGGACGACGCAGTCGCGCTCTTCAATTCTTCTATGCGGTGATGGCGGTTGCAGGCGTTACAGTTGGCATGGCGGTGGTGGCGGTGGTGATGGACGACGACGGTGGTTGAACGGTGAAGGAGGAAGATCGTGGAGCTTCGATGGGGCTTCACACCTATCCTCTTCTCAAAGACGATGCACCGGAGCTTCACGAACGACCTCCATGGCGGTGCGAAGTGGGGTTGGGCCTCTCACCCGGGGTTCCAAAAATCTGGAAGAACACTCATAGCCATAGCTGAACCTATTTTTTTCTTCATTCTATTGCTTCAAATAAGGACTACAATACCTTTTTTTATAGACTTCACAAAGAAGATCAAAGGACAAACTCTAAGACTCTTTAATGCCTAGAAATATGAAAAGACACATATGACTCATTATAACTCTCTTAAAAACTCTAAGACTCTTTAATGCCTAGAAATATGAAAAGACACCTATGACTCATTATAACTCCCTTAAAAACTCTAAGAGTCTTTGATGCCTAGAAATATGAAAAGACACATATGACTCATTATAACTCCCTTAAAGACACTTAGGGATATCAAACGACAAACTTCAAAGACCCTTATGTAAAATAAAAAATATTACAAATATTTTAAGACGGAAGATCAAGTCCGATGTCGATGACGATCACGTCAAATTGGTAACAGAGCCCAGTCTCTGATTTTTATTCGCGGACCTCACAGTCTAGGAGAAAAGATCTGCTCATGATCGCTAGTGCGAATTTGGTTCCTGTCTTTGATGGTTTTGATTATTTATCATGGCTTGAAAAACTCTATATTTGGATTTCTAGTATTGATCCGAAGCTTATGAATTTAATTACTCACGGTCCTCATAGTCTTCTAAAAAATGAGTCAAGGTGGACCGATGAGGATAAGAAAAAGAAATTTGATAATTTGTCTGTTTTGAATGCTCTTAAGGCTACTGTGGACACTAATCAATTTACTTTTGTCTCATCTTGTAGGTCAGCCAAAGAGATCTTGGATGGGCTAAGTGAAGCCCAAGAAGAAAGCTGGAATAGTGAGTGTCTCGTGGCAAACAATGAGATTGAGCGTCAAAGCGAGGAGAGTTTAAAGGTAAACTCCGACTCCGATGAAGAAGATGAGCTTAGCTATAATGAATTGATGAATGTTTATGATGAGCTGTTTGATAAATATAAAATAATGAAGTCTGAAAACAAAAGCTCAAAAAAGAAATTCCATGATTTTGTCCATCCTAGAAATTCATGTGATAGTTGTAATTCTTTTGAGCAAGAAATTGAGAAGATAAAAAATGAGAATGAAAATTTGCAAGCTAAACTAATGCTATTTGAAGAGGAAATTGCATGCTTAGAAATTGAAAAGCAAGATGCATACAACAAGGTGGGTGACTTGAATGAAGAGAAAGAGAAATGGAAAGAAGAAATTGAAAAACTCAAAGATCAAAATAAATTGTTGTGTGATGAATTAGAAGAACTTAAAAAATGAAAAAGTGTGGTTGTTGATGATTCTGAAAATGGTCATGTTATGTAACAAGAAGTTGTAAGTTATAAAACTATTAATTCACTCTTGAATGATAAACTTGCTTTGTGTAAACAAAAGATTACAAATCTTGAACTGCACATCTCATCTCTGAAAAATCAGATTAAGAATGTAAATGGGTCTTTGTCCATGTGTGATAAAGAAAATCAAAAACTAAAAAATGTTGTTGATTGTTCATGTGTGCATGCAAAATCCCCAACTGTTAAATATGATCATGTATCAAGGAAAAGAGTGAATGTTTCATGTTATTACTATGAAAAATATGATCATGAAATGCATGATTGGTTCTTGATGAAATTTGATGATAATGAGACATTAAAGTCAAAAGTGAAAATGGTTGATGGTTCCAAAAACCATGAGAAATTCATAGAGAAGAACCTCAACATTCATTACTTCTACTGTGGATTACATGGACATGTTATTGAAAATTGTTTCACAAAGAAAAATGATGATGAATGGTATGTGAAAAAGAATTTTTCGTGTCATTATTGTGGTGAAATTGGACACATGATGAATAATTGTTCTTCAATGAAAAATGATGATAAATGGTTTATGAAAAGAAAATCATCTCACTGCTTTTATTATGGTTAGGATGGTCATTCAATGGATGACTGTGCCACAATGAGATTTGATGATGATTGGTATGCCCGGAGATATGAGAATACATCTGCTCATGCTAGAACTAACCCATCGGGACCCAAGATGGCTTGGGTACCCAAATATTCAAAATGAGAATTTATTTTGCAAGGGCGCCTTGAGGCCAAGGAAAGTCAATAAATAAAGGACTCTCAAGGTGAGAAACAAAAATGGTTTGTTTTTGAAATTTACATTGCTTAAGTTCACTTTGAAAGATCTACAAAGGTAAGAATTGAGTTTGGGGTTTGCATTTAAACAATTGCATTCTTGTGTTGTTGATTTTGGCAATTATTGAGATGTTCAGTTTCGCAGATTAGATGACTAGGTGATTATGTCAGCTTCACATATTTTCCGTTGCACATCTTGTGAATAAATCCAGTTTTTGAAATGATTTACACTGAACATGAAGTCTTTCATACTCTTACTCACTTTTTGCAAATGACAATTCAATCTTGCATACATAGAACACACACTTAATTGCATTATACATATTGCACATATCATGCATATATTTGCATACTTGAAAATAAAAAAAGTCTTTGATCATCTATCCATTTACATGCATATACTTGCATATACTTGACAGATTTGTGTGCTTCAATGTCATGATTATCTGGTATATCAAATGGCGATTTTGGAAGGTTAGATTTTATCTAACTGGAAGCCTTCCCTATGTTTGATGGTGGCCTTCGGACCTACGTTCTCAGCCACGTACCGATAATCAACTTCTATGAAAACTTTACCTAGATGCATGTTTGAGTGTATATATCATATCACCCTTTCCAGAATTACTCCTTGACCTATACTCTTGCTAAATAAAATTGCATTGGTTTAGACATGTTTGTTACATGGCATATATTAAGGGGGCGGTTTTACTATAACTGTGCATACATTTAAAGGGAGACATGACTATGATGAGATAAATTCATTTCTCACATTCTGTACAAACACCCACACAAATTGCACTTTTTGAGATATATGATTCAAGCTAATAAGGATTACAGTTATTCTACTCAACACTCCAAAGGGCTCTTGAATCTCTACATGGAAATCACATGTCTCGTGAGGAAAAAGATGTTTGCCCCTTTCAAAAATTTGTATAAGTGGAACGTGGATCCGAGTAGTCGGGAATCTAACCTGAAATAAAGGAGGAAACTCGCGTCGAAAAGTGAAGCTAATCCACAATGAAAATAAGTGGAATTTGACACTAAGTAGCCGGGAAGTGCCCCTGAGACAAAGGGTACAACTCGTGTCAAAAAGTGACAAAATCCGTATTTAAGATAAGTGACGAAACTGAGTAACCGGAAAATGCCCCTGAGACAAAGGGTATAACTCGTGTCAAAAGGTTAGTCACCTTCTTGTGTTTTATTTTAAAAAAAATTGGGGTTATATGTAGCTACCAATACTCCAGCATTGTGTATGGAAGTGTATGGAGGAACGGCTCCTTTGAGTGTCCGTTGGAAAATCTGATGATCCATATTGCTTTAGAATTCATTACCAATTTTCACATATGCACTTTGGATTTGATTGTCTCAATGTACTTTATGAATCTGTCATCTTTCATGGTTAATGCAGTACCATCTTTTTGTAAGCACGACCTTCTTAGTATTGTTCATGCACATCATGCTCCATAATCAATAGCATTGTTCTTAAACCTATCCCTAAGGGACTTGCTTGCTCTTATATCTTATTATCTGTGCTTGAGTGCTTGATTGCTTGATCCTATTCATACATATCATACTTCATTTCACCTTGATGCATCTTTAGATCATACATGTATATAACAGGTTATATAAACCCATTGTCAGTCAATTTTTGTTTATGACAGTAGGGGGAGAATAATGTGCTCTTTAGAATAACATTTGCACATAGTTCAATTTTTGTTATACTCTATGTGCTTAGTTTCAGTTATACATTCTGCACATACTTTGGTTATACATGCATTTTACATATTTCAGCCATACTTGTGAATGTCACAGTATTTAGAAGGCATACATACAAACTCTGCATTTCAGGTTTACCGTTGCACATCCTTTTGAGTTCTTGAAAGTCTTATGCCTCATGTTAGGTTTGATGAATGATGTGGTTCTTTTTGTTAAACTTTATATTGCTCATACAGTTCACATTGCTGGGTTCTTGCGCCATTGCTTTCCAAATTCTTATCCTATTTCTAAGGAAGCTTCACATCTGTTCACCTCATCCCCCACTTTTTGATAATGCCAAAGGGGGAGAGTGAGAGATTTGGTGGCCACAATATTTTATCATCATCAAAAAGGGGGAGATTATTAGGTTCGTTGCGCTCCCTCTTTGTCTTTGATAATGGTTTTGATGATAACAAAATATTGTGTGCTTTGCGTGTGTATAGAAGTAAAAATTGTGTGTGCATATTTTGTGGAAAACGTCTTCATCCTAAATGAGCTCATATGTTAATATCTCGCTTTGCAGGGTTGAAATGCTTGGTGGATATCATCTACAGTTGCAATATTGTTCTGTGGTGTCGACCTCACCATGGCTTGGTGTCGACCTCATCTAGCTTCCACCAAGCCAAGTCAAACATGATTTTTTGTGGTTACATGCCTCTTAGTTCTGTGAATCTTGAATGAGCTCTCATGCTTATAGTCTATGAATGAATGGCATTATCATAATGCTTGGATGAATGGACTGTTTAGCTGGTCATTTAATGATGAGTCATCGGTTTCTTCATGCAGAAATTTGATTAAGTTTGTATGTGAATCTTACACAATTCTCTTTGTGTTTTTGGGTTTGAACCTGGTTTAAATGTTAGTACTAAGCCATGGTAATGCATGTCTTTAAGTGTTTTTGTATGGGGTTTAAGGACCCTTTACTGGTTGGTTCTGAATTGGTCTGAATTTGCATTGCATATCTCTTGATGAATATGAGTCAAGATGTTTGGTCTCATGGATGGTTTTCAAGGATTGAGTATAAATTCTTCAAAGTTGAATTTTACTGTCTTTGGACTGTTTGAGTTTTGATTGGCTTGGATTACATTTGTAATATCTGTGTGATTAGATAGAGTTTAGTTTTCATTGGACTGAGCTTGGGTTGTGTGGATTGAATTGTGTGAATTCTATATACATATTGCTGAAAACTAAGTCACTAATTTGCATTTTTGAAGAGGCAGTCTTGTGTGTTTTATGAGCCTCAACCTTGGTTGTTAATGTGCATTGATCTTGTCTACACTTGCTCAGACCTGTGCTTGATATGCTCAGACTTGGCCTTATATGCTTAGACCTTAGCCTTCTTATGCTCAGACCTTGGTGTTGACACCCGTTTTTACCTATGAGTTGGGTCATTCCTCTTATCATCATTTGTTGATGCCTCGAGTTGTCCATTACTCATTGGGTCATTTTCAGGCATAACCTTGGGCTTATTCTATGGGTACCTTCCTCCCTGGCTCAGTTTGTTCTCAAATACAGGCTTATTGGGTCTTGATTTCAATTGATCTTTGGGTTGAATGAGTTCATTTATCCCATTTTATTGATTGTAAATGTCAAGCCTTTACGCGCCCTTTTGATTGACCATTCAATTAAGTACATGGTCCTTTGTGGACCGTGCCTTTGAAACTAGCATCGACCTGAGTTGTCTTTTCACCGACCTGCTTTTGCTTAAAACGGCCTATCGATTGACCGTTTAGTCTTTAAGCGGTCTGGTTGGGACCGTCCACTGAACTTGCACCGACCTGGTTTTCGCTTGCACCGACCTTGTTCTGAGCGAGCACCGACGTGAGTTTTCCTACACCGACCTTATTTTCATTAAACGGTCCCAAGTTAACCGCTACTAATTCAACGGCCTATTAAAGGACCGTTTAAAGGCAGGAAAGGCTAGCGTCTTAACTAGCGTCTCATCTTGAGTGGGATGGTCTAGTGAAGGACCATGTTTATCATAACAGCATCTTAACTAGCGTCTCTCCTTAATGAGGATGATCTATTTATGGGCCGTTCAGTTATTGAGCGGCCTGGTGGGAACCGTTTACATGATTTATTGGATATTTGTTTGATTTTTTGAATTTCCATCGACAAGCCCTTGATCGGTCCTCGTATAGCCGTCCAAACTAATGGAACGGTGTCCATGTGGCCGTCCAGCTCCCAGAGTCCTAACCTCGATGGATTTTCAGATAATTATCTATTTATCTACTATATTTGGATTTATCACCGACAGGCTCTACACGGTTAAATTTTGACCGTCCTGCATATTGAGTGGTCTAGGAGTAGACTGTTCAATCCATGAGAGTCCAACGGTGAAATGGTCGGTCAGTTCGATGGATAATTGGATTATTTTCATAATTATTTATTTTCCACTGATAGTATAGAACGGTCTGGCATTGGACCGTGCAATGTTCTGGGTGGTCTATCGCTCGACCGCTCTATGGTCCGATCTCTGAAGAATTAAAGGGTTTTCTCTCTCCAACCCATGGATGAACCCTTGACTTACCCCACCATTTCTTCTGTGGTTTCTCAACCAAATGGGATTCCGTTTGATCCCGGTGAGAGATAATTCATTTATCTATGATTTTTGTGTTATTATCTCGAGTTAAAATGGGCTACAAACCCTAATTTGGAGCTAGGTTTAGGGGCTCTATAAATGGAACCCTTAGTCCAAGCTTTGAAAAGGGTGAGATCCAAGGTCGGCGACGAAGCTCTGCCGGATTTCTGAACGAACTGTAGCCAGGGAGGGAGACTTGCTACGTTCTTTAAGCCTCCGGTTTCAGGGAGTATTCGTTGTTTTGAGTCATAGGCTTTTTAGTTCTTTCTTTCTCTATTGCATGCTCTTCATCATCTTCTTCCCACGTTTTTCACTACTTCATATTATTTCACACCCTCCTATTTGTTTTTGGCACCCTTTAGGGGTTTAAAAACCTCCCAGGTATCGCCCCCTTCATGTCGTTATGTTTATTTTCCACTTCGTTCTATAGTAGCTACACTTCTTAGAGCTAATTTGGGTTTTATTTTTGTGTTCTACACTTTGTTTTGCAGGTCAGCATCATCGTAGCACGAGGCCCATCCCCTCTGGCCGGCTGGAAGGGGTGGAGGATTAAATCCCACAACTCAGGAGTCTGGCATTCTGGGCGGTCTTCTTCCGTCTGTTTGCAGATCAGAGTGGTTCTATTCAACCCGTTCATATCCTGTAAGCGGTTGCCTTCTAGTCGTTCTGTCGCCAGATATATCTTCGTCCCGCATCCTTCCCAGCGCTGTGAGCGGTCTATCGAGGGACCGTTCTATTCAATAGGCGGTTTGTCTAGGACCACGTACTTCTGCAACACTACTTTCTTTGGGTGAGTGCTTTCTTCCTTTCCAAGGTACGTCGTACTCCTCGGTGCTTCATGTCTTGGTGGCGATCACGATCACACACATTCCTCCACCCTTTCTTTTCTTTCTTTCCTTTGTTTGGCTTGTTTTTACACTTTGATACATTTTGGAAAAGGGAAGGTAAGAAAGGATACAAAGGTTGGAAAACATGTCAACATCCCATTTTTTGGCGATCACGGTGGGACACCTGGTGCCCATCGTGCTAATGTTGTGCTGATCTGCTTTTGTGCTTGGTTAGCGTCCTTGTTTAAGTTGTTTCAGGTTGCTGTTCATCCACCGCGGGTTGCTGTTCTCGGACGAGCACACGGTTCTGTCAGAGCCGTTCACACACTTGAGCGGCCTAGAGGCAGCCGTTCTGTTCTGACCACCGGTAGTGATAATTCTACGAACCTGCTGTATTAAACGGTCTTACTCAAGCCGTTCATTTGTTCCACGGTCCGCTAAAGGTCATCCACTACCGCTGGCTCAGGTACGCTTCTGCCTTTACACTTGTGGTTTTTGTTGATATTACGTGGTCTGTTCAGGGCTATTTTACATGTTGCACGGTCTATCAATAGACTGTCCAGTCTACACAGGCACGCGATTAGAATATTCATTTTAGTTCTGTGTTTTGTTTTAGTCATTTACTGCTCCCTGTCACTGCGCGGCCTTTCCCAGGTCCTTCATCTCCCTGAGCGGTCTACATCCGACCGTGTTTATATGCTACAGTGCACCCGAAGTTATACATTTGAGGATTACTGCATATGATCTCATATTCATTTGGTGCTGTTTTGATCTCCCTTGTTTATCATTCAATTTTGCACGAGTATTGTCATATTTCTTATCTTTGTTGATCATTGATTGTTAGATTTAGGTTAGCTTTTGCATGCACTCCGGTGCGCATAGGTTCATGCATCTTTATCATTTATAGTTGCATTCCTACCTAGGTAGGGGAACCTCTCATCTCCATATTCCTTGGAGCCGACTAGGCGACCTTACCCGGGGCCTCCGTAAGTCCCCGTGAGCTATGGATTCCCACACGGCCACCGGGCCGGTTGTACCTTTTTCACCCCGTAGCTTCGCATGTTGCATACGTCGTGAGAGAGAGTTAACCATAGATTAACCCAAAAGTTTGGACTTTATTCCCTGTAGGTTTCCTACCTTGAGGGAATTGATCCTAAATCAAATCATTAAAAGGTCCACCGAAACCTTGGAAAAATAAAAATTAACGGTCATATCAACTTGTCTGATCTTGGTTGAACTCCCTCACACCCATATCGTTTGTTTGGGCTTGTTCAGGCCCATTTATGTTGTTTTGTGTTGCATCCTCATCATCCATAGTGGTTTTGTTGATTTGGCCCATTTAGGCTAGTTTACTTGTTTGTGTCTGTTTGATTGGTCTCATTGTCCTAGGCTTACTTTCCTCATTGTATCCCCTTATTTTCATTGTATAAAGTCTCCATTTATCTCTCATGGAGCTCCATTTCTCCCCTGCCCGTTACCCCTCCTCTTCCATATCTTCCTATCCTCGCGTGAATTCTTCCTCCCACGCGGGCCCATCACCTCATTCATCTGACGGGCCCTATTCTCTTAAAGGGCCCCCTTTCGTTAGTGGGCCCGCTTCTCTTAACAGGCCCTCCTCTTCTGCCTATATTGCTACTAGCCCAATGGGCCCTTATTTTTGTGATCCTTCTAGCCCCATATATCCTTCTATTCCTGGAATGGGCTTCCCTTCTTCTCAATCCAGATCCCTTTATCCGGCCCAATACCATAACCCTGGTCCAAATTCACACTCCCTTGCTCAAGCTCGCCCGTATCCTTCTCGGTCTCTCCCCATCAAGGAGATGATCGCTCAAGCCCAACGCCAGCTTGATGAACTTCAGCGTGGAATTGATCCCCAATCCTCTTTGAGTGTCCCATTCGCATTCCAAGGTCTTCAGCTTCCACCGCGTTCACAAATTCCTGCTTATGCCGCTATGGTGGAGTCGGTGACCCTTATGTGCACTTGAAGGAGTTTCTTTGTGAGTCGGCCCAATTCTGACATGGCCAACGCTTGATGGCTTATCTTTGTGGTCTGTCTTTAGAAGGCCCAGCTCGGGATTGGTTCTTTTCATTGCCGCAAGATCAAGTGGTGAATTTTCAAGCCGTCCAAGAGAAGTTTATTCAGTAGTATCAAGACCAGGTTGGGCCCAAGTATTCTATGGTTGATCTGGCCCATGAAAAGATGAAGCCCAACGAGGAGTTCTCTACCTTCGCCGACCGCTGGCAGCACTTGGCCGCTCAAGTCCCGGGGTATATTCCGGAGGGAGAGCAAATCAAGATAGTCATTTCCAATGCAATGCCCGAATTCAAGTGTATCTTAACCTTCAATGATATCACTTCATGGCAACAGCTTTATAGCCGAGCCCACTTCATTCGCCAACAACTCCTAGTTTCCATTGACCCCGAGTCCCCTTCACCTTCTACGCCCACATACACCGCCTATCCATCATCTCCCGCACACCCATATACCTCCATAAGTCAGCCCTCCACCACATATCCTTCCACGAGTCGGCCTTCCACTCCCGCACACCCATATACCTCCGCATACTCCTCCACATATCAACCCTTCACGAGTCAGCCTTCTGCTTCTTCATACCCGCGTGATCCTCTAACCCCGGTCAAGGAGACACCACACCCCGAGCATGTGGATTCCGTATACATACCTCCCACCTCCCTTTATGCTCCGCGCATGCCTCCGCCAGGTCCTTCCACTAGTTGCCATGCATTTTTGCTTTCACAACCCCCGCTTCTATCCCCGCAACGGCCTCCATTGCATCCACCTTGCCCGAAGCGGGCTCCTCACCCTCTGTTGCCAGAATCCTTTACAGATATTTTCAGGGCTTTGATGGTCACTCGCGCATTCCAACTCCCTCCGGTTATGCCCTGCCGACCCACGGTCAGAAATTTGCTCCATTTGTGTGAGTTTCATCGTCAATAGGGGCATTTGGTCGAGGATTGCCTCGAGTTTCGGGAATTGGTTTATGGTTTGGAAGACGAGAAGATGATTTATTGGGCTGTCGTGCATGAGGTTATTTTGGATCTCCGCAGTAAGTAGCAGCAGTAGCAAGTGCCGTCTAGGCAGCCATCCCTGTTTCAAGACTAGGGGCATCCCTTTGATTCTTCAGTTAATGATGCACCCGCTCTATTATCTATCCCTTCTCCTGTCCCATCTCCTTCACCCATCTAAGCCTCTGCTCAGGCAAATACCCCTCTTCCACTCTCCATTTCCAACACCACTCTTGTTCCCAAGGCTGCTCGATGCGTTGTGTCGATATGTAAAAGAGCGTCACAACCCGCCACTTCCTCCACTCCACCACCACTTTCATCCTCTCCATCATCTCCACCTCTAGTACCCTCATCGCCATCACCATTACCTTCGTCGCCTTCCTCCTCAAAGATCCCTTTTCCACCACCATCTCCACCGCCTAAGGCCTCTACACCTCCTACACCCTCACCCACACCTTCCAAACCTTCTCCACCCCTTTCTCCACCTATTTTCCCCCCACAGAGCAGGTGTGCGTTACCTTTGGTGCCCCTTGGGTCTAGTCCCCAGGGAGATGATAAGTCGAGCCAGGTTTCGATTGCGTATTACAAGCTTCAAGATTTCATTTGCCGCATGCCGGTTCGAGTTTTGGTCCCTGGCTGTCTTGGGGATGATCAGCCTGCACTTCCCACGACGGTTGCCAAGAGAAGCTCCTTAGCACTGGTGCCAGTTTCTTCTCGAGCGAGGTCGGTGGAAATCTCTTTGCTCGCCGAAGGATTCAGTATCGATGTTGTTATCACATCGCGCTCGATTGTTGTTCAGTTCATTGGCCGAGAGGGGTTCTCTATTCGGATCATGCTAACCCATACGGTCGCCAGGAGTCTGATGGGTCCCCTGTACAAGGGGCAATTGGCCGTATTTTCAAGGTTGGCTAGGGGCATTCTGCACCTGTTATGTGATCTCCCGCGGTTTATTGGCGAGACGATCACTTCAACGCCACACATTAATCTCCCTCAGTATCATCCTATACTTTCGGTAAGGGAGTTATGCTTCGTGCCCAATTGCCAAGTGGAGATGCTAAAGCTGCTAGTGTCAAGTGACAGAACTCCGTGGTCTTCTAATATTCATTTTGAGGAAGTATTTGTACAAGAATGTCTGACGATGATTAGCACCGGGTGTCTAGGGGCAACCGCCCCGACCAAGCTGCATATTCATAATCAGGCCAGGCCCTCTACTAGATGGGCCCGTTACATGAGAAGATATTGCAGGATAAGAGGCCAGAAGGTCCGAGTCCGTGCCAGGCGGGGCCGTTACGGGATAGTTTCTGCCAAGAAGAGACGGCGGTGTAAGTTCAGGGGCCGCCAGTTGTGCATACGGGGGCTCACTCCACCTCCTCCTTCCGTCCATACATCATTTCTCTTACTCAGTTCCTATCCTTGGGTAGCGTACCTTCCGCCACCTGACCCTATTTCTATCATCTTCTCCTATCCCCGCCATTCTAGGTCCCGGCCTATGTCCTCCTCTTCCCCTGATCCAGGGGCCTCTTCTAGTTTTCCTCCCCGATTACGTCTGAATTCCGCTTCTCATCCTTTTTCCCCGACCCTGTTGGGGGTTCCTCCTGCTCGTTCCCCGACTTTATCGGGTGGTTTTTTTTATCCTTCCCCGACTTTGTCGGGCGACCGTCACTTTCCCTCCCCGACTTTATCGGGTGGTTTCCGTTCCTTTTCCCCGACTTTGTCGAGTGTTCCTACTTCTTCTTCCGCGCCTCTGGCGGGTGATCGCTATTCCTTTTCTCCAACCATGTTGGACGATCGTTCTCCTTCTTCCTCGTCTTCGCAGCAATCCTTTCATCATCTTTCTATTCTTTCCCCCTCACCTTTTCGGGGTTCTCGCCCTTTTTCATGCTGTTCTTGAGGCTTTAGCCCGCCTTGATCTTAGTTAATCCCTGTTTATTCTGTATTTGGTTCCTTGTTATCAGGGTCTCAGGGCCTTAACAAGGGAGTTCTAGCCATTGTCTCTCTTCCTTTTTATCCCTTCTTCATCCAGTATGATGTCTGTCACTCCTCTGTGTCGAGGAATCCAATCCTTTGCACTCCTTTCATCCTTCATCCCGGCAAGCAAGGAAGACAAAGCGCGCGCTCCTCAAAGCTCGATGATCAAAATCGCTTCAGGATGCTGGTTCACACGCCATGGATTTGCAAAGGTATCTTGTGCAAGAACATGTTATCATTGCTATTCTTCTGTTATTTCTGCACATGCTTATAATGTTGGTTTCTCAACATGCTTGAGTGGCTTTAGGTGCTAGTTAGTTTGCTTAGTCAAGTGAGTCCGCTTCCGCAGCATC
This sequence comes from Amorphophallus konjac, assembly GCA_022559845.1. NCBI lineage: Eukaryota > Viridiplantae > Streptophyta > Magnoliopsida > Alismatales > Araceae > Amorphophallus > Amorphophallus konjac. Next base: position 239,779,451 of record CM040123.1, read on the forward strand.
CTTAGGCTGGTGATGGCTTAGTGCTGGGGGTCTGAATTTCTTTCTCCGCTCATGGAGGGTGTCCTTTTTAGCACGGGTTTTTTCACACACTACACGGCAAGCCATAGCCAATTCTTCTGGGCAACACCGTTGCTGCTTTGGCCATACTATGGACATGCACAAAGGTCTTTTATTTTCTCTGCTCGGCCAAATGCAAGGGGCAAGAGATTGGCGGATGAAATAACCAACCTAGGCATTCCCCAATACGAGAGGTTTCAAATAGGGGCAGTCTTTGAAAAAGAAATGAATGAAAAACACCATGAAAAATGCCCCAGATCCTAGTAACCGGGCCTGCTTCTCCTAAGGCAAGAGATGAGGTTAGCGTAAAAGGGTGAAGGGTAGTGCGGCATCATGCGTGTGTCAAAATCAAGAAGGAGCTTTATTTCAATATTTGGCCAATAAGGGCTATGTCAAAATTATATATGAAAATCAATACAAAATTATGATTAAAGACTCAAAGTCCCGGCACAACAGACCTACTCTTTGAGAGGTGGTGCCTTGGGAGGAAGTTGAGTCCTGATATCTCCCATCCTGCATGAAGCTTGTCCTCCAATTTTTCTTCTATTTCTCCCTCTTATGCTGGGTTGTATCTCGGGTATGGCCTTAGTAGGGGTACCGATCTATAGAGGCGGTTGGTTGTGACGAGCCACCCTCATATACACTCCCTGCTTAAGGGAAGCCTTTAATGAGAGGTGTAGGAACGACGGTCCCTGGCTAGTAGTTCGAGCCCGTCTTTGGGTGCTGCAGATTACTATTTCAAAAATTCAAAAAAAGGAAATATTGCCAAAAATCCAAAAAAATGAGATATTATCAAAAGTCTAAAAAAATTAAATATGTTCCAAAATTCAAAAAAATCAAATATTATTCAAAATCTTAAAAATAAATTTAAAAAAAAATTATCAAAAATCCAAAAAAAATGTCTTCTATTCCTTTTTATCTTTTATTTTAAGGACGGGTATGATTTATTTGCTAAGTGTGTAGGTCGCAGGTGTTCAAGCTTTCTGGCTCTATCTTTTGCTCTGCCTCCTATTCATATTTTCTGATATGTCCTCTCTTTCTTCAAACTTGTCCCTCGATCTGTTCCGAAGCTCGTGTCCTTCTCATGCTTTGCGTCGCTTAGCTTTCGATCATATCTTCATGACAGAGGGCTCTTTACCTCACTGTTGTGAACCTGGCAGTTCTACGTCGTTAGATCTTGGGATTGATTGAAGAACATATTTTGTCATTTCCCGTGTTGTCCCCCTATGGTCGTCGTCCAGGTGTCTTATCCCCTAGGGTCATCTCATGCATGTTCTATTTCGAAGTGTTGTCTCGTTCCGCCATGTGTTGCATGTGTCCTTGTCCCACTTGTGGTTAGTTTATATGTGTTATGTCGTCTCCCCTGTGATTGTCTTAGATGTCCTCATCCTATGTATTTCTGTCCCATTGCATGTGGTTTCATTCCGCATGGTGTGATGTCCCGCCATATGTTGCCATTGTTAGGTTCAATGCAGTATTCAGAGGGGGGGGTGAATGAAAATAACTCGTTTAAAAAACTTTCACCCAATTGAAAACTAGAATACTAGCAATACTTTCACTCAATATAAAATTTCGCCCAAACTAGAACTATGATGCTAACTAGACAGATTTACCAAATCTGAAAGCTAGTCAACTATTCAGTTCTACCAGTTAGCAAACATATGGAGCGCCCCTATGCATTCATCTAGCGGAAGCACAAATGAACAAATCAAGCCACAATGCACAAGGGGTTTTTAGGTGGTTCGGTCCTCCAGACCTACATCCACCCCACACTCAAACAGAGTGTGGCTTCCACTAGCTCACGCTAGAAACAGCAGACTCAGTCTGCAACAAGTGCTGCCACACAGCTTGACCAGGGGAACACCCTCCCCTCTTCCTCTCAACCGGAGGGAACCACTAGTGACACCAGTCACTAGCAAACCAGAGACACACGGTCTCTCTTCCTCTGAACCCCAGAGGGAAGCACAACCGGAGATAAATATCCCTTCCTCCAACCCGGAGGGAAACAACCGATGACACCCTGTCAAAGGCAACCAGAGACGCAAGTCTCTCTTCCTCCACACCGGAGGGTACCAACCACAAGTAGCACCCAGCTACTTGCAAACCGAAGACACAAAGTCTCCCTTCTCCTGAGCCCACAGGAGGAACCCCGACCTCTCTACAGAGGATCGGAAATACAGTAAATGGATAAAAACAAAAACGAAACCAGCAACAGAAAGCTGAAAAGATAAAAACAAATGTGGCTCTCGTAGGAGCTGGCTGGCCTACATTTGATCCACGGTTCAGCAGGAACAGATCTTCTGTTGAAGCTTCTATCACTCTAGCTCTCTCTTCTTCTCTATTCTTCTTCCTCTTCTTCTCTTCACACTCTGCTATCTCGATCTCTTACTCAATCTCTCTTTCTTTCTCTTTCTCACTCTCTTTCTCTTCTTCTTTTCTTTTTCTTCTTCTCTGTCTGGATCGTGGCTCTCTGTATAGAGTTTTCTTCTCACCAACTCGATCACCTTCATCTGTGGACGAAGGTCTCATATATATAGCAGCAGCAGCAGCATCAGCCACGACGTGTGACCTCCACATTTCCAGCCCTAATTATTAGGACCACGTGGCAGTCTCTCAGCAGGCTTCATTCCAGCCTCGGATCACGTGCCCTCCTTAAGCTTCACGATCAAAGCACCTGGACGAGGTTAGAATGAAACAACACGAGCTAACAAACAGCAACAACACGGAGACAACATGAAGACAAAATAAGGAAACGACACGAAGTGAAATGACAAAAACCGTCACGAGTTGAAAACAACATGAAGACGAACACAGAAGTTGACACGGGGTTGAACAAGTAGACGTAAAAGATGACACGAGATTCACTGGGAAACGACACGAGGTGATATACAGAAAGCAACACGAGGTGCTGCAATGTTCTGCACGCAGTGGAACAAAAACGACACGAAGACACAGAAACAACAGTAACCGACACGAAGTAAGTACGACACCAAGACGAGGTTGACACGAAATGAAAACAACACGAAGTGAAGTTGACACGAAGTGAAAACAACACGAAGATGAAACACAAGGAAAACAACACGAAGTCAAAGAAACAACAGTAACCGACACGAAGTGAAAACAACACGACGACAGTGAGAACAACACGAGGTGAAACGACACGAGGTGTAGAAAATCAAGAATCGACACGAAGTGTGGTCAAGGCGAGAAAGACACTAAGTCAAAAACGAAAGACCAACACTAAGACAGAAACATAAAAATAACACGGAGATGTAGACACTAAGACAACACGAAGATAAAAACAAGGGAAACGACACGAAGTCTAACCTCATACAAGCTTTCCTGTCACGTATGGAAATCAACACGAAGTGTTGTAAGCTCATACGACACGAGATCTTTTCGTGTTGGTGAGGGGAAACAACATGAAAACTCAAGTACAGAAACAGCACGAAGATGATGTACAATCTGATGTACAGACATGAAGAACAGTCCAAAGTATAGACTTCACGCTGTACAGACTTGGAAGACCAGTGTTGATTGTACTTGACGATGTAAACACTTACCCTATGCAGACCAATGTACAGACTTTGGCGAAGCAAAAGGCTGTATAGACTTGGAGACCCAAAGCCATTGTATAGACTTTGTCTAAGACAAGGCATGAGCTGACGTTGTATATACTTAGCCAATGCAAACCAGTCCGATGTATAGACTTTAAGGAAATGCATGCTACAGAGCAATGTCTAGACTTGCGATGTGTTCGCCAAATGCACACTACAGTCCAATGTATGGACTTAGACGAATGATGCATGAGACGCTCAATGTATCGACTTTATGTTATTGTGCAGTGAATAGACTTAGGGCATAAACCCCACGAAGCACTGTATAGACTATGCACATAACATAAGTCTAACATAAACAATATATCAATTGTACCAGTCACAGTCATGATGCAATCATCAAGGCACAATGTCATGAAAACACTATATCATTGCTATCATCAAAATACAATATCAATCATCAAAACCACAGCAATGAATGAATGCTTTATGCATCAGTTTAACATGTAACAAGACTCATCAAAATACAATATCAATCATTAAAACCACAGCAATGAATGAATGCTTTATGCATCAGTTTAACATGTAACAAGACTGAACATCAAATATGTTAATCTAAACTGAGCAGCAAGATGACTGAACATTTGATTAACTCACATCAACAACCAATCATCAAAACCATCATCAAAACCACAGGGGCACAATAATCTCCCCCTTTTTGATGATGGTAACACTTTCAATACATTGAGTCATTCTGATGATGTGAGGCATTCTGAGGCATTCTGAAGACTCAAATTATTCTCCCCCTTTGACTTCATCAAAAAGAAAAATAATTTGAGAAATTATATCATGTATAAGAGTTCAGTCAAGTTCTCCCCCTAAATAAAAGCTCCCCCTTTGAGAAGGAAAATGAACATGATTCAGCATGACAAGGAATGCTCCCCCTGAAGAGATGCCAATTGATATGCAAGTGATACATGACATGGAAGCTCTCCCTCAATCAGTGGAATCTTATGAGATATGAGAAGTTCAGGTCATTGAGCCAAGGACATGAGCAGAAGAAATTCAGTTAACAGATTTTTCAAGGATGCTCCAAACATAAGAAATTTTCCCAGATTTTCAAAGAGATATCAATCTCATAAATCTAAAACATAAGTTTTCAAAGTCTTCTATCATAAGGGCTTATGAATGACATTTATTGAACATCATGGTTTAAACATGATGTATGCAGAGTTTATCAATAAAATTCTGTAATGATATCTAAAACCATGGTTTAATAAAAATGAACCAAGCCCTCATATTTATCTTGATTATTCTCCCTTTGTCTTACACAATCAAATCTATTGACTTCTTTCAGAATTACATGTACTAGTATTGAAATCAAGCAATTATGAAGTCATATGATTTTGTCTAGGGTTGTAGCAATTTGATTTTGGCATCAATATTCAGATATTTCAATTTATTCAACAATTTTCCTTGCTACAAATTTTACGTGCTTTCTAGTTCAGTACACACCTTGTAACTAGAGGATATACCTTAATCAGAGGCCAATATCCCTAAGCCCTTAGTGTGACTAACTGTCATGCCTTATGTAAATAGAGTTAGCATTTACACATCATGACACACTACAGCTCAATTTTTAATGAGTGAATTGTATTTCTCAGTGTGCATGCCATTGCTCTGCCTGATTTTCAATGAATTCTCATTTTACAGAGTTAACTAAGGCACCTCATGACACAGTCCTTTGGACTTGTGTTTCTCAGTGACCAATGTCATTGCTCTGACAGATATTACCCTTTAGACATTTCAGAAACATTCATTTGCTTCAAAATAATATTAATCTCATGTACTTAACCAATTAAAGTTATGTATTCAAAAGTGCAGATTTCAGGAGTTTTCACAAGACATAGCATGAAACAGATGGTTAAGGTTTATTAAACATGCTTCAGATATTTTTAAGAGATTTTAAAGCCAAACTCATTGAATACATTAAACTTAAGCCACATGAGTTATTTCAGTCATTCATAAAAACGTATAATAGAAGATTTCTAGTTCAAGATTTTCAGATTTTTGATCGAGATAGCCCATTGAAATCTTCATGAAAGACTGATAGAATTCTGAAGCCAAATGATACCAATTGATAGGAGAATTACCAATTGTTAAGAGAGATTTTGAAGCATAAAGTTTTCAGAATATGATCAAGGTTTGTCAACAAAATCAATAAGAAAGGATATGCTATGAAATCTGACAAATGTATGCATTTGACAACCTATATGCAATGCATTGACTCCCCCTTACAATATGCATTTAAACATACATGCAAATCACATATATGCACTTCAGATGAGTAGAGTTCAGAGGTATCAATTCAGACAATGCTGATGAGGAATGATTATGCAAACACAGAATTAACTTGCTATGCAACATACTGTCCTACATGCAGACTATGCACCAAGGATACATTAAACAAGTATGCAATCAATTTAGGTTTATGCATCCAATTCATGAGCATTTTTATCCTTTTTCAGATTTTTCAACATATGATGCAGTTCACTGTTTTACATGAAGACTAGACCCATGGTACTAGGCGGAGGACTTGGTCCAAGGACCACCTCACACATGTCAGTAGCATCCAGACATACTCCATATGCCCTTCAACTTGTCCCATTTAATATACCATGATGATCATGTATGACAATGCAACATAAAGCAGTCCTTCATGCATTGAACAGCATCATTGACACATGTATGACAATCAGTCTATACACAATCAGTCCAAGTGTGCATTCAATAACAAGCATGCAATGCATTAACACAAAACACATGCATGGACGCAGAGTCTGTATAGTGCATCAACCGTATATACTAAAGAAGCATTCAAATTCAGTTCAACATATAGTACGAGAAGAGCATCAGATATGCAGAGTTGAATTCAATAGCTGAGTCTGGAATGCAGACTGATCAACTAGACAAGAGAAGATCATACAACAAACAAGTAAATCAACATGGAATTCTCATTTTTCATACTCACAAGTTCAGATAATGAATTTAAAATAGATTTCAGAACTGACCTGAATTGAATCATGGGGTTTTCTTTTTGAGTGCCTTGGTTGACCCCTTTTATTTCTCCTTCCAAGGCACACCTGCAGCAAGTCAATCAAGTTGATCCTGCAGAGACCCAAGCAGTCTTGGGTCCTGCACTACCCCTATCAGGTTTCTTAGCAGGATAGTCATCAAATTCCATCAGATAGCAATTATTCATGGAATGACCAAGCCTTCCACAATATCTACATGACACCGCCGAATTAGCTGAAGTATGATGCCTATGTAGATGAGCATGAGTATTTCTTTGATTATCATGAAAATTTTCTTTCCATAATCAGCTAGCCAACAGTTGGCAGCTTTGTGGCCTAGCTTACCACATTCAGAACATGTAAAAATCTTTCTTTTATATGCAACTTTATTTCTTCCAAAGTCATTTTTCTTTGTAGGAAATTTAGCATATTTGAAATTCTCATTCCTACCCTGGATATGCCAACAGTCTTTGACTGTGTGGCCATGCTTTCTACAATGAGAACATTGAAGGGAGTTTCTTCTAAACGACCCTGACCAGCATTGTGCAGCAACATGTCCTATTTTTCCACAGTTATAACAATCAATTTTCTTATCCCACGGGACATGCTTTCTAGCCTGATTGTTTTGAGCAGCTGCTAGGTCATCCTTTTCCATCAAATTACAATCATGCATCAAATGTCCGTGTTTGTGACAGTAGTGACAGATCATTTTCTTTCTAGATGTATGCGAGTGTGGGTGAGGACTGTGATCAATATGCATAGAGGAGTTCTTTCTATATGTTTTCTATTTTTCATTCTCTTTCTGATTTTTGTACTGAGGTGAAAATGAGGTAGAGGGCTTTTCTTGTTCTGAACTTTTAACGAAAACAGTCTTCAATTTTTCTCCAAAAGCCTTCTCAGCCTTCTTCATGTCTGGACTGTAACCCAGTCCCTCCTTCTGAAAATTCACATTCGCACCAAGGAGCTTATTCAAATTGTCTCTTCCCTTAACAAATTTTGACAGGGAGTTTCTTAGATCTTCAATTTCTCTTTCCAAAGACACAATGTGGTCCTCACACAAAATAAGTTGATTTTGCAATTCATCATTCAGACTCTTCAGAGTCTCATTTTCTTGTGTCAATGTGAATTCAATACTCACTTCATTTTCTTTCAGAATAGAATTTCCTCTTTCAACTGTCAGCCATTTTTCAGAAAAAATAGTATTAAGAACCATTAGCTTTTTGTTTTGTTCCTTCAGATGAAGGTTTTCTTCAATCAGCTTATCTTGTAATTTATCGGTCTCCTTCTTCTGACTCAGTAGTGAATCATTTTCTTCCTTCAAGGAAGTGATTAGTTTCTTCTGTATATTATCATTAGAGTCTAAATCTTCAATCAATTCTTTCAAGAATGCACATTCATTGCAAGCAGAATTATCAGAGCATTTTGTTTGAGCCTGAAGTTTTTCACATTGTTTCTTAAGGCATTCATTTTCGGATTTCACAATATCCAATTCAAAGCTAACACATTCAAGTTTTTTCATCAATTTTTCATTCTGGTTTTTATGCATATGGAGATCAGATAAATAGGTGTCATGAGATTTCTGCATATTTGAACAATTTTCACATTGTGGAGTAGAACTACTTCGATCACTTTTATTTTTCAATTTCTTGTATTGTTTTCTTAATTGTTCATGAGACTCGAACAACTCAGCGTATGCATTCTCCCAATCATCTAAAGAGAAGTTTTCGAAGATGTTTACCTCCTCATCATTATCCTCTTCCTGATCATTTGAGCTTGCCTTGCCATTATCATCTTCTGGATTATGGCTGTCACTATAGTCTCCTCCATTTCCGACTAAGCACAGTCCACCTTTTTCCTCATGTATGGCTTTCACTTGAGCCATGATTTCTTTTCCTGTTGAGCAACCTGCAATACAAGGAAACATGTCAATATTTACTGAGTCTCTCAGAATATTAAAGACTTCAGTATTTTCTTTAAACTTCCTCATGTCCCTCCTAGACCATCTGGCCTCATCCTGAGGCACTTTGTGTGGGCCCTTTGATATGAGATTCCATAATTTAGGATTAATGGAACTCAGGTGAATGCCAATGCCGCCCAACCAACTGCTGTAATTTGAACCATCAAATATCACGAGAGAAGACATTTAAACAAACAATTTTAGAACAGTAGTTGTTCGATGAGAGATCCAAGCAGCAGGACAGACACACACACAGATAAGAAACTTCACACGGTGGCAGGATCCCCTTCAGATCGTTGGATCTGTTGAGCTAGGAACCTGCTCTGATACCAATTGTTAGGTTCAGTGCAGTATTCAGAGGGGGGGGTGAATGAAAATAACTCATTTAAAAAACTTTCACCCAATTGAAAACTAGAATACTAGCAATACTTTCACTCAATATAAAATTTCGCCCAAACTAGAACTATGATGCTAACTAGACAGATTTACCAAATCTGAAAGCTAGTCAACTATTCAGTTCTACCAGTTAGCAAACATATGGAGCGCCCCTATGCATTCATCTAGCGGAAGCACAAATGAACAAATCAAGCCACAATGCACAAGGGGTTTTTAGGTGGTTCGGCCCTCCAGACCTACATCCACCCCACACTCAAATCGAGTGTGGCTTCCACTAGCTCACGCTAGAAACAGCAGACTCAGTCTGCAACAAGTGCTGCCACACAACTTGACCAGGGGAACACCCTCCCCTCTTCCTCCCAACCGGAGGGAACCACTAGTGACACCAGTCACTAGCAAACCAGAGACACACGGTCTCTCTTCCTCTGAACCCCAGAGGGAAGCACAACCGGAGATAAATCTCCCTTCCTCCAACCCGGAGGGAAACAACCGATGACACCCTGTCAAAGGCAACCAGAGACGCAAGTCTCTCTTCCTCCACACCGGAGGGTACCAACCACAAGTAGCACCCAGCTACTTGCAAACCGAAGACACAAAGTCTCCCTTCTCCTGAGCCCACAGGAGGAACCCCGACCTCTCTACAGAGGATCGGAAATACAGTAAATGGATAAAAACAAAAACAAAACAACAACAGAAAGCTGAAAAGATAAAAACAAATGTGGCTCTTGCAGGAGCTGGCTGGCCTGGATTTGATCCACGGTTCAGCAGGAACAGATCTTCTATTGAAGCTTCTATCACTCTAGCTCTCTCTTCTTCTCTATTCTTCTTCCTCTTCTTCTCTTCACACTCTGCTATCTCGATCTCTTACTCAATCTCTCTTTCTTTCTCTTTCTCACTCTCTTTCTCTTCTTCTTTCTTTTTCTTCTTCTCTGTCTGGATCGTGGCTCTCTGTATAGAGTTTTCTTCTCGCCAACTCGATCACCTTCATCTGTGGACGAAGGTCTCATATATATAGCAGCAGCATCATCATCAGCCACGACGTGTGACCTCCACATTTCCAGCCCTAATTATTAGGACCACGTGGCAGTCTCTCAGCAGGCTTCATTCCAGCCTCGGATCACGTGCCCTCCTTAAGCTTCACGATCAAAGCACCTGGACGAGGTTAGAACGAAACAACACGAGCTAACAAACGGCAACAACACGGAGACAACATGAAGACAGAATAAGGAAACGATACGAAGTGAAATGACAAAAACCGTCACGAGTTGAAAACAACACGAAGACGAACACAGAAGTTGACACGGGGTTGAACAAGTAGACGTAAAAGATGACACTAGATTCACTGGGAAACGACACGAGGTGGTATACAGAAAGCAACACGAGGTGCTGCAATGTTCTGCACGCAGTGGAACAAAAACGACACGAAGACACAGAAACAACAGTAACCGACACGAAGTAAGTACGACACCAAGACGAGGTTGACACGAAATGAAAACAACACGAAGTGAAGTTGACACGAAGTGAAAACAACACGAAGATGAAACACAAGGAAAACAACACGAAGTCAAAGAAACAACAGTAACCGACACGAAGTGAAAACAACACGACGACAGTGAGAACAACACGAGGTGAAACGACACGAGGTGTAGAAAACCAAGAATCGACACGAAGTGTGGTCAAGGCGAGAAAGACACTAAGTCAAAAACGAAAGACCAACACTAAGATAGAAACATAAAAATAACACGGAGACGTAGACACTAAGACAACACGAAAATGAAAACAAGGGAAACGACACGAAGTCTAACCTCATACAAGCTTTCCTGTCACGTATGGAAATCAACACGAAGTGTTGTAAGCTCATACGACACGAGATCTTTTCGTGTTGGTGAGGGGAAACAACACGAAAACTCAAGTACAGAAACAGCACAAAGATGATGTACAATCTGATGTACAGACATGAAGAACAGTCCAAAGTATAGACTTCACGCTGTACAGACTTGGAAGACCAGTGTTGATTGTACTTGACGATGTAAACACTTAGCCTATGCAGACCAATGTACAGACTTTGGCGAAGCAAAAGGCTGTATAGACTTGGAGACCCAAAGCCATTGTATAGACTTTGTCTAAGACAAGGCATGAGCTGACGTTGTATATACTTAGCCAATGCAAACCAGTCCGATGTATAGACTTTAAGGAAATGCATGCTATAGAGCAATGTCTAGACTTGCGATGTGTTCGCCAAATGCACACTACAGTCCAATGTATGGACTTAGACGAATGATGCATGAGACACTCAATGTATCGACTTTATGTTATTGTGCAGTGAATAGACTTAGGGCATAAACCCTACGAAGCACTGTATAGACTATGCACATAACATAAGTCTAACATAAACAATATATCAGTTGTACCAGTCACAGTCATGATGCAATCATCAAGGCACAATGTCATGAAAACACTATATCATTGCTATCATCAAAATACAATATCAATCATCAAAACCACAGCAATGAATGAATGCTTTATGCATCAGTTTAACATGTAACAAGACTCATCAAAATACAATATCAATCATCAAAACCACAGCAATGAATGAATGCTTTATGCATCAGTTTAACATGTAACAAGACTGAACATCAAATATGTTAATCTAAACTGAGCAGCAAGATGACTGAACATTTGATTAACTCACATCAACAACCAATCATCAAAACCATCATCAAAACCACAGGGGCACAACAGCCATGCCCCACCATTTTCTCCGTTCTCATACTTATTATTTGTTTATGTAGTGTTTTACATGTGTTGCTTGCTCGCTCACTCTTTGTTATAATATATTGTTTCGTTCATTTGGTCGTTATGTTTTCATTTTGTTCATGGTTGTTTATTCATGTTGCTGGTCGTCTTATTTTTTAAACAAAATCCAAAGAAAATCAGAAAATGAAAATCCAAAAAAATGACGTTTCGCCTGCACAGGTAAGTCAGGTATGACCTTCTATCCCTTCCCATTGTTGCATTACTATATGGTATTATGTTATATTATCTCGAGAACCAGCTGGTTATCTACGTGTTCTAGGATCTGACGTTCACCTATAACAAAAACAATGATGATCCAGGTTTACATGTTTAATCATCGGATAAGCTGTTAGGTTGGGAAAATTAGGGGACGACGGTTCTATCTCGCACGCCGTGGTTGCAGATAGTGTCTTGACCCTGATTCTCCCAGTCTAGCAATATTATTCTCGAGTATTTTCTATTTTTTGGTTTTCTTTGCATTTTATTTTAATGATTTCTTTTATTTTAGCGCAGCATGCATCATACGCATCTTTTGAGCATTCATGACCCATGGTTTGCCTGCAAATGTCCCACCAGTGATAGATGATTGTGCGTTCATGGTTTTGTATGCGAGGAACTATTCAATTCAGAGTTTGAAAGTTTTCTCTGGTCTGTTCACCTGGTTTGGTTGACTGGAGGTCCATGTCTGGAGTTTTAGTCCGTTTCCTTACTTTTTGCTGCTTACTCCGGTCCCCTCATTAGTCCGAGGGATTGTGTCCCCCATGAGGTTGATCATGTGTTTTCCTTTTCATTTAGTTAGTTACTCCAGACTGGCGTCATTTTGGTCCGATCGTTCCTCATGTTTGGTTTGGAGTTTGCCGGAAGATTCATGTCGCTCGTTGGCAAGAAAATGGGTGTCTTTTACCTTAACGCCCTCTTTTTGATCTACTCCGCTTCATTTTCGCATCATCTCCATGTTCCATTTCACTTTTCACTTTACCTCCGCTCGCTCCCCTGCAAAGAGGACGTTAAGGAGGGGCATCTATTGACACCCATTTTTGCCTATGAGTTGGGTCATTCCTCTTATCACCATTTGTTGATGTCTCGAGTTGTCCATTACTCATTGGGTCATTTTCAGGCATAACCTTGAGCTTATTCTATGGGTACCTTCCTCCCTGGCTCGGTTTGTTCTCAAATACAGGCTTATTGGGTCTTGATTTCAATTGATCTTTGGGTTGAATGGGTTCATTTATCCCATTTTATTGATTTTAAATGTCCAGCCTTTACGCGGCCTTTCGATTGACCGTTCAATTAAGTACACGGTCCTTTGAGGACCGTGCCCTTAAAACTAGCATCGACCTGAGTTGTCTTTGCACCGACCTGCTTTTACTTAAAACGGCCTATTGATTGACCGTTTAGTCTTTAAGTGGTCTGGTTGGGACCATCCACTGAACCTGCACCGACCTGATTTTTGCTTGCACCGACCTTGTTCTAAGCTAGCATCGATGTGAGTTTTCCTGCTCCGACCTTATTTTCATTAAACGGTCCCAAGTGAACTGCTACTAATTGAACGGCCTATTAAAGGACCGTTTAAACGCAGGAAAGGCTAGCGTCTTAACTAGCGTCTCATCTTGAGTGGGACGGTCCAGTGAAGGACCGCGTTTATCATAACAGCGTCTTAACTAGCGTCTCTCCTTAATGAGGATGGTCTATTTATGGGTCGTTCAGTTATTGAGCGGCCTGGTGGGAACCGTTTACATGATTTATTGGATATTTATTTGATTTTCTGAATTTCCACTGCCAAGCCCTTGAACGGTCCTCGTATAGCCGTCCAAACTAATGGAATGGTGTCCATGTGGCCGTCCAGCTCCCAGAGTCCTAACCTCGATGGATTTTCAGATAATTATCTAATTATCTACTATATTTGGATTTATCACCGATAGGCTCTACACTGTTGAATTTTGACCGTCCTGCATATTGAGTGGTCTAAGAGTAGACCATTCAATCCATGAGAGTCCAAAGGCAAAATGGCCGGTCAGTTCGATGGATAATTGGATTATTTTCATAATTATTTATTTTCCACCGATAGTATAGAACGGTCTGGCATTGGACCGTGCAATGTTCTGGGCGGTCTATCGCTCGACCGCTCTATGGTCTGATCTCTGAAGAATTAAAGGGTTTTCTCTCTCAAACCCATGGATAAACCCTTGACTTACCCCCACCATTTTCTCCTTGGTTTCTCAACCAAATGGGATTCTGTTCGATCTTGGTGAGAGATAATTCATTTATCTATGATTTTTGTGTTATTATCTCGAGCAAAAATGGGCTAGAAACCCTAATTTTGAGCTAGGTTTAGGGGCTCTATAAATAGAACCCTTAGTCCAAGCTTTGAAAAGGGGGAGATCCAAGGTCGATGGCGAAGCTCTGTCGGATTTCTGAATGAACTGTAGCCAGGGAGGGAGGCTTGCTACGTCCTTTAAGCCTCCGGTTTTAGGAAGTATTCGTTGTTTTGAGTCATAGGCTTTTTAGTTCTTTCTTTCTCTATTGCATGCTCTTTTCATCATCTTCTTCCCACGTTTTTCATTGCTTTATAGCATTTCACACCCTCCTATTTGTTTTTGGCGCCCTTTAGGGGTTTAAAAACCTCCCAGGTATCACCTCCTTTATGTCGTTATGTTTATTTTCCACTTCGTTCTATAGTTGATACACTTCTTAGAGCTAATTTGGGTTTTATTTTTATGTTCTACACTTTGTTTTGCAGGTCAGCATCATTGTAGCACGAGGCCCATCCCCTCTGGCCGGCTGGAAGGGGTGGAGGATTAAATCCCACAGCTTAGGAGTCTGATGTTCTGGGCGGTCTTCTTCCGTCCGTTTGTAGATCAGAGTGGTTCTATTCAAGCCGTACATATCCTGTAAGAGGTTACCTTCTAGCCATTCTGTCGCCAGATCTGTCTTCGTCCCGCATCCTTTCCAGCGCTGTGAGCAGTCTTTTGAGGGACCGTTCCATTCAATAGGCGGTTTGTCCAGGACCGCGTACTTCTGCAGCGCTACTTTTTTGGGCGAGTGCTTTCTCCCTTTCCAAGGTACGTCGTAGTCCTCGGTGCTTCGTGTCTTGGTGGCGATCACGATCACACACATTCCTCCACCCTTTCTTTTCTTTCTTTCCTTTGTTTGGCTTGTTTTTACACTTGGCTACACATGCACAGACCTTCGCTTCATATGCTCCGACCTATGTTGAACATGCATTGACCTTGGTCTCTTATATGCTCAGACCTTACCTTCATATGCTCATACCTGTGCTACACATGCACAGACCTTAGCCTTCATGTGCTCATACCTGTTTTCACATGCATCGACTATAGCCTTCACATGCTAAGACATGGTCCTTCATGTGCTTAGACTTGTGGTTTATATGCATCGACCTGAATTCATAATGTGCACCGACCTATGTAAGCTTGTTCAAAATGTGCATCGACCTGAAATCATAAAGTGCACCGACCTGTGTAAGCTTGTTCAATATATGCATCGATCTGCTTCAATATATGCATCGACCTGCTTCAAATGTGCATCGACCTGCTTCAAATGTGCACCAACCTATGTTAGCTTGCATTGGACTGTGTGAGTTCAGTTTGCCTTGGACTACATTTGTAATTCATGTGTGAACTGACTTGATATCTAGGATAGGTGACCAAGGTATGAATGAATTGTTGATTGGCTTCTCTTGCATGAATTAACTTTTCAAATGAGCGCTTGTGCTGTTGCTAAATTGAGGAAACTATGGGAACTATGGCTAAGTCACTATATAGCTCATTTGTAAATGACTAATGCCTGATATGTGTTTTTATACAAAGTGCAGGCTCATTTTGCTTTCAATCCAGTGGAACTTTGGTAAGAATCTAAGTTTAAAGTTCACTCATATTTCAATGAATGGGTTTCAAGTTTTATTCATGAATTGGGTTTTCAAGTGTCATTCATGCATGATTTTAATGTTAGTCTTGTGGTAGCATTTTGCTAATTTAGCTTCGTATATTTCTTGTTGAAACCAAGGTTGAATGATGTTTTTAAGACCCTCTAAGCATTTCATTTAATTGGCCAAATCATTTTTTTTAAAGGGGGTTTATTGGTTTTTAGGACTGCAATGGACTGCCTTCAGCAATCTTTGTGCTGGGTAGGCAGGTGTCGACACCAGGTGTTCATTAGCTTTGTCTAGTGAAGTTGCCAGTAGGTGTCGACACCAGGTGTCGACACCGCTTCAGATCATCCAGAAACGGGTTTGCGAATGGGGTTTCGAATCCCATTAAAGCCAATCCAATTGCCCTCCAACTTGACCCTTTTACCCTTAGGGTTCCCTTAGATATAGTAGAAGGATTTTGGGAGGTTTTTATCATGAGCATTCTTGTCATATGTTCATCTATTTGCTGCCCTATATATTCTTGCGATTTTTACAAGGAAAACAACGAATGGACTAATATTTTCTATTATCTTGCAAAGGAAGGAAGAAGGAGGGCAGCCACAAGGTGGAGTGGAGAGGGCTTTGAGAGGTTAACCATCTTCTGATGCTTGCAGGTGCGATTTGTGACGACCTAGATCCCGGATACCGGATATACCTGATAGGACTACCGAGCAGACCCGATACCACTTAGAACCCGTGAAGCCTCCCAAGAGCTGTAAAGCTCCGAAGGGAAAAAGGAATCTCGTGTAGTACATTGAAGTCGCAGATATAACAGTAAGCAATTAAATTTTATTAATCGGGTTTGCTAAAGTAGTAGAAATAAAATTACTTTTTAATTAATAGTTAAAATTAACAATTACACCCGAGTCCAATCCAAAGGAAAGACAAGTACAGTCCAACAGAAAGAGAACGTACACTGAAGTCGGGGGAAGCCCGACGCAGGTACCGCTGGCAACTACGAACTCGCCACACCAGGAACCGCGAAGGAAGAAGAGACGACCACACCTGAAAAGTAGGGGTGAGCCTCACGTCACTGGCCCAGTAGGGGTCACGCGGACCTCCACTGAAAAATAACGCAGTAACACGGAACAACAACTAAAACAGCAGTAGTAAAGCAGGAAAGCTAAACTACAACTAGAAAGTTGTAAAAGAAAATCAGAAACGGAAGGAGTAGAGCAGCTAAAAGAAAAGGGAAAAGAAGCCGTACCTGAATGAAAACACGGCTGCCGAAAAAACTTCGGCTCCCCACACTACTTCGAGCAGCAACAGAATGGCGAACCCTGATCTCACAAAGTCAGGCGTCATCGATCCGTCGACAAACTCAGGGCCTACTAAAGTAGATAGAAGCCTAGTAAAGACCTAGACAGACAAGACCGATCTAAAGCATACACTACTCGATTATCGTGCACGCTCGTCTAGACACGACCACATACACGACTGGAACGTCATGTACACGACACAACACTGACCTCGGGTAAGACCATGAGAAGGCTAACCCGGAAAGGTCACGATGCGCGAGAAACACGAGAGTCACGTGTCACATGACGGAAGCACCTCCTCACTAGAAGAACAGCCAAATGCGTCCACTGACATCTTATGCTGCGCCTCAAGTGTCTCGCCTACGCTGCCCAGTGATAGGGTGCAAGGCCCGGATTCAGAGGGGAGTGAATGAATCCCCGTTAAAAAATATTGGGGAAATAAAAACAAAACCAACTAAGCAACACTCAGTGACCAACCTGGTCAACCACTCAACCTTAACTCAAGGAAGAAGATGATAACAACAAATAAGAGCGAAGGCACACAATCTCACTGAATAACCCAAATAACGCTATAGGCTAACAAACGAGTCAAGTGAGACAACCATCAACCATATAGCGCTCATGCAGCATCATGCGAAGGGTGATAGAAGATATGGAGTAGAACTCAAAATCAAACCATAGAACACCAGGATTTTTAGGTGGTTCGGTCCACAGACCTACATCCACCCCTCACTCCAAACCGGAGTGAGGCTTCCACTAGCAAAAGCAAGAACCGCAGACTCAGTCTGCAAACAGGTGCTGCCTAACAGCTTGACCAGGGGAACAACCTCCCCTCTTCCTCCAGACCGGAGGGAAACCACTAGTGACACACAGTCACTAGCAACCACAGACCGAAGTCTCGCTTCCTCTGAAACCCAGAGGGAACCCACAAGCGACACCAGCCACTTGCAACCGGAGACCCAAGTCTCCCTTCCTCTGAAACCCATGGGGAACCACAAGTGACACCTAGTCACTTGTAAACCAGAGGTCACGGACCTCTCTTCCTCCACACCAGAGGGAACCACTGATGACACATAGTCACTAGCAAATCGGAGAACTAATCTCCCTTCTCCTGAGACCACAGGAGGAACCCGACCTCAAACCAGAGAATCGGAAGAACAAACGTGATCAGTTAAAAAGAAAAATAATAAATGATAAAAACACAGCGACTGAAAGCTGGAAAATGAAATGCACAATGTAGCTCTCGCAGGAGCAAACTGGATTGTATCTGATCCAAAGTCCAGTGATGACAATGAAGCTTCTCTTCTTCTTCACGAGCTCTCTATTTCTCTTTCTCTTTTTCTTTTTCTTCTTCTTCTGCTCTCTCACTCTAGCTCTCAGCTTCTCTTTCTTTTTTTCTCGTTCTTCTTGACACTTGATCGTCCAGGCTCTCTCTGTCTCTTCTTTTCTCTTCTTCTTCTTTTCCTTCTTCTGCAGCTCTCTGCCTCTCTACTTCAGCTCTCCTATATCGATCATCATGTCTTTTTTTTTAGATGAAGAAGTCCTCATATTTATAGCAGCAGCAGCTAGGGCGTGTGCAGGGCTTGTGCCCCCTTTATCCAGAGAACACCTCGGATCACGTGCCAGGTG
This sequence comes from Amorphophallus konjac, assembly GCA_022559845.1. NCBI lineage: Eukaryota > Viridiplantae > Streptophyta > Magnoliopsida > Alismatales > Araceae > Amorphophallus > Amorphophallus konjac. Next base: position 239,798,107 of record CM040123.1, read on the forward strand.
CCAACCTCAGATCACGTGCCCAAACATATGCCAGTTTAATGACAGAGTAACTTCAGTCGATCAACAGAACATGGGCTGTACATACTTCATATCAAGCAGCAATGTTCCGACTTGCAATGTACAGACTTTGCGTGCAGACAACCAGACGATGTATAGACTTGCTGTGCCTACAACACGACGATGTACAGATTTGTTAAAGTGATGCACGAGCATAACATCAAAGAATGTATAGACTATGAGTGCATGGTAAAGAGTGTACATACTTTGAACGCGTGCATGCTATGCGATGTATAGACTTGGTGTATGCAGTCTAGGCTAAACTCTGTACATACTTTATCTTGAAGGATGCATATGCATATAGGAATGTATGGACTTTTAATATGAATGCTTGGACATGCCTTCAACGAGTGTGCAGACTCTGGGTGTACTGTGCAAACGATGCATAGCCATAGCTCATGAATGTATACACTTGAGTGCGTGCATGCTACAGGGCAATGTATGGACTTGCTAAACTACAGTGCTATGTGAGACACAATATGAGACGCTGAGTGAGACGGAATGCAATGTTCAGACTTGACATATTTAAAGTGCATGCGATACGATGTACAGACTTAACATGAGACGCTAAGTGAGACGGAGAATGATGCACTTGCTGGCAGACGATGTATAGACTTAATGTATGCATTCTAGGCAGACGCTGCACAGACTTTAAGAGACGATGCATGCACAAGGAGAGACGATGCATGCATAAGGAATGTACAGACTTGGTCTTGCGACCACGGGCTGTACAGGCTTGAAGAAATACATGCACAAGATGATGTACGGACTTGGTCTTGCGACCACGGGCTGTACAGACTTTGAGAAACGATGCATAGACTTTGAATGCTGCAGACTAGGCAGACTCTGTACAGTCTTCACTAGTGCCAAGACGATGTAGAGACTTAGCGCGCTTGAAGTAGGGCAATGTACAGACTTGCCACCAATGTACAGACTTGCTATGACATGTGTGCAGACGACACCAGTGTACAGACTTGCTATGCTTACGCATGGACTAAGTCTGTATAGACTTGTTTAACTGACGCATGGACCAAGTCTGTATAGACTTGCTTAACTGACGCATGAACATCATGCAGCAAAGGCTGTGCAGATATTGTATATGCATGAAGAACACTGGTTGTGGCTGTATAGACATGATCATGCAAACAACGCATTCATATGCCCAAAGCAGAACATTCATTTAAACACATCTTGACATGTAATGCAACGTGCTAGAGGACTGAGCATGCAATCATATCATTCAATCTTTCATGCAAACACAAACATATGGTGAAGCATATGGTGACTCATAGTGTTGCTATCATCAAAATCACAGAGTCACAACAATCTTCCCCTTTTTGATGATGGCAACACTGACTCATGTCAAACTATTCTCCCCCTTTGACTTCATCAAAAAAAAAATAGTTTGATACGAGAAAATACAAACCTTTGACATGATTGAATTAAACACTCCCCCTTTGACTAAAAATATTTAGGCATAAGAATCAGAGAGGCACATTAGAGCTATTCTCCCCCAAATGAATATGAATGATTGACTACTCTCCCCTAAATGCAGATGACCCAGAACTCTCTTGAAGTACAGGAATGAACTCTGGTTATCCAATGACGCAATCTAAAAGTCCACAGAGCCAGAATAGGTTATAGAAACAAGATGGAAGATTCCAACAGTGGGAAGAGTAAAACAGTTAATGATATGAAAGTAAATGTAGACAATGGTAGGGGTGAGAAACAGCCAAGGCACAGTACATCTCAAGGAATCAATCAACTGATGGTGAAGTAAATCATGAGGAATTGTAAGACATGCACTACTACAATAAGTCTTAACATGAAATGACTCTCCTATCATAGAGGGTTATGAATTGACAACATGACCAACCTGATTTAATTATGATGTAAACCAAATTTGTCAATTAAACATAATACTTATATCTGAATTCAAGTTTTAATAAAGGTGAACCAAATAATCAGATAACACTGATGACCAATCATCTTTATCTTACACACAAGATTTTAATGACTCCTTTGAGAGTTACACAGATTAGTATTGAGATTAAACATTTTTACAAGAGCATGAGTTGACATAATTTGCAAGATATTTTCATTTGAAGCACTTTATACTTTTCTTGAGCAATTTAAGTCAATCAACACCTTTTTACATGAGGCACAACACGTCTCAAGTGAAGTGACCCAGTTATTCAGTGTGATATCTGGCATTGCCTCTCAACATTGAGACCAGAGTTAGCAATAGAAATACCTTTTTACGTGAGGAGACACCTTGATTAGAGGCCAGACTCCCCAGTTACTCAACACAACTATGCCATTGCTCTGTCAGGCACTTCATGACATAGGTTTACTTTTTTTCATTGATACCAATTGATGGAGAACCCAGTTTCTCAGTGTCCAAGTCATTGCTCTGTATACACATTTTTTCATTTAGTCAACCTTTTTCAAGTTAATGTTTAAGAACAATACTCACTCTATGTATCTCAACCAAAGATAGCCTTGATTTCAAATATTCAGATTTCAGATGAGTAAGTCTAAGGTTTTCATGACATATGTGGTTAAAATTTATTAAAGCTTACCATTCAGATATTTTCAAGTCATTTAAGTGCAAATCTGAGAATACATAATTTTTATATCAGTCTGATTTAGTGGTTATTCTTAAACCTATATGATAGGAATTTCTACATGATTCTCAGACAGAATTGCAAGGGATGCAGCTTGTGTTCCTCAGATCAGATCAGAAAAATAGCTGACTAGCTTATCAACAATAGAAACAAAACAGTCACATCAGCTAAGAAGAATGTGAAGGGTGAGTATAAGCTGGTAGAAGAAAGTCTATCAACAAACAGTAGCTGAGTCTGGAATATAGACTGATCAGCTATATCAGTGAAGACAGCAGAGAATTTAGGTGAACCACCTAAGTGTAGCAAGTAGATCAGATAACTAGACAGTGAGAGTTCAAGAGATGAAGAGATGGAACAGGAAAGCTCCCCCTGACTAGATGCTACATATATACAACAAAGCATGAGCAGCAGTATGGTTAATCAAGAATGATTGAGCTCCCCCTGACTAAGTGCATGATATGCAATCAAAATACATCACATGATTTCAAGTTTGACATTCAAATATAATCCATGCACTTCAGACATAAGTGAACTACCATGAACATGATTGAGCAATTCCATTTCAGAAAATTTCAATTAAGCACAAATCAAATTAACAAGATGCTTAACCATCTCAAACAGTCAATTTTCAGATGATGGAATTTAAACAGATTGTTCAGAACTAACCTGGAGAGCAGGATCATGGGGTTATCATTTTGAGTGCCTTGGTTTATTTACCCCTCTTTGTTCATTCCAAGGCACACCTGCAATACAGCAAACTACTTTGTACAAGCAGGTACCCAAGTGGTCTTCGGTCCTGAAGTAACAATGAAACTCCTAGCAAGTTTTCTCAACAATTTTTGTGCATGAAGGTCATCAAATCTCATCAAGTAGCAATTATTCATTGAATGACCTATTTGACCACAGTAATGGCATGATGCAGCAGATTTCAAATTCTTTTTATGCAAATTACTATTGTCATGAAATTTAATAGCAGAGAGAAAATTTTGTTTACTAAAATCAGCCAGCCAACAATCAGCAACTCTATGGCCTGGCTTCCCACAGTTGTAGCATGAAGATTTGTCAGATCGTTTTGTAGGAATTTTAACAACATAGGGGTTAACAGAATTCTTCTGAACATGCCAACAGTCCTTGACTGTAAGGCCATTCTTCCCACACTCGAAACATCTGGTATGCTTACCTTTAAAAACATTTTTACCCCTAATAGATCCAAACCAGCACTCAATGGCTTTGTGACCACGTTTGTTATAGTTAAAACAGATGATGTGTTGATCTGAAGCAAACATGTTTCTTCCGGGGCCATGATGATTAGCAGAAGACTTAGCATGCATTTTATCATCTTGTTTCATGATGAAACATGCATTCATGAGATGACCATGCCTACCACAATAGTAACATGAAGCATTAGACTTCCTAGTAGCATGGTTTCTACCAAAGGAATTTCTAGAATGTGATGTTTTACTTGCATGCTCATCTTTTAACAACAATCGGCAATCTTCCATTATGTGACCTGACAACAGTCGGCAATCTTCCATTATGTGACCTGCCTTCCCACAATAATAACATGAACTCTTTTTAGCATGAGTGTGTGAGAGATCATGTGACTTGTGTGCAGCATTCTTTGTACCAACCGGAGTATCTTTGTCCTTTTTCTGTAGATTTTCATTCTTTTTCAATTTTTGAGTTTGTCCTACAGTTTTGGGACTGACAGTGGATTTTTGGTTTTTCTGAGCACTGAATTGAAAAACAGAAGGAGCAGGGGTTTTGTTTTGATCAGAAGCTTTTACAAACACAGTAGAAGTTTTATTCCCATTTATCATTTTGTTTGTCGGACTGTAACCCAGTCCCTCTCTTTGAGAATTAACATTATTTCAAGAAGCTTATTCAGATTGTCCTTACCTTTGACAAATTTTGATAAAGAATTTTTCAAATCTTGAATCTCAGAATTTAAGACAACAATATCAACTTAATATCTGGACAGATCTGTTTCACAAGAAATGACTTGTTGATGCAAGGCATCATTCAGACTTTTGAGTTTTTCAACTTTCTGTTTTAATTTTATTTCATTGTCAGCTTCAGATAGGGACTTGTAAAGATCATCAACTTCTTGTTGAAAGGATGTGATTGTAAGCTCATATCTAGCTATCTTCTGTTCACAGCAAGTGACATTTCCACTCAACATTTGGTTGATTATTTTTAGACTCTCACTTTCTTGTTCTGCATCCACCAACCTATCAGAATTATCCATGCTCACACACTTGCCTTTTTCAATTGTCAATAGCCTATCTGACAGTTGGGTGTTTAGATGTTTCAGCTTGTTGATTTTCTCTTTCAATTTCTTATTTTTTTCTAGGAGATCATCATCAAACATCAAATCATCTAAGGAAGACTGACATTCATAAAACTTTTCTTGTTGTTTCTCAGATTGAAGTTTGTTGAGATTTTTCTGAATCTCTAAATTTATTACTCTACCAGCCTCCAATTTTTCAGAGATCAATCTGTTTTCTTTTTCAAGACTCATTGATTTGTGTTCAAATTCCTTGGACTGGTTTTTGAGTTTTTCATTTTCAGATTTCATATTTTCCAATTCAGAACTGACAAGCTCTAAATTTCTCACCAGTTTTTCATTACTTTCTTCAACCTCAATTTTCTTTTCCAACAATAATTTGTTTTCCTCTTTCAGGGATTTGATTAATTCCTTTTGCAAATTATCATCATGATCTATATCATTAACCAAATATCTGAGAACAGCACATTCATTGCAAGAATCATTTTCTTTGATGAGTCTATTCCTTAAACTCTCATTCTCAGACTTCAAGTGTTTCATTTCATTTTCTTTTCTGTTCATATATGACTTTAGATTTTCATTTTCCACTTTCATACTTCTGATTTGATACAGCATTTCTTTTCTCAATTTTCTCTTCTCAGATTTAAGTTTATCATATTTGTTCAATAAATGCTCATTCAACGCAATCATACTTTCCAGAGAAAAATTATCAGTGTCAGAGTTTACCTGTGACGAAGTATCCTCCACATAATTTTCGTCTTCTTCTTCATTTTCTTCTTGCTGTCCATCATCGTCAACCATCAGACATGTGTTGAGATTCCTGGTGAGCTTTAGTTCCTCCAAAATCTCCTTGGTAGACCTGCAAGAAGAAACACATGAAATTAGAGCTCTATCAAGTGATGCTTTTATTAAATCTAATGCTCTCGAGTTGATAGAGTCTTTCAGTCTATCCTTATCAGTCCATCTAGATTAATCTTTTGATAATTTGTGTGGACCGTGGACCATTACTTTCCAAAGTTCAGGATCAGTCGATCTAACATACCGATGTAAGTTCTCCAACCATAGATCAAGATCATTACCTTTGAAAATTAGCGGATTAGCCATTACAACAAATAATAAACAACAGCGCATAAGACAATCGACAAGAATACACCGCAACCAGATGAGCAAAGTAAGGCACTAAGTCAGTGAAGCAAAACACCGAGCACCAGAAACCCACTCTGAAATGCACCACGAAAGATGCAGGATCTGCTGTGGATCGATGGATCCAATGCACATCAACTCGCTCTGATACCAATTGATAGGGTGCAAGGCCCGGATTCAGAGGGGGGTGAATGAATCCCCGTTAAAAAATATTGCAGAAATAAAAACAAAACCAACTAAGCAACACTCAGAGACCAACCTGGTCAACCACTCAACCTTAACTCAAGGAAGAAGATGATAACAGCAAATAAGAGCGAAGGCACGCAATCTCACTGAACAACCCAAATAACGCTGTAGGCTAACAAATGAGTCAAGTGAGACAACCATCAACCATATAGCGCTTATGAAGCATCCGGCGAAGGGTGATAGAAGATATGGAGTAGAACTCAAAATCAAACCGTAGAACACCAGGATTTTTAGGTGGTTCGGTCCACAGACCTACGTCCACCCCTCACTCCAAACCGGAGTGAGGCTTCCACTAGCAAAAGCTAGAACCGCAGACTCAGTCTGCAAACAGGTGCTGCCTAACAGCTTGACCAGGGGAACAACCTCCCCTCTTCCTCCAGACCGGAGGGAAACCACTAGTGACACACAGTCACTAGCAACCAGAGACCGAAGTCTCTCTTCCTCTGCAACCCAGAGGGAACCCACAAGCGACACCAGCCACTTGCAACCGGAGACGCAAGTCTCCCTTCCTCTGAAACCCAGAGGGAACCACAAGTGACACCTAGTCACTTGCAAACCAGAGGTCACGGACCTCTCTTCCTCCACACCAGAGGGAACCACTGATGACACACAGTCACCAGCAAATCAGAGAACTAATCTCCCTTCTCCTGAGACCACAGGAGGAACCCGACCTCAAACCAGAGAATCGGAAGAACAAACATGATCAGTTAAAAAGAAAAATAATAAATGATAAAAACACAGCGACTGAAAGCTGGAAAATGAAATGCACAATGTAGCTCTCACAGGAGCAAACTGGATTGGATCTAATCCAAAGTCCAGTGATGACAATGAAGATTCTCTTTTTCTTCACGAGCTCCCTTTATCCAGAGAACACCTCGGATCACGTGCCAGGTGCCAACCTTGGATCACGTGCCCAAACATCTGCCAGTTTAATGACAGAGTAACTTTTGTCGATCAACAGAACACGGGCTGTACATACTTCATATCAAGCAGCAATGTTCCGACTTGCAATGTACAGACTTTGCATGCAGACGACCAGACGATGTATAGACTTGCTGTGCCTACAACAAGACGATGTACAGATTTGTTAAAGTGATGCACGAGCATAACATCAAAAAATTTATAGACTATAAGTGCATGGTAAAGAGTGTACAGACCTTGAACGCGTGCATGCTATGCGATGTATAGACTTGGTGTATGCAATCTAGGCTAAACTCTATACAGACTTTATCTTGAAGGATGCATATGCATATAGGAATGTATGGACTTTGAATATGAATGCTTGGACATGCCTTCAACGAGTGTGCAGACTCTCGGTGTACTGTGCAAACGATGCATAGCCATAGCTCATGAATGTATACACTTGAGTGCGTGCAAGCTATAGGGCAATGTATGGACTTGCTAAACTACAGCGCTATGTGAGACACAACATGAGACGCTGAGTGAGATGGAATGCAATGTTCAGACTTGACATATTTAAAGTGCATGCGATGCGATGTACAGACTTAACATGAGACGCTAAGTGAGACGGAGAATGATGCACTTGCTGGCAGATGATGTATAGACTTAATGTATGCATTCTAGGCAGACGCTGCGCAGACTTTAAGAGACGATGCATGTACAAGGAGAGACGATGCATGCATAAGGAATGTACAGACTTGGTCTTGCGACCACGGTCTATACAGACTTGAAGAAATGCATGCACAAGACGATGTACAGATTTGGTCTTGCGACCACGGGCTGTACAGACTTTGAGAAACGAAGCATAGACTTTGAATGCTGCAGACTAGGTAGACTCTGTACAGTCTTGACTAGTGCCAAGACGATGTAGAGACTTAGCGTGCTTGAAGCAGGGCAATGTATAGACTTGCCACCAATGTATAGACTTGCTATGACATGTGTGCAGACGACACCAGTGTACAGACTTGTTGTGCTTACGCATGGACTAAGTCTGTATAGACTTGTTTAACTGACGCATGGACCAAGTCTGTATAGACTTGCTTAACTGACGCATGCAGCAAGTCTGCATAGACTTGCTTAACTGACGCATGAACATCATGCAGCAAAGGCTGTGCAGATATTGTATATGCATGAAGAACACTAGTTGTGGCTGTATATACATGATCATGCAAACAACGCATTCATATGCCCAAAGCAAAACATTCATTTAAACACATCTTGACATGCAATGCAACGTGCTAGAGGACTGAGCATGCAATCATATCATTCAATCTTTCATGCAAACACAAACATATGGTGAAGCATATGGTGACTCATAGTGTTACTATCATCAAAATCAAAGAGTCACAACACCTAGCACACGACAGAGACTAAGACACTGTAACCAAAACAAGAACCACAGTAACGAGTGACCAGTCAGGGTCACGCCCGTAGCGTAAGTCCTACGCCCCTGACCACGGTGCACACACCGACTCTTGCCTAGAGCCTGGCCTCTAGCTAGTTTTTCCCCCCCAGTAGTACGCTACCGTTAAGTAGGGGCCCACGATACTAGCTTAAAAATCGTATCTCAAGAACTGCCACGCCACCACTTCCAGGTGGGTCGACATGCCGTAATGTGTCGCCAGGCTACGACTAGTGGAGGCTCACTAGACACAGAACTCTGAAACACAAGCGCTTGTAGTGCTGACAGGCAAGGAAGCACTATCGTACGTACTACGAAGCACCGAGGTAGCAAAACAACTACCGATAGACTCAGGACAAGGCAACTAGACCTACTACTACAACGATCCTTGAGTCTCATGACTCGGAGTCAAGATCGTTGCGTAAAACGGAACAAGCCGCCAATCGGTCTAATCCTAAGCCAGATGAAATGACATGACACCGTAAAATGACACACGGGGACATGAGGGAACACCAAGACCCTCAGCACATCTAGACACGTAAATCAAGGTGAGACAACACCTCAAGGCATCCAAAACCATATCTCGGGCTGGACAGAACCGTCGAGACGCACACAAGGTCGCCTGTCAACCACTGGGTCACCCCGGGTTGACCAGAACCGAACAATGACGATACAGTAGTACAGAAACCAAGGCAAGCCTGGCTAACTTATATCATGGTCATAGCTCTCATATGACATCAAGAGACATCCACGGGACGACAGACAAATCACAAAGTCGAGCCAAGACAATTGGAAACCAAAATGTCATAAAGGGACACTCTGTACATACATAGAGGCACAGACACTGGCGGTCATAGACAGGGCCACGAGGTGACTGTAGCAGTCAAAGCTATGGCCCCTAGACTCAGTCAAACTCCGACTGACCTGCCCAGACAAACCATGAAGCGATCAATGACAGACACGCTACACGGACTAGGCGGTCCAAGAGACAACCGCCACACTAACCGCCCTAAACCATTGACCTAAAGCAACGACATGTAGCGGCCTAAGAAAGGCGTGCCACAGCGAAGAAATGCATGAAGGTTGGACCGCCAAGGCCAATCGACTTAAATTATTGACTAGGTCTAAAACCACAGTAACGCAAATACCGAGGCAGACCATAAACCGTCGAGACCATCCCCTCAAGACGGGAACTCAAGGGAGGCCACACACATGCGGGGGAACCCCACCGCACTCACATCGATACACGGTGACTCGATCAAGCGTAACACAAAGCCCGGGACACACATCCCTATGGGCACGCTAATCGAAGTAACACGGCACCTCCCGACACCCCAGAAACACAGACACGGAACCCACAGGGTGTCCGGGACACTCGCGAGGCCATAGGTCGGTAATTAGGTCTCAACCAGACCGACCAGGACTCAAAACGATCAAAACTAGAGAATTCTGGTCGACCTGGACCCTGGGTTGATCGACCTGACTGGGTCGGTCGACCAAACCTGTGGGGTCGGTCGACCGCACCAACAGTCGGACCCAACACGGTCCGCGGGCAACCGCCGGTCGACCGGTCACGGCGGAAAATCGGGCGAACCGAGCCCTAATGCCCGATTCCACGCCCCGTTCGATTCCGATCGAAGGGGGAAACAACCACAATGAGAATACCGACCTTCCACACTCCGGAAGGGGTCAAAATAACACACAAATGGCTTAAAACGGGCAATTCCACCGAATTGACCCTAATTGAGTCACCGGAGTTCCCGAGCTCGTACCGGCCCCAAATGACAACCAATTGACATGAAATCAGCGGATCTGGAATGTTGACATTCCAGGGGTTCGATAGATACCAACTGATCTAAAAATCATCATCATTTTCGGCAAACCCTGTGAACACCCCAAAAGCATTATTTTCCCGAACTTGAAGTAAACCCACTCATATGCTCACCATTCGACGTGAAACTTCGAGGGAACGTAGAAGAGAAGTAGGTGATCCATTTCCCTACCTCCATCGAAGAAACCGTGTGCCGAAGCGACTAATCTGTGTCGAAAATGCCAAATCAACTAATCGCGCCGTCTTGGAATCCACCGAGGGATCGCGCCTCGTCACACTCAAACCGTCGCCCCATTCCGCGTTCCGATCACTCCATCGCGTCCTCACCTCGTCCAGCTCCGCAACGGTGTGCACCCCGTGCCGAACCGCCCAGAGAGGAGAGAGAACGAGAGAGAGAAAGAGATGAGAGAAATGAGGGAGGAGAGAGGGTGAGGAAGGTTAAATAGAAAGATTTTCGAAATTCTAATTTTTGTGCCAAAAATCCCCTAATTCAGAAAAATACGCAAAAATAGTCAAAACGATCCTTGGGAAGATTACGACGCAACTGCGACATCCACGAGTTGATGAACTGAGAAATAAACTCACCACAGGGTTCCGTAACTAGTACGAGAGAAAAACCCACGTGGATCATTAAACTCAACACATGACCCACAAAAGCGATCCGAAACTCTCCGAAGAAGATCCGAAAGACCCAATAAGGATCTAGGGTATTACATAATTGGAGCTTGGATCTAAAAGATATATCATGTATGAGCTGCTGAAGTTGCAGACAAGCCCGGATCTTCAAGAAGGAGGATCGACTGCTCCATCCTGCTTTAGTTTCAACTCCCTCCGACCTGAACGTCAAGGAAGATCTTCAAATGGGCATTGGAAAAATGAAGGAGAAATATTCTACATCCTTTATCCATCTCTTGATGATAGTTTTCTTCATCTACATACTGCTATGATCATATTGTATATCTTCTTGTTTTTCTGAACATCGAAATATCTATGTGTGGTGTACGGAGCTGCGTCTCCGTGTGAGGTTTTAGTGCGGGGTGAGTTCCCCGAGTTTTTGTGTGTGTGCTGCGATGGCAACGGCTTGGGGCTAGGTCCCGTCTGTGTGGTTTGATGCAGAAGCAGTGTGTGTGTGTGGTGTTGGGGTTCGTCCCCGTGGTTTCTACGATTGTACCGTGTTTGTGAAGCCTCACCGGGTTTCGGTGAAGGGTAGACGTAGGGAGCCCGTCGTGGTCCCGAACCACCTAAAAATCTCCATGTTCTTTGTGGCATACCTGTGTGTTTGTCCATTTCTCCTATCTCTGTTCATAGGTCTATAAATAGATTTTTATTCACTACACCACTACACATTGCTACATCTGCTATCCGTGTTTGGCTTAGGCTCAATCGTTCAGTGCATAGATTATTCAAGTGGGATCGGAAAGATTGAGTGAACCTATATCTCACTTAAGCTCAGTTTAGGCTAATTAACGTAGTTAATTTTGTTTCTGTTGTAATTAGTTTAGATTATTTTTTAAATCGACCATCTCGACTGGGAGATAATTGAACCCCCCTTCTTGTCCGCCATCTATTTTGGGCCAACAATTGATATCAGAACCCAGTCTCTGATTTTCATTCGCGGACCTCACTGGCCAGGAGAAAAGATATGCTCATGATGGCTAGTGCAGATTTGGTTCCTGTCTTTGATGGTTTTGATTATTTATCATGGCTTGGAAAACTCTCTATTTGGATTTTTAGTATTGATCTGAAGCTCATGAATTTAATTACTCACGGTCCTCGTAGTCTTCCAAAAAATGAGTCAAGGTTGACCGATGAAGATAAGAAAAAGAATTGTGATAATTTGTTTGTTTTGAATGCTCTCAAGGCTACTGTGGACACTAATCAATTTACTTTTGTCTCGTCTTCTAGGTCAGCCAAAGAGATCTTGGATGGGCTAAGTGAAGCCCAAGAAGAAAGCTGGAATAGTGAGTGCCTCGTGACAAACAATGAGATTGAGCGTCAAAGCGAGGAGAGTTTAAAGGTAAACTCTTACTCCGATGAAGAAGATGAGCATAGCTATAATGAATTGATGAATTCTTCTGATGAGCTGTTTGATAAATATAAAATAATGAAGTCTGAAAACAAAAGTTTGAAAAAGAAATTCCATGATTTTGTCCATCCTAGAAATTCATGTGATAGTTGTAATTCTTTTGAGCAAGAAATTGAGAAGATCAAAAATGAGAATGAAAATTTGCAAGCTAAACTAATGCTATTTGAAGAGGAAATTGCATGCTTAAAAATTGAAAAGCAAGATGCATACAACAAGGTGGGTAACTTGAATGAAGAGAAAGAGAAATGGAAAGAAGAAATTGAAAAACTCAAAGATCAAAACAAATTGTTGTGTGATGAATTAGAAGTCCTTAAAAAAGGAAACGGTGTGGTTGTTGATGATTCTGAAAATGGTCATGTTATGGATCAAGAAGTTACAAGTTATAAAACTATTAATTCACTCTTGAATGATAAAGTTGCTCTGTGTGAACAAGATATTACAAATCTTGAACTGCACATCTCATCTTTGGAAAATCAGATTAAGAATGTAAATGAGTCTTTATCCATGTGTGATAAAGAAAATCGAAAACTGAAAAATGTTGTTGATTGTTCATGTGTGCATGCAAAACCCCCAATTGTTAAATATGATCATGTATCAAGGAAAAGAATGAATGTTTCATGTTATTACTGCGGGAAATATGGTCGTGAAGTGCATGATTACTTCTTGATGAAATTTGATGATAATAAGGCATTAAAGTCAAAAGTGAAAATGGTTGATGGTTCCAAAAACCATGAGAAATTCATGGAGAAGAACCTCAACATTTATTGCTTCTACTGTGGATTACATGGACATGTTATTGAAAATTGTTTCACAAAGAAAAATGATGATGAATGATCTGTCAAAAAGAATTTTCGTGTCATTATTGTGGTGAAATTGGACACATGATGAATAATTATTCTTCAATGAAAAATGATGATAAATGGTTTATAAAAAGAAAATCTTCTCACCACTTTTATTGTGGTCAGGATGGTCATTCAATGGATGATTGTGCGATAATGAGATTTGATGATGATTGGTCTGCTAGGAGATATAAGAATACATCTGCTCATGCTAGAACTAACCCATCGAGACCCAAGATGGCTTGGGTACCCAAATCTTCACAATGAGAATTTATTTTACAGGGGCGCCTTGAGGCCAAGGAAAGTCAATAAATAAAGGACTCTCAAGGCGAGAAACAAAAATGGTTTTTTTTTGAAATTTACCTTACTTAAGTTCACTTTGAAAGATCTACAAAGGTAAGAATTGAGTTTGGGGTTTGCATTTAAACAATTTCATTCCTGTGTTGTTGATTTTGGCAATTACTGAGATGTTGAGTTTCGCAGGTTAGATGACTAGGTGATTATGTCACCTTTACATATTTTTCATTGCACATCTTGTGAATAAATCCAATTTTTAAAATGATTTACACTGAACATGAAGTCTTTCATACTCTTACTCACCTTTTGCAAATAACAATTCAATCTTGCATACATAGAACACACACTTAATTGCATTATACATATTGCACATATCATGCATATATTTGCATACTTGTAAATAAAGAAAGTCTTTGATCATCTGTCCATTTACATGCATATACTTGCATATACTTGATAGATTTGTGTGCTTGAATGTCATGATTATCCGGTATATCAAATGGCGATTGTGGAAGGTTGAATTTTATCCAACTGGAAGCCTTCCCCATGCTTGATGGTGGTCTTCAGACCTACGTTCTCAGCCACGTATCGGTAATCAACTTCTGTGAAAACTTTACCTCGATGCATGTTTGAGTGTATATATCATATCACCCTTTCTAGAATTACTCCTCGACCTATACTCTTGCTAAATAAAATTGCATTGGTTTAGACATGTTTGTTACATGGCATATATTAAGGGAGAGATTTTACTATAACTGTGCATATATTTAGGGGGAGACATGACTATGATGAGACAAATTCATTTTATACATTCAGTACAAACACCCACACAAAGTGCAGTTTTTGAGATATATGATTCAATCTAATAAGGATTACAGTTATTCTACTCAGCACTCCAAAGGGCTATTGAATCTCTACATGGATATCACATGTCTCGTGAGGAAAAAGCTGTTTACCCCTTTCAAAAGTTTATATAAGTGGAACGTGGATCCAAGTAGTCAAGAATCTTCCCTGAAAGAAAGGAGGAAACTCGCGTCGAAAAGTGAAGCTAATCCACAATGAAAATAAGTGGGATTTGGCACCGAGTAGCTGGGAAGTGCCCCAGAGACAAAGGGTACAACTCGCGTCGAAAAGTGACAAAATCCGTAATTAAGATAAGTAACGAAACTGAGTAACCGGGAAATGCCCCTGAGACAAAGGGTATAACTCGCGTCAAAAGGTTAGTCACCTTCTTGTGTTTAATTTTCAAAAAAAAATTGGGGTTATACGTAGCTACCAATACTCCAGCATTGTGTATGGAAGTGAATGGAGGAACGGCTCCTTTGAATGTCTGTTGGAAAATCTGATGATCCATATTGCTTTGGAATTCATTGCTCAATTTTCACATATGCACTTTGGATTTGATTGTATGAATGTACTTTATGAATCTGTCTTCTTTCATGGTTAATGCAGTACCATCTTTTTGTAAGCACGACCTTCTTAGTATTGTTCATGCAATTCATGCTCCATAATCAATAGCATTGTTCTTAAATGTGTCCCTAAGGGATTTGCTTGCTCTTATATCTTATTATTCGTACTTGAGTGCTTGATTGCTTGATCCTGTTCATACATATTATACTTCATTTCACCTTGATGCATCTTTAGATCATACATGTATATAACAAGTTACATAATCCCATTGTCAGTCAATTTTTGTTTATGACAATTGGGGGAGAATAATGTACTCTTTAGCATAACATTTGCACATAGTTCAATTTTTGTTATACTCTGTGTGCTTAGTTTCAGTTATACATTCTGCACATACTTTGGTTATACATGCATTTTACATATTTCAGCCATACTTGTGAATGTCACAATATTTAGAAGGCATACATACAAACTCTGCAATTCAGGTTTACCCTTGCACATCCTTTTGATTTCTTGAAAGTCTTGTGCCTCATCTTAGGTTTGATGAATGATGTGGTTCTTTTCGTTAAACTGTATATTGCTCACACAGTGCACATTGCTGGGTTCTTGTGCCATTGCTTTCCAAATTCTTATCATATTCCTGTGGAAGCTTCACATCTATTCACCTCATCCCCCACTTTTTGATAATGCCAAAGGGGGAGAGTGAGTGATTTGGTGGCCACAATATTTTATCATCATCAAAAAGGGGGAGATTGTTGGGTTCGTTGCGCTCCCTCTTTCTCTTTGATAATGGTTTTGATGATAACAAAATATTGTGTGCTTTGCATGTGTATAGAAGTAAAAATCGTGTGTGCAAATTTTGTAGAAAACGTCTTCATCCTAAATGAGCTCATATGTTAATATCTCACTTTGCAGGGTTGTAATGCTTGGTGGATATCATCTACAATTGCAATACTGTTCTGTGGTGTCGACCTCACCATGGCTTGGTGTCGCCCTTATCTAGCTTCCACCAAGCCAAGTCAAACATGGTTTTTCATGGTTACACTTCTCTTAGTTCTGCAAATAATGAATGAGCTATCATGCTTATAGTCTATGGATGAATGGCATTATCATAATGCTTGGATGAATGGACTGTTTAGTTGGTCATTTAATGATGAGTCGTGGGTTTCTTCATGTAGAAATTTGATTAAGTTTGTATGTGAATCTTACACAATTCTCTTTGTGTTTTGGGGTTTGAACTTGGTTTAAATGTTAGTTCTAAGCCATGGTAATGCATGTCTTGAAGTGTTTTTGTATGGGGTTTAAGGACCCTTTACTGGTTGGTTATGAATTGGTCTGAATTTGCATTGCATATCTCTTGATGAATATGAGTCAAGATGTTTGGTCTCATGGATGGTTTTCAAGGATTGAGTATAAATTCTTGAAAGTTGAATTTTACTATCTATGTACTGTTTGAGTTTCGATTGGCTTGGATTGCATTTGTAATATCTGTGTGATTAGATAGAGTTCAGTTTTCATTGGACTGAGCTTGGGTTGTATGCATTGAATTATGTGAATTCTCTGTACATATTGCTGAAAACTAAGTCACTAATATGCAGTTTCGAAGAGGCAATCTTGTGTGTTTTATGTGCCTCAACCTTGATTGTTAATGTGCATTGATCTTGTCTACACTTGCTCAGACCTGTGCTTGATATGCTCAGACTTGGCCTTATATGCTTAGACCTTAGCCTTCTTATGCTCCGACCTTGGCTACACATGCACAGACCTTAGCATTCATATGCTCCGACCTATGTTGAACATGCATTGACCTTGGTCTCTTATATGCTCAGACCTTACCTTCATATGCTCAGACCTGTGCTACACATGCACAAACCTTAGCCTTCATATGCTTAGACCTGTGTTAACATGCATCGACCTTAGCCTTCACATGCTAAGACTTTGTCCTTCATGTGCTTAGACTTGTGGTTTATATGCATCGACCTGAATTCATAATGTGCACCGACCTATGTAAGCTTGTTCAAAATGTGCATCGACCTGAATTCATAATGTGCACCGACCTGTGTAAGCTTGTTCAATATATGCATCGACCTGCTTCAATATATGCATCGACCTGCTTCAAATGTGCATCGACCTGCTTCAAATGTGCACCGACCTGTGTTAGCTTGCATTGGACTGTGTGAGTTCAGTTTGCCTTGGATTGCATTTGTAATTCATGTGTGAATTGACTTGATATCTAGGATAGGTGGCCATCGTAATAATGAATTGTTGATTGGCTTCTCTTGCATGAATTAACTTTTCAAATGAGGGCTTGTGCTGTGGCTAAATTGAGGAAACTGTGGGAACTATGTCTAAGTCATTGTATAGCTCATTTGTAATTGACTAAAGCCTGATATGTGTTTTTATACAAAGTGCAGGTTCATTTTGCTTTCAAACAAGTTGAACTTTGGTAAGAATCTAAGTTTAAAGTTCACTCATATTTCAATGAATGGGTTTCAAGTTTTATTCATGAATTGGGTTTTGAAGTGTCCTTCATGCATGATTTTAATGTTAGTCTTGTGGTAGCATTTTGCTAATTTAGATTCCTATATTTCTTGTTGAAACCAAGGTTGAATGATGTTTTAAGACCCTCTAAGCATTAGATTTAATTGGTCAAATCATTTTTTTAAAGGGGGTTTATTGGTTTTTAAGACTGCATTGGACTCCCTTGAGCAATCTTTGTGCTGGGCAGGCTGGTGTCGACACCTGGTGTTCACTGGCTTTGTCTAATGAAGCTTCCCAGTAGGTGTTGACACCTATTTGGCAGACTTCTGTCTGTTGCCTGCTGTGCTATAGGTGTCGACACCAGGTGTCGACACTGCTTCAGATCGTCCGAAAATGGGTTTGCGAATGGGGTTTCGAATCCCATTAAACCCAATCCAATTGCCCTCCAACTTGACCTCTTTACCCTTAGGGTTCCCTTACATATAATAGAATGGTTTTGGGAGGTTTTTATCATGGGCATTCTTGTCATATGTTCATCTATTTGCTGCCTTATATATTCTTGTAATTTTTACAAGGAAAACAACGAATGGACTAATATTTTCTATTCTCTTGCAGAGGAAGGAAGAAGGAGGGTGGCCACAAGGTGGAGAGGAGAGGGCTTTGAAAGGTTAACCATCTGCAGGTGCGATTTGAGCTTGGATCTAAAAGATATATCCTGTACGAGCTGCTGAAGTTGCAGACAAGCCCAGATCTTCGTGAAGGAGGACCGACTGCTCCATCCTGCTATAGTTTCAACTCCCTTCGACCTGAACGTCAAAGAAGATCTTCAAACGGGCATTGGAAAAATGAAGGGGAAACATTCTACATCCTTTATCCATCTCTTGATGATAGTTTTCTTCATCTACATACTACTGTGAGCATATATTGTATATCTTCTTATTTTTCTGAACATCGGAATATCTGTGTGTTATGTATGGAGCTGCGTCTCCGTGTGAGGTTTTAGTGTGGGATGAGTTCCCCGAGTTTGTGTGCATGTGCTACGTTGACAGTGGCTTGGGGCTAGGTCCCGTCTGTGTGGTTCGCTGCAGAAGCAGCGCGTGTGTGTGGTGTTGGGGTTCGTCCCCGTGGCTGCTACGATTGTTGCATGTTAGTGAAGCCTCACTGGGTTTCGGTGAGGGGTGGACGTAGGGAGCCCATCGTGGTCCCAAACCACCTAAAAATCTCCGTGTTCTTTGTGGCATACCTGTGTGTTTATCCATTTCTCCTATCTCCATTCACAGGTCTATAAATAGATTTTTATTCACTACACCACTACACATTGCTACATCTGCTATCCGTGTTTGGCTTAGGCTCAATCGTTTGGTGCATAGATTATTCGAGTGGGATCAGAAAGATTAAGTGAACCTATATCTCACTTAAGCTCAGTTTAGGTTAATTAGCGTAGTTAATTTTGTTTCCGTTGTAATTAGTTTAGATTGTTTTTAAAATTGACCATCTCGACTGGGGGACAATTCAACCCCTCTTCTTGTCCGCCATCTATTCTAGGCCAACAAAGAAGATAGAACGGTCAACCGATTCTGGCAAGGTTCGTTGGAACAGCAATCGAACTCAAGAGGATTAAAGCATAATTTTTGGATCACATGCCAGAACTCATGGAAGCTTGACTGGCATGCAATACAATCCACGTGGCAAAGTTTTAGAAGGATTAAAAGTGTCAGAATATTCCCTCTGACCTAGACCAATGAGGTACTTAGGCGAATTAGGTGATAGCTCTTATGGAATTTCTTGGCGGGAAAAATTCGTCACACGTGGATAATTTCTGAAGAGTTCAGATAATTATCAGAATATTTCTTTTCCACGTGGACCATTGGAACTCTGGCTGATGATCAAAATTTTGAAGAAGAAGACGATACTCTGTTCTATAAATACATGAGCTCCTTCATTCAAGATGGGCTACTGAAGCGGCTGCTTTCATTGCCATTTTCAAATTCAGAAAGAGAGCTCTTCCAGAAGAAAAAGTAAGAGAGAACCATCTTGAGAGGAAGACGGATTTGAGTGCAACCAGCCCATCTCGTAGGAGATTGCTTCATCAGAAGCTACATTGTTCTTATTTGCTTTTTCTCCGATCGAATTCTTCATTTCTATTGTTTTCTTTCTGTTCGTCCGTTTATATTTGTTCTAGTTCCCTCTGAGTGTTTTCAGAGGAAGGGAGAATATTCTCCGGTGTCCCCTCTATAGGTTCAGAGGTAGAGAGGTCTCCGACCTCTAGTTGCATGAGCTGAGGGATTTAGTTCACTGGGTTCCTTTTGGGAAGACAAAAGAAGGGAGGATTGTCCTCCGAGTACTGCATTGTGTAGTGTGTTTCGATCTCTACTGGGTGTAGGATCGAAGGTCAAGGGATTTGTCTCCCTTGGGAGTGAAGCTGTGGTATCATCCATTGTTGCAGACTAAGTCTGTTTGTTGGTTTGCTTTCAGCAAGGAATCCTCACTCTGGAGAGTAAGGGGAGGATGTAGATTGCGGATTGCAATTGAACCACCTAAAAATTCTCTTGTCCATTGAAGTGGTTTGTTTTTCTTAGCAATTCAGTGTGCGCTACTTTGACTAATTAGTATCTTAAAAGACGTAGCTAGAAGGACAGGTTATGTCTATCTGGATCACTGCCTCTTGCATGAGGAGATCCTCGGATCAAACCTCCACCTCATACTGATGTCAGTCACTGTGAGATTGCTAGGCTACTGAGTGTGAGCTGCATCTGTCGATCTCTTTGTCTGTACTCATTGCATTCACAACACTTCTCTCGGCACACACAATCGCTATTGATTTGTCTGATCTAGTGCGTAGGTTCAAATTACTGTTGTCTTTGTCGAGCTTCTTGATCACGCATGATAAGTTCCTTGAAATGTTCTTTGCATGCTATATTGTTGATTGATTGTCTGTTCCGTGCTTGTGGTTATATCAGGGTTATTGACAGTGCATCTGCTTGCATTGCTCTTAGAGTTTTTTATTTGCTAACATTTAGAATAGATATATTCATCCCCCCTTCTATATCTGTTATTCTTGTTTATCAAGGTCGACACTACTTGATGATGTTTCTGGTGCATCGATGCAGTACTACCATTATAATAGTCTCTGGAAGGCACATGAGGTCGACCTACTGTAATAGTAGTGTCGACATGCCTTAAGAAAACTGCCCGTTATAACAGTTTCTGGAAGATGCCTGAGGTGGACCTTCTGTGAAATAATTGTCGACCTGTCTTGATGACCTGCCAGCACCTTGTAGCTGAAGTCGGAGCAGTTTGAGGTGAGATCGAGGTAGTTCTGTTATGAGGTCGGAGCAGCCTTGAAGTGCAGCAGGTGGACTGCTTACTGTCAGGGTCTGAGGTCGACACTCTAAGAGACTGAGGTTGACACTACCTTTTGTACTCTTGATTATTTTCAGCTTCTTCTGTCATCCTTTTCCTTAATATCTGTGCACCTAAGGAGCTTTTGCACTTGGGGGATTGAACTGAAGGTTTTGATCTCCCAATGTCTCTTTCTCATACAACCTTTCTTGATTTTATTTTAGCTTAGCAACGGATTTCAGCAATTAAGGAACTCTGTGTTGGATATTGTGTTTTGATGATGACAATATGGTGTTTTGATGTTTGTTGGATAGTGTGTTTTGATGATTGTTGGATATTGTGTTT
Organism: Amorphophallus konjac; assembly: GCA_022559845.1. Classification (NCBI taxonomy): domain Eukaryota; kingdom Viridiplantae; phylum Streptophyta; class Magnoliopsida; order Alismatales; family Araceae; genus Amorphophallus; species Amorphophallus konjac. The sequence goes on from CM040123.1 coordinate 239,819,457, forward strand.
TGTTGATGACAATACTGTGTTTTGATGTTGACAAACACTATGACTCTCATATGTTTGATGTCATATGTGTTTACTTCATACAATACTTGTTACATGCATTAACTGTGAGCATTAACTGTGAGCATGGCATAGACTGTTCACTCGTCTGTCGGCATGAGACACCAAGTCCACACATTGCATCGTGTGCTTCACATTTAAAGTCTATACATCAGCATGCTAGCAAGTCTTCAAAGTCCATACATTGCATCCTCATGCTAGCAAGTCTTCAAAGTCCATACATTGCATGCTTCACTCTAAGTCTATACAGCCAGTGTCTCACATATGCAAAGTATGTACAACGCTGCATCACGAAGTAAAGTCTGTACAGCGTTTTGGCTAGAATGCAGCGTCTCATGTTAAGTCTGTACAGCATGCATCAGTGCATTAACAAGTCTATACATCGAGCATGCAACGTCTCTCAGGTCTATACAGGGTTTGGCTAAAATGCATCGCCTCTCAAGTCTGTACAGGGTCTGCCTAGAATGCATTAACTAAAGTCTATACATTCGTCTCTAAGGCAAAGTCTATACATCGCATGCATTGCACACTGCAAGTCTGTACAGCCCAAGTATGTACATCCACCGTCTCATTCAGCGTCTCACTCTTCCAAGTCTATACATTGCTTATCTTTACCTACGTTCAGTCACCAAGTCTATACATTGCTCACAGCACACACTAAGTCTGCACATCGTCCCCTTGCTCCAAGTCTGTACCTTGGCCAAGTCTACACATCGCCGTGTTCACTTGTTTCAAGTCTGCACATTGGTTCAGGCTTTCCAAGTCTGTACATTGGCCTTCAAGCCTTCCAAGTCTGTGCATTGGCCTTCAAGCTTTCCAAGTCTATACATTAGCCTTCAAGCTTTCCAAGTCTGTACATTGGCCAAGTGTCTTGTGCTTTGAAGCTTTATCAAGTCTATAGATTCGTTTATCAAAGTCTACACAGTGCATCGTGTTTCAAAGTCTATACATCGCTATGCATTCCTTGATTTCAAAGTCTGTACATTCTGGTTGCTTCATAGCAAGTCTGCACATCCCGCTTGCACTAAGTCTGTACATGGTCCTGGCGCTCGCAAGTCTGTACATTGATTTGGCGCTCGCAAAGTCTGTACACCGGCTTGGCGCTCACAGAGTCTTGCTGCGTCTATGTGCTAGTCCATGCATTGTCAAGTCTATACAGCGTCTCTTAGCGTCTTGTGCATTCAGCATAGAAAGTCTGTACATTCGTTGATAGACTCTTGCATAAACAGTAAGGCAAAGTCTGTACATTCGGTGACAGCTTGTCTAAGCATCTCATGCATTCAATGTGCATACTTTCATTCTGTTTATGCATCTCCTTCAGAAGTCTGTACAATCCTTTCAGCATTCAAGTCTATACACTCGTGTGTCTGCATTGCATACACTTCAAGTCTACACACTGGTTGCCTGCATCTCATGCAGTTAAAGTATGTACACTCGTGAATGTAATGTCTGTACATTCATTCTCGTTGTATATACTTTCTCATATGTGCACACTTCAATTGATGCATCAAGTCTGTACAAGCTCAGCTCATTCATCAAAGTGACTCGATGTATATACTTTCTCATATTCTTTCCTGTCAGATAAATTAACTTGCACTGATAGTTAATCTGTTCTAACAGGACTGCTGATTCGAGGAGGTTAATGATGCACGTGATCCAAGAATAGGAGATGGCCCTGATCGTGCCACGTGGACTGAACCTTCTGGGCGGGAATCGTCGAGAGCACACGCCCTAGCTGCTTGCTGCTGCTATAAAAGGAAGGCTTCTTCCTCAGAAGAAGGCTGATCGTGAAAAAAAAAGAGAAGCAGATAGAGAAAGAGAGTGATCGAGATAGAAGGAAAGAGCTGCAGTAGTAGGAAAAGAAGAAGAGACAGAGAGAGAGCCTGCGAAAGAGAAGAAAAAGAAGAGTGAGAAGAAGAGAGAGCTATAGTAAAAGAAGCTTCAATTGAAGATCAGTTTCTGCTGGACCGTGAATCAAATCCAGGCCAGCCAGCTCCTGCGAGAGCCACATTTTGATTTTATATTTCTAGCTTTTAGTTGCTGTGTAACGACCCAGAGTTCAGGATACCGATATACCGATAACATCGATACACCGATACCAAGAACTGGGGAAGCCACCCAAGAGGCTGATGAGGCCCCTGAAGGGTTAGAAGAAAAGTGCTGAGGGATATGCATAACGAATTGGAATTTGGAACGCGCAGTTTACAATTAAGTAAAGAAATTAACACAAGTGCGGAAGTAATTTAAAAATAACTAGAGTGATATTCATATACTAGTCAAGAGAAACAAAAGTACTAGTCCACAAGGTACAACTACGCGGGGCATACCCCGGCAAAAGTACAAGCAAGCCACAAAAGGCGCCTCGACTAAAGCTGGCAGCTAAGCACGGTCTCCGAAACGGCTCACAAAGCACCGGGAGACGACGGGCGCGGCTCACCTGAAAGGAGAAAGGGTGAGTCACAGCCAGACTCAGTAGGGGTCACGCGGATCCCTACCCCGCACTAAACGAACATACATGCATAAATAAGGCAAGTAGAGCATGCATTTAAATAAGCTAACAGACAATGGCATGAGTAACTACTCAAGTAAAGCTGTAAACTCTAACTAAACAGGTATAACAGCCAAAGTATGCCACAGCTAACTAAATGCAAGCGATTAAAACTAAAGCTACCAAATAGAATAAGTCTCAACTAATCCAAGCAACAAGGAAGGACAACCACTGGAGCAGAAACCAGAAGCGTCCACTGACGACTTACACTGCGTCTCAAGCACTCGTAGTCGACGAAGTGACAAGCTAAGCGCATAAACAGTACCAAACTAAGTGACCAGTCAGAGTGGCACCCGTCGGTGTCAGTCCACAGTCTCCGACCACATGTGCACACACTGACTCTAGCCTGAGCCAGGCCCTCTAGCTAGTTTTCCCCCTTGGTAGGACGCTACCATTGGCTGGGAGCCCACGGAACTAGCTTATAAACCGTGCATGGGAAACACACCCCTCCGCCATCCTCAAGCGGGTCGGCACTCAACAGACCTTAGGTCAACAACAGTGGCTCCATTGCGTGGAAAGAAAGGCTACTCTAATGGTAATAAAACACGCCACTAAACATTTAAAACAATACGAATATGGCATGAGTATAAAAAGGAACGCATAACAAATGGGCTGGCAACATATTAAAACCATCAGGGAAGCGGCGGTCTAATACCCACGCGCTACTTGAAAGTGACGGTCGGGGACTGGCGCGTTTCACCAAGAACGACGCGCTGGTCTCCATCCGTTACTTCCACCTGAGTTCCAGCTCAAAGGACCTAAGAGGGAGAGTGACGGTGGGGGTCCTATGCGTTGCTTCGAAGCAACGCGCGGGAGCACCGCCGTTACTTTCACCCGAGGCCAAAAACCAACGTACAGCGTTTAAATCAATCGCAGGCGAAACGACGCCCCGGGCTTGGCGCGTCGCTTGGAAACGACGGCCGGCCGACTGGCCGTCGGGCGCACCGCCTGACCAAACCAACGTAAATCAACGAGAGAGCGACGGCTGGAAGCCCTACCGTTACTCTCAATGTAACGCACCCACGATGGGCCGTTACATTGAAGTAACGCGCTCACGAAAGACCGTCGGAGATGTGACGGTTCCTGGCGAGACCGTCACTTCACCTGGGTCGCGGACGGGTTATATCTAAAAATCGGTTCCCTCCCGGACGATCTGAATCGTCGGGTAACGGCGTAAAACTTGTAACCTGTCAAACCATGCAACCCATACGACAATATAACAACTAAAAACATCACATGCAAGGCCTAATAAGCATTAATCTCAAGAATTTCATTAAAACCCTACAAATGGAAGAAATGAACATTATGCATGCCACGGGCTCTAATCAACGGAACGAGCCACAGGAAATGATCCTAGCGAGATCAGGATTCCATCCCCCTACCTCTCGCAAGCCGAAACCGAAGAAAAGACCGCATGCAAGGAGGAAGAGCTACGAAGCCTTCACGCTCCACCTCTCTCCCACGATCACCGAACCATGCCGAAGTGGACACCTACGCGCTCCTCTCGACACGAGGAATCCAACGGCGCCAACCTTGTCTCAATCCGACCTCGTCTCGTCCGCGATCCCTAGAAGGGGAAAGGACGATCGCATGGAGGAGAGAGAGAGCGTGAGGGTGAATGAGAGATCGATGGGGGAGAGAGGGTGAGAGAGGGATTAAAAGAAAAAAAAAGAAATTAAAATATATATAATATAATTATTATATATAAATTAAAATCTCATTAATTCTAATAACCCTCAAATAACTCCAAATAAATCCAGAAAAATACCAGACAAATTCCTAAAAATCCAGGAAAATAGCCGGAAATTCCAGAACAAATAATAAAACAAAAACCATCAAGGATCCATTAAGGCACGGGCCTTACAGTCCCTCCCTCCTTACAGAAATTTCACCCACGAAATTTACAACAACCGAAAAGGAGGAAACTGAGAAAGGACTTATACCTCACTGGAATAAAAAGGGAAAAAGCTGACGCATCTCATCTTTACGCTCCCAAGTAGACTCATTTCCGGAGTGACGCTGCCAAGCAATTCTTACCAGAGGAATAACCTTATTTCTCAACCGCTGCTCGTGACGGTCTTCAATTCTGATAGGAAATTCTGGCGTGGACAAATCAGCAGTCACCTCAGGCCACACTGAATCATCTAGAACATGAGAAGCATCTGGCACATATTTCCTCAATTGAGACACGTGGAACACATCGTGAACAGCTTGCATAGCCGTAGGAAGTTGCAAACGATAAGCCACCTGACCAATAGTTTCAATAATCAGAAAAGGGCCAACATACCGCGGGCTAAGCTTTCCACGCTTCCCAAATCTGGAAACACCTTTCATCGGAGATATTTTAACAAACACCATATCTCCAGGTTCAAATTGTAGTGGACGTCTGCGCTGATCCGCGTAGCTTTTCTGTCGACTCTGAGCCGTCAACAATCTCTGCCTGATCAGACGGACCACATCAGAACATTACTGCACCATGTCGGGTCCTGTCAACAATCTGTCCCCAACATCAAACCAGTTCAGAGGAGTTCGACAAGGACGACCATAAAGTGCTTCATAAAGAGCCATTCCAATACTAGAGTGAAAACTGTTATTATAAGCAAATTCAACAAGTGGCAAATGCTGACTCCACGAACCCTGCCAATCAAGGCAACACAATCTCAGCATGTCCTCCAAAGTCTGAATAGTCCTCTCTGACTGTCCATCTGACTGAGGGTGATATGCTGAACTAAAAGCTAACTCAGTGCCCAAAGCTTTCTGGAAACTACGCCAGAAGCCGGAGGTAAAACGTGGGTCACGATCTGACACAAGTGAAACAGGAATTCCATGCAGTGGCACGATCTTCTGCACATACAGCTCGGCCAATCTCTGCACATTCCAAGTAACTTTAATCGGCAACAATCTGGCAGTTTTAGTCAATTTGTCAACTAACAACCAGATGCCATCAAAACCCTGAGAAGTCTGAGGCAAACCCACCACAAAATCTGTAGTAACATGGTCCCATTTCCACATCGGAATCTCTAACGGCTGAAGCAAACCACCTGGCTTTTGATGTTCGGCTTTAACTAACTGACAAGTCAAGCACTTAGAAACAAACACAGCCACGTCTTTCTTCATACCTGGCCACCAGAACTGCTTCTTCAAATTTTGATACATCTTGGTGACTCCCGGATGAATGGTAAAATGAGAACCATGGGCCTCACTCAGAATCTCAAGTCTTAAATCATCATCAGCGGGAATATACCATCTGCCTTGAAAACTGACAACTAGCTCCGTATCAAAATCCACATCATACCTTGATATAACACGAGCCAAATCAGAATCAGCCTGCTGGGCATCTTTAATCTGATGATATAAAGCTGAACCCAAAACTAAGCTAGCACAAACTGCCATCTTCGGATCAGCAGGAAACTCTGCACTGAATGCCTCACTTGGAAGCTGTTCCCATAATTTCCATTCATAAAGCAACAAATGACTGACCTGTACTTTCCTGCTCAGAGCATCAGCCACTACATTCATTTTACCAGGCTGATAGGAGAGTGTAAAGTCATAATCTTTCATGAATTCCATCCATCGCCTCTGCCTGAGATTCAGATCTTTCTGGGAGAAAATATACTGTAAACTCTGATGATCGGTGAAAATCTGAAATTTCTCACCATATAGATAATGTCTCCAAATCTTTAAGGCAAAAACAACTGCAGTTAGCTCTAGATCATGCGTGGGATAATTTCCTTCATGTTGTTTCAACTGCCGGGACGCATATGCAATAACCTTACCATGTTGCATAAGCACTGCACCCAAACCTACTCGAGAATCATCTGTACAGACCATAAATCCACCCGAGCCGGAAGGCAAAGTCAACACAGGAGAAGAAGTCAATAGCCTTTTCAATTCAACAAAGCTAGTCTCACACTGATCCGACCAGACAAAAGACACATCTTTATGAGTCAATCTAGTCATTGGGGCTGCAATCTTTGCAAAGTCTTGAATGAATATGCGGTAATACCCAGCCAAACCTAGAAAACTTCGAATCTCTGTTACAGTTCTCGGTCTCGGCCAACTCAAAATAGCATCGATCTTTGCAGGGTCCACTACCACTCCATCACCATAAATCACATGACCAAGAAAATGAATTTCCCGAAGCCAGAATTCACATTTACTGAGCTTTGCAAAAAGCTCGTGATCCCTTAGAGTCTGCAGAACGATCCTCAAATGCTGCACATGATCATTATCAGAGGCAGAATAGATCAGAATATCATCAACAAAGATCACCACAAATTGGTCCAGAAATGGACGAAAGATACGCTGCATCAGGTCCATGAAAGCTGCTGGGGCATTAGTCAACCCAAACGGCATGACTAAAAATTCAAAATGACCATAACGAGTGCTGAACGCAGTCTTCTCCACATCGGATTCCCGGATTCGTAACTGAAAGTAGCCAGATCTGAGATCAATCCGTGAAAAGACAGTAGCAGACTGTAACTGGTAAAACAAATCATCAATCCTGGGAAGCAGATACTTATTCTTGATAGTCACCTGATTCAACTGCCTGTAATCAATACAAAGTCTGAGGCTTCCATCTTTCTTTTTCACAAACAGCACTAGGGCACTCCACGGAGAAAAACTGGGATGAATGTAACCTTTTTCCAGTAACTCCAGTAACTGTGCTCGCAGTGCTCTCAATTCAGCTGGGGCCATTCGGTACGGCGGCTTTGCTAAGGGGCCGGTACCTGGAATCAGTTCAATCACCATCTCTATCTCTCGCTCTGGGGGCAAGCCTGGCAACTCGTCAGGAAACACATCAGGGAATTCACAGACAACCGGAATATCACAAACATCCCGTCGTGATTTTTCAACAATAACCACTGAAGCAAGGAATCCCTGGCAACCTGCGCTAAGCAACCTATAGGCTCGAATAGCAGAAATAATCATACGAGAAGATCGGGATCGAATACCTTGGAAATAAAAGGCTGATTTTCCCTGTGGCTGAAAATAGACTTTCTTCGATCTGCAGTCAACCACAGCTCCATAATTCTCCAACCAATCCATTCCCAGAATAACATCATAATCTGCCAGCTACAACGCATACAATCTCGCCGGCAACTGGTGATTATCAAACATCACAGGAGATTCTTCCAGGCACAAAGGTGTAACCATGAAATCTCCAGAAGGCAATTCAACAAACATCTCACAAGATACCTCGGAAGTCGGTTCCTCAATACAGGCCATGAAATCCTCAGAAATAAAAGAGTGAGAAGCACCAGAATCAAATAAGACACGAGCTGAATGACCATAAAGCATAATCGTACCTTCCACAAGATGGGACGCAACATCATCAGCTCTAGTCAAATGAGAAACCTTGCCTTTCTGCTTCTTAGAACCAGCTGAAGATTGCTGAGAAGACGCCGACGCTTGAGAGTAAAATTGCTTAGCTTGAGGTGCAGTCGGAGGTTTGAATTGCGGCTGCTGAGGTTGAGAAAACTGAGGAACTTGCGATTGCTTCGGCCTCAGCGGGCAATCACGAACCACATGACCCGGCTGGTCACACCTAAAGCAAACAACAGGAAGAGAACACGGCTGGCCCTTGTGATGACCACCGCATCTCCTACACGACCATGGCTGACTGACAGCTGAGCTCTGACGAGTCTGAGAAGAAGGTGCTGTCGGCTGCTGAACAGAATCTGTACCGGACGGCTGTTGGAAAAACTTCTTCTTCTTCTTGAACTGCTTGAACTTGGGCTTGGAAGGAGAGGAAGTACTAGAAATCTCTGACTGGACCGAGGGAATACCTGGCACTGGCGGTCGATAAGTCTGCTGCGACTGAGCTACCGGCTGCACTGACCCTGCCTGAGGATATCCACCAGGTCTCGTCATCTCCAGCTCTAAAGCCACCGTTGTCTGGCACGCACTATCAAGATCCGCAACAAGACTGGCGATAAGAGGCATCTTCAATTCAGGCCTCAACCCTCGCAAAAATTGCTGAGTCTTAAAAGCTTCACTAGCCAGCACATGAGGCGCATACTGACCCAATTCCATAAACCTATTTCGATACTGAAGCACAGTCATACCGCCCTGAGTCAGCTCCATAAATTGATACATCTTGTCCATCTGAAGACAGGCGGGAGTATAGGCACGCTCGAAAGCAGCAACAAACTCTGCCCAAGTGATCTGCCGAAGAGGTCTTGAACGGAAGGCAATCTGCCACTCGGCTTTCCAGCACGTGATGGATGTACCCTGGAGTTGAAAAGCAGCAAGCATAACTTTTTCATCTTCAGCACACTCCATCGATACGAACACACGCTCGATCACATCCAACCATTGCCTTGCCACCTCTGGATCAGCTTGACCATCGAAAGCAGGCGGATTGAACATAAGAAATTCTTTCAATGCTTGCCTCGACTGCCAGGCTCTTCAACAGGAGGAGCAATAACCGGCGCTGGAGGAGGAACACCTGGAACAGCAGGAACTGCAGGAGGAGGTGCAGAACCACTATCTTCCCTAGGCGCATCTCGAGGAACATGAGGAGCTCGAGGGGGTCTTCCTCGACGGGGAGGCATAATTAAACTGCCAAAACGCAAATCAATCGCAATTAATCAATCATACGGAAAACATCCTATGCCAGCAATAGACGACAACAGGACTAGCTCTGGACAAGCGCAAATTTCAATTCCTTATACAATTCCTCAACTAATGCTCTGATACCAACTATAACGACCCAGAATTCAGGATACCGATATACCGATAACATCGATACACCGATACCAAGAACTGGGGAAGCCACCCAAGAGGCTGATGAGGCCCCTGAAGGGTTAGAAGAAAAGTGCTGAGGGATATGCATAACGAATTGGAATTTGGAACTCGCAGTTTACAATTAAGTAAAGAAATTAACACAAGTGCGGAAGCAATTCAAAAATAACTAGAGTCATGATCATATACTAGTCCAGAGAAACAAGAGTACTAGTCCACAAGGTACAACTAAGCGGGGCATACCCCGGTAAAAGTACAAGCAAGCCACAAAAGGTGCCTCGACTAAAGCTGGCAGCTAAGCACGGTCTCCGAAACGGCTCACAAAGCACCGGGAGACGACGGGCGCGGCTCACCTGAAAGGAGAAAGGGTGAGTCACAGCCAGACTCAGTAGGGGTCACGTGGATCCCTACCCCGCACTAAACGAACATACATGCATAAATAAGGTAAGTAGAGCATGCATTTAAATAAGCTAACAGACAATGGCATGAATAACTACTCAAGTAAAGCTGTAAACTCTAACTAAACAGGTATAACAGCCAAAGTATGCCACAACTAACTAAATGCAAGTGATTAAAACTAAAGCTACCAAATAGAATAAGTCTCAACTAATCCAAGCAACAAGGAAGGACAACCACTGGAGCAGAAACCAGAAGCGTCCACTGACGACTTACACTGCGTCTCAAGCACTCGCAGTTGACGAAGTGACAAGCTAAGTGCGTAAACAGTACCAAACCAAGTGACCAGTCGGAGTGGCACCCGTCGGTGTCAGTCCACAGTCTCCGACCACGTGTGCACACACTGACTCTAGCCTGAGCCAGGGCCTCTAGCTAGTTTTCCCCCTTGGTAGGACGCTACCATTGGCTGGGAGCCCACGGAACTAGCTTATAAACCGTGTATGGGAAACACACCCCTCCGCCATCCTCAAGCGGGTCGGCACTCAACAGACCTTAGGGCAACAACAGTGGCTCCATTGTGTGGAAAGAAAGTCTACTCTAATGGTAATAAAACACGCCACTAAACATTTAAAACAATACGAATATCGCATGAGTATAAAAAGGAACGCATAACAAATGGGCTGGCAACATATTAAAACCATCAGGGAAGCGGCGGTCTAATACCCACGCGCTACTTGAAAGTGACGGTCGGGGACTGGCGCGTTACACCAAGAACGACGCACTGGTCTCCATCCGTTACTTCCACCTGAGTTCCAGCTCAAAGGACCTAAGAGGGAGAGTGACGGTGGGGGTCCTATGCGTTGCTTCGAAGCAACGCGCGGGAGCACCTCCGTTACTTTCACCCGAGGCCAAAAACCAACGTACAGCGTTTAAATCAATCGCAGGCGAAACGACGCCCCGGGCTCGGCGCGTCGCTTGGAAATGACGGCCGGCCGACTGGCCGTCGGGCGCACCGCCTGACCAAAGCAACGTAAATCAACGAGAGAGCGACGGCTGGAAGCCCTACCGTTACTCTCAATGTAACGCACCCACGATGGGCCGTTACATTGAAGTAGCGCGCTCACGAAAGACCGTCGGAGATGTGACGGTTCCTGGCGAGACCGTCACTTCACCTGGGTCGCGGACGGGTTATATCTAAAAATCGGTTCCCTCCCGGACGATCTGAATCACCGGGTAACGGCGTAAAACATGTAACTTGTCAAACCATGCAACCCATACGACAATATAACAACTAAAAACATCACATGCAAGGCCTAATAAGCATTAATCTCAAGAATTTCATTAAAACCCTACAAATGGAAGAAATGAACATTATGCATGCCACGGGCTCTAATCAACGGAATGAGCCACAGGAAATGATCCTAGCGAGATCAAGATTCCATCCCCCTACCTCTCGCAAGCCGAAACCGAAGAAAAGACCGCATGCAAGGAGGAAGAGCTACGAAGCCTTCACGCTCCACCTCGCTCCCACGATCACCGAACCATGCCGAAGTGGACACCTACGCGCTCCTCTCGATGCGAGGAATCCAACGGCGCCAACCTTGTCTCAATCCGACCTCGACTCGTCCGCGATCCCTAGGAAGGGGAAAGGACGATCGCATGGAGGAGAGAGAGAGCGTGAGGGTGAATGAGAGATCAACGGGGGAGAGAGGGTGAGAGAGGGATTAAAAGAAAAAAAAGAAATTAAAATATATATAATATAATTATTATATATAAATTAAAATCTCATTAATTCTAATAACCCTCAAATAACTCCAAATAAATCTGGAAAAATACCAGACAAATTCCTAAAAATCCAGGAAAATAGCCAGAAATTCCAGAACAAATAATAAAACAAAAACCATCAAGGATCCATTAAGGCACAGGCCTTACATGTTGTATTTTCTTTTATTATTTTTCTTTTCAAACTGAACATTGTTCTTCCGATTCTCTAGTTGGAGATCGGGTTCCTCCTGTGGACTCAGGAGAAGGGAGACTGTGTCTCCGATCTGCAAGTGACTGAGTGTCGCTTGTGAGTTCCCTCTGGTTTCAGAGGAAGGGAGTCCTTGACTCCGGTTGCAGGTAGTGGTTGCTACCTGTGTGTTCCCTCCTGGTCTGGAGGAAGAGAGACCTAGTCTCTGGTCGCAAGTGGCTGGGAGTCACTTGTGGTTCCCTCTGGCTTTCAGAGGAAGGGAGACTTGGGTCTCCGATTGCTAGTGACTGTGTGTCACTAGTAGTTCCCCTGGTCAAGCTGTGTGGCAGCAACTTGTTTGCAGACTGAGTTTGCTTTCTAACTGATTGCTAGTGGAAGCCTCACTCCGATTGGGAGTGACGGGTGGACGTAGGTCTGTGGACCGAACCACCTAAAAAATCCCTTGTGCAGTGGGTTGTTTCATTGCTTGCTTCGCTAGATGCATGCTAGGACCGTGATCTGATTGATTATTCATGTCCTAGAGTTTAATTGGGTTTGCATCTTTTATGTTTGAGCAATTGTCCACTGATCTTGTGCTTATCATTTCATACAAATTTTAAATTGGTCAAAACTCTTTAAAAGATCCATTCACCCCCCTCTAGATCTGTGTTTATCTATCGCACCTAACTATCAATTGGTATCAGAGCCAAGTTCTCTGACTGATCAGATCCAACGATCTGCAGAGGATCTTGTTATCTTTGTTGCATTTCTAAATTTACTCACTGCTGCATTAATCTACTTTCCGATTTAATCAATGGGTTCTCCACCAGTTTTCAATGGCTCTAATTTTAACTCATGGGTTGGCAGTCTACATAACTATGTGAATTTGATGGATCCGGATCTGTGGAAGTTAATCTCACATGGTCCTCACAGACTGCCAAAGAAAGAGTCCAAATGGACTAACAGTCACAGATCAAGAAATGGAGAGAATCAGAAAGTTTTGAAATTAATGAAAGAAGCTACTGACAAGGCTCTACATTCCTTTTTCCATGACTGCAGGTCCGGTAAGGACATTCTGGATAAGCTGAAGCTAGCTCAGAGGAGAAATGAGGATGGCTGCATGATGGCTGACAAGAGCAACCATGGCAGTGATGAAGATGAATCCGAAGATGCTGAAGAGGTAACCAATCCTTTCTCAAGTTACACTTTAGACGACTGGGAAGATGCCTATGCCAATCTGTTAGAATCCTATGAAAGACTAAAGAAGAAGAATAAAAAACTGATAAAGAAGCTAAAGAATTATGAGGATGCTAAATCTCGAGGTGAAAACCCTGAAATTCTGAAAATTGAAAATGACATATTTAGAAGACAGTTAACAGATTTTGATTCTATTACTTCAGATCTAGATCATCTGAAATCTGAAAAATAAACTCTTATGAAACAAATTGGATTACACAAAAAGGAGAATCAAGAGCTTGTTTGTGAAATTACTGAACTAAAGGAATGACTCAGCTCAACTGATGAGGATCAGGCTCATAACAATGATGTTGTTCAAAATGAAGAACTGGTGAGAAACTTAGAGCTTGTCAACTTTGAATTGGAAAACATGAAATCTGAAATTGAAATACTCAAAAACCAACTCAAAGAATCTGAACACAAATCAAAAAATCTTGAAAAAGAAAATAGATTGATTTCTGACAACTTAGAGGCTGATAGAGTAACAAATTCAGATATTCAGAAAAATCTTGACAAACTTCAATCTGAAAAACAACAAGAAAAGGTTTTTGAATGTCAGTTTTCTTCAGATGAATGGGTGCTTGATGATGAACTCCTAGAGCAGAACAGTAAACTGAAAGAGGAAATTAATAGGCTAAATCACCTAAACTCAGCAATGTCTGAGAGGCTAATCACTTTAGAAAAAGGGAAGAGTGTAAGCCTGGTGAGCTCTAGTGAGTTACTGAATGCTGAACATGAAATTACAAATCTGAAAAACATCAACCTAATGTTGAGTGGGAATGTCACTTGCTGTGAACAAAAGATAGCTAAATATGAGTTAACAATCACATCCTTTCAACAAGAAGTTGATGATCTTTATAAGTCCCTATCTGAAGCTGACAATGAAATAAAATTAAAACAGGAAGTTGAAAAACTTAAAAGTCTGAATGATGCCTTGCATCAACAAGTCATTTCCTGTGAAACAGATCTGTCCAAATATGAAGCTAATATTTGTGGCTTAAATTCTGAAATTCAAGATTTGAAAAACTCCTTGTCAAAATTTATCAAGGGAAAGGACAACCTGAATAAGCTTCTGGGAAAGAGTGATAACTCTCAGAGAGAGGGGCTGGGTTACAGTTCAATAAACAAAAGGATCAATAGCAATAAAACTTCAACTATGTTTGTAAAAGCTTTTGATCAAAACACAACTGCTGGTTCTTCTGTTTTTCAATTTACTGCATAAAAACCCACTGTCAGTCCCAAAACTGTAGGACAAACTCAAAAATTAAAAAAGGATGAAAACCTACAGAAAAAGGATAAAACTACTCCAGTTGGTACAAAGACTGCTGCACACAATTCACATGATCTCTCAAACACTCATACTAAAAAGGGGTTGTGCTATTATTGTGGGAAAGTAGGTCACATAATGGAAGATTGCAGATTAATGCTAAAAGATGAGCATGGTAGTGAAACATCACATTCTAGAAATTCTTTTGATAGAAACCATGCTGCTAGGAAGCCTGATGCTTCATGTTATTATTGTGGGAAGCATGGTCATCTCATGAGTGAATGTTTTATCATGAAAGAAGACAATAAACTGCATGCCAGGTCTTCCATTCATTTTCATGGTCCATATGGATCTAAACACAATTCTAGTCAGCACATTGTGTGCTTCAACTGTAATAAGCATGGGCACAGGGCTGCTGAGTGCTGGTTTAGATCCACTTGGAGTAAAAATAATTTTAAAAGTAAGCAAATCAGATGCTTCGAATGTGGGAAAAATGGGCATACAGTCAAGGACTGTTGGTATGTTCAAAAGAATTCTGTTAACCCCCATTTTGTCAAATTCCCTGCAAAACCATTTGTGAAAATTTCATGCTATAACTGTGAGAAGCCAGGCCATAGAGCTGCTGACTGTTGGCTGGCTCATTTTGGTAAACAAAATTTTAATTCTGTTAACAAAAATTTTCATGCATATGCACATAGAATTCATGCTATTAAGAATGTGCATAAATCAAATCTGAAATCTGCTGCATCTTGCTATTATTGTGGTACATTAGGTCATTCAATGAATAATTGCTACTTGATGAGATCTGATGACCTGCATGCTAAAAAGTTGTTTAGAACACCTGCCAAAGGTGTCACTGTTAACTCAGGACCCAAGACCACTTGGGTACCTGTTTGTGCAAAATAAACTTTGCCTTGCAGGTGTGCCTTGGATTGAAAATAAGCTGGGGAAATGAACCAAGGCACTCAAAATAAAACCCCATTCAAGCACTCTTCAGGTAATACTTGCACTCTTCATATGTGGTTAATTAAATTCCTTAGAAATCTATTTTTAACTGCATATCATGATTCATGCATACATGATCCCTTATTTGTTATTGACACTTGCATTGAGCTTCATGGGCTTACTTGGTTGTACTTTGAGCTGTGTATGCATATCTTGTTAAAATAAATGTTCATCTATACAGAATTGCTGAAAACATCAGGTTCTGTCTGTTTCTGAAAAGTGTGAACTTCATGCTATTGATCACATGCTTGAATTTGCATTTCACACTCACTAAAATTCTGATGCACTTAGGACTGATGATACTGCACTATCATGCATGACCACTATGGTATATTAAATGATAAGTTACCAAAAGGCATGTGAAATCTGTCTAGAGGTTCTTACTATGTGTGAGATGGTCTTTAGACCAAGTCCTCCACCTAGTACCATGGGTCATTTCACTTAATAGGGTAGTTTGAATGAGCATGAGTCACATAGTCATATGTTCAGTCTTCATGGTAAACATTGCATGTTTTTGCATACCTATAGTTAACTGCACTGGATTTATTTTTAAAAATTCAAAAATAAGTGTTTTTCTGTGCATATAGATAGGGGGAGCAAAATGCCTTTGTCTAGTCAACCGAAGCTCTCTAATTCGGATTGTTGTGTCTGGTCTTCAGTGTTTTTAGTTAGGGGGAGTCAATGCATTGCATATCTCTTATTTTGAAAATAAAAAAAAAGGGGGAGGAAGTGACTCACTACATATAGTTAGGGGGAGCATGCTTAATCTTTTCAGTTGTGTCTTTGTCTGAACTCTTCCTGTCCATCTATCTGATTCATCTTGTCATATCTGTAGTGTCAGTGATTCCATCATCAAATGATCTCTCTTGACTGCTTCTGAAGTTTTCATAATCTGAATTTATATCTTATTGGATCTGTCTGTCTCTCCTAAATCTGCTGAAGGAGAGCTTCACCTCTACCCAGTCAACTCTGAACTACTTTGCTCAAGAGCAGATTCTTTGCTGCAATTTTTCAGAATCCATGCTGTTTGTTGAAATTTCAGTCAGCTTACTTGAATTTCTGAGCTGAGATATGAAGTAAACCTTCAGCTTGAATACTACTTCATAAAAGTTAAAACATCTTTAATGAGGAACATTCCATTATACATGCTTAAGAACATTTGTTAACTGGAATTGTTTTAAGTCTTATGTACTCTTGTTTGGATTCAAAGAACTTGAAAATATCTGATTCAACTTCTTAATAAACTTTAACTGTATGCTTCATGTAAATTCATGTAAGACTATATGAAATCTGAAAAGTTGAAGTTCTTGTCTACGTTGACTGAGATATATAGTGTATGTAGTTGTTCTTAAACACCTAACTTGTTCTGAATCCATTCTGAGAAAAAGTATGGACAGAGCAATGACTGTGGTTACTGAGAAACCTGTCCAAAGGATTGTGTCATTAAGTACCATGGTTAACTCTGTTTAAAGAGATGATTGGAAACTACTGTGAGAATATGGCAGAGCAATGGCATAGTTGTATTGAGTAACTAGGGATTCTGGCCTCTGATCAAGGTGTATCCTCATGCCAAAGATACTTTTAATGCTACCTCTGTTCTCTAAAATGGGAGAAGCAATACGGTTGTCACACTGAGTAACTGGGGATTCTGGCCTCTGATCAAGGTGTCTCCCCACGTCAAAAGGTGTTGATAAACCAAAATTGTTCTTAAAAAAAAAAGAAAAAATATGAACAAGTGTAAATCAAATTCTGAAAGAACAATTAAAATTCAGTTGCATTCACTTATGTTTCTCTTAAAGCAGTCATGGAAAGTAGACTAAGCAAGATGGAAGTTGGTTGAACTAGAATTTTATATGAGCTTGTAGTTCCTCTTTTATTAAGAGTTGGTTCAGATATGAGTACCATTTCTTTTTGAAAAAAACTTGGTTTACATCATTCTTAAACCATATCTGACAATCAAGGATTCATAAGCTTTTATAATGGAGGAATCTAAAACTTAATTTCTATTTTATGAAGTTGGTATCATGCTGAAAAGTTCTATATCTCAATTTTCACTATTTGCTGAATCTGTTCATCCTATTGCTCTCTATCACTGTGCTTTGATTGACATCGGTTCTCATTTATGTGAGGCACAACTCTCAGTATAACCTGTTTACTTGCAGCCTTTGGATAACCAGAGTTCATCCTTGTTGTTTACTCTTACATCATGGATCATAAGGGAAGAAATCTCTGGTCAAGTGTGTCTGATTATGTTGTTTGTCTGCATTAGCTCTATACCTTCTGCCATGTCAAATGGGGAGTATTTGTAGCATATGCATGTCTGCATAAGTTGTTTGCCTAAGGGGGAGAATTGTTTTAATTGCTTCTGATATTGTGTTGCCCTCAACTGCTGAATTTTTTTTTGGTGTCTCATATGCCATCACTAGATTATCAAAGTATTGTTCTCTTTTTGATGAACTCAAAGGGGGAGAATACTTTGATGAGTCTAGTCTGAATATTCCATCTCTTTCATTCTTGAGACTCATAGTGTTGCCATCATCAAAAAGGGGGAGACTGTTGGATATTGTGTTTTGATAATGACAATATTGTGTTTTGATGTTTGTTGGATAGTGTGTTTTGATGATTGTTGGATATTGTGTTTTGTTGATGACAATACTGTGTTTTGATGTTGACAAACACTATGACTCTCATATGTTTGATGTCATATGTGTTTACTTCATACAATACTTGTTACATGCATTAACTGTGAGCATTAACTGTGAGCATGGCATAGACTGTTCACTCGTCTGTCTGCATGAGACACCAAGTCCACACATTGCATCGTCTGCTTCTCATTTAAAGTCTATACATCCGCATGCTAGCAAGTCTTCAAAGTCCATACATTGCATCCGCATGCTAGCAAGTCTTCAAAGTCCATACATTGCATGCTTCACTCTAAGTCTATACAGCCAGTGTCTCACATATACAAAGTCTGTACAACGCTGCATCACGAAGTAAAGTCTGTACATCGTTTTGGCTAGAATGCAGCGTCTCATGTTAAGTATGTACAGCATGCATCAGTGCATTAACAAGTCTATACATCGAGCATGCAACGTCTCTCAAGTCTGTACAGGGTTTGGCTAAAATGCATCGCCTCTCAAGTCTGTACAGGGTCTTCCTAGAATGCATTCACTAAAGTCTATACATCTGTCTCTAAGGCAAAGTCTATACATCGCATGCATTGGACACTGCAAGTCTGTACAGCCCAAGTCTGTACATCCACCGTCTCATTCAGCGTCTCACTCTTGCAAGTCTATACATTGCTTATCTTTACCTACGTTCAGTCACCAAGTCTATACATTGCTCACAGCACACACTAAGTCTGCACATCGTCCCCTTGCTCTAAGTCTGTACATTGGCCAAGTCTACACATCGCCGTGTTCACTTATTTCAAGTCTGCACATTGGTTCAGGCTTTCCAAGTCTATACATTGGCCTTCAAGCCTTCCAAGTCTGTACATTGGCCTTCAAGCTTTCCAAGTCTGTACATTGGCCAAGTGTCTTGTGCTTTGAAGCTTTATCAAGTCTATACATTCGTTTATCAAAGTCTACACATTGCATCATGTTTCAAAGTCTATACATCGCTGTGCATTCCTTGATTTCAAAGTCTGTACATTCTGGTTGCTTCATAGCAAGTCTGCACATCCCGCTTGCACTAAGTCTGTACATGGTCCTGGCGCTCGCAAGTCTGTACATTGATTTGGCGCTCGCAAAGTCTGTACACCGGCTTGGCGCTCACAGAGTCTTGCTGCGTCTATGTGCTAGTCCAAGCATTGTCAAGTCTATACAGCATCTCTTAGCGTCTTGTGCATTCAGCATAGAAAGTTTGTACATTCGTTGACAGACTCTTGCATAAACAGTAAGACAAAGTCTGTACATTCGGTGACAGCTTGTCTAAGCATCTCATGCATTCAATGTGCATACTTTCATTCTGTTTGTGCATCTCCTTCAGAAGTCTGTACAATCCTTTGAGCATTCTAGTCTATACACTCGTGTGTCTGCATTGCATACACTTCAAGTCTACATACTGGTTGCCTGCATCTCATGCAGTTAAAGTATGTACCCCTGTGAATGTAATGTCTGTACATTCATTCTCGTTGTATATACTTTCTCATATGTGCACACTTCAATTGATGCATCAAGTCTGTACAAGCTCAGCTCATTCATCAAAGTGACTCGATGTATATACTTTCTCATATTCTTTCCTGTCAGATAAATTAACTTACACTGATAGTTAATCTATTCTAACAGGACTGCTGATTCGAGGAGGTTAATGATGCACGTGATCCAAGAATAGGAGATGGCCCTGATCGTGCCACGTTGACTGAACCTTCTGGGCGGGAATCGTCGAGAGCACACCCCCTAGCTGCTTGCTGCTGCTATAAAAGGAAGGCTTCTTCCTCAGAAGAAGGCTGATCGTGAAAAAAAAAGAGAAGCAGATAGAGAAAGAGAGTGATCGAGATAGAAGGAAAGAGCTGCAGTAGTAGGAAAAGAAGAAGAGACAGAGAGAGAGCCTGCGAAAGAGAAGAAAAAGAAGAGTGAGAAGAAGAGAGAGCTAGAGTAAAAGAAGCTTCAACTGAAGATCAGTTTCTGCTGGACCGTGGATCAAATCCAGGCCAGCCAGCTCCTGCAAGAGCCACATTTTGATTTTATATTTCCAGCTTTTAGTTGCTATATTTTCTTTTATTGTTTTTCTTTTCAAACTGAACATTGTTCTTCCGATTCTCTGGTTGGAGATCGGGTTCCTCCTGTGGACTCAGGAGAAGGGAGACTGTGTCTCCGGTCTGCAAGTGACTGAGTGTCGCTTGTGAGTTCCCTCTGGTTTCATAGGAAGGGAGTCCTTGACTCCGGTTGCAGGTAGTGGTTGCTACCTGTGTGTTCCCTCCTGGTCTGGAGGAAGAGAGACCTAGTCTCTGGTCGTAAGTGGCTGGGAGTCACTTGTGGTTCCCTCTGGCTTTCAGAGGAAGGGAGACTTGGGTCTCCGGTTGCTAGTGACTGTGTGTCACTAGTGGGTTCCCTCCGGTCTGGAGGAAGAGGGGAGGCTGTTCCCCTGGTCAAGCTGTGTGGCAGCAACTTGTTTGCAGACTGAGTTTGCTTTCTAGCTGATTGCTAGTGGAAGCCTCACTCCGGTTGGGAGTGAGGGGTGGACGTAGGTCTGTGGACCGAACCACCTAAAAAATCCCATGTGCAGTGGGTTGTTTGATTGCTTGCTTCCGCTAGATGCATGCTAGGACCGTGATCTAATTGATTATTCATGTCCTAGAGTTTAATTGGGTTTGCATCTTTTATGTTTGAGCAATTGTCCACTGATCTTGTGCTTATCATTTCATACGAATTTTAAATTGGTCAAAACTCTTTAAAAGATCCATTCACCCCCCCTCTGCATCTGTGTTTATCTATCGCACCTAACTATTACTCTAGGCTTATGGATTTTCATTGATTCATTCCCTTAGCTTTGTCCTACTATCTGGCCTCGTTCATATCTGTTTGATCATATCTCATGATACCATTGCCTGATATCTTCATGAGACCATACACATGCCAGTGCTGACTTTACCTGAAACTTATACATGTTGACATCATTAGATGCATATAAGACTCATCATTGACTCATAGTCTGTCATTATCAAAATAATAGAATCAAACATGTTCCACACATGCCCAACAACGCCTGCACCTGGTGCTAAGGCCTAAGCTCATGGTGTCGCCCAAAACCACGTCGAGCCGCCTACCTATCCAGCCTCCGCCTCCTCTTGTCCCATCGGCGAGGACCACGGATAGGGGAAGAGGATGTGACTGGCTCTTCCTGAACCACTGAGGGAGACCCTACTGGAACAGCAATGCCCGACCCTACTCCTAGGCGTGCAACATGTCTACCTCCAAAATTATCACCGTCCGAAATGCTACCTCCACGTCGGCGACCTCGGACGCCATGAGGGTCCGATGAATCTCTGGCCTCAGTCTGGCAATGAACTACTGTGCCAAAAACCTTGAACTTGCCATAGCCGGCAGTGCATACCGGCTCAACTCCATGAACCTCGCCCAATACAGGACCAATAGCAATGCTCCACCTTGCACCTCCTGGGCCCTATGGACGTCAAAAAAATGATGATGATCATATAGCATGCACGTCTTAGCACTCAAGAGTGAGTCAAAGATGGGAAGGCTGAATAAACCCTATGCTTCCTCCAAGAAGGATGAATACCTACCCGGTGCTCCGCCGCCCAACAAAGAAGCCCCTCGTGCTGAAGAGATGGCCCCCGTTCTCCAGTCGGCATTGTCGAAGGCCGAATCAAAAGAAACTCAAGAATTCGCACACATGTTCGGCACGCGCCGGAGACCACTCAAAGCTAAGAATCGGGATTTAGAGGCCCCGAACTAAACACCCTGGAGGCGGTGCATTACAGCTAAAGCAGCACGGGAGGACAAGCGTCCGTCTGAATAGCTGCGAAGCCAAGATGAATTCGAAACCGGCGTAGCCCGCACTTAAACCGGCATGCCCTTGCTTGGCCTTAAACCGGCGCACCCCTCCATCAAGCTTTAATCCAGCGTGCCCTTGCTTGGCCTTAAACCGGTGCACACCCCCTTGCTTATGCCTAATCCGGCGCGCCCCTTGCTTATGCTTATTCCGGTGCGCCCCATGCTGATGCTAGTCCGGCATGCCTCTTTCTATGTTGTTAATCCGGCGTGCTCAACACCACGCCGGTTTAACTCAAATAACATCCCATCCGCCAGCCGATACCCTATTTTCGCATCAGCCTGGTGCCTGGAGGGCATTCAATGCTCTGAAGCTCTGTCTCCATGGGCATTCAATGCTCTGGAGCCCTGTCTCCACCTCCGTTCGACAACACAGCTGCATCGACGGTGAAGACAAGCATCGATGGGGGGAGTAGCAGCAGCAAACATCCCTTCCTCGGATAAATGCCAGTGTACTGTGCAAATCAACGGATGACACCGCAGATGAATGAAGTGGTGGGAGTTCCTTCCGTCCGAGCGAAGAAAGGGCAGCCGGCTATATATACTCTGCATGTTCGACAGAGAAGAGGGATGGGATATTGAAAGGAGAAAAGAAGCTGGAACCCCCCCTGGCTGGCCATTGAAGAGAAGAAGAAAAAGAGAGAAAAGAAGCTTCGTCTCCGTGCCGGAGAAGAGAAGAGAAGAGAGGAGAGTGAGAGTGAAAGGTGAGCATGGAGGGGGAGGAGCTTGTGCTCTGTTCCCCCTCTCCCATTGATGTATCTCTTCTCCGTTTATCCCTCTGCAATGTATTCCTCTTCTTTTGAGATGAAATCTCTTGGGCTCGAGCCGTTTTCCCCCCTTTTGGTGGATGAATAAATAGAAGGCCCTTTTGGCAAACACGACCCTTTGTCTAGCTTTTTTTTCTCCTCCCCTTTCTCCCGGTTCTCTTCCATGCATCCAGGGTCTTTGAAGCATGCCTCTCCGTGGCATGGCCTTCGAAGGAACCCACATGAGGGATGAATATTCATGGCCTCTCACGGCATACACCCGTCCCGCCTACGAGATGATCACCCTGAGTTGCTGGAACTCTTGAAGGCTGGTCCTCGAGTCTCCACAGGCACTTATGGGTTAGCGGAGGCCTCACTCCGAGTTTTGAGGTTCACCCTGGAGCTTTGCTCCATTTGGTGTTCCCCTATTTGTCTCTGGCAAGCCTCAGTCCGGGGGAGGTGCTGCCCATTTTTTGCCAGGAACAAACGAATCAAGCTATTCTCTGAGGGCCAGAACATCACATGTTGGCAGCCTCTGAACCAAACCAAACAACCCTGCACGATGAACACTTCTAATAAAACATTCATATTTTCATGCTAATCCACCTTAATAAACAACTAAAACACTTTATCTTTCTCTCTATCAACTTAATCTATCAATTGGGTGAACAAACCGATCAACAAATTAACTTACAGTTGAAAGGAAGAAGAAATAGAGCCAACAGAATAAAAGAAAACCTCATAGAAGCTTAACTCGGCGCGCCCTAATCTGGCGTGGGCTAACCCGGCGCGGTACCCCCCCGCGCCGGATTAGCTCCACACTCAAATCCACTTCGGAATTCCTGAGCTCAAACCGATGCGCCCCCCCTTTTAATGCCCATAACCGGTGCGCCCCCTTGTAATGCCCATAACCGGCGCGCCCCTTTGTGATGCCCACAACCGGCGCGCCCCTCTCTTCTCCCTTATCCGGCGTGCCCCCCCTTCTTGCACCCATTAAACCGGTGCACCCCTATTCTCTCTTGGTATCTTCTTAAATCGGCATGCCTGAAAGGGAGAAATGATTAATTAAATGAGAGAAAAGACTTAAGGCTAATGAATAAAACTAATAAAAAAGTTTCCCCCTTCCTAAATCGATCCGCGTGTGAGGGCGCACGTTGGCGAGCTCAGGCTTCACACTTAACAATTCACACCCCCGGACTGGGTGCAAAGAGAAAATCAATGATGCCTTGTGGTATCGGACGTGGACCTCGGAGCCTCTGACATGGTCATGATCCGAACACATCTCGGGCCAATAGTTCGTTAACTCGACCCGCTTCTCCCGGGATCTAATCCCGCAACCCCACATTAAACTTGTCGTGTCTACGGCAGACATTTGCACGATTTTATCATCGTCTTTGATGCTTCAAACGTGGACTCGCGTCCGAACAATGAATGGTCCGACCGTGACCGACACGCATGTATACCTTGGAATCTTCGTTTCCCAAGACTATGCGTGAAGAGGAAAGTAATGGCGCCCCGTGGCATCAGACGTGGTCCTCGGAAACCCCGATATGGCCATAGTCCGCAACCACCTCGGGCCAATAGGTCATCAGCTTGACCCGTCTTCATTGGGATCTAATCCCGCACTCACATTGAACTTGCCATACCTACGACAGACATCCGTATGTCTTTGTCATCGTCTTCGGCGCTTCAAATGCGGACTCTCGTCCGAACGACGAATGGTCCGTTAGCGACCGACATATATATCAGGATCTAATCCCGCGCTTGCATTAAACTTTTCGTACTCACGGCAGATATTTGCACGGATCCACTCCCGTCACCGTCTTGTTTTCTATACGGACCTTTGTCCGAACATAAAAATGGTCCGTGTATGACCAACAAAATCTGGATGGAATGAGACGGCTCTCGCCTTCCCCAAACCCTACGTGTGGGAATATCAATAAGACCTTCATGAGTCACGCGTGGACATCGGGTTCGCCCCAACCATGGTCATCGCCTGACCCACATCCTAGGCCTATAGCCGGCTATCTCTGCACACATCTTCATTTTGGAATATAGTCTCGGGACACTTTCCCGCTGCCCTTCGGCACCGGAAATATTAATGATGCCCACATAAGTCTCGTTTGGACCACGGGAGGCACCCCCGGAATGGTCCTGACTCGATCTTGCACCGGGCCAATAAACTCGCTAATTTCTGACCGCTCTAACCGGGATTCAACCGAATGTCTTCTATCCCTTTAAACAATAAATTTGCCGTACCCTGGCATACATATGCTCCAGCTTTAACCGTGATGATCACGATTCTCTGAAGCCGGACGCTCGTCCGAATATCAAAATGGTCCCTTGAGTGACCGACATATTTCGAACGCTTGTTTCCCTAGACATAGGGCTTTCTGACTGATTCGAGACCGCTATCGGCTTGTTTCTCTCGATATATTTTCTGGCCATAAGGCCCCTTTTCCTGGCAATTAATCAAGGGTGTTCCCCTCTCCGAGGGGATGTAAATAACGCCGTGGCCTTTATGGCGCGGCGGGTTTCAGTCCCGACACGAACCACACAATCGTCTGATTAGTCAGATCAAGCGCACAATAAATCGTCACTATGTGACTGGCACGCCAACGCACTTTATAAACACCAATAAACAAATAAACAACGATTATTAAATAAAAAGTGCTTCCACAGGCCCCCATGGCCAGCTCCGCCAATGGCCACGCCTCCCCCCTCTGCGCCATCGCGGATCCTTAGACACGCAAAAAGACAACACGATGAGAAAATAGAACAACCTAAGCTAGCCATTGACTGTACCAGACTCTCTGGACTGTTGAAAACTGCAATTACTCTATATTTCTGTGCTCTATCGTAACCTCCGCTCTAATACCAACTGTAACGACCCAAGATCCAGATACCAGTTCAAACCTGATATCACTCGGACCCTACGCTGCCACCCACGAGCTGGAAAGGTCGAAAGGGTTAAAAGGTGTCACGGGAGTGTACATAAATCCAAAATAAATGTAGGAATTAAAGTGCTGAAATTAAAATTTACATTTATATAAATAGATTTACACATTTTATATAATTTCCAATCCAGATATACACAAGTCCTAAAGGCACAGTGCAACAAAAGAAAGGTACACAGCCTCTGGGGCATATCCCGGCTAACACCAACTGGTGACGCTAGGACCTCGAATGTTGCTCAAGGCCTCCGAACGACGAGGAGGCACGCCGACCTGAAAAGAAAAGGGGTGGGCCTCATCTCATTGACTCAGTAGGGGTCCTGCGGATCCCCACCACAACAAACAAATAAACTTAGTAGCATATTATAAAATTAAAAGATAGTAGAGCAGGTAAAGCAGTAAAGTAGTAAGAACCGCACAGCACACAAGGAAACCCTCTAAACCACAAATTGCCAAAAACTTGCACACCGTCGGTATACCTCGAGTATTGATACCAAATTGATGTGACACAAATGGTGGGTGAATGCAGCAGGAAGTCGTGTTCCCTTGGACCTAAATCGCAAACACAATCGCAAGAATTGAGATTGCCGGAAATCGCCAATCCTCCGCGCACACTCGCTTCCCGTGGTGACTCGGTGAGGCCGAGTCGAGGTGGTGGAGCAAGACCCTTGCTGGCAGAGGGCCAGCAGGGCTATGGTTTCCCTCCCAAGGGAATGGTGCCCACAATCAAGAGGCCGGCTAGGTGCCTTGGGGGCACTGGGTCACTCTCTCTCTAAAGCCCACGATGATCGCACATAAGCTGGATGCTCCGAGGTCGAGCACTCTCTCACCGACCAGCGGAATAGTTTCATGGATATTAAAGGAACAAACACTGAGGGGAGTAAGGGCTGGAGCTTACCCTGTTGGTTTGAAGAAACCAACCCCGTTCGGAGACGAGGGCGAGCGGGGAAGTGTGGGTTCCCCGCACACTGCGTCGACTGAAGCTTCGAATTGTTAAAAGATTACATGTACTATGCCTCACGCAGGAGGGGGGGATCTCGGGGTGGGGAGAATTGAATTACAAACAAACACTATCTCCACACAGGAAGGGGCCGTAAGCCGGCCAGGTGGGGAGGGACGAGAAGCTAAGGACGTAGCCGAACTGCCCCTTCGAGGTTCTGCCCGCCTATTCTGCTCGTTGATAGGTACCCGCTGTTGGATTTCCTGAGGACACTCCCGAACTTGAAAACTGACGTGACCAGTGCCAAAAGCGTCACTGGGTGGTCCAGGATGTGGCCTGAATTTTTTCGGGACGTCGGGTTGTCGCTGTCGGCTGAGGTGGGGGCTTGACCGGTGTTGCTTGCTTCTGGTTCGGGCTGAGTCCAGATTGTAGCAGCAGGTTGGCGACGTTACCACAATCGCTCCCGTGATCCGATCGAGGCGGGACCAAGACGGTTACGAGCGTGGTTGAGTCTTCTTCGTCCAGAAATAAAGAATGGCCCTAGACGAGGTCAGGGTCGAGAGATATGTCTAGAAGAGCGGGAGGGGGTCTGGATGGATCCCGACTGACCTGATCTGCGACCCTAGAGTAGACAAAATTGGAACGAGTGGCTCCGAGCTTCAATCGGTGCCCCGCTGGATGCGTTGGACAGGCGACTGATGTAACTTCACTCTGAAAAAGTGGCGCACCAAGGGGAGTACTGGTGTGGTCGCTGTAGCTTCTGAACTGCAGCTCTGGTCCCTGCTTAGGTCCCAGTTGTGCAGTCGGACGAAAATGAGCCTCCCGGGTGCCTCCAAACTCGGATAGGGGCGAGACAGCCTCGCCCGCGAAGCTAGCTGGGAGAGCTTTCCGTCGATGTATGGCACACCTCCAGGAACAACAGGATGTGGGCAAGGCTGGCGCTGCAACAGGAGGGTGGTCGTGCAGATCTGCAGCTGCTCACTGGTATATAGAAAATGGGGTAGAGGAACTGGATTCTTGGTGGTGGGTTAGTGGTTTTGGGTGGGGAGGCTGTTGCAGGTGGTTTTCTAGTGTTTTGGAAGGGGAGGGGCGATGGAGGGTGGGGGGGTTTCAGGGGGAGAGAGGGAGTGGTGGCATGGGGGGATCTTGGGGGTTAGAGAGGGACTTGATGGGAGTGGGGGTCGCCCAAGGGCCAAGAGAGGGGGTAATGGGGGTGGGGTTCGCCGCCAGGTGGGGAAGGGGGATTCAAATCCCCTAGGGGATGTGAAGAGGTGTGTGGGGAAGAGGGAGGGGTGCTTGCGGGAGAGGGAAGGGTGCTAGGGAAGTGGGAGGGTTGCCTTGGAATACGAAGGGTTGCTTGGATAGTGGTGAGAGTGAATGGGGTTTTATGAGCCTTGGGAAGGTGAAGGGTTGTATTTAATGGGATGGGGTGATGTGGCAAGGAGGGAGGAGAGAGAGGGGGGGGCGAAATGGGGAGAGAGAGGGGAGGGGAGAGAGAGGGGTTCGCCCCCTTCAAGAGAGAGAGAGAGAGAGAGCTCACAAGTATTCTTCTGGATTTAAACTCAAGCTTTTCATTACTTCACCAAGGGGGGTTTGGGGTCCTATTTATAGGGACCCAAACTTTTACATGACAAGACTACCCCTGGCTTTACACATAATGACCAAGCTGTCCAAAAAACAACCAAGGGGTAGATGAAGACTAAAACATAGGGAAATGACTTTGGACCTAGGATGATGACTCAAATAAAGGGGAAAATTACATCAAAATGACTCAACAAAAATTAAGAAAAACATCAAAATGATCCAAGTAGGAAAGCAAAGAGTTGAGGGTGCCCTGCTTGACATGGAGCTCGATCCTATTCCTCTCCAGGAGGAAGTGAAGTCCCGAGCCAGAGAGAATCGTGGGTGATGTCCCCATCAATTCCCCCGGGCTGCAAAAAGCTCGACTCTATCGAGTAGGGGCCCCCCTACTGTGATACTACTCTAATATGTCATGGTCCAGCTGCTGGAGATCCTCCCGACTTACCCATGTGTCATCCGACGGAGGCCGTCCCTTCCACCTAACCAGATATCGCTCATAGGCCTTGCTCCGAGTAGAAGTGATCTGTTCATCTAATATCTGCTCTACTTCCTCACGCTGGTTCTTTGGGCTAGGTGGAGCTCTCTTAGGGGTAGGGACTCTCTCAAGGGATGGAACATGCTAGATGTCCTCACTGGGTGTCACCGTGAGACCCTCGTATGGCACCAGGTCAGCCACGTTGAAAGTGAGACTTACCCCTTACTCCTCAGGGAGGTCTAACACATAAGCATTAGTGCCAACATGCCTCAACACCTGGAAGGGGCCTGCTCCACAAGACCTTAATTTTGAGATATTTTCAGGGAATAGTCTCTCAGTCTTCACCATCACAAAATCACTGACACGGATTTCATGGTGGCGACGGTTGGAATCGGCCAATTTCTTGAAAACCTCGTTGCTCTTTTTGATGTGTTTGCGAGTGTTGCCATGCAGAGTCATGAATGATCCTCTAGAGATGACGGTGGGGCCCGGACAACTGAAAGTGATCCTAGCATGCTATGATTCTTTTTTATGGACTTTGGAGAGTGGGGGATCAGGGCACCTGAATGAAACTCTACAAAACATGATTCTCTTAATCAAGGTGGGATTAATAGAACCTCTAACAAAGGTTGGATGTCCTAGAGTGTTTTTAATGCATGTGGTGACCTGACTCTCTTGGAGGGATAAGGGAGGGTCCATGTACCAAAATGTTGTATCCCTTAGTGATTCTATATGCAGGAAAGCATGATACCACCCTTGGGAAACTTTAGGATGGTTGATTTGGGCAAGACCTTTGATGCTTCTATGGGTTGGGGAGGAGGTTTGTGGATCGACGGGCCCCCAGAATGATGGGTCAAAAGGATCCAGATAGGTCGAGGGGTGGGTGAGGTCGAGGTGAGCATGAATTCCAGAGGTGGCCCTGAGGTCCCTAGTATACGTGGGGTAGTGGAAATCATGAACCCGGTGGGGTCTAAAGCCATGTCCCTTGCAATGGGGTGAGGGGTAGGGAAAGGTGTAGGAGGACAAGGGGGGTGGGTTGGTAATGTGGGGCCAGTGGGAAGGGATCATGTGGATCTTGGGTTGTGGGGCTTGGGGTTTCCTCCCGACCTTGAGCTCTCCTAATTATACTCCCCCTAAGGTAATCTAGGCATCCATCTCCTAGTGGGGGTAGCACCAAGGTTAACTCTCTAGCTATAGTAATCTTTCCTTGAGGTGGGTGGGGGTCAAGGGGATGGCCTTGACGAGACTCGTCGGGCTCAGGTAGAAACAATAGGAGCTTACTCATGCAAGGGCCCTTGGTGTAGATGGAAATTATGGTCCCGATAGAAGGGTGTGATACACTAAGGTACCCCATGTCATTTGCTCCTAAGGTCAGCAAGTTTGACACCTCTATTTGCCTCAGTATTCCCTCGATCAAGTTCCTTAGGGTTTCTACATAGCAGATTGAATGGTAGGATGTGCGGAATGGTGGGGTGGGCACTATTGGGTTGTGGTTATTCATGGAGGGTTTCATGACGTGAAGGAAGAGGTTTTGATCCAGACACTCAATGAGGGGTTCCCCAAGTATCACAATACTTATGGAAGGATGGGTGGGGCGATGTGGCTGGTCATCCTGTAAAACCCAGAGGAGGATGCACCTAGTTAAGTTCAACGGGGTCTCGTGGGGTAGAGATGAATTCTCTTGACTACTCTCCAAACATTGGGCCGCATACTCTTCTTCCCAGTCTAGAGCGGCCTCATGAACCTCAACATTTTCCTCAATCTCCTCTTGTGAAGGGGTCCTGATGGAAATCAAGCGAGCTGCCAGGCCAAAGCTAATCGTGGAAGCTGCTGGGCCGATGATGAACGCGCTACCTTTGGGTAGCACGACCTGAAGAAGGCGCTAGGTTCCCCTAGCGCGATCTCAGACAGAACGCAGTTGCTGACGGTCCAACTGTCCGGCGCTTGGAACTCCCAAAGTCTTCAATGTGCACTATTTTCCATGGGTGTAATTAATGTTTTGGTGTCGTTTTGTCTTCCCCTTCCCCCTATATATGTATCCCATCTCGTTTGATTAAGCAATGAAGAAATGAATATTTGAAAGAGTTGTGAGTATAGCCATGGCTATCACCCCAATCTTTGGAACCCCCTTTCTCTCCTCCCCTCTTCGGGTGTGATGCCCATTCATCTTCTCCTGATCCTCTACCTTTCCCCTTCAATAGAGGACGACCGAAGATCTGGATGCACCGGCTCTGAGACGGGGTCGTGTGTGAGGCTCCATGCGGAGCTTAGTTCTTCCTCCACCGACGTTCGCCGCCCTCCACCACCACCATAGGTGCTGCTATGGTCAAGATGGAGCTCGGTTGCACCGGTCCTGCAATGGGATCGGGTGAGAGGCCCCAGCCAAGCTCCCTCACGATCCTAGCACGCTCTGCCACACCACCTTTTCCCCCTCGTCGCCCACCCCCGCATCCACCTTCACCAAGTTATCCTAGTTAGTATTAGGTTAATTTAATCTGTGTTTAGGGTCCCTCACGTGTCTATTAAGGATCCATCGTGTATTACCCACCTTCCAATGTGTTTCTCCACTGTGATTCACTCCCCCGAAGTCATCCACGAGCGCCCCAAAGTTGAAGTTCATCGTTCTGCCTACTTCTTTGAACGCGCTAGGACGATATAGCGCCTTCTTCAAGAAGGCGCTAGGATGCTATAGCGCGACTATGGGCAGAAGGAAGAAGAAGACCACCCCCCCCACTTTCGTCTCACAACAAATGGTATCAGAGCTTAGGGAACCAGCCTATTCTCACAGACTGGGATCTTGAGCTACTAGGTTCGAGGATGAACATTCCAAAGTGGAGGGGTTTGATGGAAATCAAGCGAGCTGCCAGGCCAAAGCTGATCGTGGAAGCTGCTGGGCCGATGATGAACGCGCTACCTTTGGGTAGCGCGACCTGAAGAAGGCGCTAGGTTCCCCTAGCACGATCTCAGATAGAACGCAGTTGTTGACGGTTCAACTGTCCGGCGCTTGGAACTCCCAAAGTCTTCAATGTCCACTATTTTCCATGGGTGTAATTAATGTTTTAGTGTCGTTTTGTCTTCCCCTTCCCCCTATATATGTATCCCATCTCGTTTGATTAAGCAATGAAGAAATGAATATTTGAAAGAGTTATGAGTATAGCCATGGCTATCACCCCAATCTTTGGAACCCCCTTTCTCTCCTCCCCTCTTCGGGTGGGATGCCCATTCATCTTCTCCTGATCCTCTACCTTTCCCCTTCAATGGAGGACGACCGAAGATCTGGATGCACCGGCTCTGAGACGGGGTCGAGTGTGAGGCTCCATTCGGAGCTTCGTTCTTCCTCCACCGACGTTCGCCGCCCTCCACCACCGCCATAGGTGCTGCTATGGTCAAGATGGAGCTCGGTTGCACCGGTCCTGCGATGGGATCGGGTGAGAGGCCCCAGCCAAGCTCCCTCACGATCCTAGCACGCTCTGCCACGCCACCTTTTCCCCCTCGTCGCCCACCCCCGCATCCACCTTCACCAAGTTATCCTAGTTAGTATTAGGTTACTTTAATCTGTGTTTAGGGTCCCTCACGTGTCTATTAAGGATCCATCGTGTATTACCCACCTTCCAATGTGTTTCTCCACTGTGATTCACTCCCCCGAAGTCATCCACGAGCGCCCCAAAGTCGAAGTTCATCGTTCTGCCTGCTTCTTTGAACGCGCTAGGACGATATAGCGCCTTCTTCAAGAAGACGCTAGGATGCTATAGCGCGACTATGGGCAGAAGGAAGAAGAAGACCACCCCCCCACTTTCGTCTCACAGCAGGTCCTTTCTTCCTCAATGAGCAAACTAGGCAACCCTCGTGACGGTCATTGGCGGGAAAAGTGGCCATAGCCTTTGCACTGAAAACAAGTTTGTTGGCTATCCGGGGTCATCCCGCCCGTACTAGGACCCTTGGGGCCCTCCTCTCTTCGGGGAAGTGGGTTGTTTGGGGTGACTCTAGTAGGAGTGATGATGGGCGGGTGGCTGTAGGGCCGGGCCGGGGTACTCCCACTAGGGGTAGGAGTCTTCAAGAGGGGAGGAAGGTTAGGTCGAGGACTCATAACCTTGGGGTCAACCGGTCAGGGTGAGGTGAATTTAGGATTTCTAGAGAACCTTTCAGTATCTCGGGCTATTTGATAAGCCAACTCAAGGGAATCTACATCCCTCATAAAGAGCTCTCTCTTGATGTGTGGTTGGAGGCCATTCCTGAATCGGGATAGGGTGACGGCCAATTCTTCATGGACTCCACACTTTAGAAGGTAGGAGTCAAACATTTCAATGTATTCGACCACAGTTTTTCCCTCTTGGGTGAGGCTTTGCCATTCATCTAGGAGAGTTTGGGTGTAGGAGTTGGGGAGGTACTTGACTCTGAGTTGGTCTTTCATGTCTTCCCAGGTGTGAATGGGCTCCTCTCGCCTAATCCTCCTTCGACTCTCAACACTTAACCAGTAGGGCTTGGCTAGTTTGGTGAGGTGCATTTTTGCCAGCCTAACTCTCCTATGTTCCGTCATAGGGTACCAATCAAAGTATTGGTCCATGGCACTCTCCCATTCTAAGTAGGCATTTGGGTTATGGGACCCATCAAAGTTTGGGGCTTCGACCCTAATCATCTTTAAGAGGTAATCATCCGGGTCCTCTCGTGGTCGCCTCTCAATGTGCCGAGGTTGGCGGGGTCTCTCATACTCATGGTAATGGTCATTCTCCAAGCCCTCCCTATCAAATTCAGCTCGTGGAGGGGGAGCTCTTTGGACGTGGTTCCTAGGTGGGGTCCTGGCTTCTTCAAATTTAGTGATTCGGGTGGAAAGGCCATCTACCCGATCGATGAGGTTGTTGATGGTAGCTTCGAGTTGGTCCATGGGACTTGGGGTGTCTCCCTAGGGGTATCTTGGTCACCTTGGGAATTGGAATTCATATGGGGAGCCGAGGTTGAGGGGTCGGCCCGATACAAGGCACCACTACGGGTAGACATGCACAAAGGGGAGATGACCGACACACGGATGATGACTAAACAATGGCCCTAGGACTTAGGCTTGTAGAGACAAGTCTAAAACTTGCTCTGATACAAATTGATGTGACACAAATGGTGGGTGAATGCAGCAAGAAGTCGTGTTCTCTTGAACCTAAATCGTAAACACAATTGCAAGAATTGAGATTACCGGAAATCACCAATCCTCCGTGCGCACTCGCTTCCCGTGGTGACTCGGTGAGGCCGAGTCGAGGTGGTGGAGCAAGACCCTTGCTGGCAGAGGGCCAGCAGCGCTATGGTTTCCCTCCCAAGGGAACGGTGCCCACAATCAAGGGGCCGGCTTGGTGCCTTGGGGGCACTGGGTCACTCTCTCTCTAAAGCCCACGATGATCGCACGTAAGCTGGATGCTCCAGGGTTGAGCACTCTCTCACCGACCAGCGGAATAGTTTCGTGGATATTAAAGGAACAAACACTAAAGGGAGCAAGGGCTGGAGCTTACCCGGTTGGTTTGAAGAAACCAACCCCGTTCGGAGACGAGGGCGAGCGGGGAAGTGTGTGTTCCCCGCACACTGCGTCGACTGAAGCTTCGACATGTTAAAAGATTACATGTACTACGCCTCACGCAGGAGGGGGGGATCTCGGGGTGAGGAGAATTGGATTACAAACAAACACTACCTCCACACAGGGAGGGGCGGTAAGCCGGCCAGGCGGGTGTTGCATCCCTACGGTTTTGATGATGTCTCACACTATAAATCAATCTATTTCTATCTCTAGATTAATTCATGCTTTATCACTTAGGACAGTACAGTTCATGTGGTTGTCATATAGACATGCATTACTTGATCAACTCTATACACTGCCAGCATACTCGTTCAAAGTCTCTGCATTGTAGTCTGTACATTGGCCATGTCTGTATAGAGTCGTTTGCATCAAGTCTACACATCCTGTTTGGTTGCACTTCAAAGTCTGCACATTCCACAGCTGCAGGCTCTTCAAAGTCTATACACTGCATAGCAGGCAAGACTTTAGAGTCTATACATCGCACAGCATGCAGTCCTCGAAGTCTATACATTGCATAGAATGCAGGCGCCGCTAAGTCTGTACATCGCAGACATAGCGCTCACCGAGTCTATACATTGCATCATGTCTAAAGTCCATACATTGTCTCAGCATCTCATGCATCGTCTACACTGTCTAGCACACACACACTCAAGTCTATACATTGGTTCAGGCTTTCCAAGTCTGTACATTGGCCTTCAAGCTTCTCAAAGTCTGTACAGCCTGCTTTGTCGTTCAGAGTACAAAGTCTATACATCGTTAAGTTGCCTTTGTGCCAAAGGAAGTCTATACATTCAGATGAACTTGGAATTTGACGACCACCACAAGTGGCGTCACTTTTGAATCAAACGCCTAGGAAGAAGGCGTCTTTTACGTTGTGCATACTTTGATGCTGTAGCCAAGTCTATTCACTCGCTAGTGTGCATATGCATAGTTTGTACATTGCCCTCATGCATACACAAGCATCCAAGTCTGTACAGAGTCATTTGCATTCCTTCATATCAAGTCTGCACATTGTGCTTTGAAGCTGCATCAAGTCTAGACATTGTACTGTAGCTAGCACGAAGTGAAGTCTGTACATTGTCCCCATGTTCACATGCTTCAAAGTCTATACATCGTGGGGCTTCGAAGTCTTCAAAGTCTGTACATCTTCAAGGGGTAAGTCTATACATTGCATATGGGTGTGCATCGTGAAGTCTATATACTGCTTGTGTAACTCAAGCCTTTACATCAAAGTCTATACACTTGTTAGGCTTGTTCATGCATCATTCTTCTCAAGTCTGTACACTGCCTTCCCATGCACGCGTTCATCAAGTCTATACACTCGCTCGTCTCTCCAAGTCTATACATCGGCGCACTGTTCATGCATCAGTTCTCCAAGTCTATACATCGGCGCACTATTCATGCATCGGTTAAGTCTATACACTGGCTATGGCTTGTTCATGCATCTTACCCACGCAAGTCTGTACACTGAGGTCGCTTGAAGGGTTTCAAGTCTACACACTCTCACATTGTACACACTGGCTTAATTGCTGCTTCTAAAGTCTACACATTCGATTGCTTCATGCTTTACACAGAAGTCTACACATTCCACTATGTTATGTTAATGCATCATTCTGCAAGTCTGTACACTGAGGTCGCTTGAAGGGCTTCAAGTCTACACACTCTCACGTTGTACATACTTGCTTATTTGCTGCTTCTAGAGTCTATACACGCTGTGTTAAGAGCCTGAACTAACTAATTGCATTTCTTTGTCTCTGCCTACATATGAGTCAGGTTGATAATTGGGCACATGAACCGAGGATGATGCCTGGCACGTGATCTGAGGATACTCTGGAAAAGGAGGGAACGAGCCCCACTCGTATGAAGTCCTGGAATTCAGGTCTGATGCCATATAAAAGGAAGTCTTCTGCCAACAGGAGAAGTGAACTGGAAGAAAAAGCTGAGCAGAAGAATACCTGAGCAGAAGAAGAAAAGAGAGAGCCTCCACATTCCAGAGAGAAGACAGAAAGAAATGCTTTGAGAGAATTGTTCTGAGAGAAAAGTCTGAGTGAGAGAGAAGTGTCTAATTTGCTTCTTCGGAAGCTACATTGTTTTGATTTTCAGAAACGATTGTCTTCACCGATTATCTTGTTTTCTGTTTCTTTCATATTTCTGATTCCGAATTGTTACCCTCCAGTGTTTGGAGGAAGCGAGAGCTACTCCGGTTTCCCTCTGGGCTGTAGAGGAAGAGAGATCTATGATCTCTGGTTTTGCTAGTGACGGGTTGTCACTAGCAGGTTCCCTCCGGGTTGGAGGAAGGGAGATCCATCTCCGGTTCTGGTCTTGCGGGTAGTAGGTCTAGGTGTCAAGCTCTGTGGGTAGCAGAGTTTGGGTTGAGGGATTTATTTCCCTTGGTTGGTCAAGCTGTGTGGTAGCATTTTGTTCGCAGACTGAATCTGCTATTTCTAGCCGTGGCTAGTGGAAGCCTCACTCTAGTTGGAGTGAGGGGTAGATGTAGATTGTGGACTACAATCGAACCACCTTAAAAATTATTGTCTCCTCTGTGGTTTGCTGTTTTCGTTTGTGGTCTCCATCTGCTTGGCATTTTGTTTGACTGTGGACAGCTCTTTCAATCGCTCTTACTTATTCTGTCTTGGTTATTGACTGCGTTAGCAATACTCTTTGTGCTATTTCTGAAAGGTTGAAAACCGTAGAACTAATTTTCCGCTGAAGTTTTTAAAATCGAGAGTGATCTATTCATCCCCCCCCCTTCTATATCACTCTTCGCTGCGCATAATAGCTGGGAGGGACGAGAAGCTAAGGACGGAGCCGAACTGCCCCTTCGAGGTTCTGCCCGCCTATTCTGCTCGTTGATAGGTACCCGCTTTTGGATTTCCTGAGGACACTCCTGAACTCAAAAACTGACGTGACCAGTGCCAAAACGTCGCTGGCTGGTCCAGGATGTGGCCTGAATTTTTTCGGGACGTCGAGTTGTCGCTGTCAGCTGAGGTGGGGGCAGGACCGGTGCTACTTGGTTCTGGTTCGGGCTGAGTACAGATTGTAGCAGCAGGTTGGCGACGTTACCACAATCGCTCCCGTGATTCGATCGAGACGGGACCAGGACGGTTGCGAGCGTGGTTGAGTCTACTTCGTCCATCAACAAAGAATGGCCCCAGACAAGGTCGGGGTCGAGAGATATGTTCAGAAGATCGGGAGGGGGTCTGGACGGATCCCGACTGACCTGATCTGTGACCCTGGAGTAGAAAAAATCGGAACGAGCGGCTCCGGGCTTCAATCGGTGCCCCGCTAGATGCGTTGGATAGGAGACTGATGGAACTTCACTCCGGCCAAGTGGCGCACCAAGGGGAGTTCCGGTGTGGTCGCTGTATCTTCTGAACTGTAGCTCTGGTTCCTGCTCAGGTCCCAGTTGCACAGTCGGACGAAAATGAGCCTCCCGGGTGCCTCCGAACTCGGATAGGGGCGAGACCACCTCGCCCACGAAGATATCTGGGAGAGCTTTCCGTCGATGTATGGCACACCTCCAGGAACACCGGGATGTGGGCGAGGCTGGTGCTGCAACAGAAGGGTGGTCCTGGAGATCTGCAGCTACTCACTGGTATATAGAAAATGGGGTGGAGGAAGTGGATTCTTGGTGGTGGGTTAGTGGTTTTGGGAGGGGAGGCTGTTGCAGGTGGTGTTCTGGTGTTTTGGAAGGGGAGGGGCGATGGAGGGCGGGGGGGTTTCAGGGGGAGAGAGGGAGTGGTGGCGTGGGGGGATCTTGGGGGTTAGAGAGGGACTTGATGGGAGTGGGGGTCGCCCAAGGGCCAAGAGAGAGGGTAATGGGGGTGGGGTTCGCCGCCAGGTGGGGAAGGGGGAATCAAATCCCCTAGGGGATGTGAAGAGGTGTGTGGGGAAGAGGGAGGGGTGCTTGGGGGAGAGGGAAGGGTGCTAGGGAAGTGGGAGGGTTGCCTTGGAATACGAAGGGTTGCTTGGATAGTGGTGAGAGTGAATGGGGTTTTATGAGCCTTGGGAAGGTGAAGGGTTGTATTTAATGGGGTGGGGTGATGTGGCAAGGAGGGAGGAGAGACAGGGGGGCGAAATGGGGAGAGAGAGAGGGGAGGGGAGAGAGAGGGGTTCGCCCCCTTCAAGAGAGAGAGAGAGAGAGCTCACAAGTATTCTTCTGGATTTAAACTCAAGCTTTTCATTACTTCACCAAGGGGGGTTTGGGGTCCTATTTATAGGGACCCAAACTTTTACATGACAAGACTACCCCTGGCTTTACACATAATGACCAAGCTGTCCAAAAAACAACCAAGGGGTAGATGAAGACTAAAACATTGGGAAATGACTTAGGACCTAGGATGATGACTCAAATAAAGGGGAAAATTCCATCAAAATGACTCAAACAAAAAGTAAGAAATACATCAAAATGATCCAAGTAGGAAAGCAAAGAGTCGAGGGTGCCCTGCTTGACATGGAGCTCGATCCTATTCCTCTCCAGGAGGAAGTGAAGTCCCGAGCCAGAGAGAATCGTGGGTGATGTCCCCATCAAACTCACACTGGCACAGAATCTCGAACCAGGGTCACAGAAAGCTAGACCATGATGACCTATCTCGAAACACCTCTCCTAGGACATACATGCTTGGATCTAGGGTACTAGGTATGATGTGGCACAGCCCAAGGATGCCAATGAAAGAATGGTTGAACCTAGGACTTAGATCCACAAGCATACAAGCACTTTCAATGGACTCACACTAGCGGCTCACTCGTACGGTTCAAGCGATCACCCGGTGGGGCCGGGGATGATGGCGAGGGTCTGAGGTGGGACCCTAATATTCAAAGGACTAGATTGACTTAGGCTGACCCCTAAGGGTCTGGGAATTCCCAACATCGTGGGCAGCCGGCACGCCGGGGCGTGGGGTTGGGTGGCTCTCACTCGCGATCCGTGGTAGGCACACAAATCGAGCAATAACGGGACCAAGCACTATCTCACTGACCGACGGGCATAAGAAGCAATACTAGACTAGCAAAGCAATGGAATAACCAGGTAGGGTCCATTCACTCACCTGATCGGTGTGAAGACACCGATCCCGACCGAAGATGAGGGCGAGCGGGGAGGCGTGGGTACACACCCGCACGCCGCGTCGATGCCGCTTGGCCTGAAAACTTTAAGAGTACAACACTACTCCTCTCGCAGGAGGGTGGATCAAGGGGACGGAGTTAATGTGTTACAGTCAAACACTACCTCCACGCAAGGAGGGGCTGTCAGCTGGCCAGGCGGGGTGGGAAAACTAAGAGATAACACCGACTTGCCGAGTTGCGCCGATTCTGCTAGCTTCAGGAACAGCCTGACAGGTTGTTGATGTCGGCGCTGCTACGGACTCAAATGAACTCAGAATTGATTGAAATTGGTGCCGAAACGTTACTGACTGACCCGGGATACCGCCTGAATTTTTGTGGAAGCTTGTGACGCTGTCGCCGGCCGGGGCAGAACCTGGAACGGGGCTAGTCTTCGCTGGTTCTGGTTGCTCTCAGGATGATGCCGCTGGAAGAAGAAGGTGCAGCCAACTGATCTGTACTCTGTTGGAGGCGAGACAGGTACCGTTGAAACTGTGGTCAAGTCTTCTTTATGTGGGGACCGACGCCGTTGTCAGCCAATGTCGGAGCAGATCGTGAGCCCCCAAACAGTAGAGGTGGGTCGGTTCTGGCTCAGGAACACAGACCAGACACACTTGGAATGGAAAATTTGTAACTTTTCATGCCTAGATACAAACTTAGCTCTGTTTCTTGGGAATTGAATAGGACTTGAAGGGGAAGCTCCCAGCTAAGTCTTGCGCAAAGATCTGCAAGGGAGAGGCCATGGTCAAACCGGATCTGCAGCTCTGGTCCTCTGCCTGAGTGGTTCTGCGCAGTCGAGGAAGAAACGCTCCCACGGGCAGCTCGGTGCTCGGATGAAGACGAAACCACCTCGCCTGGAAAGCTATCTGGACAAACTTTCCAGAGATATATGCCTTGCCACCAGGAGGATCAGGGAATGGCTGGAGATGAAGCGACTTTCAGGACCACAGTTGCTGCCTGCGACCTGCTACCTGGAGCTGCAAGTGTAAATGGTTATGAGTGAAGGGATGGTGGGGTGTAGTTGGGAAATGGGGTGGCTGGAGGTTGTGGGGAGTGGAGGTGGTTGATGGAGGGCTGTTGTGGTGGCTGGAGAAACAAGGAGGTGGTGGGTGAAGGGGGCTGTAGCTGGTTGTG
This sequence comes from Amorphophallus konjac, assembly GCA_022559845.1. Lineage (NCBI taxonomy): Eukaryota > Viridiplantae > Streptophyta > Magnoliopsida > Alismatales > Araceae > Amorphophallus > Amorphophallus konjac. The sequence goes on from CM040123.1 coordinate 239,859,660, forward strand.
GGTGAGAGGGGAGGGGAGAGGGTTGCACAAGGTGGACAATGTAGAGGGGAGTGGGGGGGCGAACTTGGCTGGTTGGGGTTGTAGTTGGGCGACCAAGGGAGCTATGGGGGGTGGAAGATGGGAGGGAAATTCGAATTTGGGCCTTGGGAGGAGTTATTTCAGCCTTGGGAAGGTGGTGGGATGCTTGGGGAAGGAGAGAGGGGTAGTTGGGGGTTGGGAGGTGGGGTGTGGATTGGAGGAGAGCTCTTGGGGTTGGGGTGAGTTAATGGAAGGGTGTGGGGACTAGGGAAAGAGTTATTAGGGGAGGGGGAGTGAGAGAAAGTGGTTGGGAGGGGGAGGAGAGAGAAAGGGGCGCACCCCTTAGAGAAAGAGAGAGATAATGAGAGAGAGAGAGAGAGGAGAGAAATTTAGTGGAGGGGAGTGAGATTTGGGAAATACTTCTATTCAAATTGATTCATCAAAAGTTGAGTACATGAGGGGAGATGGGGCCTATATATAGGCATCCACTCTTTACCTGACCATAGTACCCTTGACAATTAGACAAAAGACCGAGCATATCCTAGACTCAACCTAATGGGCCCATAACTATGGTAATAAGGCTGAATTAAGCATAACAAGGGAAATGACTAAAACAACATGACTCAATAAAGGAATATACATAAGATATGACTCAAAGAAAAGGAAAATAATATGTGATGTCATAGCCAAGCTTCCTCAAAATGATGCAGGCGAATCAAGCTAAAGAGAGCGCTGAGAGATGCCCTCATCAAATCCCCCGGGGTGGGGAGAACTCGACCCCGTCGAGTATGGGTCTGCTTGACTGTGGTAGCGCTCCAAAATGTCCGGGTCAAGGCGCACCAGGTCTTCCCGGCTCACCCAAGCATCCTCGATCGGGGGACGGCCCTTCCACCTCACTAGGTAACGCTGGTATACCATGTTCCTGGTAATGGTACTCTGCTCATCCAGTATTGCCTCCACTTGCTCACGTCGGCCTCTCAAGCTAGGAGAGTCACACCGTGGGTGTCTCTCTCAAGGGAGGGTAAAGGCTCAAGTTCCTTGCTAGGTTCCACCACGAGGCCCTTGTAGGGTACCAGGTCTGCCACATTGAAAGTAGGGTGTACCCCAAAACCCTCAGGTAGGTCCAGCTCATAAGCGTTACTACCTAGTCATCTCAGAATTCGAAAGGGTCCCGACCCTCGTGCCCTCAACTTGGAGGCAGGCCCCGGAAGAAGCCGCTCCGTCCTCACCATCACCGAGTCTCCCACTTGGAACTCGCAGTGGCGCCGATGAGCATCTTCCCGTCTTTTGTAAGCCTCATTACTTTTCCCTATATGCTTGCGGATGTCATCATGCAACTCTTTGATATGCTGTGCAATGGACTCAGCTGTGACTGACACTCTAGCATGTGGGGGAAGGGGAATAAGATCTGAAGGTTTTCTAGGCCTATAACCATGTATTACCTCAAATGGACTCTTGCCAATGGACCTATTGACGGAATCATTGTAGGCAAACTCGGCCTGAGATAAGAGGAGATCCCATTTCCCAGGGTGGTCCCCTACTAGACAACGGAGCAAGTTCCCAAGGCTTCGGGTGACGACCTCAGTCTGGCCATCGGTTTGAGGATGGTAAGCGGTGGAGAATTTGAGGAGGGTTCCCATCAGATGCCAGAGAGTTTTTTAAAAGTAGCTGGGGTCAATGGCATGTTGCACATCGTGCATGGGTGGTAACTTATCCGGAAGCTTTTCGGGGAACACATCATGGAAGTCCTCAAGGAGTTGTTGAATTTCTATTAGGTGTGGGTTGGTTGGGGTGGATTCCGCAAGGCAAATGAAGATGACACACACTTGTCCTCCTTGGTTGACTTCTTTCTCAAGTTCTTTCCTAGTGATGAGGTGTAGGCCCCTAGTAGTCCCAATGGTTAAGCTAGAGTTAGGATTGGATGGGGTGGGGTTTGGGGTAGAGGGAGGGGTGGAGGATTCCCCTAGGGGAGGGGGTACCTTCTTGGGGAGGGGGCGGGGTGGTGAAGGGTTGAGTTGGATTCTCTTCCCCTCATGGGTGAAAATGCAAGTGTTCGTCCTCCCAAGGAAGGTGGCATCTACATCATAGATCCAAGGCCGCCCTAGGAGTATGCTCCCTACTTCCATTGGTAGAATGTCACACCAAACTTGGCTTTGGTAGAATTGAAAGGTGATGGGGACAAGGCAACGGGTGCTAACGGGTACGGATGAAGCATCAATCCAAGCTACCCGATATGGTTTTGGGTGTGAAGTTATGGTGAGGCCTAGAAGTTTGACGGTGTCGGGGGACACCACATTCACACAACCCCCATTGTCCAAGATGACCTTCCTAGCATGACTCCCTATTCGGATGTAGGTATGGAAGATGGTGTTCCTTCTCCAATCATGTTCTCGGGCCTGAGTGAGGGTGCACCTAACCACTCCAAGGTGATGGTCGGTGGGTGGAGGGGGTTGTTCTTGGTTGGTCTCCATGTAGTGGTTCTCATACTCCTCCTCCCATTCGAGAGAAGGTTCATATACCTCAACCTCTTCTTCAAATTCAGCTTGGGGTTGGGGGTTTGTCTCCTCTATGAGCAAGTTAGATGCGCCCTTGGTGGGGCATTGATTGGCAAAGTGTCCATACCCAAGGCACCTAAAGCATTGCTACCCACTTTGGTGGTTTGAGGCAACCTTAGTGTGAGGGGGAGTGGGTGCCGAATTAAGCCTATTGGGAGATGGGTTTAGGGGCCCACTTGTGGGGCGGGGTGGTGGGGCGCCACTAAGAGGGGCGGCCCGGGTGGGAGGAGCTCCCATGGGGGTGGGTAGGAGACCTCTTTGAGGAGGTGGGGGGTTGGTCCGAGGTGCCATGGCTTTGGGGTCCATCCCCCGAGAGGGAACCATTCGGGTGTATCGAGAGAATTTCTCTACATCCCGGGCTACTTGATAGGCTTACTCTGGAGTGGTTACTTGACGAATGAAAAGTTCCTTTTTTATGTGAAATTGAAGCTCATTTCTAAAACGAGAGAGTGTGACCGCGGGATCCTCTTGGACTCCACACTTAAGGAGGTAGTAGTCGAATTTCTCAATGTACTCCATAACGGTTTTCCCCTCTTGGGTGAGGGCTTGCCACTCATCTAGGAGGTTTTGATGGTAGGAGGGAGAGACATATTTGAGTTTGAGTTGTTCCTTTATGGTCCCCCATGTGGTAATGGGAGCTTCCCTCCTAACTATCCTTAATGCCTCAACATTCATCCAATGAGTCTTAGCTAATTTGGTAAGTTGCATCTTTGCAAGCCGGACTCTCCTATCCTCGGTCATTGGGTACCAATCAAAATATTGGTCCATGGCTGCCTCCCAATCTAAGTAGACGCTCGGGTGATGAGACCCATCAAAGGTGGGTGCATCGACTTTCACAAGTCTCATAAGTTGGTCATCCGGGTTGTCCCGGGGAAGTCTCTCATTCCTCCTAGGGGGTGGGTCTCTTTCCGGATCGGGAGGGTGGTCAAGGTTGAGTTCTCCTATGGCTGGCTCCATATGTGGGGGTGGTTCCCTCCTATCTCCTGCCCTAGGGGCAGGCCTATTTTCCTCAATTTGTTCATGTCGGGCCGTTATATCATCAAGCCGCCCCATAATATTAGTCATACCTTCTACAAGAAACCTCATGTGATCGGGGAGCTCTTGCTCATTGTGGGCGGGATTCCCTTGGGGATTGGGATTCATTGTGATGTTGGAAGAGGAGGGGTTGGATTGATAATGGGTTCCACTACGGGAGGTCCTGCAAAGTTGGGTGGGCTATGCATGGGGGTGCGAATGCACCTATGAATGACTTAGTGTGAAGACGACCCAAGACTAGACTTGTAAGGATAAGCCTATGACCGCTCTGATACCACTTGATGTGGCACAGCCCAAGGATGCCAATGAAAGAATGGTTGAACCTAGGACTTAGATCCACAAGCATACAAGCACTTTCAATGGACTCACACTAGTGGCTCACTCGTACAGTTCAAGCGATTACCCGGTGGGGCCGGGGATGATGGCGAGGGTCTGAGGTGGGACCCTAATATTCAAAGGACTAGATTGACTTAGGCTGACCCCTAAGGGTCTGGGAATTCCCAACTTCATGGGCAGCCGGCACGCCGGGGCGTGGGGTTGGGTGGCTCTCACTCACGATCCGCGGTAGGCACACAAATCGAGCAATAACGGGACCGAGCACTATCTCACCGACCGACGGGAATAAGAAGCAATACTAGACTAGCAAAGCAATGGAATAACCAGGTAGGGTCCAGTCACTCACCTGATCGGTGTGAAGACACCGATCCCGACCGAAGACGAGGGCGAGCGGGGAGGCGTGGGTACACACCCGCACGCCGCGTCGATGCCGCTTGGCCTGAAAACTTTAAGAGTACAACACTACTCCTCTTGCAGGAGGGTGGATCAAGGGGACGGGGCTAATGTGTTACAGTCAAACCCTACCTCCACGCAGGGAGGGGCTGTCAGCCGGCCAGGCGGCGTGGGAAAACTAAGAGATAACACCGACTTGCCGAGTTGCACCGATTCTGCTAGCTTCAGGAACAGCCTGACAGGTTGTTGATGTCGGCGCTGCCACGGACTCAAATGAACTCAGAATTGATTGAAATTGGTGCTGAAACGTTACTGACTGACCCGGGATGCCGCCTGAATTTTTGTGGAAGCTCGTGACGACGTCGCCGGCCGGGGTAGAACCTGGAACGGGGCTAGTCTTCGCTGGTTCTGGTTGCTCTCAGGATGATGCCGCTGGAAGAAGAAGATGCAGCCAACTGATCCGTACTCTGTTAGAGGCGAGACAGGTACCGTTGAAACCGTGGTCGAGTCTTCCTTCCGTGGGGACCGACGCCGTTGTCAGCCAATGTCGGATCAGATCGTGAGAGCCCAAACAGTAGAGGTGGGTCGGTTCTGCCTCAGAAACACAGACTAGACACACTTGGAATGGAAATTTTGTAACTTTTCATGCCCAGAACCAAACTTAGCTATGTTTCTTGGGGATTGAAGAGGACTTAAAGGGGAAGCTCCCAGACAAGTCTTGCGCCAAGATCTGCAAGGGAGAGGCTGTGGTCGAACCGGATCTGCAGCTCTGGTCCCCTACCTGAGTGGTTCTGCGCGGTATAGGAAGAAATGCTCCAACGGGCAGCTCGGTAATCGGATGAAGACGAACCCACCTCGTCTGGAAAGCTCTCTGAACAACCTTTCCAGAGGTATATGCCTTGCCACCAGGAGGATCAGGGAACGGCCGGAGATGATGCGCCTTTCAGTACCACAGTTACTGCCTGCGACCTGCTACCTGGAGCTGCAAGTGTAAATGGTTATGAGTGAAGAGATGGTGGGGTATAGTTGGGAAATGGGGTGGTTGGAAGTTGTGGGGAGTGGAGGTGATTGATGGAGGGCTGTTGTGGTGGCTGGAGAAACGAGGAGGTGGTGGGTGAAGGGGGCTGCAGCTGGTTGTGGGTGAGAGGGGAGGGGAGAGGGTTGCACAAGGTGGACAATGGAGAGGGGAGTGGGGGGGGCAAACTTGGCTGGTTGGGGCTGGAGTTGGGCGACCAAGGGAGCTATGGGGGGTGGAAGATGGCAGGGAAATTTGAATTTGGGCCTTGGGAGGAGTTATTTCAGCCTTGGGAAGGTGGTGGGATGCTTGGGGAAGGAGAGAGGTGTAGTTGGGGGTTGGGAGGTGGGGTGTGGATTGGAGGAGAGCTCTTGGGGTTGGGGTGAGTTAATGGAAGGGTGTGGGGACTAGGGAAAGAGTTATTAGGGGAGGGGGAGTGAGAGAAAGTGGTTGGGAGGGGGAGGAGAGAGAAAGGGGCGCACCCCTTAGAGAAAGAGAGAGATAATGAGAGAGAGAGAGAGAGAGGGGAGAAATTTAGTGGAGGGGAGTGAGATTTGGGAAATACTTCTATTCAAATTGATTCATCAAAAGTTGAGCACATGAGTGGAGATGGGGCCTATATATAGGAATCCACTCTTTACATGACCATAGTACCCTTGACAATTAGACAAAAGACCGAGCATATCCTAGACTCAACCTAATGGGCCCATAACTAAGGTAATAAGGCCCAATTAAGCATAACAAGGGAAATGACTAAAACAACATAACTCAATAAAGGAAAATACATAAGATATGACTCAAAGAAAAGGAAAATAATATGTGATCTCATAGCCAAGCTTCCTCAAAATGATGTAGGCGAACCGAGCCAAAGAGGGCGTTGAGAGATGCCCTCATCAAGGTAGACCCTCGATCGGTCAACCAAGAAACATGGCTACACAGCCGGACAGGTGTCACGCCCTGAACCGATAGTAGCGGAAACTTGCTCGGAACGTGGCAGCAAAATGGTCATGACAATCATAGCAACTTAAATCCCACACAACACATTTGAGGCCAGGAAAATATAATTTTATTAATAACAACTTATAATTTTTTACTCGAATTACAAAATGGACTCAATTAAAAAGGAAAAAAAGGGAAGAAAGAGAAAGAGAGAGAGAGAGAGAGAGAGAGAGAGAGAAAGGACAAGACTCATAAATCTAACTAGACTCAAGAAACAAGAAAATACTCGGGTCTCTATGATGTGATACAATCTAGGACCTAAATTGCAAGCAATACAACAACTTGGCAATGTCACACAAGCGGACTCACTCGCGTTTGGCACAGTCGGGCCCGTAGGTGGACCGGAGATGGGGTGAGGGTTCGAGGTTGGACCGGAGGTTTTCAAGGGTATGGCTGGCTTGGGGAGGACCCCTACGGGTCAGGGGTTGCCCAAATTCTTGGGCGGTCAGCACACCGAAGGCATGGGTTGAATGATCACTCTCACAACTCACCCACGGTAGCCACACAAATATAAGCAAATTCGGAACGGGTGCTCACTCACCGTCCAACGGAGTTAAGAAGCAATACTAATGAAGCAAGATTAACCAGCAAAAGGGATGGGGGCCAGAAGCTCACCTGATCAACGTGAAGACGCCGATCCCGGCCAGAGACGATGGCAAGCGGGGAGGCGTGGGTATGCACCCGCACGCCGCGCCGATGAAGCTTCAACATGAAAATTCAAGTTACATGAACTACGCCCCTTGCAAGGGGGGGGGGGATCTTGGGGAATGGAAGCCAATGAATACAACGAAACACTACCTCCACACAGGGAGGGGCCTTCAGCCGGCCAAGCAAGAGGGGAAAAATCGAGCTATAAGCAAAGAAAGGGAGTCGATGCCGATTCTGACCACTCTCTGCGCTTCTGGACAGGCAGTTGGTTATCTTGACGCTGCGGCCACTCCAAAATTTTTTGATGACGAAATAGTTGGAAATTCTTTGTAGCTGGATCAGGATGACGCCAGAATTTTGTTGATTTCTTTGGTCACCGGTGGGTGGTCGGGCATAGGCTCAAACAAGGAGGTCGGCCTGCAGTTCTGACTGCTTTAGGTTCACAACAGCAGGAAGAAGATGTTTCCATGAGCGCTCTAGAGCTCAGAATCAGGTGCCGCCAAAATCGTCAGAACCGTCGATCAGTCCTCTTCGAAACAATACCAACGGGGATGCCAAATGTTGTCGGAGTAGACTGGTAGAACTCAAACAATGAGGGAGGGTCGGAGTAGATTGATAGGAAGCAGAACCGCGCACTAGGAGGAAGAATATGGGAACTCTTGATTCCGGGTGCCAAACAGAGCTCCACTTATAGATTCTGGAAGTAGACTTGTCAAAGAAGCTCCCGTCCAAGCCTCTCCTCCATATCTTCAAGAGAGTGGTCGTGGTAGCTTCAGGAGTCAGCTTCAGGTTGCTCTTCAGGGAGGAGATGCTCAGTCGGGGAAGATCGACTGCTTCGGACAACCCCGAACTCAGAACGTGATGAGACACCACGGTTGCGAAGTAGACTGGATGACGATTCCATCGGTATATGGTATACCCATTGAAGCTTCCAGGTGAAGACGTGGCAGCCTCTGCAACTGGGCGCTCCTCTGCTGCTTGTGAACTGAGAACTGTAGGTTGAAGATGATGGGTGGAAATGGGGTATATGGGAGGGGAAATGGTGGTGGATGAGTGTGGGGAGAACCCTGGCTGTGAGGGGGTCTGGGAGGGGGTGTTCCAAGGTGTGGGAAGGAGAGAATGGGGGCTGGAATGGGGTGTTTACAGTGGGTGAGAGAGGAGCTGCGAATTTGGGATGGTGGGTGAGAGGGAAGGAGAGATCTATCTCCAAGGTTTGAAAGTGGACTAAAGAGGTGATTAATGGGGGCTTTGGGATGGGAAGGGTTGTATTGGGGAAGGGAAGGGGTGCTTAGGGAGTGGAGAAGTCTCCCTTGGGAGATGAGAGGGTGCTTAGGGAAGGGGATTGGTAGTTGGTGGTTGGGTGGTGGAGTATGGATTGGTGGAGGGTCTCTTGGGACTAGGGGTGGAGTAATGAGGGTTGGGGGTAGTTGGAATGACCTTAATGGAGGGGGGGAGGAGAGAGAAAGGTGGTTGGGAGGGGAGGAGAGAGAAAGGGGCACAGGTTTTAGAGAGAGAAAGTGGAGGAGAGAGAAAATGACTTTCTAGAGAGAGGGATAGAGAGAGGGGGGGGTAGGGGCTTCTCACCCACTCAATTGGCTTCTCACCAAAAGAAGAAGATTTAAGTTGGACACTAGAGAATTCAAATTTTCATTCATTCATTCATTAACTTCAAATGGGGAGATGGGGGTCCTATATATAGGCAACCCACATTTTACAAAAAGCCCCAACTCTTGACACAATGACAAATAACCAAGGGGGTAGGGGCACCCTTGGGCCTAGCCCACAGAATTGGGCTCAATATGCAACTTAATCACCCTAATGACACTTAACCTAGGTAAATGACTCTTTAACCTAGGTACAAGACTCAAATAAAATAAAAATTACATAAAATGACTCAAATAAAATAAGAAAATTACATGACTCGACTCAGAAAAATGTGATGGACACAATGGAACCATGCCGCTGAACAATCGGAGCTGTGGAAAAATGTGAAGGATGAGAGATGCCCCCATCACTCTAAGCTCCAGGTCCACTCGATCACTTTAGCCCATTCTCAATTGCATGCGCTCTAGATCCTACATTACCTGAAAAATATTAAAGGAAGAGGGTGAGCAAGAAGCTCAGTAAGATTTATATCTCTATCGCTAGGCAAAGTTTAAGTAATTAACAGTTTAATCAAGTGGAAAGAACTATATATATGAACGACACACTTCAATAAATCAGTAAAAAATCACAAGACTTTAATCATGATAGAGTCAAGTTTAATGAAGAGATAAGATCAAGTAGAAAAGGTTCAAAATAAAGCAAGGCTCTATAATGATATGCACAAGAGATCAATATTCAAGAATTTTGGTCATATATTGAGTCAAGTCAAGCAAGCAAGTACGTTCACGTATTCAGTTCATGTGGAAGTGGAATGTCATAGACTTAACACGCTAGATAGTACATCGGTGCAATGCCTCACCATGTCATTACAAACTCCCATGGGCACTAGAACTTTGCAGGCACTCTCCCTAGGACCAAACTTGGCCCCTATGATGCGCTGGCATTGAGGGTTGGATCAGACATCCCATGAAATCTAGACATCCACATTATTTAATGGCCAAGAGTTTCAAGAATAAGCGCAAGTAACCAAGTAGTAAAAGGACAATTCCTTAGAAGGAATTTCAAGTGATATGTCATAAGAATATGACTTGGAAGCCAAGAATTATATAAGGGTCATGAATATGATAGGATAGTAGACTGAAAGGCTATCATTAATCATGTCTGCTATGTCACACAAAATCATGGAAAATGAGAAAAATTGAGCTAGGTCACGGTCAGCGAAGGACCGCTACCATGAGATGGCTGTCTAAGCAGGACCGCTATCAAAAGGGACAAACGGGTGGGGTCTAAGTCGACTCATAGGCAGGCGGGGTCGACTCACATAATAGGAAGGATGCTCGCGGTCCACAGAGGTCTACGGTCTGAAGTCACGGTTAAGGAACAACCGCTATTAGCAAAAGAGCAACAGGTGCCTGCATCGAATCAATAGGCTAGTGGGTCGATGCACAAGGCATGGAACAAAGAATGCGGTCCATAGCGAGCCACAACCTTCTGGTAGCGGTCCCCAGAGGGCCGCATTCTGGACGGAATTGGGCAGAACTCAGTCACAACCTTGGACTGGCCACTCAAAATCCGATCGATTTAGTATGTTTCAGCTTTCAGGTACAACCTGCTTTGCGTCCTAGTGGGAATCCCAGCCTCGCGGAGTCTTACGGAGGTCTTGTGATAGTTGTCCTTATTCGACGGAAGGAATATCCGACGAAGAGTCCCAACTATCCCAAGAATCAAGGGAGTAAAATGCGGAGAATGAGAGTGGTCGGTAAGTCATCACCACCGGAGTGGCACGACTTTCCAACAAATCCTAGCATTACATAGAACAAGGTGACTATAAGTCGAGTCAATGTAGCAAATTTCAGGTTTTATGGAACCAATATCAGATTAACAAGTTAACGAATTTAATGTACTCTTTAGTGAGATTGCATGGAAGAATGTAAACATCAAGAACAAGAGTATTTACAGAACAGGATTTAATCATTTTCTTCCATGCTCCCTAGTCATTCAAGTGCATTCCTTTAGCCTAACAACATGTTGTCTATCAATACTCTATAGAACAGAACACAAGAATATTGCGATCTTATTGTAACCCGTGGGCAGAGCGCGGTCATGAAAGGACCACTTCCTAATGGTAGCGGTCGGTCAACGACCGCGACCTGTCCACTTTGACCCATTTTAAAAAAAGCGCCCGACAGGAGATGGCGATCAATCGCGCGGCCGCGGTCTCTAGGCCGTGGTCACTAGTGGTCCGCGATCTGGGACCAAGCCCCATCTTCCGAAGATCTCTGACACACTTCAATTCGGAGCACCAATATGTTCGATGTACTACATATAAATTGGGAAAAAGATTACCAATGGAAAGAGCACGGAAAAAGATTACCAATGGAAGATGACATAGTTTAATTAGGGTTTAGCCTGAGAGAAACCTACCTTTAATGGGTTTAAGGAGAAGGATGATGAACTCGTCGAAACCCTAACAGGACCTCGCTTTCCTCATCGAATTCCCCTTCGATCTCGCACACCTCTGCCCATCGAAGAAAATTGAGGTCCTAGAGGTCGTGGCCGCCTATTTATAGTCTATAGGGCCTCTAGGGTTCCAATTCAATCCTAAAGAGTCTAGGGAGAGAATCCCACGAAAATCTCATGGTCTGACCAAATCCACCATCGCTGCTCCGATTTAGGGTTTCTAGAGTTAGAGTTTTCGAGGGGAACGATCGATCCTAGCTGGGCCTAGGGCTTGGGCTTCGATTTGAGCCCAATAGAGCAAGAATTGGGGTTCAATTAGATCGAATTTGGGTGGGTTTAACCTAGTTCCGAGTTTACCCAAAACACCCTAAACTCTGATTTGGGCCTAATCCAATTTTATTTTGGGTCTATTTGTTTTGACAATTTTGTTAGAAATACTTTATTCTATAGGTTACATATTTTTATATATTTTATTAAAATTTTGTATCGAGAAGACAATTAAATAATATTACTTTATTCATTATTTTATTCTTAGAATTGTATTCATTCGAGATTTATTTTAAATCTGGATCACCATGATTGTGCCTCAAAATATTAAATTTCTTTTATTATCATTTTATTTAAATTCGTAGTATAATAATTATTCATCCCTTATTTATGTAGTTTGGCCCTTCTTAAAATAATTAATTATTATAGTACATTTTAACTACGGAGGATCATTGAAGTCGTTGGATGACAAGTTAATTAGGAATATAATTATTTTAACCTTTTCGATAGATCGGTCTAACTTTTACATCGGGTCTTAGATCAATTATTTATTCCCTATTTTGCTAATTTATTTTTCTTTTCTTTTGTTCCTTTTTTATTTATTCACATGAAATTTTATCAAGTTCAATTTTTAAAGCAAATTTATAGACTTAATTCACGCACGATTTTATATATTTCTTCTTCCTCAATTTTCATTTTTAGTATATATTTTATTTTGATTTTAACCTTTATTAATTGACTGGGGTGTTACAACAGACCTCGCGAAGACAGCGAGGAACCTTACCTCGATCACGAGTAACCAGTACACCGAGCTGCCAAAACACTGAACCTCGACATAAGGAAACCTGCGTCAAAAACCCCTCAGGTGACAGGAGCACTACCTACTAGAAGTAGGGCCGGATGCGTCTACTGACGTCTTAATCCGCACCCCTGGTGTCTCCCTACACGCCTCAGGCGGAAAGTAAGACACACTAACCACAGAACCATAGAACAAGGATTAGCTGGGGTCGCGCTCATCAGCACGTGTCCGACGCCCCCAACCACGTGTGCATACATAGACCATGCGCTCTAGGTCAGATCCTCTAGCTGGTTTTTCCCCCAGCCCGGACTCAGGCTGCAAAAACGAGGGGCCCTATGGTAACAAGCCTAAAAATCGTCACACTAGGAAAGCTCTCCACCACTCCCAAGTGGGTCCGCACATGCATCCGCAAGAAAGCTACGACTAGTGGAGAAAGTCACCAAAAGGTGAGAACTCGCTAGAAATCGAAAAGCCACCGGTCCCTATGTAACACAACACGAGGCGGCTATGGATACAACAAAACACCCTAGGACCTCTGACTGGGTGACTACTATGTGGACTGCCAATGAAACTGACAGACGGGAACCCCCTAAGAGAAGAAATGTGAAATGTCGAACCTATGGGATGACATGGTCTGGGCGGCCAACTCATTGGCCACCCACGGCTCTGGGCGGCCACTCAGGTGGCCCCGACCATGTGTCCTGGGCGGCCAACACATTGTCCGCCCAGCTGCCTGGGCGGCCTAACCAGTGGCCGCCCAGCTTGGCCTGTGTAGCCATCGCCCTGGCCGCCCAGACAATTGGGTGGCCAGGTCTTTGGCTGCCCAGAGGGGCATGGGCGGCCCTCACCCTGGCCTCCCAGACACCTGGGCGGCCAAGTCCTTGGCCGCCCAGAGGGGCATGTGCCTGGGTGGCCAGAAGGCTGTTTGCCCAACTGGGCTTATCCCAATAGCAGGCTCCCCTCTGGGAACCACCCCGGAGGCTCATTCCCTCACTTATAAAGCCCACATTGGGCTCAAAAATGACTCGAGTGCTTGGGGAATCACCCCCAACCATAATGCCACGCACGAAACTCGATTTCGGTGCAACAATCTGATTACACGCCCGTAAACATGAAATTTTCCCAAAAAATGGTAAACCCCGCTCTCTTGCTCAAAACTTGACTGCATGCATTGGTAAAACATGGGGGAAGTAGTGTGGGTCCGTCCCCCTACCTCTCACGAAGAACCCATCATGAAAACTTCCACCAAACCACCTCCGTCGCACGAACTGACCCCATTCACGCGAGCACGCCGCGCGCGCCACCTCCTCCGGCCCTCCATGATCGTCCCCATTGCTCGCTCGCCACGCCGTCCCCCAGTCTTGCCCACTGCCGCCGTGCGTCGGCCGCCGGAGTGGTGGCGGGAGAGAAAGGGAGAGAAACGGGAGGCAGAGAGTGAGGCGCGAGAGTGAGGGAGAGAATGGGGGTGGGGTAGTAAATTAGGTTTTATTTTTTTAATTTTTGTTTTCTCTTTTTTTTGAAAAACACACATTAACTCCAAAAATTCTCAAAAAATACCATCTGACTCAGAAAAATTTCAGGAAAAAGCAAGGAAGCTCTACTCACTGCCACGGACCCGAAATGACCCATAAAAGCACCATCAGAGGGTCCAAAAATCCAAAATTAAAATCAGAAATCCACTTCGACAAGATCCGTGACCCACGAAAAAAGATCTGAAAAACACATGGCGTTACACTACCCTTGGCGTTCGGACCTTTCATCTAAGCCAAGTAGTCTGGCCTCGATATTCCATCGAAGCCAACATATATTCTGCCCTTGGCCTAGACCTTCAGTATAAGCCAAGTAGCTCGGCGTCATGACATTTCATCGAAGCCGACATCTATTCTGTCTCCAGCGTCACAACATTCCGTCTAAGCCACCAACTATCCAAGCTTTGGCCCAGACTTTCCGTCTAAGTCGATGAACAAAATGACCCCTTTGCATTGGCCCGGACCATCTGTCCAAGCCAATGAACAAAATGACCCCCTTGCGTTGGCTCAGACCATCTGTCCAAGCCAATAAACAAAATGACCCCTTTTGCTTCGGCGTCACGACATTTCATCGAAGCCGACAACTATTCTATCTCCAACATCACGACATTCCATCTAAGCCGCCAACTATCCTACCATTGGCCTAGACTTTCCGTCTAAGCCAATGAACAAAATGACCCCTTTTGCTCAGCATCACGACATTTCGTCGATGCCGACATCTATTCTGTCTCTGGCATCACGACATTCTGTCTAAGCCGCCTACTATCCTACCTTTGGCCCAGACTTTCCATCTAAGCCGATGAACAAAATGACCCATTGGCGTTGGCCCGGACCATCCATTCAAGCCAATGAACAAAATGACCCCCTTGCGTTGGCTCAGACCATCAGTCCAAGCCAATGAACAAAATGACCCCTTTTGCTTCGGCATCACGACATTTCGTCGAAGCCGACATCTATTCTGTCCCCGACGTCACGACATTCCATCTAAGCCGCCAACTATCCTACCTTTGGCCCAAACTTTCCATCCAAGCCAATGAATAAAATGACCCCCTTGCGTTGGCTCAGACCATCCATCCTAGCAAATGAATAAAATGACCCCTTTTGCTTCAACATCACGACATTTCGTCGAAGCCGACATCTATTCTATCCCAAGCGTCACAACATTCTGTCTATTCCGCCAACTATCCTTCCTTTGCCCTAGACTTTCCATCTAAGCCATTAAATAAAATGACCCCTTTTGCTTCGGCATCACGGCATTTCATCGAAGTTGACATCTATTCTGTCCTTGACGTCACGACATTCCGTCTAAGCCACCAGCTATCCTACCTTTGGCCCAAGCTTTCCATCCAAGCCAATAAACAAAATGATCCCTTTTGCTTTGGCGTCGTGACATTTCATCGAAGCTGACATCTATTTTGTCCCCGGCGTCACGACATTTTGTCTAAGCTGACAACTATCCTACCTTTGGCCCATACCTCTCGTTTAAGTCAATGAACAAAATGACTTCCCTTGGTTAACACCAACCCCTAATCTCCCCAAGATTCACCCCACTCCTTTGGCTCAGACCTTCCGTCTGAGTCAATACATAAAACCCTTCCTTCCTTACTTTGGCATTAATCCTATACCTACAAATAATCAACTTGCAGATATTTTTATCAAACCATTAAATAAAAAAAGAAAATAATAATTCTCTAACATAAGGAGAAAACATGGAATTTGTAGAATCGATAATCGATAAGTTGTGTACTTTGTAAATACGAATAAAATTCCATACATATTGCATACTTTGTGAATAAATAGTTTTAATTAAAAAAAACTCTTGCATGATCTTGATTTTGGATGTTTGCTCATTCTACCTACATGCTTGTAATATAGTTTAATACACTTCCTTTGAGTTTTCTAAGACCATACCTCCTTGCTACACAATGCTACCCTGATTCTGGACGGGTGTGCATCATGTCATATACTAAGGGAGAGAAACTAACTTTGGGGAGTGCATATGTTAAAGGGGAGAGTCATATCTATGTCTCTAGCATAACTCACAAAATATACCCGAAACAAAACTCTCACACCTCGCACATAATGTGATTAATGACTTCTAATCATACGGATTCTAGAAATTCTTCCTAACACTTTATGGATGCTTGAATTCTTACACGAATATGAAGGGTAATCATGATGAAAAAGCTGTCTGCCCCCTGTAAGAAAAAATTATGAATAAGTGGAATATGGATCCTCGTAATTAACCAGGTCTCCCCACTGAACAAGTGAGGAGCCTCGCATAAAACGGTGAAGTAAATTGTCACAGTAAAAATAAAAAAGAAGTGACGTATCCTAGTAACTGGGTATCTTCATTGAACAAATGGTGAGCCTCGCATCAAATGGTGAAGTCTAATATTTAAAAGAAACAAGGGGGTTGTGTGAAGCTATCAAAAGTCGAGAACCTGGAATATATGTGTAGGTAATAGAGTAATCTTCTAGTGTTACTCAGAAAGTCTGCACATCCCTATGTTTAGGGTTCATTGCTCATATACCTACACTTCCACATCATGGAGAAATTGTATTGGGTGTAGATTGTGACTTTAACTATATGCATAGGCTATGTGGTGCCCTCTTTATGGATGCACATCTTCTTTAGTTAAGATTCGTGAACTGCACTCCGTGTGTGAATCATAGGCACTGTTCTTATCCCACTCTCGACAAGGGGGAGTTGTACTACATATCTACTCTATGCTCAATCCCTGCATGCTTGGGTGGAATTTCATAAAATAATCAACAATAGAACTAAAAATAACAACAAAACAAAACAAAATAAACAAAAAATAGAATAAAAATAATAAATAATAAAAAAACTCAAAAACTCAAAAACCACAAAATACTACTAATAATAAAGATAATAAATAAAGATAAAATTCTAAGTAAAATAAAATAATAAATAAATACATAAAACCTCATCAAGGAGAATAGGTCTACAAAGAGAGAGGGTCGCTGCAAGCTCCGGAATCCCTTATGAGCAAGAAATGATGGCAGAATGCAGTAAGGAGAAGGGGAGGCTACACCCGTAGGCCCCGCTCATTTGTCTCTCATTCGTGACACATGCAGGTGGGGGACATTTGTTGACACCTAAAATTTGACACCGATAGTAACAGGCCCCGCCAAGCCGAACAAGGGCAATCAAAAGAGAACAGTCCAAAATGATGAGAGGAAAATTTTGCAAAGCCCCACATAGGCAATGAAGAAAATAAAGAAGATGAAGAAGGAAAAGAAGAAAAAGAAGAGAAAAGGAGAGCTGCCAGCCTGCAGCTTTACCTAGAGTATCGCTTCAGCAAAAGAAGCAAATGAGGAAGAAGAAGAAGAAAATAAAAGAAGAAGGAAGAGAAAGAAAAAGGAAATGGGGATCTATCGTATCGGCACCATCATCAAAGCTCTAACCGACCATCCCGGCAATGGCAGAAAAGAAGAAGAAGAAGAGAGGATGGGAGCCCCATTCGGTACCCCTACCCGGGTCTTTATTGACATCTAGAAATTTGAACACCACAATATACCACAATATGGCATAAATTGTGGGAAGGTAAGGTGTTCCTAAGGTACACTATCGTGGGCTCAACAGTATGGACCCTGCAATGAAAAGACACAAGGAGAGGTCGTAACGGCCGAGTTTTAACACCAGTGATGGCAGTGTCGTATTGTATATGTGACACCGTGTCATCGTAAATTTGTGTCCCGACAGAAAAACTAGATTTAAAATCAAAGGAAGCCGAGGTGCCCCTAAAGACACACCGCCGTGGTCCGGAGTGTGGAAGCTTGGGCATTAGAAAGAGGTAAAGAAGAAAAGAAAAGAAGAACAAAATAAAAAAGATGGAAAAGAAGAATAAAAAGGTGGGGCGATGCACCATCCTCATCCGACAGGCCCCTGGCGAGCCCTGAATCGGCAGCGACCCCACAGAGCCACCCCACCCGGCACGCTTTCAACCATCCCTGAAATGGCAGGCTTCAACGCCCTTGGACTGGCAGCCATAGTGCCCTCAACCGGCATCCCTCCAAGGGCCCATCCAGAAGCCTATTACGCACTCGACTGGTAGCACGTTAAGCCCCATCCTGCGGCAGCATAGAGGAGTCATCCGGTAGCTCGTTGATGCTTGGATCGACAGCACGTTGGAGAACCAAACGACAGCCTACTAGAAGCTTGATCTGGTAGTGCCTTGAAGCTTGAACCGGCAGCCCGTTGAAGCTTGAGCCAACAGCCTTTCCCTTCTCATCCGACAGTCCATTAAAGCGTCGTCTAGTAGCTTGGCAGAGGCTCATCCAGCAGCACTCAAGCTACCCCATCAGGGAGCCCCCATGTAGCTGAATCGGTAGCACGTTGAATGCCCATATGGCAGCCCTCAACCTCCTCAGATGGCAGCCCCTTCTGATGGGTTTAATACCCCATCTGGCAGCGTCCATACCCTCCTCATGTGCAAGTGCCCTCAACCGGCAGCCCTATTCACGTTGAACCAGCAAGCCTATCCTAGCCCCATCCGGCAGCGCATTCAGGGCAAAACCGATAGCACAGCAAGTGCTCAACCAACAGCGCATATAATGCTCAAACGGTAGGCCTCCCCCAGTCCATCCGGCAGAGAGGGGAAGCCTATCCGACAGCGACAGAACGCTGCATCCGACGGCGACTGGAGCTTCTGCCAGCAATAATTCAGGCTCCATCCGATAGTGCAACGGAGCTCCCTCATGTCTGCCTCCCTACACCCCTATATAAAGGGCCCCAAGGCTCCATACAAAAGGAAAGGAGAATACAGGAAACAGAAGAAAGTGAGACGAAGACAGGCAGACGTAACCACAACCACAGAGTGAAAGGGCAGAAGCGCAGAGTGCGAATAGAAAGAGAGAGGCAGAGAGAGAGGAGGTAAGGAAGGGGGGAGAAAGAGTCAATGCTCTGGTTCTCCCCCCTTTTTTTACTTTCTTTTCTTTTCTTCTTATGTATCCATTTTTTTACTATACTTAATGAATCATAATAAAAAGAATCTTGCGAATGTTTTTGTGTTTATGACTCTTATTTCCCCTGATTCCCATGATTGTCCCTTCTTTCTCTTTCTTATTTGTTCTTTCTCTTTGCTTTTGATTTCTTTGGCCATCGTGTCGTGATTCCCTTTTTGTGGGCATGAATGTGGTCCGATCTTTAGGGAATGGAGATGTGTGTGTGTCCAAAGGGGTTCAGGCCTGGGGTTTATCCTATACCATAGATATGACTCCGAGATTCGGCTTCATGGGTTGCTTTGTCAGAACCTTCAACCATGCCGTGCCACGCTCCTCCCTACTCCTTTCAGGAATGCTTCAACAATAATTTTTTGATACTCTATTTTTTTTGGTTGTTCTATCTTTTATGATTATGATATAGTAGTCCCCCTTCTTCATTGACTAAACGAACCTGCAGCCGCCTACAACATGATCTGATGATCCCTTTTCATGTGATCCGGCAGTGCCTGCTCCATTCCCCAACCCCATCGTACAGTGTGGCCTGACAGCATTGATGTCTATAGCTTCATCTATGAGGGTTTAAGGCAAAACACCTTTCTTTGGCTTACCGAGCCTTAATCCGGCACCACCCCATCAGGTGATCAGGCAGCTACCCCACCACCTTTGAAATTTCCCATTTCTTCTCCTCACCAAGCGAATCGATAACTCTATTTGCCTTCCAACAGAGTTATGTGGCGTGCCTCCATCAACTGGCCCTGTCCCCCCTGTCAACCGATCCGAGGATTTGGCACTATGGATTACTGCGACTATATGTTGCCGCCTTTGTGCGCATCCGTTTAATTAAGGGACCATCTCGGATTTTCGTGGATGTGCACCCGCTTCTCACCCCCAAAATGTCACTGGTATGGGGAGATGTTGCTGGATTTTTTAAGAAATAAATGAATGATAAAATAATGATAATAATAATAATAATAATAATAATCATAATAATAATCAAGTAAAGAATAAAAATAATAGGAGTATAATAAAGAAACAATAATCTAAAAACAAAGAAAGAATAGAACCCTTATAAAAAAGAGAGAGAAAGAAAGAGCAGAGGCATCACTGGGCTCTGGCGCATCTACTCAGATGCGTCGTAGCACGGTGACACGTCCATCCAGATGCGTCACATATCCATGTCGAGTGTACCCTCGGTCAACTTTTAAAAAAATTAAAATTAAAAATAATAATAATAATAATAATAATAATAATAATAATAAAGAAAAAAAGTAGAATCATCACCCGTCGATGACGTGCCTATTCAGACGCGTTCAGATGGGGTGACGCGTCTGCACAGACGCGTCACCGTGAAACGACACGACTACACAAACACTAGGAAAAATTAAGAAAGAACTGAAGAACGCAGTCATGGCCCCAACCACGACCAAGAAGACACGTCAAGGAAAAGCTGACACGAGCGTTTAAATGTGTCATAGGGCACTGTCGCGTCTGCTTCTGAACGTAGTCGGTGTCCTGACTGCAGTAAAGGTAGCAACCGTGGACCTTCTGTTTCATGGAATATAAGGGCTTCCTCGATTAAAGGGCTTAGAAATATACAGATAACGAATCAAAACAACAATATATATATATATATATAATATGATAAAACAAAAATAGCAAAAGAATGAATAATCAGATCAAAATAGAAAATTAATCATAATCATAATCATAATGATGATGATGATGTCTGATCCGACACTTCTAAACCACAGGTGAGGTGTCACGCCCCGATGTAGGAACTCAGAGCACGACAGTCATAATCATTCATTCAATTAGAGCAAAGTTAGAAACCAAAGGGAGAAGAAACCATCATTTCACAAAAATGTACTTTATTAATAATCAAGAAAAAAATTCAAGTTTACATTTTAACTTCAATTGCAAAAATAAATAAAACTTCAACTTCTTCCTTAACATAACAGACTCCAAACTTTCATATGCCTACGAATCATTACATTTGGGATTCTTTTAACAAGACTCTAAAGACATAATCTTCTAGGAGGTCTCTCAGTGATCACTCCAAACCTAGCTCGTCCGATTGAGGTTCTTCATCATCAGAACTACCTGAAAAACATTGAAAAGCACTATGTGAGTGAATGCTCAGTAGGGATTACTCCTCATTAACCAGGCAATTATAAGTAATTAATTATTTTATGCAATATGTCTATATGCCATGGTATGAAAATCACAT
Organism: Amorphophallus konjac; assembly: GCA_022559845.1. Taxonomy (NCBI): domain Eukaryota; kingdom Viridiplantae; phylum Streptophyta; class Magnoliopsida; order Alismatales; family Araceae; genus Amorphophallus; species Amorphophallus konjac. The sequence continues at coordinate 239,880,517 of CM040123.1, forward strand.
GTAAATTAAAGATAATAGAAAACACAATATGACATGATCGATAAGGAAAGAATTTTAGAGGTACGAGACAATATCAAATAATAATCTTATGATAAGGAAAATAGATCATTAAAGAATTCAATGATAAACTAGCACAAGGCATGAATGGATTAGACATTAGGACGAACATAACATTAGAATTGGCCCATTAATATTGGAATTTCAATAACAATTTATCCTTTCGGGTCAAGGACAGTAGTTTATTCAAGTCGATCATTCATTCAATCATCTATTCATTTGGAATGTCTAGCATTAATCTTGCATTGAGTAGGTGCAATGCCAACACCCCATTTGATCAATACTCATGCGGTCAATGAGTAATTCGGGTGCTCCTCCAAAGACCTGACCGGGACCTATCGCACTGGCATTATGGTTGAATGAACCATTAGTCATAATCCATTAGTTTCTAGACAATTCCATTCATTCAGTAGTGGCTAATGAATCCAAAGAAGTTATGTTCCAGTAACATGAAAGGAATCCATAACTATAGGTCATTACGATCTCATTGAAATATGAACTAAGTTAGAACTTAGATCAATTCATGGAGAATTTTAATAAGGTCAAGCAATAAGGTACAAGACTCTCAATAATACCCTCAACGGGTCAATGGGAATGAGAAAATATGCCAAGCATAATGATCCTCAGACTTAGGAACCATGCAAAACATTCAATCCTTGCAAAAACTCGATCATTAGGAATATTACAGTCATTCGAAGAGCCGCCTTCTGATGAACGCGGTCATAGTGGGCACCGCCTTCAGAGAAGAATGCGGTCGGACTAACGGCCGCGATCCACTTAGGGGTTGAAAGAACACGGTCTCTGATTAGGTGCGTTCTCAACATAACCTAAACCTGATTCAGATGGAGGCCGCATTCAGTACAGATTCACTAGATCATTGATAGAACCTCGTTCTATCTTTCAAATGTCCGGTCGAACCCTATCCTACACAGTATGACGTGGATTCCAATGGTTTTCAGGATTTTTCGGTACAACCTGCTCGATGTCCTAGTAGGAATCCCAAGCTCGTGAAGACTTATGGAGCCCTCGATGAAAAAAGTTCCTGTCCGACGGAAGGAGTATCCGACGGAGGGTCCCAACTTCACTAAGAATTGTGTTCCTATCACACTACAGAAATCAATAGCAAGCAATAGGTTAATATCACTTGGGTGGTAAAACCTTCAACCAAAACCATATGCATTCCATCATAAATGCCGATCAATAGCATATGCAAAGATAGAAAATTATGCTATAGATGCATCAATTTCAGGTTTCAGATTACATCTACCCTGTTAAGACAACATGGAGATAAAGAATTTAGTGAGAATATGAGGGACATAGAACATGACCTTTATCTTTAAGAATTTACTTCCTTGCATGATAGCCTAGGTATTTAGTGCATTCAGATGCCATGAATAGTGAAACTAACATGATATCAACCTATACATGACATGAAATCAACTGGGAAAACTAGGCTTTCAAAGTAAACTTGTTGTCACGCCCCGAGATTATGCAGCGGAAACAATCGGGAACGTGAACAGTTGACTAGTACGCCATGAGCAAGCAATATAATTAGAACGCAAGTCAATCACATAAAAGTAATTGCACAAGAAATTTTTCCAAACGTCACTTTATTTTAGAACAATAATAATCTCAAAGTACAATAGATCTTTGACTCTTTACTAGACTCAATAAAATAAAATTTACATCATGACTCGACTAGACTTAATGACTATGGCTTCTCTCAAACCATCAATCACTCTCGGAACCATCACTTGAGTAATCCGAATCCGACCCGCTAGAATTTCTTGAAAAAGATTGGAAAGTAGGGTAATGAGCACACATGCCCAGTAGGTATCTTCGTATCAACATGAAGGCAAGTTTAAGTGATTAACATTTTTGCTCTAGAGAATAAGATAAATCATGCAAATATGACAAGACACGCGAATAAAGCCAAAGTAACCAGATATGATCAAGCTTATGATATGGAAATATGATAAATCAAGTATATACAAAGAATGTAAATTTGGCCTTTCCATGAACAAGAATATAACTTGAATATACTTTTCATAATCATGAAGGCTATGCACTAGAAAGTCATGTAACAAGCAAGAAAGTACTCTTCACTTAGTAGCAAGTACTTCGTGAATTCATCTGTATCCCGTGGATATTTCACTTATTTATAGAGAAAGTACTCCCAGCGCAATGCGACGCCAGTAGCATCATACTCTATGGTTTATAGTATGTTTCTGACAATCAGCCGAGGGGACTAGCATAGAGCCCTTGAACACAATCAGTGCTCGAACTGCATCTTCCAGTATAAATCAAGCTACTTCCACGTTTATAACGATAATACGATCAATGATGTACAAGTTCAATAATAATTCCATAATAAGGTAGCCAAGATATAGAACGTACCAATAGTTGATCATGAGAATTTAAGAAATGCATTAATAACTAGGTTATGCTATAGAGAAAATCCGGCAGCATAACGGTACATTCTTTAAGTTTCATAATTCAAGTTTAACTTGGTTAAACATAATTTAGGCTCCAGATAATCCTAAGATCATCTAGGAACTCAAGAAAACCAACCCCAAAGTCAAACCTCAGGTTAGACATAATCAAGAACAAAGCGGTCTAGTGCAGGACCGTTTGATACAGAAAGTAGTCATATGCTAGACCATTTAGAAATTCAAGCAGTCTAGTCTTGGACCGTTTCATGAGACAGAGTCGACATTTTTTAAAAAAAAACCTCTAGAGCCTTGCGGTCTAGTGAATAGTCGCTAGCACACTCTAGCGGTCAAACAGATGGCCGCTAAGTTCTAGAATACATAAAACACCGATAAAGGTGTTTTCTAGATAATGGGATTTAATGGTACAACTAGCTCGGCATCCTAGTGGGAATCTCAGGCTCGCGGAGTCTTACAGAGGCCTTGAAACAAGATTTCCTAGTCCGTTGGAAGGAATATCCAATGGAGAGGTTATCAAGTCCAAGATTGTGTACTTAATGTGCAAAAGTGTAACTAATGACAACATACCAGGGTATGTGCAATGTACTTAAGAATATGACTCTAGAAGAGAGAGAATCATGTGAAACCTTGATCAAGTTACATCATGAATCCTTTATCTTTTAAAACATGTATTTATTACAAATTATATGATTTTGGTCATAAATTACCATAAGTTCAAAAATAATTCTAAGTGCATAAAGACATGAAGTCTACTATGATGAATAATAGAATTAACTAAGTATATGAAACCAGTGCTCAAACTAGGAATAAAACTTAGTTAATTAGGCTTACCATATATTAATTAAGGCTATTCTGCAATATGTGTCAGATTTAAAATATTACAGAAAATCAGAAAACAAAATAGTCTAGTATAGGATCATTTCACTGTGGCTAACGGTCTATCGGGCGACCGCTAGAGTTTCAGGCGGTCCACAGGAAGACCATTTCCTCCTGTATAATCCGAGTTCAAATGATAATAAAATAAAATGCTAAACTAAGGCATATCATGCATGGAAATCAACATATATAAACTTCCATAATCATGATTGAATGAATATAAGCCACCAATATGCATAGGTTTGTATGATCAACAAGAAAATTTTTCCTTGTACTTCATTAAGGCTAGTTCATTCATGAGGGGTATACTAGATGCATAGTCGTAATAAAAACATGAAATCCTCAAGGTACAATGCATGAAATCGAATGAAACCAAAGGGCTTTTATTCCTGACTTTGAGTTTAAGCCATTCATGAGATAACCTACCTCTGTCTTGGGCTTTAAATTTTAAATTTAAGGCTGAAAGTCAACCCTAGTTCTCTACTCGTGCTAAACCGAACCAGCAACTTCACCCTCCTGTATCTCCTGATTCCCTTGACCTAAGGACATGAAATTTTGAGGGTAAGAAGAGGGTACAATAAGGAATAAATTGTTCTAAAGAACTTCTATCTAATTAACTCGTTTAGGGCTTCTATTTTCCCGATCTTCTTGGGTCGGTTGCACAGTTTCCTGAGTTATTAGTGTAGGATCAACAACTTTGGAAGCCTCTAACTCCGTATAGACTTGATCTCCTAGAATGAAATTTTGAGAAAAGTTAGTTCTAACTATAATAAATAAATTCCTAGAAGCAACATACCTCTAATTCGTCCTCCTTACCTTTGCTCCATGTGAGCCAAAAGTACAGGTCACACACGTCTAATCTGGGATCTATTTATAGGTTTAGCTAGGGTTTTGAGATTATAACGATTCTAGAGTCCCAATTAGGCTTTCAATTCGATCTACTAGCCTTCTAGACTTATCTAATTAGTAGATAGAATCGAATCTAGGCGATTTGGATGCCAAAAATCTAATATTTTCACGTTTTCTCATACTCACGGAACGGACAGAGCTTAGCGGTCTAGGTCTAGACAGCTTCCTGTCCCTTTGCAGTCTCGTGATAGACCGTTTTTCTTCTTGAGCACCGAATTTGAAGCTAGTTCAAACTCTTTTAATATTATCTAAGTTATTATCCATCTACTTATCTCCTAAAGAGTAATTATCTTTTTAATTCTGAGATTACACTAGTTTTAAGCTTCTAGAATATAGGCTAAGGTCCAAAACAACTTTTTGGGCCAATTTGGATTTATTAGATGGGCCTACATAATTAGTTTTTAGTTTACCACAATTCAAGTTTTAGCTCATTAAAGGCTTAATAATTATACTTTAAAATCCCAGAATTTTCTTGGGCGTTACGCCCTCCCCCACTTAAAAAGAATTTGGTCCCAAAATTCAATATATGGATTTATGGAGAGTGTACTTACATTCAAATATCTCTGGGAATCTTTTGCACATGGCTTCTTCAGTTTCCCATGTTGCTTCATGTGGCCATGCCTTGGTCCATTAGATTTTGACCATAGGAATAGTTTTATTCCGAAGTTAACGTACTTCTCGTTCAATAATCTTGACTGGCTTTTGCTCGTATGTCAGGTCCTTCTTAATCTCCAGATTGTCGTAAGTAATGACATGGAATGGATCAGGTACATACTTCTTGAGCATTGAGACGTGAAATACATCATGAACTTCATATAGTTGAGGGGGTAAAGCTATTCGATATGCAACTTCACCAACCCTGTTGAGAATTTCAAAGGGGCTAATGAATCTTGGAGTAAGCTTGCCTTTGATACCGAATCTTCGAATACCTCGACCTAGAGAAACCTTAAGAAACACATGGTCTCCTACTTGAAATTACAAGTCACGTTTTCGATTATCAGCATATGATTTCTGCTTGTCTTGTGCCATTTGAAGTCTTTCCCGAATAAGCTTTATCTTCTCTGTAGTATCCCTAATGATATCGGGACCGAGAAATTACCTTTCTCCTACTTCATTCCGTAAATAGGCGAACGACAGCTTCTACAATACAGAGTCTCGAATGGTGCCATTTGTATGCTAGCCTGATAGCTATTATTGTAGGTAAATTCCACTAGAGGTAAATGGTCATGCCAACTCCCTCCACAGTCAATAGTACAAGCCCTGAGCATATCTTCCATCACCTGATTTGTCCTTTCAGTTTGACTATCAGTTTGTGGATGGAACGCAATGCTAATATTAAGTCGGGTCCCTAATAAATGTTGTAGACCCTTCCAGAATTGTGATGTGAAGCGAGGAACTCGGTGAGATATAATGGTGACAGGGACACCATGTAGTTTGACAATCTCCTTTATGTATAATGCTACTAGTACATCCACAGACCATCGACTTTTAATTGGTAGAAAATGTGTTGATTTAGTCAATCGGTCTATGATCACCCATATGCCATCGTGTCCTCCTCTTGTCTTAGGTAAACCCATGATAAAATCCATCCCTATACTTTCCCATTTCAATTCGGGAATATTTAAGGGGTGTAATTTTCTAGTGGGTTTTAAATGTTCTGCTTTTACTTGCTGACAAGTGAGACATCGGGACACAAAATCTGCTACTTCTCTTTTCATATTGGGCCACCAAAAGTTTCTTTTCAAATCTTGATACATCTTGGTAGCACCAGGGTGAATAGCATATCTTGATTTGTGAGCTTCTTCCATGATCAATTTCTTAGTATCATCATGATTCGGCACACAAATTCGCTCCTTGAATAATAGTCTTCCATCATTTGAGATAGAAAATTCCGGTCTCTGATCAATATTATCCTTAATCTCCATCAATATAGGGTCATTTTCTTGAAATTGGACTATGTCCTTGATCAATGTAGGTTGAGATCTTATATTGGCAATCATACCTCATTCTCCTTCTCCGTCAATATCAAGATTTAAATAAGAAAAATCTTCAATGAGACAAGTTATACTTTTCCTGAGGCTTGCTAGAGTTGTCATTGGCTTCCTGCTAAGAGCGTCGGCTACAACATTAGCTTTCCCTGGATGATATTGGATAGTAAAGTCAAAGTCCTTGAGATACTCTAACCATCTGCGTTGTCGCATATTCAATTCCTTCTGGGTAAAGAGGTATTTCAGACTTTTATGATCTAAAAATATGATGAATTTCTCCCCATGAAGGTAGTGTTGTCAAATCTTCAATACGAATATAACTGCAGCTAGTTCTAGATCATGCACATGGTAATTTTCGTCATGACGTTTCAACTGCCTTGATGAATAACAAATCACCTTTCCATTTTGCATAAGGACGCACCCTAGGCCAATGCCGGACGGATCCGTATAGACTTCAAAGCCACCACCCTCTATCGGTAGTGTTAATATTGGTGCAGTGGTGAGATGTTCTTTAAGAGTAAGAAAACTCTCTTCGCAGTCCTTCGACCATACAAAAGGATTCTCCTTTCTTGTGAGTCTTGTAAGAGGAACGGCGATCATTGAGAAATCCTTAATAAATCACATGTAGTACCCAGCTAGACCTAGAAAACTTCTGACTTTAGACACAGTCGTCGGCCGGCTCCAATTCTTAATAGCTTCTATTTTAGAAGGATCGACAGCGATACCTTCCTTTGAAATAATATGGCCAAGGAAAGAGATCTCCTATAGCCAGAACTCACACTTACTAAGCTTTGCATAAAGTTTGTGCTCCCTTAGTGTTTGTAAGGCTATTCTTAGATGCTCTTCATGTTCCTCCTTTGCCTTGGAGTATATAAGAATATCATCAATGAAGACGACTACAAACTGGTCAAGATAAGGCCTGAAGACATTATTCATGAGTTGCAAAAATGCTGCCGTGGCATTGGTTAACCCGAACGGCATTACCACGAATTCATAGTGGCCATATCTGCTCCGAAAAGTAATTTTGTGTATGTCTTCATCTTTGATCTTGAGCTGGTGATACCCTGACCTGAGGTCTATCTTGGAGAAATATTCTGCTCCCAAAATCTGATCAAAGAGTTCATCTATACGCGGCAACATATATTTATTCTTAATTGTGAGTTGATTCAGTCGCCGGTAGTCGATACATAGCCTGAGGGATCTATCCTTCTTCTTGACAAATAGAATTGGCGCACCCCAGGGGGATGTGCTAGGTCGAATGAAACCTTTATCTAATAACTCATGAAGTTGTTTCTTCACTTCCTTGAGTTCTGTGGGGGACATCCTGTAGGGAGCTATTAAAACAGGTGCTGCTCCGAGTATGAGTTCAATAAAGAAGTTTACTCTCCTTTCGGGTGGTAAATCAGGCAAATCCGAGGGAAATACATCGGGAAATTCATTTACAATGGGAATATCCTCTAGGATTAATCTCCTTGGACTCAGTAATGCTTACAGAAGCAAGGAAAGCTTCACATCCTTGCGAAATAAGTTTGCAAGCTTGAAGAGATGAAATAATGGTAGGATGCTTCCTATATTTGATACCAAGGAAGGAAAACCTTGGAAGACCAGGTTTCCGAAAAGAGATAATCTGGTTGCGGCAATTTATATAGGCGTCGTGGTCTACAAGCCAATCTACACCTAAAATTGTATCGTAACCCTTCATCTCAAGGCATACGAGATTTGCAGGAAGATTGTGACCTTCTACCATTACTTCACTATTAAGATAGTAATTTGTAAGTTTTGTTCTTGGACCTAAAGGTGTAGTAATAGCAAGGTCCGAAGGTAAAGGTTCTGATGCAATAGGTAAGGTTCTTGCAAAATTAGTGGATATAAAGGAATGAGAAGCACCAATATCAAATAGTACGAATGCAGGATGGGAATAGATTTGGATAGTACCTTCTATTAGCCCATAATTCTTGGGCGCTTCCTCTTCTTCCATAATAGCATTCAGACGAGCCTGACACTTACGTCCACCACCGGAAGATTGTTCCTTCATAAAGGGGCAATCTGACATGCGGTGCTCCCGGTTGCCATATCTTAAACAAGCACCGAGACACTTCCAGCACTCTTCGGCTGAGTGACCGAACTTCTCATAAAATGTGCACGCCGCCATGACTTGCTTTTCTTCTTCTTTGACCTTCTTATTCTTATGTTACCCACTATCACTCCCATTCCGAGATCTCTTCTTGCTATCACGGGATTTGTAAGGTTCCGTGATACTAAACTTTCCCTTCTTTTCATGTCGATCTGACCTTCGGCTCGGCTCCTCTCTTGTACCTTTTAATTTTTTGACCTTCTCTAAGGTCCTTTCACATAGATGCGCCCATTGGACCATCTCTGCATATGTACGGATATTCTGAGTCCCAAGTTGTTGACTATAGCCGAGCCTCAAACCGTCCATAAACCGGTTAGCTTTTAATAGGTCAGTACTAATCAAGTGAGGAGCATAAGGTGCTAGCCTGGAAAATTAAAGTTCATACTCCACTACCGTCATCATGCCTTGGCGCAATGAAGCAAATTCCATAGCCTTTCTCTCCTTAACACGTTCAGAGAAATATTTGGCTCGAAAAAGTGCAAGAAAACCTTCCCAAGTATGTGGTGCATCTGCTGGCGGTGTAGGAATGGACTTCCACCATGTGCAGGCATCTTTATTGAGTTGGAATGTGGCTAGATAGACCTTCTCTTGATCTGCACATTGCATAACTTCAAAGATGTGGTTCATATCATTTATCCAATTCTCGGCTTCATCTGGATTAGAAGAGCCCGAAAATCATGGAGGATTTAAGCTCCGAAAATTACTATGTAAGTCTCCAGCTCTTGCCCCTTCGCCAGCTTGTGCCAAGTTTTATAACGCCTGGGTGAGACCCGCAACGGTCTGTTGCATACCACCCCAATCCACGCGATGAGCCATTATGAGAGTAAGGTACCTGAGAAGAGTAATGAATTTGTTAACCTATTGGAATGAGTGGGGTTAATCTATGAAAGAATTCTAATTACTATCTCATCCCGGGTTCTACCCAATTCTCTCATGGGTTTGGAAACTTCTTTCCTAGTTTCATAGGTATGGGTCCTTATTCCTTGGACTTAACCTATGACATGACTTTTTTTTCCCTTAGGACTTCTAGTCCTAGTGCTCTGATACCACTTTAACTGTCACGTCCCGAGATTATGCAGCAGAAATAATCGGGAACGTGAACAGTCGGCCAGTATGCCTTGAGCAAGCAATATAATCAGAGTGCAAGTCAATCACATAAAAGTAATTGCACAACTAATTTTTCCAAACGTCACTTTATTTCATAACAATAATAATCTCAAAGTACAATAGATCTTTGACTCTTTACTAGACTCTATAAAATAAAAATTACATCATGACTCGACTAGACTTAATGACTATGGCTTCTCTCGAACCATCAATCACTCTCAGAACCATCGCTTGAGTAATCCGAATCCGACCCACTAGATTTTCCTGAAAAAGATTGAAAAGTAGGGTAATGAGCACACATGCCCAGTAGGTATCTTCGTATCAACATGAAGGCAAGTTTAAGTGATTAACATTTTTGCTCTAGAGAATAAGATAAATCATGCAAATACGCCAAGGCACGCGAATAAAGCCAAAGTAACCAGATATGATCAAGCTTGAGATATGTAAATATGATAAATCAAGTATATACCAAGAATGTAAATTTGGCCTTTCCATGAACAAGAATATAACTAGAATATACTTTTCATAACCATGAAGGCTATGCACTAGAAAGTCATGTAACAAGCAAGAAAGTACTCTTCACTTAGTAGCAAGTACTTCGTGAATTCATGTGGATCCCGTGGATATTTCACTTATTTATAGAGAAATTCCTCCCAACGCAATGCGACGCCAGTAGCATCATATCCAATGGTTTATAGTATATGTTTCCAACAATCAGCCGAGGGGATTAGCATAGAGCCCTTGAACACAATCAGCGCTCGAACTGCATCTTCAAGTATAAATCAAGCTACTTCCACATTTATAACGATAATACGGCTAATAATGTACAAGTTCAATAATAATTCCATAATAATGTAGCCAAGATATAGAACCTAACAATAGTTGATCATGAGAAATCAAGAAATACATTAATAACTATGTTATGCAATAGAGAAAATTCGACAACATAACGGTACATTCTTTAAGTTTCATAATTCAAGTTTAACTTAGTTAAACATAATTTAGGCTCCAGATAATCCTAAGATCATCTAGGAACTCAAGAAAACCAACCTCAAAGTCAAACCTCAGGTTAGACATAATCAGGAATCAAGCGGTCTAGTGTAGGATCGTTTGATACAGAAAGCGGTCATATGCTGGACCGTTTAGAAATTCAAGCAGTCTAGTCTTGGACCGTTTCATGAGGCAGAGTCGATGTTTTTTAAAACAGAACCTCTGGAGCCTTGCGGTCTAGTGATTGGCCGCTAGCAAACTCTGGCGGTCAACCAGATGGCTGCTAAGTTCCAGAATACATAAAACACTGGTAAAAGTACTTTCTAGATAATGGGCTTTAATGGTACAACCAGCTCGGCGTCCTAGTGGGAATCCCAGGCTCGCGGAGTCTTACGGAGGCCTTGAAACAAGATTTCCTAGTCCGTTGGAAGGAATATCCAATGGAGAGGTTATCAAGTCCAAGATTGTGTACTTAATGTGCAAAAGTGTAATTAATGACAACATACCGCGGTATGTGTCATGTACTTAAGAATATGACTCTAGAAGAGAGAGAATCATGTAAAACTGTGATCAAGTTAAATCATGAATCCTTTATCTTTTAAAACATGTATTTATTACAAATTATATTTTTTTGGTCATAAATTACCATAAGTTCAAAAATAAGTCTAAGTGCATAAAGACATGAAATCTACTATGATGAATAATAGAATTAACTAAGTATATGAAACCAGTGTTCAAATTAGGAATAAAACTTAGTTAACTAGGCTTACCATATATTAATTAAGGCTATTATGCAATATGTGTCAGATTTACAATATTATAGAAAATCAGAAAACAAAATGGCCTAGTATAGGACCATTTCACTGTTGCTAGGGGTCTATCGGGTGACCGCTAGAGTTTCAGGCGGTCTACTGGAAGACCGTTTCCTCCTGTATAATTCGAGTTCAATGATAATAAAATAAAATGCTAAACTAAGACATATCATGCATGGAAATCAACATATATAAATTTCCATAATCATGATAGAACGAATTTAAGCCACCAATATGCATAGGTTCATGTGATCAACAAGAAAATTTCTCCTTTTACTTCATTAAGGCTAGTTCATGCATGAGGGGTATACTAGATGCATAGTCCTAATGAAAACATGAAATCCTTAAGGTACAATGCATGAAATCGAATGAAACCAGAGGGCTTTTATTCCTGACTTCGAGTTTAAGCCATTCATGAGATAACCTACCTCTGTCTTGGGCTTTAAAATTTGAATTTAAGGCTAAAAGTCAACCCTAGTTCTCTGCTCGTCCTGAACCGAACCAGCAACTTCACCCTCCTATATCTCCTGATTCCCTTGACCTAAGGATGTGAAATTTTGAGGGTAAGAAGAGGGTACAATAGGGAACAAATTATTCTAAATAACCTCTATCTAATTACCTCGTTTAAGGCTTCTATTTTCCTGATCTTCTTGGGTCGGTTGCACAGTTTCCTGAGTTATTAGTGTAGGATCAACAACTTTGGAAGCCTCTAACTCCGTGTAGACTTGATCTCCTATAACGAAAATTTGTGGAAAGTTAGTTCTAACTATAACAAATAAATTCTTAGAAGTAACTTACCTCTAATTCGTCCTACTTACCTTAGTTCCACGCGAGCCAAAAGTAAGGGTCGCACATGTCAAATTTCAGATCTATTTATAGGTTTAGCTAGGGTTTTGAGGATTATAACGATTCTTGAGTCTCAATTAGGCTTTCAATTCGATCTACTAGCCTTCTAAACTTATCTAATTAGTAGATATAATCGAACCTAGGCGATTTGGATGCCAAAAATCCAATCTTTTCACGTTTTCTCATACTCACGGAACTGACAGAGCTTAGCTGTCTAGGTCTAGACCGCTTCCTATCCCTTTGCGGTCTTGCGATAGACCGTTTTCCTTCATGAGCGTCGAATTTGAATCTATTTCAAACTCTTTTAATATTATCCAAGTTATTATCCATCTACTTATCTCTCTGTAATTCCGAGATTACACTAGTTTTAAGCTTCTAGAATATGGGCTAAGGTCCAAAACAACTTTTGGACCAATTTGGATTTATTAGATGGGCCTACATAATTAGTTTTTAGTTTACAAATTTTAATTTTTAGCTCATTAAAGGCTTAATAATTATATTTTTAAATCCCAGAATTTTCTCGGGCGTTACACTTATTGACAGGTCACGGTTGGTACAGGGCACACGATAAGGACGGTAGTCTACCTTTAACCCGCATTTCAGTAAAAATAACTATTTTTATAGAAATCTCCATCGAGAAAGAAATCATGTTAATAATATAATATTCTGGGTCGCAGTCGACGATGAAACCGCGTTTATTAAAAATAGTTAATTTTTATACTAAAATTAATATTAACAGAAAAGCCATGTTAAATTTAAAAAAAACTTGTGATCACGGTCTATCGTAGGGCCACGTTAAGGACGCGGTGTCTGGTTGTGCCGCGTTCAGGAACAGAACTCCGTTCCGGCACGGGACAAAAAAATAATCCCTAAATCATCAAATACATGCAATATACTTGGCAGAAATAGGGCAAATAACATTAGAGATCTTCTACACATGCGTATGAACATGATTTAGACTATTAATTGATTTGTGCTTGAGAGGAAACCTACCTAAAACTTGATCTAACGAAGGGGACGATGAAGTCCAGTCGCTCCTCGAACGCCTCCAATTCTCACCTCCTTTCTCCCAAATCCAATCCTCTCGTTCGCCTGCACGACTTGGCACAAACTAAGGGGTCGTCTAAGGTTCGATTGGGTCCTATTTATAGGGGGTTTAGTCTCCCAAACTTAATTAAATCAAGGGATAGAATCCTTCTCCGAAACACTCTAAAAAAGTCGATCTTTTCCCTTATCTAGCGCCGTCAACTCTCTCCCAAATCCCTAATTAGGTCGGGATTTTGAAGGATGGGGTTCAACTCTAAGTGGGCTAGGGTTTCCCTAAGGTTTTAGGCCCAATTAGCGGTTTCACCTATTAATTTAGGGTTCCCCAATTAGTCCAATTTTAGGGGTTTTGGCCCATCAATACCAATTAGGCCTTAATAAATTCTCAATTAAGCGTAATTAGCTTTTTCTTGATTTATCTAAATTTTACATTTATTTTAGTTAATTTATTTATACACTTATATAATTATTTCTATTTTATTATGAAAATAATTAAAGAATAATACCTTATACATATTTTATACTTATATTTTATCAGCTTACTATAGAGGGGAATAGAAATAAGGTCTATTGCGAGCATGGTTTGGCCCCAGGGGCTGCCCCGCCATGGCCATGACCTAACCTCGCTTCGAGGTCGATAACTCTTAGGGTCAGACCTACTCTTACTGGCTTTGTCCCCTTTCTTAATATTAAATCATGCCAGATCGCTGGCAAACATGTGTCCAGGGGATTACCCATGGCGTGGCTGCATTTTCATCACAAATTTAATTAGTCCCGGATTGATGTCCGAACGGGCTTTCCACGATGCTTTTAGCCCCAGACTCAATGGCCCATGGCTACGCCAGTTCATCTTTGAACTTACAAGTGTATGTGACTGTGTCAACAGTGAGTCAAAAGATTTGCTCAAACATGATCGAGTAGCCCCTCGGATGATCTGAATCCCCTGGCATGCGGACCCTCGGGCTACTACATTGGATATGAGCCCGGGTGCTGCCATTTCACGCACACTTGGACAATTAAGGGACCATCTCATATTCTTGTAGACGAGTACCCACCACATCCCTTCGACATATTCGGGACATGGGGAGATGTTGCCAAAATTTTGACACTTCATCACTTGAGTCACGACAAAAATAAATAAATAATAATACTAAAAAAACTAATAGAATAAGAGGAATATATCAAAATAAAAAATAATAAAATAATAATATTTAAGAAAACCAAAATAATAAAGATAATGATAATAATGTAACAAAAAAATAATAAATAAATTAATAAAATAACATCATAGTAAATAATGTAAGAAAGTCAAAACAATAAGAAGGATAATATAATAAAACCAAAGCAAATAAAAATCAACATAAATAACGTAATAAAATCAAGACAATAAAAGATATATGTATGAACAATGCAACTAAATCTGAACATAAAAAATAAATACATGAAAATAATAATAATAAATAATAAGAAGAAAAAAAGTAAAAAATCTAAACAATAAAAAATCATGATAAATCTAAATAACAAAATGCAATAAAATCACAACAACCAAGAATAAAAAGGTAATAAACAATAAAATATAAAAAATTATAGCAAAAGGATAATGATAGTGATCATAATGAAATGGTCATGTGCGGCACTGGGTTCCTACCTCGCCGAATCAATAAGGTCCCATTGGGGACATCTTTTTATTTTCATGCACACATTAACATAAGTTTTGGGCCATAAGGACCTTTCTCCTAGCGATTAATCAAGGATTTTCTCAACTTTGGGGAGATGTAATTAAGGTCGTGACTTTTATGGCATAGCGAGTTTCGGTCCCGACATGCTATTCACTATCGTCTGATCAGTCCGGCGGTGTGCACACTCGTGATTCCTAGCGACTTTAGTCTTTGGAGTCCGAATAAATTGTCATCTTGTGACTGACACGTCTGTGCATAATAAATGAAATAAATAAATAAATAAAATAAAATAAAATAATTAATAAAAATAGTCCCACAAGTCTGGCACACCTAGTGGGACTGGAGCCTCGCTTCATCTCCTCGCTAGGACCACGGGCCCTATGGCCTTCTTATAAGATTCTAACTATCAGTTTGAATTATAGGTTACACTCCAACACTTCCAATAGTTGCTGTCACGTTTGGACCGCTCGTTGTTCATGATCTCGCCAGGTATGGCTACCCGGTGGTGCCGACAAGGTTCGACTGCTTTCCTCCCATCATTGGCTTCCCAACTTTTTGGGGGTGGCGTTCATGGAGCTCCTCGATGCCAAAGAGATGAGGTCTATGACCTCTGATGCTGTGGAGGCCACACTGAAGAAAATGGATATGGTGGGTTGCTACGTCCACCATGTCAATTCTCGTGCCACCTCACCAATAGGGGGCGCAATGTTGTTGAAAGAAGAATCACCAGAAGTAACGTCGGTGCTCTACAAGGCCGGTTGTCTACCTCTGACAAATCCGTATTGATCGGAGGAGTCTGAGTATACTTGAACGACCGACAGGCTGATGTCAATTCTCATGCCACCTCACCAATAGGGGGCGCACTGTTGTTGAAAGAAGAATCACCAGAAGTAACGTCGGTGCTCTACAAGGCTGATTGTCTACCTCTGACAAATCCGTATTGATCGGAGGAGTCTGAGTATACTTGAACGACCGACAGGCTGATGTGATACTCGGCAGGGTTATACCAATAATGCTGGTACGCAACTCCTTCCAGCTACTGGCTCGGAACAAAAGGGCCTGTGCTGGGTCCGCTCACAAGCAAAGGGATGGGTTGGCCCCGAACCCAACCAAGTTTAAACAGGTCTGGGTGCCCAAGCAAACTCAGGCCCCAGCTTGACTCTGCCAAGACCTCTCAGGGCTGATAGGCCTAGAAGAGAGAGGGTGGAGCAAGAGAAGAAGATTGAGATGCCAATGTGGGCATCTTGCAAACCAATTTTTCGGGCCTGTGCACGGCAGGCGAATATTTGTTTGTGTAACAAGAACAACGAGAAGATAGCCAAACTGGGGCACGTGGCTCCCCTATGGGCCCCCAGTACGTGAGAGGGTGCCGCCACCCATGTTCTCTCCCACCAACAGACAAGAAAACTCGAACCAGGCCATCCAGGGGTAGGAACCCCATATGTTTTTTTATCAGGTGTTTAGCTACACCACAGGCGCTCTCTCACAGGAGCCCCAGCTAATTTCACTAGTATTAGGCAAACCACAGGATATTGACCTCCTACTGGTCGCTATATGATACATACCTCCTGCTGGTCGCCTTAAGATATAGACCTCCTGCTGGTCACTACAGGATACAGACCTCCTGCTGGTCACCATAAGGTACAGACCTCCTGCTGGTCTTCTTTCCCTCGAGCAAGAGCTTGTCCCCTTATGGAGAAACTCACCACTTTACAAGTGTGATTTACACAAAGTTTGCCTCTAGATAGGCAGATTGTGTACAAAGAATATAGAAATGTTCAAGACTAAAAATCAGAGTGAAAGTATAACGGTCTTGAACTAAAGAGAAAAGTCTTAAAAAAAAACTCAGAGAATTGTGAAAGACTTTTGTGAAGAATCAGAAGAGAATGCAACATGCAATAGATGAATAGTGCGTCTGATCTACCTTGAGCATGCTGTAGATATGGTTGAGGAAGAATATGACTTGTCTTTTGTTACAACACTTGGATAGGTGCACTTGTGCTGGCTGGGGTTTACTAAATTTCTCACTTAGTTCCCACACCCCCTTTGCACTTGTGCTCTCCAACTCTTGGCTCAAAAGATGTGTCAAAGAATTTTCCCTACCAAAGAGTCTACTTGCTTATTCAGCTACTGCATTGAAGAGGCGAAATCTCGCGCTGTGTCCTGAGCGGGCTGTGGCTCACCAGAAGATGAACTGCAAGATAGGGAAACGTATCAGAGGGCCCAGGGGGTTTCCCTGGGGAAAAACCCTCCGATGGCTAAGTCAGTAGAGCTGTGGTGGAAGCAATAATGGGGAGGAGAAAAACTAGTGCACGAGATTCCTCTCCACCATAGGGGTGAAGCGGATCTTGCTCAGGAGTTTGGGTGTATGAGTGCCTTGATGGCCCTTACCTTCCACCGGAGGGTATCCTTGGTTTAAATAGTACGCCGCCTTCAAGAGTCCTGCAAGCTGAGGGGTTTCCGGCGGAAGTTACGTCCTCAACGTGGGCTTTCATGGCCTTATCGTGGGAACGTTATCCCCTCGAAGTCCGGCGGCTTCTGGATTCCCCTGTCCGTTGGGGACTCTTAACGGCAGCACGAGCGGATAATATCCGGTCTGGCCGAGCTTCTGAAACGCCAGCCCTGTCCGGGCGATGAGCGTAGCTCGGCGGAAGAGGGGTCGGATAGGTCGGCGAATGCTTGTCTCTCCCGGGCGGGGAAACGGCTTGGGCCGGACCCTCCTTGTGACCTGACCATTACTCGGGGCCTCCGAGCCTAGGGGCCGCCAGGGAGGGTTGGTTCCTCGAGTGTTTGTTCATTGGGCTTTTCCTCCTTAAGTGGGCCCTGTGGGCTGTCACTCAGGTGAGCTTGCCTCGTTGGACCCTGTTGGGTCTTGTTGGGCTGCTCTTTGAGTGGGCTGCAGAAATCCCCCTCTCCACTTGTCCCCCTCCTACTCCCGAGCCATGGAGGCTCGGTCGAGTAGTTTTTGAGGCTTTGGACCGGCGTGGCTCAGGTGGGTGGAATTCTGTTGGCGTTATGGAGCCACGTGTAGTGGTCGCCTGGGCCCGTAATGATGATCCTGACGGATTTGAAACAAAGGGGCCCCCCTTTTCTCGGAGCACGGAACGACGTGCCGCCTTCCTCCCTGGTTTTATAGGCGTTGGGCCCTGTTCGTCGTTCTAGGCTTCTCAGGGTTTTAGGCTTTCCTTAGTTTCTTTGCTTCTGGGGCTCATTGATGCGCCGTGACAGCACAGTGGAGATGCAAAGTCTTGCGGCGGCGTTTGAGGAGTTGGCGAGGGTAACCGCGGAGGCGGTCCGGCAACTTCCTTCCCCCCCGGAGTCTTCGAGCTCGCGCGAGGGATCATCTTCCAGCTCGATGGTGGATCTGCCTTTGGAAATCGGGCAGGTGATGCGGGAGCCCGTCCCCAATTGCAGTGAGTTGGGGGAAGCCGAGGTGAGGAAGCTGGAGCATCGTTTTCGCTTGCCTCTCAGGTACAGCTTTGCTGCCGCCGCCCCATATGAGACGAGTCTGGACAACCATACGGGGCACATTTACACTTTTCTTCTGGCTTTGAAGAGTTGGTTCCGCCATCCCTTCGAGCCTTTTGTACTTAAGTTTCTCGAGTTTTTCCGATTGGCGCCTATTCAGTTGGTGGCCAACTCGTATCTCCTTCTCTCCGCCTTTCGGATTCTCTGTCGTCAGCACGACATTTTTCCTTCCTTAGACCTCTTTCACTATTTTTTCAAGTTGAAAGCGCACCCGTCGGCGGGGAAGGGCTTCTACTTTATCCAGGCGAGGAGGAACAGGAGTTGCATCTCACTCGCAGCGAAGGACTCCTCGCACAAGGGGTGGAAGACCCAATTCTTCTGGGTGAAGGCGGAGGCGACGGACGAGTCTTGGAGATGTCTGGTTTCGCCCAATTTTCATCCGAATGTTCCCCCTCGCCAGGAGGAGTTCCCTCCCCACGTGGAGCGGCAGGCCGCTCATCTGCTGGATAATCGCCAATCGACCGAGGAGCTGGTGATGCCGGAGAACATCGAACGGTGTTTTCTTACGCGGTTGACGTCGACAAGTACCGCTCTCGAGGTTCTTCTCCTGGGGTGGTAGTTACTTTCCTTCTCCTGACCGGGTCTTCTTCCTTTGTTGCAGACATGAGGCGGGAACCTCTGGAGGAAGTTGCTGAGGTCATCGATCTGGGAGAAGATGACTCGGCGGACGACGAACCAGATGCTTCTGCCGGTCGTGCCCAAGCCCGAGATAAGAGCAAGGGGGTGGCCCCCGGGGGATCTTCACGACCAACTGGTACGAAGCGCAAGGATCCCATGGCGGGAAAGTTGCGGGAGGCCGCGAAGGCCAGGAAACGGGCCAGGAAGATAGGTCTTCCTTCTACCGCCAGGGGTGACTCCGGCTCGGCGGTGCTCCCCTCTCGGGGGCAAGATGGGGCCGACCTCTCGGGGCCAGCTCCCCCACCTGCCAGGCGAGAGGGGGCCGAGGAGACCGGGGGCCCTTCAGAGGGCGACGATGGGTCGGCTCTCCCCCCTACAGGGGTAGAGGGGGCCGATGCCGAGGTAGTTGACGCCAAGACCGGGGGATCGGTCAGAGGCGGTGATGTCTCGGTCGGTGAGGTGCGGGCCGAGACAGGCAGGGCTGGGGGTTCGCCGCGAGGGCGTTGCAGCCCCAGGTGCTTGAAGCTCCCAGTGCGGTCGGTCCCGCGGCGCCGGTCGAGGTTGGGGGTTCGCCCGGGGAGGCGTCGCAACCCCAACCGACCATGGCGCTCGAGGCGGTTGGCTCCGTTGCTCGAGCAGAGCCTTCTAGCAGGGTGCCCAGGGCGGAGCGGTCCCCTCTGCCGGAGCCCTTGGAAAGGCTCGGTATTATGGGCGACCTGTACCGGGTCTGCCAGTCGATCGCCGCAAGGACGAAGGGGGGAGAAAGGCGTAATACTCCCCCCGGGATCCTTGATGTTCTGATGGAGGGCGGCCTGGTCATAGCTCGGTCAGCGGCTTTGATGTCGGAGGCGCACGCTCGGACGGAGGCGGAGCGGTCGAAACTCGCCTGGACCCTTGGAGGATGCGAAAGGAAACTGGCCTGACTCAAGGGGGAGCATGAGGGGCACCGGCAAGAGTTTTTCGCGTTCCGGGAGGTGGCACGGGCGAGCCGACTGGAAGCCGGGGTGCTGACCGAACAGCTCGCCAAGACCCGAGAGTCTCTTGAGAGGACAAGCCGATCCTTGGAGGAGGAGCGTCTGCGTCGCCTCGAGCTAGACAATCGCTGGGAGCTTGAACACGCCGAGCTGCTAGATCGGGCGGAGGTGGCGGAGCGCCTTCGAGCTGAGGCTGAGGTGGACCGGGCCCGGACGGAGGAGCGTGCGAGCGAAGCTGAGCAGAGGATGGTCGAGGTAGAGGAGCGTCTGGCGAGGGCGGAGGAGCGTGCGGCCGAGGCGGAGCGGGCTCGGGTCGAGCTCGTCGGAAGGGCGGGGCAGATCGAGGCGGAGGCGATCGAGCGTTATAGGAGCTCGGATGCTTACTCGGCCGACCTGGTGGAAGCCGCCTTACCCTATTACGAGGTAGCACTTCGCCGGGGCGCTCGAAAGGGGTTCAAGCAGGGCTATCGCCGGGCGGTAAACTACGCCGATGAGCAAAACTCCACGATCGAGTTCCCCTTTGGCCAGCGTTATGACTCGGATGAGTCGGTTTCTAGGTCCTCATCGTCAGTCGGGGAAGATTCGGAGGGGTCGCCTCCATCAGGGTCACCGGCTCCGGACGTTTCGGGAGGGTTCACGACCGAGATAGTTCTTGCACAAGCGAGGTCAGTGTCCGAGCCGGCCGTCACCGAAGGTGCCGGGGATGACGCATCCCCTTCCGTCGTTCTCAAGCGTCCAAGTGGGCCCGAGGCCTGATGTATTTTGCCTTGTTTCGCCTCTTTCCCTTTTTATCTCTCTTTCCTCTTTTTAGAGAGTTTCCTTTTTTGTGTGATAATGAACGACTTACTTTGTTTGAGTACCATCTTTGCCGTGATTTGGTTGGCGTATCTGGAGTAGTTGGGAGGTGCCGATATGTTCTACGCGATTTTCGCATGCTGATTTGGTAGACTTCTGACGGGGCGTCCTTTCGTTCCTTCACGCTTTGAATGCCAGGCCGCTTCGTGAATCCCGCTAGGGCGGGGATCGAGGAGTTGGAGGTGACCATTAAGGGGGATCCCTTGGCGTGTTTTAAAGGGGGGAGTCATTTAAGGCGTGCGGCCTCCCTTGGCCTATAAGAGAGACCGAAGGGCGCTCCTTCCTCCTTAACACTAAGGATTCTCGACGACGATCTGTCCTTACTCCTTCTTCTTCACTCTGCGTTACGCCGCTGCAATCTAAGCATGGAGGGTCCCGCGGAGGGGGATGCTGCCGACGACGGGGAGCGGCGGGCTCCCGCTGTCCTGGAATGTTGAACGGATCCCACGGTCGCCGCGCGTGCACGAGACGGGTCCGACGGTCGCCGCGCGGATCTGGGGAGGGCTACGGCATGTGGAAGCACGCCGTTTGCCTCTTCTTAGCTCCGACGAGGCTTCCGGGTGGACGCCGAGGCGGAGGACGGATGGGGGTATCAGGGAAACCTGCCGCCACTCCCCCTCTGCATGGGGGGGGGGGCGCATCAAGCTCCCTCCTCACCGAAGCCTTCCTCCATCCGCAGCCTCTTTTTCCCTCTTCTGCTCTTCATTTCTTTCACTCTTCGGGGGCTGCTTGCTCTCTCCTTCCTTCCAAGGAGTTGGCAGATTGGAAGAGGGGAGGCCTTCATGGCGCTCCTTTTTCCTGGTTGTTGCCAACTTGGGAGGTAGCTTTCCTCAACGTTTAAAGGTGCCCTCCCTTCTGCAGTCCCTCTATCACCTTTGTCACGGGCCACCCGAGCCAACTGGCTCGACCACCTTTTGTCCGAGCCAGTTTCCACACGAGGCAGAGTCAGTGGCTGGACGTGAGGAGATCAAGACCGAGTCATCCGAGCGATGGCCCCTTGAAGCGGTGTTAGACGGATTTTTGCTTTTTGCTATGTGATGTACTAGCATTTGCCTATCTGATGTACCAATGGTTTGGAATGAAAAAAAAAGGGATTTATTCCGTCCATCTTGTTGTACAATTTCAAAAATAGAATTTGCGTAGTGCGGCTGCGTTCCATGTCCGAGAAATGGGTTCCCCTTCCATTGTTGCTAACATGTATGCACCTTTTCCGAGCGTCTCGACCACTCGTAGGGGCCTTCCCAGTTAGGGGACAGCTTGCCCGCCGCCTCTAGTGGTCAAGAGGCTTTGGCCTTCCTGAGGACGAAGTCCCCCAGTTGGAAACGTCTGTCTCGGACCTTGGCGTTGTAATATCGAGTGAGGCGGTGCTGGTACTCCGTTGCTCGGACGTTCGCGATCTCTCGGAGTTCATCTGCCAGGTGGAGGTTCTCGAGCAACTTTTGCCCGTTTGCCTCGGGTGAAAAGCTGATCACTCGGAGAGACGGATTGGCGATCTCTAATGGAATGACGACTTCGGTGCCATATACCAACTGAAAAGGGCTTTCACCGGTTGCCGTCCTGGGGGTCGTTCCGTGCGACCATAGTACGCTAGGCAATTCCTCGAGCCAGCTACCCTTAGCCTTGCCGAGTCTGGTTTTTATGCCTTTCAAGATATTCTTGTTGGCATTTTCAACCAGCCCGTTGGCCTGAGGGTGGGCGACCGAAGTGAAGTGGTTGCGGATGTTTAGGTCGGCGCATCTGTCTCGGAAATACCGAGAGTCGAATTACCGACCGTTATCGCTTACTATCACTCGGGGGATGCCAAAGCGACAAATGATCGATTTCCAAACAAAGCCCCAAACGACTGTCTCGGTGATCCTTGCCGTAGCCTCGGCCTCGATCCACTTGGTGAAGTAGTCGATGGCGACGATGATGAACTTCTTCTGGGACTTGGCCGTCGGGAATGGCCCAAGGATATCGATTCCCCACAGAGCGAAAGGGTAAGGCTACGGCGCCAAGTGGAGAGGGGGATTTCTGCAGCCCACTCAAAGAGCAGCCCAACAAGACCCAACAGGGTCCAACGAGGCAAGCTCACCTGAGTGACAGCCCACAGGGCCCACTTAGGGAGGAAAAGCCCAATGAACAAACACTCGAGGAACCAACCCTCCCCGGCGGCCCCTAGGCTCGGAGGGCCCGAGTAATGGTCAGGTCACAAGGAGGGTCCGGCCCAAGCCGTTTCCCCGCCCGGGAGAGACAGGCATTCGCCGACCTATCCGACCCCTCTTCTGCCGAGCTACGCTCATCCCCCGGACAGGGCTGGCATTTCAGAAGCTCGGCCAGATCGGATATTATCTGCTCGTGCTGCCGTTAAGAGTCCCCAACGGACAGGGGAATCCAGAAGCCGCCGGACTTCGAGGCGATAACGTTCCAACGATAAGGCCATGAAAGCCCACGTTGAGGACGTAACTTCCGCCGGAAACCCCTCAGCTTGCAGGACTCCTGAAGGCGGCATACTATTTAAACCAAGGATACCCTCCGGTGGAAGGTAAGGGCCATCAAGGCACTCATACACCCAAAGTCCTGAGCAAGATCCGCTTCACCCCTCTGGTGGAGAGGAATCTCGCGCACTAGTTTTTCTCCTCCCCATTATTGCTTCCACCACAGCTCTACTGACTTAGCCATCGAAGGGTTTTTCCTCAGGGAAACCCCCTGGGCCCTCGGATACGTTTCCCTGTCTTGCAGTTCATCTTCTGGTGAGCCACAGCCCGCTCAGGACACAGCGTGAGATTTCGCCTCTTCATGCATATATATATATATGTGTGTGTGTGTGTGTGTGTGTGTATTTATAATGGTTTCGTTAGATACAACCTGGCGATCATTAGACACAACCAGGTATTCATTAGACATAGTCTTCTATATGTTAGAGAGAGTTTCGTCTTCTTCATAGATCGTGTAGCTGCTTATCAGAGATATCTTTTCATCTTTAAGAAATATGGCGCTTTTTCTACATAGCTATTCTGAAAAAGATCTTTCTTTCATTATGATGTATTCTTTCTTGCAAGAAAAGACAACTACCAAACCTTCCTTGGATAGTCTCCTTAACTTCGTGAATTTCTTGAAGAATATAAAGAGATATGCTCTTTCTACAATAGAGACCTTTCAGAGGGTACTACTTTTTCTTAGACCTATCACATTGCATAACGTAGTTGTTTACTATATAAAAAAGATAAAGTCAAGTAATTGTAAGACCCCAAAATTTTTATAAATTATTTTGGTATATTTAATTATTTTCTGGGAATTTTAAAGACCCAAAATAGATTAATAAATAAATAATGAATTTATAAGTCATTATAAGGCCCAATTGTGTTAAATAATTAACTTAGCCTATTTAAATAAAATCTAAAAGGGTTAAGGACCAAGCCCATTAAGTTTGGCTCATATTCTAGAAGGTTATTTAGCCTATTTACGTATTTTAAGGATAAATACCATTTTTATGGATAATGATATGGATAAATAACAAAAGAGTTTGATTTATGTTGAATTCTGTGCACGTTGGATGTAGCAGTCTATCGTGCGACCGCCACAGTCACGTAACGCACCTAGACTGATGCGTTACACCCTGATAGTTCCGTGAATGGAAGAATGAGTAGAAAGATTGGAACTTTGGGATCCTATCTGTAGGAGATCAACTTGGGAGAGCTTATAACATTACTAAGGACTCTTAGGGATTAGGTTCTGACAAATTAAGGACTCTAAAATTGATCTAATCTTCAAATCCTAGCCAAAACCCTATAAATAGGACCTAGTTCTGAACTGAGCAACCCTTACTTTTGGGTCGTGAAGAAACAAGGTAAGAAGTCACAATTTCGGGTAAGTTCTTTAGAAGATTTTGTTTATAATATATTAGACTAATAGCTATCCAAATTTCGTGCTAGGAGATTGTAGATTGTGATAAATCCACACATGAAGAGTTTAAATACGAGAAAACATATAGGGGGAGAGATAATATAATAATAAAGAAAAGAAGCACGTGGTGCTACTAAGGAGGGTGATCGCCAGAGGGGTTACCTCAAGAAGAAACAAAGAAGATCGCGAATACCTGGTGGAAAATAGAACGCGGGATGGATTGTGAATTCCTCCTCCTCCTTCAATCGGCCGGCCGATGAAGGGGGTTTTCCTTTATTGATTACCCTTGCAAAAAAGACAAAAAAAAATAAAGAGAGGTGGATCAGCCAAGTGAATGTAGTATCAATCCCAAATAAATGATATGATGATGAATAGAGAACAACATGCGCACCTTTTTTATTGTTTTAAAACCCCTAAGAGTTAGGGAAAGGAAAAGAATGTAATGCTAATACAAAAGAAGAAAACCGTATGATGACCGATGAAAAACAACACAATTAGATAAGCAAAAACCCCTGCTGTCCCTGACGACAGTAAAGGGGAACCGAAGTTGATGCTGTTGGCAGGAAGAAAAGGAAGCAGTGAGCTCTAAAGATTGCACAGGAAGAAGATGGATAGCCTCTGTAAATTCAGCATCTATGTATAAAAACTCTGACCTCGGTAACCTCTGTCAAGATCGACCAGAGCTCCTTTATATAGGGTTTCAACCGAAGATAAACTCAAATTTAGGAAGATAAGGACGGGCAATGATCAATGAAGGCAGGACTCTAGTTCCAATTCGAGCAAGGAGACCATTGGAGGCAGGGAACTATTCAGGAAAGGCATACTCAAACACGACACCGAAGGATAAAACACGACCTTCAGAAGGGCGTCAAATTATAAATTGACGACCTACATCAAGACGTTACTCAAAAACACGACCATGGTCAAGGGCGTCACTCCCTGGATTTAATTTTGGCAATAAAACTTACTTTATTTGAAAATTATGAGAAAACGCCTGAGATGAAGGCGTTACTTGAAAACACGCCCTGAGGAAGGACGTTAATCAATAATTGGAATTTATTTTGAAACCGGATAATACCAGGAATTGACGCCCTCATATTTGATCGTCCTTTCTTAAGAACACGCCCTAGATTAGGTCATTATTTAAAACACGCCCTTCATCAAGTCGTGAATCACAAAAAAAATGCAAGAATAAATCACAAAAATAGAAAAACTTTATATTATAGAAATATTGAAGTTCACTTTGGGGCGTCAACATAGTGACATGAGATTTGATCAGCATAGCGTCAATTTTGGCGTGTCTACAGCTGCCCCGCCTTGGCGTCTGCTTTGCAAGGGAGTGAGATGAAATGGAGTGAAAGTACAACCAGCGGAATGAAGTGGAACGAACTGATAAGTAGATGACAAGGTGTGATGTGACACGCCTCAGACACTAAGCATTGGAAATCTTTCCAAGATTCTGAGCGAAACAACTCCGAGTGATTCCAAGGAAGCATCGATTTGTTGGATAAAGGAGATTAAACTAAACAAGTAAAAATCTGCGCATGGCACGATAAGGAGACACCATTGGAGAGCGGTTACCAGCCAACGTGGACGTGCTACAACCAAGGTGTATTTGTGGGAAAAATAAAGGGAATTGAGATGAAGACCCAGCAAAGGGACATTTTCAAGTAATCAGCCTAAGCGGCTTCAAAGAGAATAAAGTATTCAATTTGGAATGGAATATCTCATGTCAACTCAATCAAGAGCGAGTGACTTTCATTATCGCCATAATATGAAGATTTTCAGCATGAAGCTCAAAGTCCTACATGATGCATGCTGGGCTAAAAGAAAAAGATAAGACAAACTAAAAGATAGAAAATAATCAAGGATAATATTGTTAAGCCATCCAGATTTGGTCAAGAATCCAGATCTCTGAGCTGACACTAAGGCGAAGCCCGTTTGTCCGCGCATCAACTCAGAAAGTGGAACTATCGTCCCAGACCTTCAACGACTCAATGGCCTATCCGTGTGATCAAGACTCTCCTGGAACTATCACTGTTTTTGATGAAGGGGAACTCAAATTTTAGGTTCATCAGAACCACAAGGTCCTTGATATATTATAATAGCGTAAAACACCATATAGTAATAATGCTTACAAGAACAGCATGATGTTACTTCCACAGTGATCCGGGCATCTCGAAACCCTGCAATCTTCTGCACCTTGAAAGTTCATTAGCCCTCCCATAATTTCAATATGAATAATCCTCAATTCAAAGCATGACATGATCATAAGTGCTAAATAAAATAAAATTCCAACGAAATAATAGCACTTAAGTTCATCAGAGCACGTAGGGAAGCAAATTCATAAGCTCACAAATTCACGCCTGGACTGAACGGCGTCAAAACATGAAAGGCGCCTGTGGATGAAGGCGTCAAAAAGAGAAACACGCCCTTCACTAAGGCGTGAAATGCACCAAGAGTTCACGAAGAAAACGACCCACTCAAGGGCGTTAAATAAAACACGACCTCGGTCAGGTCGTCAATTCAACAATTGACGCCCTAACAGAAGGCGTTAATTAGGCACAAGCTTCTGTTTCTGATTCGCAAGCTAAACCCAGTCCTAATAGCCATAAACTTTCTAACTCCGAACAACCTTAAGACTCCCCAGACTTCTATAAAGGGAAGGCACTTCCTCGAATTAATCAAAGCAATCCTTAGGAGCTCTGTTTCTTCTGCTGCTTCTTCTCCTGTTCGTATTCTTTTCACAAACCGGAGATGGAAAGGGCACTTAAGAGATCAAAGTCCTCAACTCCCAGATTAACTGAGATTAATGAGCACATCAGCAGCAGAATCTCCATGAACCAGGTAAAGATCGAATCTTCTATTTTTCTCTTTTCTTATCTTTACTGAACTATTTCTGTCGCTCACGCATCCTCCTTCTTCTCCACAGGATTATCCAAATGTCCCAGGAGCTAGGAGATTTACAAAAAATAAGTGGCTGCCTCTTATTCTCTCCAAATTTTCTTCAGATATGAGGGTGTACTTAGCAAGATGGCACCTTCTGGGTCTAGTTACCCATGCCAAACATTATGATCAAATCCATCTTGACTGGGCAGCTATAGGAGCTCTTGTAGAGATATGGCATCCTTCTACTCATACCTTTCTCTTCTCTACCTTTGAAGCCACCATCCTATTGGTAGAATTGGAGTTGATCTTAGGCTTGAAAAGAATGAAGCAAGGGGATGAGGAGAAGATGGCCAACATGCCAAAACTAATTTCCTCTCATGAGCTATTAACCACATTGATACCTAGCCCAAACTTAGTGAATCAAATCAAAGCCACTAAAGGAATCAATCTTCTGAAGCTCGCCTCATGGGTGTACAAGAGAGCAGATCAAGCCAAAGAAGATGAAGAGATAGAGCGGGTAGCAAAGGCCTTCGTGGTGTGCTTGGCAAGAGCAATCTTATTCCCATCCACGGAGGACTTTCTAGAAGAGGCCCAATTAAGCGCCATAGTGAGCTTATGGGAAGGAGATAGAGTTGGACCGGCTATTCTAGCCTATCTCTATAGTGGGCTTACCTCGGCGGCGATGGGAAGGCCCATCTACGGATGCATGCTAGCTCTCTCTAGTTGGGTTGATCTCCACATCAAGTTCGATCCATGTGATGAAGCCCAACAATCCTCAAGAATCTTCTCAAAAAGCCCACTCTCTTATATGACCGGTTCACTTGGGATAAGCAATAGAGTGATGAACCAAATTCCTCAAATTAAGAAGAGAGCGGAATGGAGAGAGCACCTCAAAGTAATTCCAAAGAATCTCTTCACTTGCGCCCCGGGAATACTCAAGACTCAAGAGCTCCGTGCATATTTTCTCCCGGAACGGACCTTCGGCTCATAGGCGCTTCAGAATTTATTTTGTATAACTCACACCGGTGCCTTCCTCAACTCGGGCTTCCACGGCGAGTATTCGAGGATCCATCACACCTTCCTCCTATCAAAACAAGGGACCTTGGCGGCAATGAAGATGGAGAAGAAACAACCACAATCCAAGCTCTGTGGAAAATCAATAAAGCTCATCAACCTGTGAAAAACTTCGAAGAAGACAGAGAACAGTGGAAGTCTTATGTAATTGCTTTAAGAAGCTTGAGGCCCAAAGTGGCTCATTGAAGCAATGCAATCTTTTTCTTCTAATAAATCAATGATAATTTCTGATTGAGCCAATAACACAGTGATTCCGATCAAATCTTCCAATAACATGTGATTCTGTTGCAAATAACGACTCAGTCAATGTCGTGAATTCACAAAGTGACGCCTCAGCCAATGTCGCTTCCAATGTTCAGCTCACAAATTTGACGCCTCCACAATGGGCGTTACTTAAATAAAGGCTTAAAATAGGGCGTTAATTGATTCAAATTCCCCATAATGTATTCGTTGAAATTCCAAAGGTAACGCCCTCAGCAAAGCCACGTTTCATTCAAATAACGTCTCAAGCACAGACGTTATTACAAAAAAGTAATAATTGCTTCAATCACATCAATCAATCCCCATTCAATGCGCCTGACGACGGTTATCATTCCCCATGCAAACAAAAGTAACGCCTCAAGAAATGTCATCAATTATCAATAAGCGTCCTTGTTTCAGTCGTTGATTCCATAAGACGCGGCCTTACTCAAGTCGTTAATTCCTTTTGACCGTTCGACTTAACTTTCCCTCCTTTCTTCTTCTTCCTTCGTCCTACTCCCTCTTTCATTTCTGCAAGCCCTAACCGACCTCCCCCTTTCTCTCATTCTCTCTCTCTCACACCTCCCCCTCCCCAACCTAAACGATGGCCGGCGGTGGCTTGAAGAGGCAGCGGGTGGCTGCCCCAGAAGTGGTGGACCTGGGCGAAGACGCCCACGCCGAGGAGGATGCTCCCGTGGAGGCTCCGTCGGCGGTGGCCGAGGAAGGTCCGGCGGCGATGGCCGGCGACGAGGGAAACCACGGCGGCGAGGCGGTGGGAGAAGAAGATGACGGAGAAGCAGCAGACGAGGGAGGGGAGGGTGGAGGCGGTGAAGAAGAAGAAGAAGAAGGCGAAGGTGGTGAAGACGGAGAAGAAGGCGAAGGTGGTGAAGATGAGCCACCGCCCATGGCGGCGGCCGTTCCCCGTCCCGGCCAACTCCGGCGACCGCGTCAGCCACGGCCCAAACCAGCAGGACCAAAGCACCAGAAGGTAGGCCCCCCAACCCGATTCCCATTTTTTTTATTTTTATTTTTCATTTTTCCTGTAATTTCCATAGCTCTCGGGGTATAAACCCTGCAACCCAGAAAGAAGACGCCCTCAGGGGCGTCACGTTTTAGAAATGAAACGCCCAACCCAAGGGCGTTAATTAAATTATTTCCCTGAAAAATAATTAACCCCATGAGAACACGCCCTGCATCATGTCGCCCATTTAAATTCATCATTTGTCATATCATGCTGTTAATTTCGTTAATTCCCATGCTTTAATTATTTTCCATGAATTATTCGCATGCTGTTATTTTTATTTCATTTTCTGAAAAACTTGAAAACAACGCCCCCCACCAGGGCGTTAATTCAACAACAGATGACCAAACCAGCGGTCGTCCATTCATTAATTCCTGATTAAATTAACGGACCCATCTTGGAAAACGCCCCACCCAAGGGCGTGACTTGAAATAGTCTTTAAGAATTTCAGAAATTAACCATAGAACCACGCCCAACACAGAGGCGTTTCATAGATGAACAGCGACCTAGGATAGGTCGTAAATTCAAAGCTCACTTAGAACCACGCCCTCCTTAGGGGCGCTAATTCAACAAACCACGACCTGAGGATGGTCGTTAATTAAATCAAACATCAACATTTCAAACCAAGGCAGTTAAGTGAATTTCAACAAGAATAATTGAACAATTAAACCAAAATTTCTTTCTTTATGCGTGCAGGGGTTGATGAGGACACGAATCTCCTGGGTCATGGTCCGAGCAGCATACTACGGCCTCCCCGAGTTCCAGAGAGCCAGGGTAGATGCTATGGGGTTCGGGGCCTTCCTTAGCATAGAGCCAGTCAGGCCAGACCTACCACTTATCCAGGTTCTGAGGGAGAGATGGGACAGGACTAGCAAGGCATTCTTGATGCCATGGGGGCATATGGTTCCTACCCTGGAGGATGTAGCTAGGATCACCGGATTGAGGGTAGACGGAGAGGCTGTGAGCGGGATCACCTACCCTGACTACACTGAGCTCGCCCAGAGGTTGCTAGGGCTAGAGATGGTCTACGAGACGCCTAGCGAGTGTAGGACTATCTTCCGCACCGACCTGACTACAGTGATGGGCTTAGGGAATGCTAGGCATAGGTCCGGGGAGTCCTTAGAGCAGTTCTCTGAGAGGTTGATCAATGGGGCTAGGGCGGTCTACTGCCAGGACCCAGCTGACAGAGAGAGAGCGGACCGGGACCTGAGGAGGTTTCTACTGCTGCTACTAGGGAGGCTATTGCTCGGGACGAAGGGCGACGTCATCAACTGCCGATTCTTGGGCATTCTCGAGGACCTAGAGGCAGTTGGCAGCTACGCCTGAGGAGCGGCACTGCTGGCGCATATGATGGCTGACTTGTCCACGGGGACAGGACGAGAGACGACCGTCAGTGGCTTCTCACCTTTTCTTCATGTATGCATTTTTCTCTTTTCCTTCTCTTTCATTTTTTTTTATGCGTGTGAATGCCTTACTAATGCAATGCATGGGTGCAGGTTTGGAGCCACCTATACATGCCGATGGGGCGCGTTGACCCACGGCCTGGAGGTGAGGGAGCTTTTCCCCTAGCACGGCGCAGGCTGCCAGTGGTGTTTGGAGCCCCACTGGGCTACGAGTTGTGGGTGCTGCGGAGAGAGTTCCGAGACCTCCATCCCTCGCTGGTATGCATGAATGTTATGCATCTTTCTTTTGCATTTATTTTGAATTTATTATGATGATGATGAAATGATGACATGTATGTTTATGAATGCAGGTGCAGTGGAGACCCTATGAGGGAATGACAGACGAGGGCCAGCCGTGGGTCGTAGCGGGCCGACCTCGTTTTGGGCATGAGCTCTGGGTTCATTGCCTGAGCGAGATCGAGCCGTTACGGCTTAGGTTGGTGATGAGGACGCTGGGCCTCCACCAGGAGTGGGTAGAGGTCGACGAGCCATGCGGCATTGGGAAGAAGACACGCGGTCGTACGAAGGCGACCGACTGGAGAGTGCGGTTCGAGGAGCAGTACGCCGAATGGCAGCGAGGCGGGACCAGAGTCACCTCTCGGGCGACCGACAGCTCCGAGTACATCCGGCACTACTGGGAGGTATACGCCGGACGACCTCAGATGAAGGTCTTAGGGGTATGTATGAATGCAATTATTTCTAAATGCGAAGGCTTATGTAACTCTATCATGCAACTAATATGCAATGGATGCAGGATGCGCGGGACATAGCAGCGATGGATGCCCAGGCCCACCTACACAGCCTGGAGGACCAGCTAGCCGCCACACGGGCCGACCTAGAGACCCGGGTGAGTGTTTAAATTATTTCTATATGCAAATGTATTTTTTTGTTGAATTATTGATGATTAGCCACTGACGATCTTAATGAATGCAGCGTGCCCAGCAGGGAGCAGTGAGGAGAGACCCGGGGGAGGCCTCCAGCTCGAGAGGGCCCAGTGTAGAGGTGACTGCACTGGCAGAGCAATTAGCTGGAGCGACCGCATGAGCTGAGGCAGCAGAGCGCGATCTCGCTTCACGGGTAAATTCCAAAACACAAATCCATTCAAATATTGATTATATAATTGTGCACTGATGAAAATTCATTTTATAGACTGAGGAGCTTCGAGCCGCTCTTACCTGCGTTGATGAGGGCTTCCGTGCGACGAGCACACAGGTGAGTGGTTTAATCATGTGTTGCTTGAATTGCTAGATTACTGAATCATTGCATTAATTGTGAAACTGATGATTTGTTTACCTGTTTGCAGGCGACTCAGCTCCAGGCGGTACGTACCGAGTTGGCGATCCGTGATCAGCGGATCTCAGAGCTAGAGAGGTCCCTGAGGCGATGAGAGGAGCTGCCTCAGGATGTGGCCGAGCTGCGGGTGGCTCTTGAGCTGGAGAGGAGGGAGCGGGCCCGGGAGCGCGAGGAGCGTGATCGTGAGCGGGAGGAGCACCAGGCGGAGCGTGCCCGGCACCTTGAGCTTCAGCAGGCGGAGCGTGCCCGGTAACAGGAGCAGGTAGCAGCACGCGAGCGAGAGCTGGCAGACTCGAGGACCCAGTTGATCCTTTCTCAGGAGCGGCTACGAGTGTCTTAGGAGCATCTCCAGCGAGGGCGTGAGCGAGCACGGGCTGCGGGGTACTCCTTCACCAGCTCCACCTTTGTGGCGGGCTCTTCTCTCCGGGAGAGGAGCGAGGCAGGGGGTCAGGTTCGGGTTCCAACTTCTTCACGGGGGCCCATGCCTCCTCCACCAGCGCCAGCTCGGGACGGCGAGGAGGAGGTTGAGAGTAGGAGAGAGGAGGGTGGAGGCGAGAGCTGAGAGACTTACTTGTACTCCTCCACCCTCACACCTGTACTCAGACATTCATGATGTATATATATATATGAGATTGACATCTTTTTGTTACTTGAGCACTTTGCGTGGTTGTGGCCTTGTGTTTGTGTACTTTTCCTCTTTCCATGTTCTTCGTCTTTGCTTTGCTTTGCCCTGTTTCTGCGACTGTAATCCACACTTTGAACAAACAGGTTAATTCATCTGTTCGACTTGGCCCCTTGCTCAATAAGCAAGGGGTGCCTTTACTTTTGACCTTAATGGCGGGTCAAGGGGCCAAGCCTTTAATCAAATAAGGCAAATAAAATAGCTGATAACGGGGAGATGCATCATGCAAGCATGCATATGCAAACCATAAATAAAAGATGCCCATGCAAAAGAATGCAAGCATACATCGTGAAGAAATGTATTTTTCCTCTTTTCCTCTCATTTATATTTTTTTTGTTATTTTCCTGAAAAATGCGCCTTAGAGTAGGTCGTGGTTCGCATAAAGACGCCCTAGAAGACGGCATGAATTTGAAAAGGAAATCTGATTTTTGAGAAAGTAACGACCCGCTTAGGGATGTTATTCGGAAATAGACGACCTAATCTAGGACGTTAAATTCTATAAAAAGCGCCTTAGCCAAAGGCGTTAATTGAATTATTCTGCAAAAAAAAGGGTTGACAAGGCTATCAAGACCACGAGTCCTACACGGTCACCATCTAAAATTCATTAACCTTTCTTGAGTAATTAAAAGAGGGTCGACGTGATCATAGTTGACTTGTATTCGAGATTTCGTACAGTGTAATTTCCCAGGTCGGTCTTGACCATCCTGCCAGTTCGTGACTTGCCACATAGAAAGGATGGAAGAAAATATAAGGGAAGCCCATAAGGGATTCTGAGATGCTCAAGGTAAAGTTACCTCCCCTACCCTATGCCTGTTGGGGTTCGGTCTTTGGCGTAGGGAAATTTGTTACCTTTTTGCCTCTTTTATATTGCACGCATACGCCCAAGGTTTTCCTTGCGGGGACTTTGCCCTCTTGTCATGCTTTTCTTTTCACAACTTGACTTTCACTTTGGAATTGACTTGCATTAATGAATAACCTAATTGTACTTGGGCTTTTGTGGCATTTTGCTCCCTTTTGGGCCTTGACTTCCACCTACTAGGGCGGCGGATAGGCTTGGCGTGTCTACCCTGAGGTCTCCCTTCCTCCCTTATGGGCCGAAGAAGAAAAGAACGGGTATTGTCTTTCACTTTAGTCAGGTTTTTGACTTCCCATTGGATTTTGCACCGCTTGAGCTCAAGAACAAAGCGTGTAGTGTGTGTGGGTGTCAACCCCCTTTTAAGTTAGCAAGACTGATGAATGAATTCTGAATTTTGACCTTTCGGGCCTTGATCCTTCGTGTGCCATGGCACCAATTTTGATCTCTTTTGATTTTGAAGAATTTCTTTATTTTTTGTTTGCTTTTTTGTTGGAATTTCTATTTTTTTGGTTTTTGGAAATATTCCACTTTGTTTTGGATTTTTGAAACAACATTTTCTTTTGGATTTTGAAAATTTCTCTCTCTCTATATATATATTTTTAGATTTTGAATCAAGGGTAGTATTTCTTAAGATACAAACCATTCCAAGGGTGAGTCAACTCTTCTCCTTCAGCATTAATCAGTTTATAAGTATTACCAGGATAAACATCTTTTATGACGAACGGTCCTTCCCAGTTAGGTTGGAGTTTTGAGCGGGGGCCACCCGGCTTTACAAAAATCCTCTTGATTACCATCTCACCGATTTTAAATTTTCTCTCAATTACTTTCTTTTGATAAAAATGCGAGAGCCTGTTTTGATAAACGCGCGCATGCTCAGCGGCGACCAGACGCTTCTCGTCTAGGAGTTCCAATTGGGCAAGGAGTGAATCCCGACGTTCATCAATAGAAAGTTCCTTGTCAAATTGTACTCGCAGAGAGGGAATGAGAATCTCGTAAGGGACTACCGCCTCCATTCCATAAGTAAGGGCGAAAGGGGTTTGCCCAGTGGGGGTACGAATGGAAGTGCGATAGGCCCAGAGAGCTTCAACTAGCTTGTCTAGCCAGTCCGAAAATTTATTAGCCTCACATGTCTTTTTAACAATCTTGATCAAAGTTTTGTTAGTTGCCTCTGCTTGGCCATTGCCCTGCGGATAATAGGGAGAAGAATGATGCAATGCAATGTTATACCTGTTGCAGAGATCCTTGAGCTCTTGAGAGATAAATTGAGGTCCATTGTCGGTGACGATGGTGCTCGGGATGCCGAACCTCGTGATGATGTTCTTCATTATGAATTTGCAGACAGTTGATGCTTTAATCTCCACGTAAGCTTCCGCTTCTGCCCACTTGGTGAAGTACTCCGTTGTCGTGAGGATGAACGACTTTTGCTTGGTCAGGAGGTTCGAATCACCAAGAGGTCCAATGATATCAAAAGCCCACATGGAGAAAGGCCATGGGGAGGACATAGGATGGAGTGAAGAAGCAGGAGAATGAATCTTGTCGGCGTGCAGTTGGCACTTAACACACCTTCGAACATAGATGGAACAATCCTCTTCTAGAGTGGGTCAATAGAAACCTAGCCTAAGAATCTTCTTAGCTAGCATCTGGCTGTTCACATGACCACCGCATACTCCAGAATGCGCCTCTTCCACAACCTTCCAAGATTCATCATCGTCGAGGCATATTAACAAAACACCGGTGAGCCCTCTCCTGTAGAGTACTCCTCCAACCAAAACATACCGCTGAGCCACTCTTCTAATTGCTTTCTTCTCTTCCGCAGTGGCTTCCTCGGGATAGGACTGACCATTGCAATATCTGGCAATCTCATAATACCAAGGCTTCTCTTCGTCAGCCAATTCTTCTTCCCAGTCTAAAAGCATGACCTCTTTGCCTTTAAGAGATTCCTTCTGCTTGTCCTTCTCAAGCACCTTATCCCTAATATCGAGGAACGCACGATCCTTAATAGCTGGCGTGTTACGCTGATGAATCAAAGGAACGTGAAAATCTCGTTCAGGAGGGAAGACTAGAGCAGAGGCCAAAGAAGCAAGGGCGTCAGCCAAGATATTCTGGCTACGAGGAACATGGACAAAGATTAATTTGGTG
Organism: Amorphophallus konjac; assembly: GCA_022559845.1. NCBI lineage: Eukaryota > Viridiplantae > Streptophyta > Magnoliopsida > Alismatales > Araceae > Amorphophallus > Amorphophallus konjac. The sequence goes on from CM040123.1 coordinate 239,916,905, forward strand.
AAGAGTTTGGCATAAGCTGAAGCAAGTTCCTGGTAGGGTTTGAGCTTAGGATTGAAAGTGCGGCACTTGACCAGCACCTGGCGCAGAATGAGCTGACTATCACCCACAATTCGTAGATGAGTGACACCATATTGATGAGCGTTTTGAAGACCGGCCAAAAGAGCTTCATACTCAGCTATATTATTTGTGACGGGGAAAGTGAGCCGAGCAGCAAATGGGATGGTGACCCCTTCTGGTGTTAAAAGAACCATGTCGATCCCTCTTCCTTGAGAATTTAGAGCTCCATCAAAATGTAATGTCCACATAGGATCATGAGGTTGATTAATGGACATCAGTTCTTCATCTGGAAACTCTGAATTGACAGGATCAAAACGAGGTAGAGGGTGGTGAGCAAGATGTTCGGCAATGGCGTAACCTTTGATAGCTTTCTGCTGAATGTAAGTGATATCAAATTGAGAGAGGAAGCTTTGCCAGCGTGCTAATCGATCAGTGAGGACAGATTTTTCAAGGAGGAATTTAATTGGGTTCATGCGAGCAATGAGCTGAACCTCGTGAGCTAGGAAATAATGCTTTAACTTCTGAACTACCCAGACCAAAGCAGCGCAAGTCTTCTCCATGGCTGAATACCTCTGCTCACAGGGGTTAAGAAGTTTAGACAAGTAGTATGCTGCCCTCTCCTTACCTTCTTCGTCCACTTGAGCTAAGACAGCACCTACGGAGTCATCCAGGACTGAGACATAGAGAACGAGTGGTTTGCCTGGAATTGGCGGCCTCAGGACAGGAGGATTGGCCAAATAATCCTTCAATCCATCAAAGGCTGCCTGACACTTGTCATCCCAATTAAACTTGACTTCCGGCTTAGTAAGCTCGTAAAACGGCCTACATCTTTGTGAATGCTGGGAGACAAAGCGGCGGATAAATTGTAACCTCCCGATTAATCCTCGAACTTCCTTCAAATTCTTGGGAGGAGGCATGTCTCTAATGGCCCTTGCCTTGTTGGGATCAACTTCAATTCCCCTCTTGCTAACAATGAAACCAAGCAACTTCCCTGAAGAAACGCCAAATACGCACTTCTTGGGGTTCATCTTTAACTGATACTCTCGTGATCTTTGCAAGACTTTAGCTAGAACCCCAGGGTGCTCAATCCTTGTCCTTGATTTCACAACCAGGTCATCCACATACACCTCGATATAATATGAATCATGTCGTGAAAAATCGCCATCATAGCCCTCTGATAGGTAGCTCCAGCATTCTTAAGTCCAAAAGGCATGACCACATAACAATAAGTATCCCATGGTGTAGTGAATGATGTCTTCTCTTGATCTTCTTCAGCCAGACGAATTTGATTGTAACCTGAAAAGCCATCCATGAAAGAGAGAGTCTCAAATCATGCCGTATTATCGATCAAAACATCAATATGAGGGAGGGGGAAGTCATCCTTAGGACACGCGCGGTTGAGATCCCGGAAGTCTATACAAATCCGAACTTTTCCATCTTTCTTCATAACCGAGACGATGTTAGCCACCCAATTGGGGTAGAGGACAACTCTAACAAATCTAGCCTTATGGAGCTTGTCGACCTCTTCTTTCATCTTTAAAGCCATATTAGGGTGGAAACACCTCAACTGTTGCTTGACCGGCACAGACCCTGGCTTAAGTGTAAGGCGGTGTTCGATGAGTGCAGGGTCTAAACCATGCATATCTTCATAACTCCATGCGAACGTGTCCTTGTATTCTTGCAGAACCAAAATGAGCGCCTCCTCTTCGGAGGGCGGAAAATTCTTGCTTATGAGGACAATCCTAGGGTCTTCCTCGGCACCCAAATTAATTTCTTTGGTAGGCTCTTCTACAGAGGCTGATGGTTCGTCAAATCGTCTTATGCCACTAGCAAAAGCATCAGCCTCGTCCTCATATTCTTCATAACTTTCATCCCCCTCTTCAATAGGGTCTTCATCATTCATAATTTCATAGACACCCAAACCCTCATAAGAAACAACAGCATCCTCATATCCTAACTCTGGCAGGATGATTGGATTCTCTATAAATTCAGGAAGAGCTAAACAAGCTTGGCATCTGATAGCTAACTCCAACAGAAACCTATGGGGAATTTGCTTACCCTTGGACTTCTTATGTGAATCTACCCCTTGAATTTTAGCGTTAGCAAAAGAAGAGGAGGAGCAACTAGCTTAATCAGAAGAAGGAAGGGAAGGAGGTGAAAAAGTGGATACAGGAGGTAATACAGAGGAAGTCCCCTCACCAGAGGGGGAGAAAAGATTTAGCAATGAATCTTGAAGGAGCGGCCCCTGGGTCGGGACGCACTCAGAAGAGAAATAGGAGGTCTCCTCAACAGAAATGGAGGTTTGGAAAGTTGGGAATTTGGCATTTTTTTTCATTTTTGTTTTTTTCTTCATTTTTATTTTCTATTTTAAGAAGAAAGCAGTGTGAAGGGAGGATAGCAGGAGGAGTGGAAATTGCCAGATCAGAGAAAGATTGAATCAGTGATGGCCCGCGCGGGGGCGTGATGGAGAGTTTAGAAAATCGCTCGAGGAGCGAAGAAGGAATTGTGAGAGAAACTTGGATTGGATCCGGAGACAAATTGATTGTAATCGGAGGCGGTCTTGGCACGTGACCAAACCGACGAGAATATAGAGAAGCAAGCACAGATGGATGCATGGAAGTGAGAGAAAAGAGGCCGGCCCACAGCCTATCCACGGTGAAACCTTCTTCAAACGGAACATCTGGCTCTCCAATATCAGTGTAGTCACTCAGCAGCTGCCTCTTATCTGTAATTACGGCCGACTTCTCAATCAATTCATGAATAAGTGGCGGCCATTCCGGATCAGTCGGCATGAGGAGGCGGCTCAAAGAAATAGTAATATTCTGCATATCGAACCACCTGTACCAGTCACATTCTGGATCATCCATTTTCCTTCTCTTGTCAGGCCTTAAGGACTCCAGGGCTTTGTATGTGGCCAACGGTGCGATATGACGAGCAAACTGTCTAGCATGGAGATCCTGACAATCTAGCATGGAAGTAATTACGGTAGTTTGCTCATTATTTTGAAAGCCACCTGTGACAAAATGTGTCTTCAATGTCCAAGTGAGCGGTTGGCGATCTATTTTTAATGTAGATGTCATAAATGCCCATGGTTCATCTTTGTTCTTGCCTGGCCCTTTGTAACCTAGGCCATCTCGTGTAATCAGCTTCTGAGGTTTAATAGGCCTAATCCTGCCTTGACAATTGGCACCCAGACCTTTGTCATTTTGATACCCCATTTTCATTAAGATGTTCCAGCCAGAGGTGTTCATCATTGTTTTCTTCTTTTTCCCCTTGGGAGGCAGGGGTGTCATAGCAACTATTGTGACTTTTTCTGGCATTGGTCGTGGACAAGGGACGTCCAGCACAGATAATAGTGGCTTGTTAGCTGGCCACATGGATGGAACTGATGAAGCCACGTGAATATCATCCTTTGGCAGAATTGGCATATTGGTAACTTTAATAATGCGGCCCTTGTGTGGGAATTTAAGGCACTGGTGATTTGTGGAGGGCACCGCATCGAGTTGCTGAATGTAGGGGCGTCCCAGAATGCCATTAAATGTCAAATCCATATCCAGAATGTGAAAATCTGCTGTGATGGCGGCAGGACCTAAACTTACTTTTAACGTAATCATGCCTAGATGAGGTTTCTTCGTGTTATCATATGCAGTTACTGTGATAGTAGACGGCCGAATTTGGCTTTCCGGGATGCCACACAACTCCAAGGTGCTAGGTGGCAAGACATTGATGGATACCCCAGTGTCCACCAGACATTGCTTAACAGCCACCTTATTGATGTCAACTGTGATGCATAGAGCGTACTTTCTTGCTGGGAGTGGCGCCAGTTCATGTTCATGGAAAGTAATTGCCGGCTGACTGCTAGCGGGCGTTAAAACCGTGACTATCTGCTCAACTGGAATGTTCTCATTGACCATCACCTTTTGCAGATATTCTTTCAAAGCTAGCTGATGAGTGGTGGACCTTTTAATTATTTCCAGGATTGAAATCCTTGCTGGGGTTCGGTCCAAGTGCTTTAGCAAATCATACTGAGTCCCTGGCACTGACTCTTGTTCTTGTTCTTGCTCTTGCGGCCCCTGCACGGGCTCTAGCTCTCTCTGTGGAAAAATACGGTGGAACATTCGTCCACTGCGGAGTGGCGCCACTCCTTGACGTGCCTCTGTCGGGGCAAGTGTGGGAGGAGGATTAGAAGAAGAAGAAGGTGTGTTGGTGTTAAGAAGTGGTGGAGTGGGAGTTCCCGCCGAGGGAATCCCCGTAGGGGGTGTTGGTGCCCCGGTAGGAGGCGTAGGAGTAGAAAGGGATACCCGAATGCGGGGGGAATTGGTGGGGGGTGGAATGAGAAGAGTTCTGAGTACAAAAGGTGGTGGAACCGATGGTGGGGGCATCCTTACTGGTGAAGGAGTAGTGGTGGGGGGTGCAGTGGGCGTTGGCGATGGGCGGATGAGGAGTGGCCTAGGTGGCAGTGGCGAAGGGTTGGTGGTGGATGGGTTTTGTTGTGGGGTGGGCTGTGGAGGTGGTAAGCGTGTAAGAAGGGGGCGAACCGGCAAGGTTGGAGGATTGGTGATAGGAGGTGGAGTAACGGGGCGCAGAAGGGATCGGCCCATTTGGGGAGCAGAAGAAGAAGAAAGGGTGCGCAAGAGGCGCGGCGGTTGATTTTGATTATGATGAAATGCCCCGACAGAGGCGTTTTCTTCATGCCATCCCTGCCCTCTCTCCACCTCATGGAGAGACGTGACAGGGTTTACGTGCTGGTTTGGCGGGTGCTCCGACAGTGGATTGTGGACGATCCCCATATCATGCTGAGGCGCTGGAGCTTGTTGTTGCTGCTGTGGAGCTGGTTGCTGTGGCTGCTGAGCCTGTTGCTGCCGAGGAGACCTTCTTTCTTTCATGGTGGCGATGAACTATCTCATCTCACCCCAATTGATGCCACCCTGGTCATTTAGGCCATAAATGTAATCTCTGAAGTGGAAGCAACAATCAAGGTTATGACCAGGTGCACGATGGAAAGCGCAGTAACGGGATGTATCAACATTAGCGGGCCACGCTGTTCTTTCACTTGGTAACATGAGCAAATTGGCGGCCATTAAAGCATTGAAAATATCCGGGAGACTTTCTGGTAATGGAGGGTAGTGGTCCCTTTTGGGGCCAAGTGGTGGTCTCCGTTGTTGTTGTTGGCCGTAGTTGGTAGGTGGTGGTACCTGGTGGTACTGTTGGGGAGCTGGAGGGTCAGCGCGAGGTGCTTGGTTTTGCGGTGAAGCAAAGGAATGTTGGGGTGCGAATTGGCGTCGTGGAGTGGAGTTGAAATGGGGGTTTTGTGGTGGAGGTGGGTTAGGTCGTGGGTTAGCTTGGTGGGGGTGGCCAACTACACCAACCTGCTCGTTTGCAATTGTGCCCTCAGTCGTGGGCCCGCTGTTGTTGACATTCGTGCTTTTCTTAAATAGCCGTGGCTTCGGCTCAAACATGCCCATAATGGGCGAATCCTTCATCTGCGTCTGGATATAACGAGCCCTTTCATAGAGCTCCTCCATGGTGGTTAACCTATTCATGGCCAAGATATGTCGGAACTGAGGAGTTGCATTGGAAATTATCATCTTGACTTGTTCTTGTTCCGATAGTGTATCTTTCAGCTTCTCGGCCATCAACCACCATCTATCAGCAAACATTATGAAGTCCTCCTCGGGCTTCATTTTTTCCGCAACCAGGTCCGTGAGTGAGAGGGAGGGTCCGACCCGGTCTCTGTACTTCTGCAAGAACTTCCTCTGAACGATATCAAAGTCACCGGCATCAGCAGGATCCAATGAATAGAACCATTCAAGGGCTGGCCCCTCCAAAGATCTCCTGAATAAGTAAGCCAAAGAGGCCTTGTTGTCTTGCCAAAAGGAGGTCTCGTACATGAAATCCTTCAAATGAATAAAAGGGTTACAAGTCCCATTATATCGCCGAAAGTTCGGCATCTCAGACGGTGGTAAGTGGAAGACTGGCAATGTAGGGAGCGAGATCTCCAGGGCATTCTTAGCCGCAGTGACTTTCTTAAGTTGCTCTTCCATGCTAGCCAACTTCTGAAGCAGTAGAACATTAGTGTCGGACTCGACTGGGGCCGGATTTTGAATAAAAGAATGCGGTATAGGCATCCGTAGAATTCGGGGAGGTTGGAGAGGTTGAGGCCTAACTGCTGAGTAGCTCGCCTGTTGGGCCGGCATGGCCGCAGCGGGCGTTGGTGGACGGGAAGGAGGTTTGTTTAAGACCGCCTGGTCATTAGTGAGGTGATGGCCACTCTCGGCCGGAGGGGGATTAGAGGAGGAAGAGGGAACGGACTTCCCCTTCAAAGCGGCCTGAACTGCCTGCCGTTGGGACTCATCTAACTGAGACAAAGCTTGAATTAAATCGGTGACATTAATGGATGGGGAAGAATTCCCGGAGGTGTTGGAAGGCACAGCCTGAGAAGAGGGCTCAACCTCATTGGAAGTGGTGTCAACCACATGAACATGCGGATAATGGGAATGAGGAGGGTAATTTCCCTCATGATAGATGGAATCTTGGAGGGGGATTTCATATTGACCAAAAATATTCTCATCCTCATCATCATAAGAATATCCGTAGCCCGCCATGTTGATGATCTTACCTGAACAGAGTTTCATGTTTAAGAGGAGAGACGGCCTTATAAAGGAATTATCAAACAAAACCCACTCAATCCAAACAAGCCAAATCAACCCAAGCAAGTTTATGCAACCAAGTTGAGATGAACGCAAGATTTTAGTGTTACACTTGAGATTAGAGTGGATTAAATTGCAGAATAATTCCCTCTTTTGCAAAGTGAAACCTAGTTTATCCAAGTGTGATCTCCGGGTTAACTAGATTCTTTCTCTCTCCTTACCAACGATAGGTTCTCTATACTCCGGGTACTTCAAGGGTACAACCAGCCCAGCGTCCGTGAGGGAATCCATGGGTGCGGGGACTTACGGAGGTCTTGGAAAAGGGATTTTCGGTCCAAAGAGACGGAGTGCTCAATGGAGGGTTGTCCCGATTCCAAGAGAGGTGTGTGGAATCCTAGTGTAGAGAGAGGAGGTCTCTCAACCAAATGCCACAAGATGCAAAATAATATGATCAGATCACAGCAATATAGACAAGCAATGTAATAATCAGTCCAACAATCACAGATAGCAACAGGAAACAGGTTTCTGTAAAACGTAGGAAAGAGACGACCTAGGGCAGGTCGTTATCAACCAAAGAGACGACAGAGTCACTGTCGTGAATCACTGTGAAAGCCCACGATCCAGCAGTGAGAGAAAAAAAAACACGCCTCTGGGTGAGGCGCTATAAGTGAAAAGGACGCCTCTGCAAGAGGGCGTCAAATCTGAAAACGCACCTTGACGTGAGGCGCTATGCAATAAAAGGGCGCCCTGGGGCAGGGCGTGAATTCACAGATAGTGTGATAAAAGCAGTAGAATAATGAAAGACGCCTTGGCAGAAGACGTAACACAGCAAGAAGACGCCCTGGATGAAGGCGTTAAAAGAAAAAGCGCCTCTGGTCGAGGCATTAATTAAGGAAATAATCAAACAATCACAAACTGGCTGATCCCGGGAGTGTGCAGTGTGCACGGTGGAGGGTGCCCGTGGGGCACAAAAGGAGGGGTACCGTGGGTACCGAGGGGAAAGGGCACACGTGGGTGCCGAATGGGAAAGGGCACACGTGGGTGCCAATAGGAGATGGTAATCAAAAGAAAAATAGTGGATGTCCCACCGTGATCGCCAATTTGTAGATTGTGATAAATGCACACATGAAGAGTTTAAATACGAGAAAACATATAGGGGGAGAGATGATATAATAATAAAGAAAAGAAGCACGTGGTGCTACTAAGGAGGGTGATCACCAGAGGGGTTACCTCAAGAAGAAACAAAGAAGATCACAAATACTTGGTAGAAAATAGAACGTGGGATGGATTGTGAATTCCTCCTCCTCCTTCAATCGGCCGGCCGATGAAGGGGGTTTTCCTTTATTGATTACCCTTGCAAAAAAGATAAAAAACAAACAAAGAGAAGTGGATCAGCCAAGTGAATGTAGTATCAATCCCAAATAAATGATATGATGATGAATAGAGAACAACATGCACACCTTTTTTATTGTTTTAAAACCCCTAAGAGTTAGGGAAAGGAAAAGGATGTAATGCTAATGCAAAAGAAGAAAACCGTATGATGACCGATGAAAAACAACACAATTAGATAAGCAAAAACCCCTGCTGTCCCTGACGACAGTAAAGGGGAACCAAAGTTGATGTTGTTGGCAGGAAGAAAAGGAAGCATAGAGCTCTAAAGATTGCACAGGAAGAAGATGGATAGCCTCCGTAAATTCAGCATCTATGTATAAAAACTCTGACCTCGGTAACCTCTGTCAAGATCGACCAGAGCTCCTTTATATAGGGTTTCAACCGAAGATAAACTCAAATTTAGGAAGATAAGGACGGGCAATGATCAATGAAGGCAGGACTCTAGTTCCAATTCGAGCAAGGAGACCATTGGAGGCAGGGAACTATTCAGGAAAGGCATACTCAAACACGACACCGAAGGATAAAACACGACCTTCAGAAGGGCGTCAAATTATAAATTGACGGCCTACATCAAGACGTTACTCAAAAACACGACCATGGTCAAGGGCGTCACTCCCTGGATTTAATTTTGGCAATAAAACTTACTTTATTTGAAAATTATGAGAAAATGCCTGAGATGAAGGCGTTACTTGAAAACACGCCCTGAGGAAGGACGTTAATCAATTATTGAAATTTATTTTGAAACCGGATAATACCAGGAATTGACGCCCTCATATTTGGTCGTCCTTTCTTAAGACCACGCCCTAGATTAGGTCACTATTTAAAACACGCCCTTCATCAAGTCGTGAATCACAAAAAAAATGCAAGAATAAATCACAAAAATAGAAAAACTTTATATTATAGAAATATTGAAGTTCACTTTGGGGCGTCAACATAGTGACATGAGATTTGATCAGCATAGCGTCAATTTTGGCGTGTCTACAGAGATCAACCAACCAAAGAGATTGAAGCTTCCAAAGTTGCTGGTTCGACCTTAGCAACCTAGGAAACTAAATGTAAGACCCCCGAAGATCAAGAGATTATGACGTCTAAATGAGGTAATTAGAGTTCAATCCTTTAGAACTTTTTGTTCACCTTAGTTTCATCTTGGTACCTTCAAAATTTCACATCCTTAGGTCAAGAGGCTGATGAGCTAGAGCAGCGTGAAGTTACTGGAAACTCACTGGAAAGGGAGAACTAGGGCACGTCTTTCAGACTCAAATTCGAAGTTTAAAGCTCAGATAAAAGGGTAGGTTATCTCATGATTGGAAAAAATATCTTGTTAGGGATAAAAGCCCTCTGATTGTGTTTGATTTCATGCATTATAGATGATGAACTTCATGTTTTAGTGGGTTCATGCATACATACATATCCTTAGCCCTCATCAAAGATCAAAGATATTATCTTGACAATTCACTGTAACCTATGCATCTAGATGACCTTTACTTCATTTTATCATGATTGGGGTAGTTAAATCTTTTCAAAACATGACATGGTTTCAAATCATAGTCTTTTAATTTCTTTATACTGTTTGCAGGGACTCTGACGCATCATACTTAGACCGTCACAACACTATAACGGCCTTACGATAAGCCGTCACACCCTCTGTTGCATTTTAATTGCTCTGTTATCTCTGACGCACCATAACAGGAGCGTTACACTACTGTAACGGCCCCTCGATAAACCGTCACAATCACTATAACGCACCTACTCTCGACCGTCAGGAGAACTGTAGATAGAATTGGAAAATAGTCAATTTTACTTATAAATAAGCCCAGTTATTTAAGTCTTGACCTGATTTCATGTCTTTAAGATTATTTATTGATTCATGATAGAAATTGCATAATTTAGGTATCTTAAGTTATCTTAAGTTATGTTAATTTCATGTGCCAAAATTCTATAGTTTTGTATCTAAATCATGATTTTCCAAAGATGTATTGACGAAGTTTTATCATGATTTCCTATTGTTACACATCCTCTCTATCAATAGAGTCATTTCTTTAAGTACATGGTGCATATTCCGGTATGTTGTCCATTAGTTCACGTTGCACTATAGGAACATTATTCTTGGACATGAGGACCTCTCTATTAGATATTCCTTCCAATGGACTAAGAAATCTTGTTTCAAGGCCTCCGTAATTCTCAGCGAGCCTGGGATTCCCACTAGGACGCCAAGTTGGTTGTACCATTAAAACCCAATTGATTAAAAGGCACTATCGATGTTTTCTGGTTCTAGCAATGTAACGGACCTATACTGGACCGTTAGGAGCATCTAACGGCCCACTATACGACCGTCACATTTTACTGAGTCTATTCTATTATTCTGGATTCAAACCAATGTAACGGCCCAATATTGGAGCGTCACATTAGTGTAACGGCCCAGTCTTTGACCGTCACGTGAACGTAACGGCCCAGTACAAGGCCGTCACAATGCTTGAGCTAGTTAACTCGAGGTTTGACCCAAGGGTTGATATTCTAAAGTTCCTAGATGGCTTGATAATGGTATAGGACTTATCATATTGATCAAGAAACTTAATATAATGAATGGAAGTTAAAGAAATGTACCGTTATGCTGCCGATTTGTTTCCATAAGCATAACATTATCTTAATTCATCCTTGATCACTCATATTCTGAAATTGAAGCATTCATTCAATTGAATTATTGTTATCATGAACTTGTTGAACTTATTACATTCGTGCCCATACTTTATTGTTACACTCATGTAAGTAGCTTGATTTATACGTGAAGATGCAGTTCGAGCGCTGATTGTGTCCAAGGGCTCTATGCTAGTCCCCTCGACTGATTGCGGGAAACATACCATTATAAACCATGGGGTATGATGCTACTGGCGTCGCATTGCGCTGTGAATACTTTCTTTATAAATAAGTGAAATCCATGAGCACTCCAGAAAATCTAGTGAATTGCTACATGATTGACGTTCTCGTGCGTAACCTTTATGGTTATGAAAGTGAAAAGTGAAAGTGCATTCTCGTTACATTCTTGTTCATGAAAGGCCATATCATGTTCTTATTACATTCTTGCTAGTTCATACTTGCTCTCATTCTATCTTACATGATTATCTTGTTACTTTGGTTTAATCGCATGATTGATCGCATTCGCATGATTTTACCTTATTTCTTTAGAGCTAAAATGTTAATTACTTTAATGATGCCTTCGTGTTGATGCGAAGATACCTACTGGGCAAGTATGCTCATTGCCTATTTCCAATCTTTTTCAGGAAATGAAAGTGATTTGAATTCGGATTCGGGTTATACAAGTAGCGGGTCCGAGAGCGAATGAAAGTCATATCAAATAGAGAGTGAAGACTTAGGAAGTCTACAATGTTAGATCGAGTCTCTGTAAGTTTTTTCCTATTTTATATGTCTGATAGATTGGAAGAAGATGAGAGTCATTGTATTTGAATATTTGATTATCAATGAAATAAAGTTGGAGTTTGACTAAATTATTCTGCAATTACATTTATGTGTGTGATTGTCTTGCGCTCTGATTATTATTGCTTGTAAGAGCTTACCATGCCGGCTGTTCACGTTCCTCGAGTGAGTCTTTCGCTGTCAATAAAGGCTCGGGGCGTGACAGTTAAGTTGGTATCAGAGCCTAAGTCTCAGGACTTAGGGAGAAGAGTTATGTCATAGAATAAGTCCAAGGTTTAAGGACCCCTACTTATGAACTAAGGAAGAAACTTCTACACCCACGTGAGGATTGGGTAGAGCCCGGGATGAGATAGTTATATAGAAATTATCTTAGGATAAATCTTCCTGACTCTAAATAACTAAAATGTCCATGATTCTCAGGTACCTTGATTCTCGAAGGCTCATCGTATAAACTGGGACGAGATGCAGCAAACTGTTGCGGGACTTACTCAATCCCTACAAACAGTGGCCCAAGCTGATGGAAGGGCTGGCGCGGGTAACTTGCATGGGAAATTCTGAAGTTTAAATCCTCCACGATTCTCTGGATCTTCTAACCCGAATGAAGCGGAAAATTGGATCAACGAAATGAATCGAATATTCGATGTCATGCAATGCACCGACCAGGAGAAAGTTCAACTTCCCATGTTCCACCTCAACAAGGATGCTCGTAGATGGTGGAAATCTATTCCGACGCCACCTGCAGATGCACCTCATACATGGGAGGGTTTTCTTACACTTTTTCAAGCCAAGGACTTTTCCGAGCATGTAAAGGAGAGGAAGGCTATGGAATTTGCCTCCTTAAAACAAGGTGTGATATCTGTGACAGAATATGAATTACAATTCTCTCGACTAGCACCTTATGCTCCTCACTTGGTAAGCACGGATTTATTGAAAGCCAACCGATTTATGGATGGTTTAAGACCCGGATTTATCGAACAACTTGGAACCCAGAATATCCACACCTATACTGAGATGGTTTAAAGAGTGCATCTATGTGAAAGAACCATGGAGAAGGTGGAGAGGCTCCGAGGAGAGAGGTCAAGCCGAAAACATGATAGGCAAGAAGAAGAAGTGGATGAGGATGAAAAATCGTCATATTAAGAGGTTCCGTAATGGGAACGGTAATGGAAAAAGAAATGGAAAAAGAAATGGAAATGGAAATGAAGGAGCAAGCCGTGGCACCTTGCTCATTTTGTGAAAAGTTTGGGCACTCGGCAGAACGATGTTGGAAGCGTCTCGGCGCTTGTCTCAAATGTGGAAGCCGGGAACATCACTTGCCCCTTTGTCCTTTCATCAACGGACAATCATTAAGGGATAACAACGGACGCGGGAAGCAAGGTCGATTAAATGTTATTCTAGACGAGTGAGGTGAGATGATAAAAGGTACTCTCTTAACCCATTCACCTTACGTTAATTCTTAATACATTAAAATACGTACACACTCTATAAAAACTCATATATTGAATTTGGGGACCAAATTCTCTTAAGTGGGGGAGGGTGTAAGTACCCAAAATTTTTATAAATTATTTTTGGTATATTTAATTATTTTCCTAGAATTTTAAAGACCCAAAATGGATTAATAAATAAATGTTGAATTTATAAGTCATTATAAGGCCCAATTGTGTAAAATAATTAACCTAGCCTATTTAAATAAAATCAAAAAGTGTTAAGGTCCAAGCCCATTAAGTTTAGCCCATATTCTGGAAAGTTATTTAGCCTATTTACGTATTTTAAGGATAAATACCATTTTTATGGATAATGATATGGATAATTAACAAAAGAGTTTGATTTATGTTAAATTTTGTGCACGTTGGATGTAGTGGTCTATCGTGCGACCGCCACAGCCACGTAACGCACCTAAACTGATGCGTTACACCCTGATAGTTCCGTGAATGGAAGAACGAGTAGAAAGATTAGAACTTTAGGATCCTATCTGCAGGAGATCAACTTGGGAGAGCTTATAACATTACTAAGGACTCTTAGGGATTAGGTTCTGGAAAATTAAGGACTCTAAAATCGATCTAATCTTCAAATCCTAGCCAAAACCCTATAAATAGAACCTAGTTCTGAACTGAGCAACCCTTACTTTTGGCTTGTGAAGAAACAAGGTAAGAAGTCACAATTTCTGGTAAGTTCTTTAGAAGATTTTGTTTATAATACATTAGACTAATAGCTCTCCAAATTTCGTGCTAGGAGATCAACCAACCAAGGATATTGAAGCTTCCAAAGTTGCTGGTTCGACCTTAGCAACCCAGGAAACTAAACGCAAGACCCTTGAAGATCAAGAGATTAGGACGTCTAAACGAGGTAATTAGAGTTCAATCCTTTAGAACTTTTTGTTCACCTTAGTTTCATCTTGGTACCCTCAAAATTTCACATACTTAGGTCAAGAGGCTGAGGAGATAGAGCAGCGTGAAGTTGCTGGAAACTCACTGGAAAGGGAGAACTAGGGCACGCCTTTCAAACTCAAATTTGATGTTTAAAGCTCAGATAAAAGGGTAGGTTATCTCATGATTGGCAAAAACATCTTGTTAGGGATAAAAGCCCTCTGATTGTGTTTGATTTCATGCATTATAGACTATGAACTTCATGTTTTAGTGGGTTCATACATACATACATATCCTTAGCCCTAATCAAAGATCAAAGATATTATCTTGACAATTCACTGCAACCTATGCATCTAGATGATCTTTACTTCGTTTTGTCATGATTGGGGTAGTTAAATCTTTTCAAAACATGACATGGTTTCAAATCATAGTCTTTTAATTTCTTTATACTGTTTGCAGGGACTCTGACGCATCATACTTAGACCGTCACAACACTATAACGGCCTTACGATAAGCCGTCACACCCTCTGTTGCATTTTAATTGCTCTGTTATCTCTGACGCACCATAACAGGAGCGTTACACTACTGTAACGGCCCCTCGATAAACCGTCACAATCACTATAACGCACCTACTCTCGACCGTCAGGAGAACTGTAGACAGAATTGGAAAATAGTCAATTTTACTTATAAATAAGCCCAGTTATTTAAGTCTTGACCTGATTTCATGTCTTTAAGATTATTTATTGATTCATGATAGAAATTGCATAATTTAGGTATCTTAAGTTATCTTAAGTTATGTTAATTTCATGTGCCAAAATTCTATAGTTTTGTATCTAAATCATGATTTTCCAAAGATGTATTGACGAAGTTTTATCATGATTTCCTATTGTTACACATCCTCTCTATCAATAGAGTCATTTCTTTAAGTACATGGTGCATATTCCGGTATGTTGTCCATTAGTTCACGTTGCACTATAGGAACATTATTCTTGGACATGAGGACCTCTCTATTAGATATTCCTTCCAATGGACTAAGAAATCTTGTTTCAAGGCCTCCGTAATTCTCAGCGAGCCTGGGATTCCCACTAGGACGCCGAGTTGGTTGTACCATTAAAACCCAATTGATTAAAAGGCACTATCGATGTTTTCTGGTTCTAGCAATGTAACGGACCTATACTGGACCGTTAGGAGCATCTAACGGCCCACTATACGACCGTCACATTTTACTGAGTCTATTCTATTATTCTGGATTCAAACCAATGTAACGGCCCAATACTGGAGCGTCACATTAGTGTAACGGCCCAGTCTTTGACCGTCACGTGAACGTAACGGCTCAGTACAAGGCCGTCACAATGCTTGAGCTAGTTAACTCGAGGTTTGACCCAAGGGTTGATATTCTAAAGTTCCTAGATGGCTTGATAATGGCCTAGGACTTATCATATTGATCAAGAAACTTAATATAATGAATGGAAGTTAAAGAAATATACCGTTATGTTGCCGATTTGTTTCCATAAGCATAACATTGTCTTAATTCATTCGTGATCTCTCATATTCTAAAATTGAAGCATTCATTCAATTAAATTATTGTTATCATGAACTTATTACATTCGTGCCCATACTTTATTATTACACTCATGGAAGTAGCTTGATTTATACATGAAGATGCAGTTCGGGCGCTGATTGTGTCCAAGGGCTCTATGCTAGTCCCCTCGGTTGATTGCTAGAAACATACTATTATAAACTATGGGGTATGATGCTACTGGCGTCGCATTGCGCTGGGAATACTTTCTTTATAAATAAGTGAAATCCATGAGCACTCTGAAAAATCTAGTGAATTGCTACATGATTGATGTTCTCGTGCGTAACTTTTATGGTTATGAAAGTGAAAAGTGAAAGTGCATTCTTGTTACATTCTTGTTCGTGAAAGGTCATATCGTGTTCTTATTACATTCTTGCTAGTTCATACTTGCTCTCATTCTATCTTACATGATTATCTTGTTACTTTGGTTTAATCGCATGATTGATCGCATTCGCATGATTTTACCTTATTTCTTTAGAGCTAAAATGTTAATTACTTTAATGATGCCTTCGTGTTGATGCGAAGATACCTACTGGGCAAGTATGCTCATTACCTATTTCCAATCTTTTTCAGAAAATGAAAGTGATTCGAATTCGGATTCGGGTTATACAAGTAGCGGGTCCGAGAGCGAATGAAAGTTATATCAAATGGAGATTGAAGACTTAGGAAGTCTACAATGTTAGATCGAGTCTCTGTATTTTTTTTCCTATTTCTTAAGTCTGATAGATTGGAAAAAGATGAGAGTCATTATATTTGAATATTTGATTATCAATGAAATAAGGTTGGAGTTTGACTAAATTATTGTGCAATTGCATTTATGTGTGTGATTGTCTTGGACTCTGATTATTCTTGCTTGCAAGAGGCTTACCATGCCAGCTGTTCACGTTCCTCGAGCGAGTCTTCCGCTGTCAATAAAGGCTCGGGGCGTGACAGTAATCCTACATAGAATACTCCTTTCTTTCTACAAAGATTGATACGTGTCTGTACTATTGTTCGGTCAAATCATTCATGTCTGCTTCTTTCTAAAATAGACTAAGAAGACTGACCTTTCTAGTTCTTTAGACAAGTATATGCAATGGAAAAGGTAACATAGTTTTTGTGTTCATTTGCATATTGCATGGGTAGCAATAAATGTCTACAGAGTAGCTTTAATGTATTTGAATTTCAAATCTCAATGTAATAGTCACTAAATTAATGCCATAATCAATTAAGTAGTAAAATTTTGATTTGTAACATCGACTGTGTGTTTTGTCTTAAGACATTGAAATGAAACTATCTGAATCATGGATGTAGAGGTGGAAAATGGTTTCTCGGACCTTGTGCCACACTTTTAAGATTTCTTTGAGTGGGGAAGGACACCTAGCCACCCGTGGAAGCCTGCAAACACCAGAAAGAAGGTGTTAGATGGGGCCCTGGGCGTTACCTCAGGGGACAACCCTCCGATGCTTAAGTAAGGATTGTGGCGAAGCAAAAAGCAGTAGAAAATAGAGAAGATCAGAGAGCGTAGGAGAGTAATAGTCAAGTCTAGGGGTCAGAGAAGAGTCCCTAGATGTGCTTGCAGTGCCCGACGAGTGCTCAGAGAGTGCTCACGGTACTCAAGTCGTGCTCGGAGGTCAGCTCCCTATGGTATCTCCCTCTTCTTCTGTGTCTGAGCATTTCCTGCGTGTGTGGGCGTAGGGGTCCGTCTCCAAGCCTTCTGATTGGAGTTTTATATATGCTGGTTGTCCTGGCGGTGGAGGCCCATCCCTTAATAGGGAAAGGTGCGAGTCGTGGGGTAACACCTCCCCGCGATCATGGGGAGTTTCCCGTTGTGCACCCATTTGTCCGGCCAGTGCGACCTTCGGGGGAGTCTTATGGCACTCCAGGCGCATGCTCGCCGTTACTGGAGTAGAGGCCGGTAATGGCGGGAGTAATGTACGATCACCAGAGAGTCATCTGGCACCCGAGATGCTCGTGTCTATGCCCCTCATAGGCTGGCGATTCTCCTGTCTACCTTCATTGGGCCTCCTGGTGTGGGCCACTAATTGTTGGGCGGCTTGCTTTGCACCCGGCGGGCCTTGGGCCGACGCAGGCTTGGCGCTAGTGGGCTACATTTTGGCCTAGTTGATTTCAGCGTCCTCATTAGCCCCTTACTCTCTGTCATGCCCCGACGCGAAAAATTGAAACGTAGCAGTTATGTCATTCATGTCAATCAGAGCACGGCAATGCCACAAGAGACCAAACCATGATAACACAATTAAGCCATGAATAGCCACTTTATTGATAATTCATAAATCCCATTACATTAACAATTGGGGACTTTTCTAGAACAACAACTCAACTTTTACATTGACATCTCACTATCAAACCACTAACAACAACTCATGAGTGACTCCTATCTGGAATAACAAGAAGAAAAAATAGGACACGGCAAGACTACTAGGTTGGTACGCTCCAAGGTCACTCACGCCCTTCCTCGTCCGCTTGAAGGTCCTCATCCGAGCTACTTGAAAAATGTGGAGAAACTAGGTGAGCGAGAGCTTAGTAGGAATTATATCTCTATACCAGGCAAAGTTTAAGTAATTAACCCTTTAACGAGATTTCAACGAGAAAATACATAAGGAGAATAACGACTTAAATCAATAGAAATATATTGACTAAAAGTAAACACAATAACGAGATGAAGTTGACTGATATTTATGCTAAAACAAGGTAATAACACTTCTAGGTGGAATAGAATGTCATAGATCGACATGCTAGAAAGTACTTCGGTGCAATGTCACACCGTGTCATTACAACTCCTATGGGCAACAAGTACTTTTGGACACTCCTCCAAGGACTAGACCGGGCCCTAATTGATGCATTGGCATTGAATGGTGGATCCAAGATCCAAGTAAAAATCTAGACATTCATTGAGGATGGCCAAAAATTTCAATGATAAACTCATGTAACCAAGGCATTATGAGTAGAGATATGGATTTCCAAACTCAATAATCCTAGGGAAAAGTCATTAAAGAAAATGACCTTAGAAATAGGATTCAATTCATCTCTAGTAATAAGGTTCCAAAAGGTCATGAATATCAAGGAAAAATAGTTTGGAGGGGCTAGAATCTCGACTTGACTCGAATTTCCATAACACAAATGTAGAAAATAGACTTTCGGGAAACTGGACTTTAATGCGGTCTAGTCAATGACCGCGACCTGAACGCATCTAGAAGGATGACCGCTATCAGGATCGGGTGGCTAGTCAAGATAGAACGGGGCCCAACAATCAACCGCTTTTGTAAACAGAAGACTGAATGCGGTTCCTGGGTAGGCTACGTTCTAGGAACCACATTCAAAACAACACTGATAGAACTTGGACAGAGCCTCGTTCTACCCTTCCAAAGGCCGGTTGAACCCTGTCCTACGTAGTAGGATGAAGATTCAGAGGGTTTTCTGAGTTTTTGTGGTACAACATGCTTGGTGTTCTTGTGGGAATCCCAGTCTCGCGGAGACTTACGAAGGCTTTGATATAGTGGCTCCAGTCCAACGGAAGGAATATCCGACGAAGGGTCCCAACTATAACAAGAATTAGGGTGACAGTAACACTGAAAAATCTGGTAGCATGGTAAGTCATTACCATCGGGATGGCATGACTTCGAAAATAAAACCCATAACTTCATGGAAACCCGAAAGAACACCAAGGCTAATGTGTCACAGAAATACATGATCCTTAATAAGTTAACAAGTTAATCTACTTTTTTTTCTGCATGAGATATCATAAAGAAGATAGCATTATCATGGGGATGATAGATCATGAGATAACAATAAGAATTAAACAACGTGACATGAGCTCTAATTAATTTGTGCATTTCTGACTTGTTTAACGCTAGAACATGTTATCTAATCTTGGTTTATAGGGATCATACATGGAGAAAAACTAAAGTCTTGCAGCAAACACCCGGGTCAGAACGATGTCTGATCCCTAACTGTGATAAAGATAGACGCGGTCCATCTGGAGGCTGCGTTAATTAAAATTAGATATAAAGTTTCCAAAAATATACCATAAGGACGTAGTCTATCAGGGCGCCGCGTTCATAGACGCGCCCCCTTGTACCACCGCGATCTTGACAGAAGCTCGCCTTCTCGCAAACTGTGATACACCTCGATTCAAATTTTGATTTCTATCAATATCGTTAATAAAAATTGGGCAAAATAGTATCAAATTAAAGAGCACTTAGAGACGCAACTTTTCATATATAGAATCATAGGTTTGGCCTAAGACAATGCCTATCTTAAGCGATTTAAGGAGAAAGGGATGAAGGACGCCGGAACCCTAGATGCCTTGCCTTCGTCCTTCGATTCCACCCTCGTCCACGCACGTCGCCACCCTCCAGAGCAAATATGGTTTGCTGGGGGGCGTGGCCCTCTAGATATAGGGTTAGGGAGCCCTAAAGAGTCATAGTTCGATCTAGGTAAATCAAGGAATAGAAAACTGTGAAAACTTAGCAATCTAACCTTATCTAGCACCGTCGCCCAAATTAGGGTTTCTTACGGCTCCGATTTTGACGTATAGCCAACCACCATGGATGGCCTAGGGTTTAGGCTTTGATTTGAGTCCATTATGTCAAGGATTGGGGTCCAATTAGGCTAGTTTTGTGTAGGTTTCCCCTAATTTCCGAGTTAACCCAATAAATCTTAATTTTAGCCTAATAACCCTATTTAAAATTTTTGTTTAGGGGTTTCCACTTTAGCAATTTAGTTAGAAATTCTTTTTCCTATAGGTTTACATATTTTTCATATTTTTATCATGTTTCTTATTTTGAATTGGAGAAGACAATTTAATAATCTTCATTATTTTATTTTAGGTTGCTACACCCTCCCCAACTTTAAGGAATTTGGTCCTCCAAATTCACCTAACTAACAAAAAAAAGTAATTATTGATCTTGACTTGAAAACAATTCTGGGTACTTCTTTTTAATGGTCTCTTCTGATTCCCACGTGGCTTCCTCAACTCCGCGTCTACTCCATTGGACCTTAACCATCGGTGTGGACCGATTTCTAAGTAGCTGTCGCTTTCGATCTAGAATCTTGATGGGCTTCTCTTCATAGGATAAGTCTTCTTGTAGCTTCAAATCCTCATACTGGATTACATGCGATGGGTCATACATATACTTCCTCAACATCAATACATGGAAGACGTCATGAATGCCAGACAATTAAGGTGGTAAAGTGAGCCTGTCAGCTACCTCTCCAACTCTTTCTATGATCTAGAAAGGGCCAACAATCCTTGGACTCAATTTACCCTTGATCCCAAATCTTCAGATTCCTCTCATAGGCGAAACCTTCAGGAACACATGCTCACTAACTTGAAACTCCAAGTCTCTTCTTCTATTATCAGCATAACTCTTCTGTCTAGACTGAGCTATCTATAGATGGTCCCTGATGATCTGAATGTTTTTGGATGTCTAAGAAACAAGATCTAGTTCTAATCGAGGCTTCTTACCCATTTCATCCCAAGACAAAGGTGATCTGCAATTCCTTCCATACAATGCCTCGAAAGGTGCCATCTATATGCTTGACTGATAACTATTATTTTAAGCGAACTTAATCAGGGGCAAATGCTCATTCTAAATGCCTACAAAATCAATCATACATGCTCTCAACATGTCTTCAATGATCTGATTGGTCCTCTCAGTCTGCACATCAGTTTGAGGATGAAAAGCTATAATGAAATTCAAACGGGTTCCCAAAGATGACTGCAATCCTCTCCAAAATTGGGAAGCAAACCTCGGGTCTCTGTCAGACATAATTGACGTAGGAATACCGTACATCCTTACAGCTTCCTTCATATATAGAGCAACAAGCACATCCACAGTCCACTTTGACTTAATGGGCAAGAAATGTGTTGACTTAGTCATCCTATCCACGATCACCCAAATACCATCATAACGGCCACGCGTCCTTGGCAAACCCATGATGAAATCTATGCCTATACTCTCCCACTTCCATTGCGGTATTTCGAGGGGTCTCAATTTCCCTGCAGGTCTAAAATGTTCGGCCTTGACTTGTTGACATACTAAATACCTGCTTACAAATTCGGCCACTTCCCTCTTCAAGTTTGGTCACTAGAAGGTCCTCTTAAGATCTCTGTACATCTTCGTAGCTCCTGGATGAATGGTGTACTTGGATCGATGGGCTTCTTCTAGAATCATGTTCTTCACCTCAACATAATCGGGGACATACGTTCTCCCATGAAATAGTAATCTACCATCCTCAGCTAGAAAGAAATCTGGTCGACTATTCAAGCTCTCCTTAATCTCAATGAGCAAAGGATCATTACATTGAAACTCCTTGATTTCAGAAAGCAATTCTGAGTGAAGTTTAACATGGGCCATCACAACCTGCTCTCCCTTCTCCTCGATATTAATATCCAAACTTGCTAGTTGCTCTAACATTCGCCATTCCTGGAGCATTAGACTTGACAATATGGCCATCGACTTCCGACTCAAGGCATCAGCCACGACATTTCCCTTCCCTGGATGGTACTTGATAGAAAAATAAAAAAACCTTTAAATACACGAGCCACCTTCTTTGCCTCATATTAAGCTCTTTCTGAGAGAACATATACTTCAAGCTCTTGTGATCAGAATACACAACAAAAGATTCTCCATACAGATAATGCCTCCAAATTTTCAAATCAAAGACAACTACAGCAAGTTCTAATTCATGGACAGGATAATTCTCTTCATGCTTCCTTAGCTGTCTAGAGGAATAAGTAATCACTTTACCCTGCCGCATCAGCACACAGCCTAAACCAATTCTCGATGCATCCGTATAAACCTCAAATCCTCCTCCTTCTGAAGGTAAGGCAAGCACAGGAGTAGTGGTCAAACATTCCTTCAAGGTCTGAAAACTTTTCTCACATTCCTCCATCCACTTGTAACGATTCTCCTTTCTTGTCAATCTGGTCAAAGGCACTGCAATCTTGGAGAAATCCTTGATAAACCTTCTATAATACCCTCTTATGCCCAAGAAACTTCTGATCTCAGTCGCACAGATAGGTCTCTCCCAATTCCTCACGGCCTCAATTTTAGAAGGATCTACTGAAATTCCATCCTTGGAGATTATATGGCCTAAAAACGTGACTTCTTGCAGCCAGAATTTACACTTACTAAACTTGGCATATAATTCGTGATCTCTTAATATTTGTAAGGCCTTCTTCAGATGTTTCTCATGCTCCTCCTTGCTCTTGGAGTATATTAGAATATCATCAATAAAAACCATGACCCACTGATCCAGGTAAGGCCGGAACACACTATTCATTAACTGCATAAAAGCTGCAAGAGCAATCGTTAGTCCAAAAGGTATTACCACAAATTCAAAATACCCATACTTGCTCCTAAACACCGTCTTGTGGATATCTTCATCCTTAATCCTCAATTGATGATAACCCGACCTGAGATCAATCTTCGAGAAATATTGAGCTCCTCAGATCTGATCAAATAACTCATCGATTCTCCGTAGCAGGTATTTGTACTTAATAGTGAGTAGATTCAATTGACGATAGTCTATACACAACCGCAATGATCCATCTTTCTTCTTAACAAAAAGAACTGATGCTCACCAAGGAGATGTACTCGAACGAATGAAGCCCTTCTCTAACAGCTCGAGCAATTGCTCCTTCAACTCCTTCAGCTTAGCATGAGACATCCGATAAGGAGCCTTAGAAACTGGTGCAACACCAGGAACAGATCAATAGAGAAAGTCACCTCCCTCTCTGGGGGAAGACCTGGCAATTCCTCAGGAAACACATCAGAGAAATCCTTGACAATATGGATATCCCTCAACTCCAACTCCTTTCGCTCGGTTAGAGTAACCAAAGCCAAAAACGCCTAACACCCCTTCCTGATTAACCTATCAGCCTAGAGTGCCAAAATAAGAGGCACGAACTTAGAATGCTTAAAGCCATAAAAAGAAAGCTTAGAGCGACCAGAAAAAGACACCGAACCCAACTTATAGTGGACACTAGCACCATGTTTAGCAAACAAATCAGCCCCTAAAATCACATCATAGCCTTCCATCTTCAAACATAACAAATCGATGGGCAAATTACAATCATCGATCAAAACTTCACTAGAAGGAAAAAATACTAAATTTTTGATCCCGATCCAATAAGGGTAGTTATCACAAGATGTGATTCCATCATCACAGGTTCCACAGCCAAAGATTTGGCAAAATTTAGAGAAATGAACGAATGCGTGGCTCCGGTATCAAACAGAACAAAAGTAGACTTGGAATGAACAGTGAGGATACCTTCCACAACACCACCCTCCTCGGTAGATTCAGCTTCACGGAGGGCCTGGAGTCGACCCTGACGCCTCTGGGTGCCCTGCGTCTTCTCAAGTGTAGCTTGATAAAAAATAAGCGTGTTGGGTCCTTTGGGTGCAATCGGATCTACAGGGGGCGGGTTGAATAGATCCCTTAAAAGAATGCCCAGTTAAAAATTAAAGCTTGGATGAAGATATGGTTTGAACACAACGGAATCAACACAGTGCATGGGGGCTGAATGATCGGATGATGCAATTCAAGGCTGTGACAGTTGGAAAATCTGCTGCACTGTCTGAGCAGTGATCTAACCAACACGGGGAGTGACTATTTGTGTGAAGAGTGTACTGCCATGTGGTCAACAAGGTGTGTGTATGTGTGTGTTAGAAAAGTAACCAGATGTACATATGTTGGAGTAAACACTTGAACCTATGAATGGGAATAGAGAATATGGAGCAATCGCACAATCATTCACAGTGGCACAATGTTTTTAAGGTGGTTCGGTTGCAAACCCGCAACCTACGTCCACCCCTCACCAAACTGGTGAGGCTTCACTACACGAGGACAAATCCTCACGAGGATGGAGTTCTCAACACACATGGGGATGAACCCCACACACACACACGTTGATTCATAGCTTCCGCTGACACAACTTGACGGGGACGAACCCCACACACACGATGAGCAAGCTCCTCACTAGTACAAAGTCCTCACGCTACAAGACTGCAGCACACGGGGGTGACCCCCCCACCCCCACCCCCCACACACACACAAACAAAACACACACGCTGCAAGTGCAGCAAAACTCGGGAACAAGGTCCCAAGACACACACGGCTGAACTCAGCCAAAGCCATCTTCGGTCTCCAAGCAGAGCACTAGTGATGTGGCACAGCCCAAAGACCACTAAAGAGGATGATATGACCCTAGGACTTAGACCCGCAAGCATACAAGCACTCAATGATTCTCACAATCGACGATTTTTGCTCACACGGTTCACACGCTCACCCGGTGGGTCCGGGGGATAATGATGAGGGTCCGGGATGGGACCCAATTGTTCTAATGGACTTACAATGCTACGGCTGACTCCAAAGAGTCTAGGATACCCAACTTCGTGGGTGGCTGGCCCGCAAGGCGGGGTTTGGGTGACACTCTCTCACGGTCCGCGGTGGACACTAACAAACTAGCATGCAAATTCGAACTCTCTTCTCACCGCCGACGAGCAATCAAAGCAATACTAAGCTAGCAGGAATAAGGCTACAAAGGGTAGTACCAGAAGCTCACCTGATCGGTGTGAAGACACCGATCCCGTTCGGAGACGAGGGCGCGCCGAGAGGCGAGGGTATGCACCCGATCGCCGCGGCGGTGTAGCTTGACCTGAAAATGTAAAGGGTACAGCACTACTCCTCTCGCAGGAGGGGTGATCTTGGGATGGGGGTTACACTTAGTACATTCAAAACTACCTCCACGCAGGGAGGGGCCTTCAGCCGGCCAAGCGGGGTGGGGAGAAATGCAAAGGAGATCGAGATTCCGAGCTTCGCCGGTTCTGCCCACCTGCAGGTTTTCTGGACAGTGGATCGGTGTTGTGGCAGCTAAAAATTCCACGAAGCTTGGATTGCGACGAAACCAACGCCAAACGTTTGCCAACTGATAGGGGATGAAGCTTGAATTTTTGGGGAAGCTATGATTCTCAGGGCTGACCGCACCGGTGGCTGGAAGGTGGATGCAGCTCTGGTTGCTGGTCAAGCTCTGTCTGCAACAGCAGGTTGCAGAAGGTACCACGATCGCTCCGGAGCTCCGAACCTGGAACCGCTGGACTCTTTGGAATCTTGGAGGAGTCTTCTTTGCAACAAAACAAACGGGGATGTCTTCTGATGTCGGAGATGAACTGGGTGTCCAGAGAAGTGGACGGAGGTCGGTGCAGACAGTGAGGAGGCAGACCGGCGTGGTTGTGGTAGAAAAATAGTAACTCTGGTTGTCGGATGCCGAACGGGGTTCCGCCTTCTGTTCCTGGACGCTGACAGAGGGAGGAAGAACTTTTTAGAAGACCTTGAAAACTGGTTCCTTCAAGGTTAGCCGTGGGCGAGTCGTCTCTGCAGCTCTGGCTCCGGATCTGAGAGGTTCGGCGCAGTCGGAGAAGAATGGTGATTGCGGACAGCACCGAACTCGGATGCCGACGAAACCACCTCGCCTTGAAAGCTGGCTTGCAGATGATTCTGGAAATGTAGGCCTTGCTCCCTGAGTCGTTGATGGGTGACCGTGGCCTCCTCTGCAAGTTGCTGTAATTCTGTTTCCTGAAGCAGGGTAAGAATGTGAAGAAGAAGATGAGGTGGGGAAGGGGGTGGCCAAGAGAGAAGAAGGGGCAAGATGATTCTAATGGCTATGGGAGGGAAGGTTCAAATTCGAAATTGGCCTTGGAAGTGGTGGGATTTGTGTGGGGAAGTGGGGGAATTGTGTTGGGAGGTGGAAGAGTTGCTTTGGGACAAGGAGGGGAAGTAAATGAAGGGCTATGGGGAAGGGGAGAGCCTTAATGGAGGTGGGTGAGGTAGTGGAGGTGGTTGGGGGTTGGAGTAAGTGAGGGGGGAAGAGGAGAGAGAGGGAGGGTCGAACTCCCCTTGGGGAGAGAGAGAATGAGAGAGAGATTGAGAGATATAGTGAGTAAGAGAGAGAGTTGAGAGATAATAAGAGGTGGTTTTTTTCAATATTCATCAAGAGTGACTACAAGTGGAGAGATGGGGCCTATTTATAGGCAACCACTCTTTTCATGACCAAAATGTCCTTGACAATGGACAAAAGACCGAGCATATCCTAGACTCAATCCTATGGGCCCATAACTAAGGACATAAGGCCCAGTTTAAGCAAAATAAGGGAAATGGGCTAGAACCACATGACTCAATAAAGGAAAATACATAAGATAGGACTCAATAAAAGGAAAATACATAAATGACACTGGGAAAATGAAGATAACAAGTGGAGACCATGATCAGACCATATCAAGAGTGTGTAGACGACCAAACTAGAGGGAGTGTCGTGAGATGCCCTCATCAAATCCCCCGGGGTGGGGAGAACTCGACCCTGTCGAGTATGGGTCTGCCTAGCTGTCGTACTGCTCCAACATGCCGGGGTCCAGGCGCATCAAATCCTCTCGACTCACCCATGCATCCTCGATCGGGGGACGGTTCTTCCACCTAACCAGATAGCGCTGATACACCCTGTGCCTTGTAATGATACTCTGCTCATCCAGTATTGCCTCTACCTGCTCTTGTCGGTCTCTCAGGCTAGAAAGTGGAGTCCCTCCGGGGGTGTCTCTCATAAGGGGGGGTAAAGGCTCAAGCTCCTGACTGGGTTCCACCGCGGGGCCTTTGTAGGGTACCAGGTCCGCCACGTTGAAGGTAGGGTGTACCCCATAGCTCTCTGGTAAGTCAAGCTCATAGGCATTGCTGCCAAGTCGTCGTAGAACTCGAAAGGGTCCCGACCCTCGTGCCCTCAACTTGGAGGCAGGCCCGGGAAGGAGCCGCTCCGTCCTCACCATCACCGGATCTCCCACTTGGAATTCATAGTGGCGCCGGTGAGCATCGGCCCGTCTTTTGTAAGTCTCATTGTTTTTCCCTATATGCTTGCGGATATCATCATGCAATTCTTTGATATGCTGTGCAAAGGACTCAGCTGAGACTGACACTCTAGCATGTGAGGGGAGGGGAATGAGATCTGAGGGTTTTCTAGGCCTATACCCATGTACTACCTCAAATGGACTCTTGCCTATGGACCTATTGACAGAATCATTGTAGGCAAACTCGACTTGAGATAAGAGGAGATCCCAATTCCCAGGGTGGTCCCCTACAAGGCATCGGAGTAAGTTCCCAAGGCTTCGGTTGACAACCTCAGTTTGGCCATCGGTTTGAGGATGATAGGCAGTGGAGAATTTGAGGAGGGTCCCCATCAAGTGTCATAGAGTCTTCCAAAAATAACTAGTGAATTTCACATCTCTATCGGACACAATAGTCTTAGGTAACCCATGGAGTCGGACTACCTCATCGAAGAATAACCGGGCGACCTTAGAGGCATCAGAGGTCTTGGAACAGGGGATAAAGTGGGCCATTTTTGAGAACCTGTCAACCACTACAAAGATGGAATCATGTTTGCGCAAGGTCTTTGGTAGGCCAAGAATGAAATCCATACTCAAATCTTCCCATGGTCTATCGGGTATGGGTAGAGGTGTGTAAAGCCCGGTGTTTTGTCTTACTTGCTTGGCGGATGCACATATGCGGCATTGTCCCACAATGTGGGCCGCATCCTTCTTGAGACTGGGCCAGTGGAATTGCCTCTCAACCAACTCTATGGTTTTGTGGACCCCAAAGTGACCAGCTAGGCCGCCACTATGTAACTCCCAAACTAGGAAGTCCCTAAGTGAAGTCCTAGGTATGCAAAGTCTATCCCCTTTGAACAGATATCCATCTTGAAGTATGAACCCCTTATACTCCTTGAGTGGTTGGGTAGAAAGGGTGTTGTAGTGGGTCCCAAAGTCGGGGCAATGTGGGTATTCTCCTTTGATCCTCTCAAATCCGGTTACTTCCACTTGGACAGTGGAGAGTAAGGCTACCCGCCTACTCAGTGCATCGGCGGCGCGATTCTCACTACCCATCTTATACTTGAGGACAAAGGTGTAGGCTTGAATGTATTCTACCCATCGAGCATGGCGGGCATTGAGCTTTTGTTGAGTGTTGAGGTATTTCAAAGCCTCATGGTCCGAGAAGATCACAAATTCTTTGGGTAGGAGATAGTGCCTCCAATGCCGGAGGGATTGAACCACGGCATAAAGCTCTTTGTCATATGTGGAGTATCTCATCCTAGCCTCACAAAGTTTTTCACTAAAGTAGGCTACCGGGTGACCCTCTTGGCTAAGGATACCTCCAATCCC
The DNA here is from genome assembly GCA_022559845.1 of Amorphophallus konjac. Lineage (NCBI taxonomy): Eukaryota > Viridiplantae > Streptophyta > Magnoliopsida > Alismatales > Araceae > Amorphophallus > Amorphophallus konjac. The sequence continues at coordinate 239,945,586 of CM040123.1, forward strand.
TACCCCGGAAGCATCACATGTGACCTCAAAGACCTTTGAAAAGTCGGGTAGGCAAAGGACCGGGGCTTGGGTCATTTTCTCTTTAAGCTCTAGGAAGGCTTTGGAGGCTGCCCTAGTCCAAACAAATGTGCCTTTCTTGAGGCAATCCGTGATAGGAGTGGTGATAGTGCTAAACCCCCGGATGAATCTCCTATAGAAGGTGGCTAGCCCATGGAAGCTTCGGGCGTCATGAATGGTTTTGGGCTCGGGCCACTCAAGAATAGCTTGGACCTTTTCGGGGTCCATGGATACTCCTTGGGATGAGACAATAAATCCTAGGAAGGCTAGTTGATTGGTCAAGAAATGACACTTCCCGGGATTGGCAAAGAGACTCTCTTTCCTAAGGATGGTGCACACTTGTTTGAGGTGATCGAGGTGGGCTTCCTTGGATTGGCTATATATGAGGATGTCATCAAAGTAGACAACTAGAAAGATGCCAATGAAGGGCCGGAGGACCTCGGTCATGAGACGCATGAAGGTACTTGGTGCATTAGAAAGGCCGAAAGGCATAACAAGCCATTCATAGAGACCGTCTTTAGTTTTAAAGGCGGTTTTCCACTCGTCCCCGGGCCTAATGCGGACTTGGTGGTAGCCACTTTTGAGATCAATTTTGGAGAAGATGGTGGCTCCCGCTAGCATGTCTAGCATGTCATCAAGCCGAGGGATGGGGAACCTATATTTGACCGTTATCTTGTTGACGGCTCGGCTATCTACACACATGCGCCAAGTCCCATCCTTTTTGGGTGTAAGAAGAGCCGGGACGGCACAAGGGCTTTTGCTAATTCGGAGGAAGCCCTTCTTGATGAGTTCTTCAATCTGCCTCCGAAGCTTGGCATGCTCGGTGGGGTTGAGTCGGTAGTGTGGGAGGTTGGGCAAGGTAGCCCCGGGCACGAGGTCGATGGCATGTTGCACATCTCTCATAGGTGGTAGTTTGTCCGGAAGCTCCTCGGGAAATACATCATGGAAGTCCTTAAGGAGTTGATGAATTTCTAGGGGGTGTGGGTCGGTTGGGGTGGATTCCCCTAGACAAATGACAATGGCACATACTTGATCCCCTTGGTTGACTTCTTCCTCAAACTCTTTCCTAGTGACAAGGTGTAGGCTCCTAGGAGGCTCTTTGATGTTACTAGGACTAGGACTTGATGGGGTGGGGTTTGTTGGTGTTGGGATGGGGGGAAGGGTAGTGGGTCCCTCAAGGGAGGGAGAGGCCTTCTTAGGTAGAGTGCGGGGTGGAGATGGGTTGAGTTGGATCTTCTTCCCCTCATGAATGAAGATGCAAGCGTTGGTTCTTCCTAAGAAGGTGGCATCTACATCGTAGATCCAAGGCCGTCCTAAAAGGATACTCCCAACTTCCATTGGAAGGATATCACACCACACTTGGCCTTGATAGGATTGGAATGTAATTGGGACAAGGCAACGGGCACTAACGGGTATGGAGGTGGTATCAATCCATGCTACCCTATATGGGTGGGGATGTGGGGAGGTGGTAAGGCCCAAAAGTTTGACGGTGTCGGGTGACACCACATTCACACTACTTCCATTATCCAAGATGACCTTCCTAACATGGCTCCCCATCCTTATGTAGGTATAGAATATGGTGTTTCTCCTCCAATCATGCTCTTGGTTTTGGGTGAGGGTGCATCTAACCACTCCTAGGTGGGAGTCGGTGGGTGGAGGAGGTTGTTCTTGGTTGCTTTCCATGTAGTGGTTCTCATACTCCTCCTCCCATTCAAGAGAGGGTTCATATACCTCAATCTCTCCTTCAAATTCAGCTTGGGGTTGGGGGTTGGTCTCCTCTATGAGTAAGTTTGATGCTCCCTTGGTGGGGCATTGATTGGCAAAGTGTCCATACCCATAACACCTAAAGCATTGCTGCCCACTTTGATGGTTTGGGGTCACCTTAGTGTGAGGGAGAGTGGGTGTCGAATTGGGCCTATTGGGAGTTGTGTTTAGGGGCCCACTTGCGGGGCGGAATGGTGGATTGGCATTAGGAGGGGTGACCCGTGTGGGAGGAGTTCCCATGGGTGTAGGAAGGAGACCTCTTTGGGGTGGTGGAGGGTTGGCCCGAGGTGCCATGGCTCTAGGGTCCATTCCCCGAGGGGGAACCATTCGCGTGTACCGAGAGAATTTCTCGGCATCCCGAGCTACTTGGTAGGCTTGCTCTAAAGTTGTTACTTGACGCATGAATAGTTCCTTTTTGATATGGAATTGAAGCCCATTCCTAAAGCGGGAGAGTGTGACGGAGGGGTCCTCTTGGACTCCACATTTGAGGAGGTAGTAGTCAAACTTTTCAATGTATTCCATAACGGTCTTTCCTTCTTGAGTCAAGGCTTGCCATTCATCTAAGAGGTTTTGATGGTAGGAGGGTGGGACATATTTGAGTTTGAGTTGGTCTTTCATGGCCCCCCATGTGGTGATTGGAACTTCCCTCCTAACTATCCTTAAGGCTTCAACATTCATCCAATGAGTCTTGGCAAGTTTGGTTAATTGCATCTTTGCAAGTCGGACTTTCCTATCCTCGGTCATTGGGTACCAATCAAAATATTGATCCATGGCTGCCTCCCAATCTAAGTAGATGCTCGGATGATGAGATCCATCAAAAGTGGGAGCATCGACTTTCACAAGTCTCATTAGTTGGTCATCCGGGTTGTCCCGGGGAGGCCTCTCATTCCTTCTAGGGGGTGGGTCCCTTTCCGGTTCGGGAGGGGGGTCAAGGTTGAGTCCTCCTATGGCTGGCTCCACATGTGGAGGGGGATCTCTCCTATCTCCTTCCCTTGGAATAGGTCTATTTTCCTCAAGTTGTTCAAGCCGGGCCGTAATACCGTCAAGCCTTCCCATAATTTCGGTCATGTAGTCCACAAGAAACCTCATTTGGTCGGGAAGCTCATGCTCATTGTGAGGGGGATTTCCTTGGGGATTGGGATTCATGGTGTTATTGGAAGAAGATGGATTGCCTTGATAATGAGTTCCACTACGGGTGGTCATGCAAGGTTGGGTGGGCTATGCAAGGGTGTGCGAATGCACCTAAGAAAGACTTAGTGTGACCCAAGACTAGACTTGTAAGGACAAGCCTATGACCGCTCTGATACCACTTGATGTGGCACAGCCCAAAGACCACTAAAGAGGATGATATGACCCTAGGACTTAGACCCGCAAGCATACAAGCACTCAATGATTCTCACAATCGACGATTTTTGCTCACACGGTTCACACGCTCACCCGGTGGGTCCGGGGGATAATGATGAGGGTCCGGGATGGGACCCAATTGTTCTAATGGACTTACAATGCTACGGCTGACTCCAAAGAGTCTAGGATACCCAACTTCGTGGGTGGCTGGCCCGCAAGGCGGGGTTTGGGTGACACTCTCTCACGGTCCGCGGTGGACACTAACAAACTAGCATGCAAATTCGAACTCTCTTCTCACCGCCGACGAGCAATCAAAGCAATACTAAGCTAGCAGGAATAAGGCTACAAAGGGTAGTACCAGAAGCTCACCTGATCGGTGTGAAGACACCGATCCCGTTCGGAGACGAGGGCGCGCCGGGAGGCGAGGGTATGCACCCGATCGCCGCGGCGGTGTAGCTTGACCTGAAAATGTAAAGGGTACAGCACTACTCCTCTCGCAGGAGGGGTGATCTTGGGGTGGGGGTTACACTTAGTACATTCAAAACTACCTCCACGCAGGGAGGGGCCTTCAGCCGGCCAAGCGGGGTGGGGAGAAATGCAAAGGAGATCGAGATTCCGAGCTTCGCCGGTTCTGCCCACCTGCAGGTTTTCTAGACAGTGGATCGGTGTTGTGGCAGCTAAAAATTCCACGAAGCTTGGATTGCGACGAAACCAACGCCAAACGTTTTCCAACTGATAGGGGATGAAGCTTGAATTTTTGGGGAAGCTATGATTCTCAGGGCTGACCGCACCGGTGGCTGGAAGGTGGATGCAGCTCTGGTTGCTGGTCGAGCTCTGTCTGTAACAGCAGGTTGCAGAAGGTACCACGATCGCTCCGGAGCTCCGAACCTGGAACCGCTGGACTCTTTGGAATCTTGGAGGAGTCTTCTTTGCAACAAAACAAACGGGGACGTCTTCTGATGTCGGAGATGAACTGGGTGTCCAGAGAAGTGGACGGAGGTCGGTGCAGACAGTGAGGAGGCAGACCGGCGTGGTTGTGGTAGAAAAATAGTAACTCTGGTTGTCGGATGCCGAACGGGGTTCCGCCTTCTGTTCCTGGACGCTGACAGAGGGAGGAAGAACTTTGTAGAAGACCTTGAAAACTGGTTCCTTCAAGGTTAGCCGTGGCCGAGTCGTCTCTGCAGCTCTGGCTCCGGATCTGAGAGGTTCGGCGCAGTCGGAGAAGAATGGTGATTGCGGACAGCACCGAACTCGGATGCCGACGAAACCACCTCGCCTTGAAAGCTGGCTTGCAGATGATTCTGGAAATGTAGGCCTTGCTCCCTGAGTCGTTGATGGGTGACCGTGGCCTCCTCTGCAAGTTGCTGTAATTCTGTTTCCTGAAGCAGGGTAAGAATGTGAAGAAGAAGATGAGGTGGGGAAGGGGGTGACCAAGAGAGAAGAAGGGGCAAGATGATTCTAATGGCTATGGGAGGGAAGGTTCAAATTCGAAATTGGCCTTGGAAGTGGTGGGATTTGTGTGGGGAAGTGGGGGAATTGTGTTGGGAGGTGGAAGAGTTGCTTTGGGACAAGGAGGGGAAGTAAATGAAGGGCTATGGGGAAGGGGAGAGCCTTAATGGAGGTGGGTGAGGTAGTGGAGGTGGTTGGGGGTTGGAGTAAGTGAGGGGGGAAGAGGAGAGAGAGGGAGGGTCGAACTCCCCTTGGGGAGAGAGAGAATGAGAGAGAGATTGAGAGATATAGTGAGTAAGAGAGAGAGTTGAGAGATAATAAGAGGTGGTTTTTTTCAATATTCATCAAGAGTGACTACAAGTGGAGAGATGGGGCCTATTTATAGGCAACCACTCTTTTCATGACCAAAATGTCCTTGACAATGGACAAAAGACCGAGCATATCCTAGACTCAATCCTATGGGCCCATAACTAAGGACATAAGGCCCAGTTTAAGCAAAATAAGGGAAATGGGCTAGAACCACATGACTCAATAAAGGAAAATACATAAGATAGGACTCAATAAAAGGAAAATACATAAATGACACTGGGAAAATGAAGATAACAAGTGGAGACCATGATCAGACCATATCAAGAGTGTGCAGACGACCAAACTAGAGGGAGTGTCGTGAGATGCCCTCATCAACTAGACACACTGCTGCAACAACAGTATAACACGCTGAAGTACAGATCAAAATTTGCAAAAGAAAGAAGCGCAAATAAAACAAAGAAAAATCAATGTAGCTTTATAACGAGTTCATGAAGCTCTATCTTTAGATCCGAGGACATATCTGATTTACTCTTCAAGCTCAAGCTGGCTGGAAGGAGGGTTGCTCTCCTTTCTTTCTTCCTCTTCTCAGAATCTCTTCAGGGCTGCTCTAGGGATGCTCACTTTTCTTTTCCTCTCACAACACTGGGCTGGTTCAAACCTAGTGTTGGGCTGCACACTTCCATCTCTTTTCTTCCTCACAAATATTATGCTAAGGCATAGGCTCTCTTCTTCTTCCACAACTTTTCTTTTCTTCTAAGGCAGTAGCAATAGAGGAAGCAGCAGCTTCCTTTCATTCAGAGTGTCCACTATTTGTAGAAGAGCTGGTAGAGGAATTTCCCTCTAGGATCCTGTGAATTGATTGGTTAGGATGAAGTAAACTTCTTCCAAATGAACTTCTTCCCTGGCGGTCTTTGATTGGCCCAACATATATGATGAGAAGAATAACGGCTTATTTCCAGATTTCAATATGATTGGCCCAGGGAGATACATGATTTCTATCTAGAGCCATCTTCTAGATCTGTATTTTGATTGGCCTCCTGGCAGAGGGGATCTTTGACTGAAATCCCCTTTTTAAAACTGCCTCCTTATTGGCTTAGGGCACAAAGAGAGGATGGTCCTCTGTCCTAGAAGCTTTTCAGGGACAGAGATCCCATTGGCTCATGGCAAAAAGAAGGTTTCCATGAAAAGGATCTTTCCCACAATTGTAATCTGACATATCCCTTGTCCAAAAAGGTTGTTTTGGGAACCCAATGATGACAAGGACAGTTATCTGTCCTAGGAGACTTTCCCAGAGCTCAAAAATCATGTTTTTAGAGGTTTACGTCGCTGACCATTAGCCTCTGTACGGTTTTTGAAATGTAGCAGGTTTGACTGAATTTGATTGAAAAGCCTCAAGTGCGTCGACGCAGCAGCACCCTTGCGTCGACGCATCCGTTGAAGACGTGTCTTGAAATGGCTTCTGGGAGACCCCTTGCATCGACGCCCTGAGAGAGTGGGGTTGACGCAGCAAGCCTTCTATTTGGGCTATATGAGCTCGACCTTCATGGCATCGACGCAACCAATAGGGTGTGTCGACGCATCCTTTTCAAGATGCAATTATAACAGCTTCTGTGAGGACCTGAGGTCGATGCCCTGAGTATCATGGGGTCGACGCAACTGATGGAGACGGCTTTAATGCTTGCTGGGAGTGGTTTGGAGTCGATGCACAATGCCATGGGGTCGACACAGCCTTCGAAGACGGGCTTGGCTATTCTTTCTCTTGTGAAACAGAGTCGATACTGCTTTGAGCCAAGGGTCGATGCTGCTTTGAATGCTCTGACTCCATCTTTTTCTGCTCAATCTTTTGCAACTTAATGTCATCCAATCCATAGCTCTTTGTCCTTTGATGTTCTGCCCAATCATTTTCAACTTCATTTCATTAAGAGGAAAGCCCTTTGCTCCTTTGTTTGAGCACATCCAAAGCTCCTTACTATCATTGCCATTTCTGATGTTGTTGTAAACTTGATCTTGTTGGCTTTACGGGTATTACTGATGCTGGCTTTGTTGGCTACTGCTGGTGCTAACGCTGATGCTACAGTAGTGTCGACGCCATGAGACCATAGCATCATATCAAAAATTGTAAGTACAATTGCCAGCACTGACTTTGACCTGAATTTCATACATGTTGACATCATCAAATGCATATTAGACTCATCAATGAGTCATGGTGAGACATCATCAAAACCATGGGCATAACAATTCTCCCCCTTTTTGATGATGGCAACTATGAGCCATTATGAGTCACCTCTCAACATAATTTAATGATGACTCATTAAAACATCTCCCCCTTTGCCATCAGCAAAGAAGACATAGTTTGATACCAAATACAAAAGCAGGAGATGAGCATAGATAAGTAATTGACATCAAAACATCTCAACATGGTGTATGTATAAGGCAGTTCAGTGTGAGGCAGGCAATGCACGCTGTCTGTATTAAAAATTCAGAGACATGGTGTAAAGTAGTGGTAAGCAATGAGCAATGAGCAGATTTAGAGAGCAATTTAGCAACAAGCTTGTTGGGTCCCCCTTTTTTGTTACATGCCAGGAATTTCTGAGCAGCAGTATACATGGACACTGGAGATGAGGTTTGAGCAGCTGATGAAAGGACTGATACCCATTGATAACTTCAGTATGGTGTATGTATCAGCCATTAAAAGAGACTGTACAGTAGAGCAATTGGGAATGTATCATAGTCTAAAGCATGAGAGTCAGATTCAGAAATTTATGTAATCAGATCAATCAGTCATATGTAGGAAGTTTGGACATAGCTTGGGGATAAATGGAAGATGCAGTCTGAGAGCAGTTTGATAGCCATTGAGCAGATTCAATTTTTAGGTTTTTTAAATTTTTACGTTATCTGGTTTTCAGATTTTTAATGTTTTCTATGCAATGCATGGAGGTAGGAAATGCAGTCTAACTACATGCATGAGGAAAGCATGTACCAATTGCAGAAGTTCACTTAACCAAAGACTCCACATGACAACGACTTCACATTATGTCCTCTTGTGAGACCATCAAAAGTTTGAATAGTAATGCAAGAAAGAGATGACCAAGATGTGGAAATCATGTATTCTATAACTACAGCTGAAGCAATGAATTGCAGTGGAGAGAAGTTGAGCAGCTCATAAAGAATGAGGCATCAAATAAGGTGGCGATCGAGAAATGCTGCCATGCATGAGGGCCAGCCAATGTCGGCTCCAAAAATTATTCATAACATGCTGGCTCAGATTCGTTGCCTCGTTCCATTGCTCCCATGTTCGACCTCTGTTTTGCCTACACGTTGTGATCAGGTGCTTCTTAGATGGCATGTTACTCCACCTCCTAAATGCTCTGTAAAACCCATTCTTGTGAGATGGGATCGTCCGCCCTCTCCTCTCCTCAAGCTTAATGTTGATGGGGCCTTCAAGAGGAGCACTGGTATTGCTGGTGGTGCTGGAGTCTTGCGCTATTCTTCAGGTGAGATCCTTTGGGCTTTTCCTTGGCGTTATACTTTATCTTCTAGCTTGGAAGCGGAGGCTTTGGCTATTCGTGATGGGCTTCATTTGTGCGAGTTCTATGGGATATCAAATGTCATTCTTGAATCAGATTCAGCTTTGCTCATTGGGATTATTCAGAAGGCTTTCTACTGTCCTTGGCATATTCTCCCAATAGTTCGTGATATCTTCCACCTCGTCAATGTCTTGCATGTTTCAGTGAATCACTCTTTTAGGGAGGGCAACTAGGTGGCGGATGCTCTGGCCAATTGGGCTTGTACTTTGCTTTCTTTTGCTGTTTGGACCAGATGGACCGATTTCCCTATCATTGTTCAGGGACATTTAAAGCTTGATAAGTTGCAATGTCCCTCTATTCGGTGCTAGTTTGGTCTGATTTGCCATTCTTGTACTTCTCTTTTAATATTTAATAAAAGTTTTCACCTTACTTTTTGCTTGGTGGAGTGGGTCCACATCGCTTCCTTGAAGTGGTGTGCACTCTCCTAAGCAAATTCTAAGGTTTATTGGTTGCAAAAAAAGAGAGGCATCAAATAAGGCTCACACATCAGGGGTTTTTATTTGAAGAATTAACATTCTCCTTTTAGAGCAGCATTAATTAAGACCATTATATGCAGTAATGGTTCAAAGTTTATAAGCCCGAAAGCTAAGTGTAAGTGCCCTGAAAATATGTTCTAGTATATTTAATAGAGCTAAAACAGATCTTTTAAGATCAAAAACCTTGCCCCCATTCTTTTTCATCTTATAGATTTCATGAGAGACCCCTAGAAAGACTTTTAACTAGTATTGAAGATAAACATCTTAAGGTTCAGGACTCTTTTTAGGGTCAACCTTCCTAAATTCATTTTCTTTTACATAGATTTTTCATTTTACACATTTTTAAAGAACATAGGATCCGTCTAGCTACTTGGAATATAGGAACTTCAACGGGTAAGGGTTTAGAATTAGTTAAGTTAATGAAGGACAGGAGGGTTAACATAGCTTGCCTACAAGAAACTAGGTGGAAAGGACATAAAGCTAAAGACATTAATGGATATAAAATTTGGTATACGGGTAATAATAACTCTAGAAATGGTGTTGTTATAATAATAGATAAAAACTTAGAAGATAGAGTTGTAGAAGTTTAAAGATTGGGGGATATACTGATGTTAATTAAACTTATCTTAGGTGAGGATATTTTGAATATAATTAGTGCATATGCACCTCAAGTAGGATTAGAAGAGAGCATTAAAAAGTAATTTGGGAAGGCTATTGATAGTTTGATCCAAAATATCCCTAGCGAAGAGAAAATCTTTATTGGAGGGGATCTTAATGGTCATGTGGGTAAAGATAATAGAGGCTATGAGAAGATTCATGGAGGGCTTGGTTTTGGCAATAGAAATTATATGGGTTATACTATTCTTGATTTTGCTATGGCCTATGATCTAGCAATTACTAATATCTTCTTTAAGAAGAGGGACAAATACTTAATAACAAACAAGAGTCGAACACATATAAGTCAAATTGACTATTTTCTTATTAGGAAGGTCAATAGAGTTTTATGTAAAGATTGCAAAGTTATTCCTAGTGAGAGTCTAGCCCCTCAACATAGGTTGTTAGTAATGGATGTCATTATCCCTAAATTCAAAAGAAAGATCATTATAAATAATTGTTCTAAGATTAAATGGTGAAATTTAAAAGGTAAAAGTTTAGAAACATTTATAAATCATCTATTAAAGGAAAATATTTGGAATTTAGAACAAGAATGATGGAGGCATCACCCACGATTCCCTTTGGCTCGGGTCCACTTCTTCACATTCGGGAGTTGGTTGAGTTTGGGCCTCACTCTATTAAGGCCCCTTATCCATTTAGTAGCTTTCCTTTGTGTCATTTTGATGTATTTTTATTTTATTTGAGTCATTTCCCTAGGTCTAGCACTTATTCTCCTATGTTTTTGTATCATCATGCTGTCTACTGAGACTATTGGGCCCAATTCGTTGGGCTAGGCCCATTGGTGCCCCCACCCCCTTGGTTATTGGTAGTTGCTTATTTTGTCAGGGACTTATTGTAAAGAGTGGGTTACCTATAAATAGGACCCCACTCCCCCTCATTTGAAGTTAATGAAGAAATGAATGAATGAGTTAAAATTGCCATTTGAGTTCAAATTGGAGTGATTCCTCTAGTTTTTGGGTGAGAGACCCTAGGGGAGAGATTCCCCACCTATTCCCCTCTTAATCTCTCTATTTCACCCCTCTTTCTCTCTCCTCCAACCCCAATTTCGAATTTTTTTCTCTCTCCTCCCCTCCCCAACCACCTCCACTAGCTACCCACCTTATTCAATACCCCTCCACTTCCCCAAGTTGCCATTACTCCACTCCCATTGTCCCAAGGAGGCATCTCCCACTTTCCAACACAATCCCACCCATTCCCACACAATCTCCCCTAGTTCCCACACAATCCCCCACTCCCAAGACCATTTCAAATTTGAAATCCATCTCCCTCCACTTATTTTGGCCACCCCCCCCTCTCCCCCATAGCTAGGTCCGCCCCCCTCCTCTATTCTCCACTCCACCTCTCACACCATCTCCTCACCCTACCCTAACTGCAACCTGCGACCCCAGCCCTCTTCCTCCTCACTCCCCATCACCATTATCCCCCTCCATCACCCCACAAGAACACCCCTTCACCATTAGGCCGCCCTACATCAACCCTCCACCAAAAGAAGCCCCTGTCCCTCTCCTTTCAATTTCAGGTTATTGTAGTGCAGGCCTGCAGATCAGCACCGAGTTGCAGCATCATCCACGTCTTCATCTTGGAGCTTCTGGGGGCGTGGCCTTCATCACTGGAAAGTCCCCTCTATCTTCTTCGCAGGCGAGGTGGAACCAACTCGTTCTGAGGTCGGGGCCAGCCGTAGGAGCCGTTCTCCCACGATTGCGTAGAGAGGTCTTCATCCTGGACCAGAACCGGAAAGATCATTGTGCCACGACGTACCCCAGTGGATTCAGGCTGAAGCCCCTTCATCAAAGTTCTCCCCCTACCAGTCCTCTTCCAAGATCAAGAAACAGAACCTCGTTCGGCCGCCGGAGGAAGGAGTTACAAATTTTCTCCCCCGAGCTCTCCAGTCCTATCTTCTGCAATCTGCTCCGACTAGTGCCCACTCTTCAGGGTACACCGACCGCTCTCGATCTCTGATTGCAGCCCTGTTGCCTCCTGCTTAAAGCTACTTCGACCACGAAGACGTCGCCGCCAGTTTCGTGCTGTTCGGAGCTCAGGAGTGCGAACGGTGATCTCTGCAACCTGTTGTTCCAGTCCAGGCAGAGCCTGCGGCCAGATAGAGAGGTCTCCTCCCAGCTACTGGTGCTGCTACCTCCGACCCACTGAGCATCCCCAAAACTTCTGGAGTCAACCTCTTCAAGTCAGGAAGCGTTAGGAGGTGGTCTCGCTCAATTTGGAGTCCGGACAAGTCTGTGGCGACCACAACATCATCACCCTGTCCTGCAGGCCAGAACAAGGCTCATATCGCGCCGGACGCCACTTAGTGATTGAGAGCTTTTCTCCCCTCCCCGCTTGGCCGGCTGAAGGCCCCACCCTGCGTGGTGGTAGTTTTGGTTGTAACATTTTAACTCCCACCCCAAGATCCCCCTTCTGCGTGAGGTGTAGTCTTGTACTTCTTTGGGCAGGTCAAGCGACACCGCCGCGGCATGTGGGGAACCACCGCCTCCCCGCTCGCCCTCGTCTCCGACCGGGACCGATTTCTTCAAACCGGTCGAGTAAGTGTCTCATCCTTGCTCAATAGTGTTGCTCTTTCAATATTTTCTTCATGCGCCGCTGAATTTGTGAGGGAGCGCCCGGTCCTCAAGTCCATGACTTAGAGTGACCGCCGTGGGGTAGTGTGAACCGGTGCCTTTACGCACTTTGTCGGCCCCAATTGAATTGGGCATCCAACCTTTGGGAGTCAAACCTTAGCCTTGCTGGCCCTCTACCAGCAAGGGCCCATTCCCATACTTCACACTTGGCATCGCCAAGTCACTCCGGGTATAGCGTGCGACGGGAGAGCGGTGGCCCATTAAGGCCCATTTGAATGCTATTTGTGATTGCTTGCTTAAGTCTGAGGTTGTGTCACATCAAGTGGTATCAGAGCAAGTCCTTGACTTGTCTCTATCAAGTCTAAGTCCTAGGACCTTTGCATAGTGTGTCCAACCACTTTGGCCCTTTGTCTTGCATGTCCACCCGTAGTGGTGCTAGCTATCAACCCGGTTCATCGTCTTCGGCTCCACCAATGGATCCCAATCCTCACCAACTCAACCAAGATGTTCCTAGGGAGGGACCCCAAGGCCACATGGATAGGGTAGATGCTGCCCTCACAACCATCCTTGCCCAACTAGAGTCCATTACCAACTGAATTGCTCGGTTAGAAGACCAAGAGTTCCGCCCAAGGAACAATGAGCCTAGAATTCCCCCTCCGCATGATGAGCCTCATAGAGAAGATCCTCACCCAAGGATCAATGAGCCAAGAGCCCCTCCACCACATGGTGAGTTCCATAGGAATGGTTTTCCCCAAAGGAACCAAGGCCCAAGAGTCCACCCTCCACATGTAGAGCCTCATAGGGATGAGTTCCACCCAAGGAACAACGGCCCAAGAGCCCATCACCCACATGCTGAATTTTTTAGGGAGGATATGGACCATGACCATTATTATGATTATGAGAGGCCTCGCCCCCATCAAAACCATGACCGGCGTCCACGGGATGATCCGGATGACCCCCTTTTAAGGATGATCAAGGTAGAGGCCCCAAATTTTGATGGTTCACATGAACCTAGTGTTTACCTAGAAAGGGAGACCGCCATGGACCAATACTTTGAATGGTACCCCATGTCCGATCAAAGGAGAGTTAGATTGGCTAAGATGCATCTCACTAAGTTGGCCAAAACTTATTGGCTAAACCAAGAGGGTCTAAGACGGGTTAGGCGGGAAGAGCCTATTGACACTTGGGCGGATATGAAAAATCAACTTAGGAACAAATACCTCCCCCGAACCTACCACCAAATGCTCCTAGATGAATGGCAAAGCCTCACCCAAGAAGGGAAGACCGTGGTAGAGTACATTGAAAAATTTGACTCCTATCTTTTAAAGTGTGGAGTCCATGAGGATCCGGACGCCACCTTATCCCGCTTTAGGAATGGGCTTCAAAGCCACATCAAGAGGGAACTATTCATGAGAGACGTTGACAACCTTGAGCTAGCTTACCAAGTGGCTAGAGATGTGGAAAGGTTTTCTAGGAGTTCCCGATTTATCACTCCCCGACCAACCGATCCCAAAAACTTGGGACCACGTCCCATTCCACCCACTCCCATGAGAGCTCCTAGCCCAAGTGGGAATGCCCCTTTAAGGTCCTACAATCCTCCCCCACCCATCACTCCAAACAAGCCCGCTCCTAGTCATCCTCTCCCACGGAAGGATGACAACCCCAAAGGACCAAGTGTAGGAGCCACCCCGGGAAGAGGGCGCCAACAATGCTATAGGGGTCAAGGGTTTGGTCATTTTGCGGGACAATGTCTATCTAAGGGGTTATCTAGTTTGCTTATTGAGGAAGAAGTTCAACCCCAAAAGGAACAAGAAAATGACGTTGAGGAACATGAAGCCTCACTAGATTGGGAAGAGGAGTATGAAGCCCAATATCTAGAGTCGGGTCTAGATCACTCCACTCCTTCAAACAACTCTCATCTAGGAGTCATTAGGTGCATCCTCACCCAACCTCAAGAAGAGGATTGGCGTCGGACCTCAATCTTCCACACCTTTATCAAGATAGAGAACCATGTGAGGAAAGTGATCTTGGATAGTGGTAGTTGTGTTAATGCCGTGTCACCCGACACCGTCAAGCTCCTTGGGCTTACTCTCACTCCCCACCCAAGTCCATACCGGGTCTCATGGATCAACAACAACTCCATCCCAGTCAACACCCAATGCCTAGTGCCTCTCACTTTCTCTTCCTACCATGGCCAAATATGGTGTGACGTCATACCCATGGAAGTGGGTAGCATCCTTTTAGGAAGACCTTGGCTCTATGATGCGGATGCCACCATTTTACGGAGAAGCAACATATGCACCTTTGAGCATGAGGGTAAGACTATCCATCTTAACCCCTCCCCACCTCGACCCATGCCCAAGAAGGACCCTCTCCCTCAAGGATCACACCCCACCACTCCACAAGTCTCGGGAAACTCCACCCCTCCAACCCAAGCCCTTATCCAAACCCCAAAACAAAGTAGAACCACGGGGTTGACCAAAGGTCTTCATCTCATCACTAGGAAAGAGCTTGAAGAGGAAATTGCTCAAGGGGTGCCATTGTGTGCGGTAGTCATATGCTTAGGGGAACCTACCCCTTCTAACCCCCATCCCATAGAAATCCAACAACTTTTGGAAGAATTCCATGATGTGTTCCCGGAAGAGCTCCCGGACCAACTCCCTCCCATGCGTGATGTGCAACACGCAATCGATCTAGTACCGGGAGCCACCCTTCCAAACCTTCCTCATTATCGCCTCAATCCCACGGAACATGCCGAACTTAGGAGGTAAATAGAGGAACTCATTAGGAAGGGCTTCATCTGCATTAGTAAGAGTCCATGTGCCGTCCCGGCCCTCCTTACCCCCAAGAAAGATGGATCATGGCGAATGTGTGTGGATAGCCGGGCCATTAACAAGATTACCGTCAAGTATAGGTTCCCCATCCCTAGGCTTGATGACATGTTGGATATGCTAGCCGGAGCCACCATCTTCTCTAAGATAGATCTCAAGAGTGGCTACCACCAAGTTAGGGTAAGGCCCGGGGATGAGTGGAAAACGGCCTTCAAGACCAAGGATGGTCTCTTTGAGTGGTTAGTCATGCCATTTGGGCTTTCTAATGCCCCAAGTACTTTCATGCGTCTTATGACGGAGGTACTTAGGCCTTTCATTGGGAATTTTCTAGTGGTATACTTTGATGATATTCTCATCTATAGCCAAACCCATGAGGCCCACCTTGACCACCTTAGGAAAGTTTGCACCGTCCTCCGGCAAGAAAGCCTATTTGCCAACCTAGGAAAGCGTCATTTCATGACCACTTCCATCACCTTCCTAGGATTTGTGGTGTCAACCAAAGGAGTCTCCATGGACCCCGACAAGGTCCAAGATATTCTTGATTGGCCGGAGCCCCACACCCTTCATGAGGTTAGGAGTTTTCATGGGTTGGCCACATTCTATAGGAGATTCATTCGAGGGTTTAGCACTATCACCGGCCCAATAACTGATTGTCTCAAGAAGGGAACCTTTGTTTGGACCAAAGCCGCCTCTAAAGCCTTCCTTGAGCTTAAGAAAAAGTTGACCCAAGCCCCGGTCCTATGCCTTCCCGATTTCTCCAAAGTTTTTGAGGTCACTTGTGATGCATCCGGGACAGGGATAGGAGGGATTCTTAGTCAAGAGGGACACCCGGTCGCCTACTTTAGTGAGAAGCTATGTGATGCTAGGACTAGATACTCTATCTATGACAAGGAGTTCTATGCCGTGGTACAATCCCTCCGACACTGGAGACATTACTTGCTTCCCAAAGAGTTTGTCATCTTTTCTGACCATGAGGCCCTCAAATACCTCAATTCCCAACAGAAGTTGAATGCCCGACATGCCCGATGGGTTGAGTTCATCCAATCCTACACCTTTGTCATCAAACACAAGGCCGGGAGTGAGAATAAGGCCACGGATGCCCTTAGTAGGAAGATGTCCTTGTTATCCACTATCCAAGTGGAAGTGATTGGTTTTGATAAGGTCAAGGACGAGTACCCTTGTTGCCCCGACTTTGGGTGAATCTATGCCAACTTGACCACTCATTCTAGCAAGGAGCATGAGGGATTTATTTTAGAGGATGGGTTCCTCTTCAAGGGGACAAGGCTTTGCATTCCCCGGACCTCTCTTCGAGATTTCTTGGTTTGGGAATTACATGCCGGAGGGTTAGCCGGTCATTTTGGGGTCCACAAAACCATTGCCTTAGTTGAGGGTCAATTTTATTGGCCGAGCCTCAAGAGAGATGTAGGCAAAATAGTGGGTCAATGTCGCACGTGTGCTTCGGCCAAGCAGGTGAAGCAAAACACCGGCCTATACACCCCACTTCCCATCCCCGACCGACCATGGCAAGATTTGAGCATGGACTTTGTGCTAGGCTTACCCAAGACCTCTAGGAAGCATGACTCCATCTATGTGGTGGTTGATAGATTTTCCAAAATGGCCCACTTCATCCCATGCTCCAAAACATCCGATGCCTCCCATGTAGCCCGATTATTCTTTGATGAGGTAGTCCGCCTCCATGGGCTGCCCAAGACCATAGTCTCCGACAGGGATGTCAAATTCACTAGCTATTTTTGGAAGACTCTTTGGCACATGATGGGTACCCTCCTCAAATTCTCCACTGCCTACCACCCCCAAACGGATGGCCAAACTGAAGTGGTCAACCGGAGTCTAGGGAACCTCCTTAGGAGTCTTGTTGAGGATCGGCTAGGAAATTGGGATCTCATCTTAACACAGGCTGAGTTTGCATACAACAATTCCGTCAATAAGTCGATAGGGATGAGTCCATTTGAAGCCGTGCATGGGTACAAACCAAGAAAGCCATCCGACCTCATTCCCCTTCCCCAGCATGCTAGAGTGTCCATTTCTGCCGAGTCTTTTGCACAACATATTAGGGAATTGCATGAGGAAATTCGCAAGCACATTAGCATGAAAAATGAGGCTTATAAAAGGTTGGCCGACTCTCACCGACGTCACTTAGAGTTCCAAGTGGGTGACTTTGTGATGGTAAGGACGGAGAGGCTCTCCCCAGGAGCCAACTCCAAGTTGAGGCCACGTGGGACTGGGCCCTTCCAGGTCTTGAGGCGCATTGGTGTGAATGCTTATGAGTTAGATCTCCCTGAGGATTATCGGGTAAGTCCTACATTCAATGTCGCCAACTTAGTGCCATACAAGGGCCCCACGATGGGACCTAGTGAGGAGATTGAGCCTACTTCTTCCTTTGAGAGAGTACCCACCCGTGAGGAGAGTCCACTAGCCAAGAGAGCTCAGCGCGATCGCATTGAACGAATATTGGATGAGCAGGTCACTACCACCCGGAGCAAAGTATATGAGCGCTATCTCGTCAGGTGGAAGGATCGGCCTCCGTCGGAAGACTCATGGGTGAGTCGGGAGGACCTCCAGCGATTGGATCCGGACCTCCTCGAGCGGTACCTTAGCCGGATGGATCCTTACTCGACGGAGTCGAGCTTTTCGCGGCCCAGGGGATTTGATGGAGGCATCACCCACGATTCCCTTTGGCTCGGTTCCACTTCTTCACATTCGGGAGCTGGTTGAGTTTGGGCCTCACTCTATTAAGGCCCCTTATCCATTTAGTAGCTTTCCTTTGTGTCATTTTGATGTATTTTCATTTTATTTGAGTCATTTCCCTAGGTCTAGCACTTATTCTCCTATGTTTTTGTATCATCATGCTGTCTACTGAGGCTATTGGGCCCAATTCGTTGGGCTAGGCCCATTGGTGCCCCCACCCCCTTGGTTATTGGTAGTTGCTTATTTTGTCAGGGACTTATTGTAAGAGTGGGTTGCCTATAAATAGGACCCCACTCCCCCTCATTTGAAGTTAATGAAGAAATGAATGAATGAGTTAAAATTGCCATTTGAGTTCAAATTGGAGTGATTCCTCTAGTTTTTGGGTGAGAGACCCTAGGGGAGAGATTCCCCACCTATTCCCCTCTTAATCTCTCTATTTCACCCCTCTTTCTCTCTCCTCCAACCCCAATTTCGAATTTTCTTCTCTCTCCTCCCCTCCCCAACCACCTCCACTAGCTACCCACCTCATTCAATACCCCTCCACTTCCCCAAGTTGCCATTACTCCACTCCCATTGTCCCAAGGAGGCATCTCCCACTTTCCAACATAATCCCACCCATTCCCACACAATCTCCCCTAGTTCCCACACAATCCCCCACTCCCAAGACCATTTCAAATTTGAAATCCATCTCCCTCCACTTCTTTTGGCCACCCCCCCCTCTCTCCCCCATAGCTAGGTCCGCCCCCCTCCTCTATTCTCCACTCCACCTCTCACACCATCTCCTCACCCTACCCTAACTGCAACCTGCGACCCCAGCCCTCTTCCTCCTCACTCCCCATCACCATTAGCCCCCTCATCACCCCACAAGAACCCCCCTTCACCATTAGGCCGCCCTACATCAACCCTCCACCAAAAGAAGCCCCTCTCCCTCTGCTTTCAATTTCAGGTTGTTGCAGTGCAGGCCTGCAGATCAGCACCGAGTTGTAGTATCATCCACATCTTCATCTTGGAGCTTCTGGGGGCCTGGCCTACATCACTGGAAAGGCCCCTCTGTCTTCTTGGCAGGCGAGGTGGAACCAACTCGTTCTGAGGTCGGGGCCAGCCGTAGGAGCCGTTCTCCCACGATTGCGCAGAGAGGTCTTCATCCTGGACCAGAACCGGAAAGATCATTGTGCCACAACGTACCCCAGCGGATTCAGGCTGAAGCTCCTTCATCAAAGTTCTCCCCCTGCCAGTCCTCTTCCAAGATCAAGAAACAAAACCTCGTTCGGACGCCGGAGGAAGGAGTTACAAATTTTCTCCCCCGAGCTCTCCAGTCCTGTCTTCTGCAATCTGCTCCGACCAGTGCCCACTCTTCAGGGTACACCGACCGCTCTTGATCTCTGATTGCATCCCCGTTACCTCCTGCTTAAAGCTACTTCGACCACGAAGACGTCGCCTCCAGTTTCGTGCTGTTCGGAGCTCGGGAGTGCAAACGGTGATCTCTGTAACCTGCTGTTCTAGTCCAGGCAAAGCCTGCGGCCAGACAGAGAGGTCTCCTCCCAGCTGCTGGTGCTGCTACCTCCGACCCACTGTGTAGCAACCCTGATAAATGAATATTGAAATAAAAATAAAAACATACATAGTACAGAAGTAATACAGACAAAATAAAGCAAATTAAAAATAACGCCTCTGAGTAAGGCGTTAATTTAAAAATAAACGCCTCTACATACGGCGTGACTAAAGAAAGGACGCCCACGCATGTGGTCGTCAACTCTCACGCGACCAAATAGGCAAGTAAAATAAACGCCCATGTCTTAGGCGTGTTTCAAAAACAAGGAACGCCCTTATACAAGACGTTTCTTAAGAAACGACCTTAACAAGGTCGTTAATTTAAGAATAAACGCCCTGACCAAAGGTGTTAATTCAGTTCGCGACCCGTTCGAACCCAGAGCTTATCCAGGGAAAGATTAACCTAATCTAGTAAGTGTCTATTAGAGTAAGGACTCTATTAGGGATATGTTACCCTCAATCAAACACTACTTTTGTTAGGACTCCAAAAATCCTATAAATAGTCTTGATCGAACAACCCTAAACCTATTTGGACGATCGAACTGCATAGGTACGTGAAGAACATATGTTCTTCTATTTTCTTCTTCTGTTCCTTTCTTATGAACGTAGCATGAGAAGAATTAATATTCTTGTTTCCTCTCCAGGTTGACGGAAGAACGATTGTTCTTCTTCTATTAAGTTGCAGTTGAAGCTTCAAAGCCCTTTCATCTCCTTCATCCAGATCATAAGGTAGGATTTTCTCAAGTCTCGTAGCCCAAACTAAAAATAAATATAAGAAGCACCATGCATGATATATTTATACAGTTTGCATGTAGTTTTAATACGTTTTTCTGTAAATTTTTCAAGAAACGCCCTTGAATAGGGCGCTACTTTAAAAGAAACGACCATCACAGTGGTCGTTAATTAAAAGTATACGCCTTGTATACAGGCGTTAATTTCATGAACAATCACATGTAATCAATAATTGATCCTGTTTAAAATTCAATAAACATGAAATATCGATTCTAATATCTTGCATGACTCTACTTGTAAATTCCTGCTAATTTTCTTGTCATGATCATGTCTCCTGTCTTGGAAATTTATTTGTTGAAATATTGTAAATTCCTTGAATTCACGACCTTGACAACGTCGTTTTACACCTGTTAACGCCCCATCACAGGGCGTAAATTGAAAAGAAACGCCCCTTTCTAGGGCGCGTTTTCTGTAAATTCCTGAACTATGTATATCCTGTAAAATAAAATTAAAACCGTAACGCCCCTTTCCAGGGCGTGTTTTAAATAAATCCTGAAAATTATTTATGTTCTGTCAAATATTTAAATAATGAGACGCCTGCTTGTATAGTCGTCAACTCTGAAGAAACGCCCCTGTCCAGGGCGCGTTTTTTTTAAATTATTGAAATAATGAAATTCTGCAAAACGGAACATATGTAAACGCCCTTATGTTAGGCGTTACTTACCTGACTAACGCCCCTGACTAGGGCGTGTTTTTCATGAATTAATAAAATTATTGAAAATTCTGTAAAATAGAAATATGTAAACGCCCTTCTGTTAGGCGTTAATTACTTGAGAAACGACTTGACCTAAGTCGTTATTTTACTGTAAAACTGATTTTTTCCTGTTTTTGTTAACCGATGATTTCATATGTTATATAATATATATATCGGCACTATTCTCCACTCCGTGAGTATAGTCCCACGTTTCATGTTGTTTTATCGATCACACTCAACTCTCATTGACATACAAGCTCTCCATTGGACATTCCGTTCCTTTGGACTAGCGAGTTAGTCATAGAGACCTCCGTAAGACTCCTCGTACCTTGGATTCCCTCAAGGTCGACTGAGCTGGTTGTACCCTAAAAACCCATTACACGATCCTTGCCATGTCAATCTAAAGAAACATGGTATACCGGCCCTTATGATTATACAAAGAGTATATCATAAGAAATTCTTAATGGGATGATGATATCATGCCATATCATGTCATTCTTGTAAACCTCAATTCTATGATAAGAATGAGGGTATCTTGCTTGATCTAATGTTTATGTGGACCTCAATTCTATATAAAGAATGTCCATATTGATTTGTCATGGGACCTAAGTTAAGGGAACCATATTCTACCTAGTTTTATTGATATCGGGATTTTACCGTTATTATCACCAATCTATGTCCTTTGTCATATTTTTGGACTCTATTCTGTCAAAGTTGTCATACATGTCTACAAGCTTGAGTATTAAAACTCTATATTGGCTATATAAACAAGAGTGGATGTCAAAAATACATGATAAATGCCTGTGCATATAGGGCCCGATCTGGTCCTGGGAGGAGCACCCGAAAGTACTTGTGCCCATGGGAGTTAAAATGATAAGGTATCTGGCATTATACCGAGTACTTGACTTGCTTGATTGGACATTCCACACACATCTTCTACTTGAATCGTACTTGACTTTACATGAAATGAGTGGCCCGAAAAAGGGTAATTTACTTGCTTGATACATGATAGCCAAAGTTCTTGACATGACTTGTTAAACGTGCTTGCTTGAATACCTTGAATACACTTGTCATCTTGTTGGAAGTTCATGATTAAGTTCATCTTATTTCTTGATATTACATTCTCTCTATCTTGTCATTTTATGCGAGCATGCATAGCTTTATTGCATTCATGAAAGATGTAATTACTTAAACCCCTTGCTAGTACTTGAGATATAATTTCCTACTGAGCGTTCGCTCATTCCGTTTGTCCCTTTGTACTTTTCAGGTAAGTCCGACGACGATGGAAGTCAATCGGATGGGAATGTTCAAGAGTGAAAGTGATAGAGCTGCTCAAGTGTCGTCTAGTCTTTCCTATAGTTTCTTGAGTCAAATATGTATTCTTTTCCTTTTTATTAAACAGAGTATTGGATTTGTAATAGTCTATCCATTATGAAATAAAGGATTGGGTTATCTTGCTATTTTACGCATCTCTATCTTTGCGTCGAATACACGACCACTCTGATTGATATGATTGATATAGACACGTCGCGCATCTCCGGGTATCTTCCGCGCTCGGGGCGTGACAGTCTTTGTGGTATCAGAGCCTAAGGTATTCAATTCCTAGGAAAAACCAAAGTCCAAGGATAAGTTGAACCTTTAAACCAGTGAGATTGGGTAGAACCAAGGGTTAGATTTAACATAATATACGAGTCTTTAAATACGATCACGTACTAATATAGTTATTGTAATTGTAGGATAATGGCTGCCGAACGTGCTCAATGGCGCAACATGCAGCGTACCCTTCAAGGGATGACCCAAGTGCTACAACAGGTAGCACAAGGTGGTGCTCCACGAGCTGGAAGCTTACACCAAGCCTTTAAGAATATGAATCCCCCGAAGTTTATGGGATCAACCGATCCGGACGATGCCAAGCATTGGGTTCGGGAAACCGAACGCATATTCTGTGTCATGCAATGCACGGACCAGGACAAAGTGCTATTAGCTACATTCCAGTTAGAGAAAGATGCTAGATGCTGGTGGGAGTCTATTGAAGCGACCATCGATCCTACTCAAGTAACATGGGAAGAATTCGTGGAATACTTCAATGCTAAATATTTCTCGGACCGAGTCCAAGAAAAGAAGGCTACCGAATTCGCTGCATTAAAGCAACGATCCTTATCATTAGCAGATTATGAAGCTCAGTTCTCCAGGCTATCTAGATATGCTAAGCATCTTATTAGCACAGAGAAGATGAAAGCCCGTAGATTTCTTAATGGGCTTAGTCCCCACTATATTACTCAATTGGCGCCTATGGACATCCAAATTTATTCTGAAATAGTGCGCCGAGCTCAATTACTTGAAGATGCCACGGAACTATCTGATAGGATCCGTGGAAAAGACAAGAAGGAACAAGTCACGGGTTCGGGTTCTTTCAAACCCAACTTTAAGAAGAGGCCCAATAATGGAGGTTCTTCCTCTCAAGATCAGAAATTCAAGAAGACCAAGCCTTTCTCTATCACCACTACCCCTTCGAATACAGTCTGCAAGCATTGTGACAAGGCTGGTCACAAGACGGAAGAATGCTGGAGGAAATTAGGAGCTTGTCTCCGTTGTGGAAGCCGTGAGCATCGGATTCCCGAGTGTCCATTAATGAACGACCAAGCCGGCGATGGTAAATGCCCGGTGACAAAGAATGCTCGTCTTCATGCAATACAGGAGACCGAACCTGAAGAAGAAGGCGGATTAGTGGAAGGTACATTGAAAATTTGTTCCAAATATGCACATGTCTTATTTGATACGGGTGCATCGCATTCTATTGTTTCTAAGAAGTTTGCTGACCCGTTACCTCTAGAACCGGAATGGATGAAAATAGTGTTGTCTACTCCTCTCGGAAACGAGACGGATATCACGCATCATTACCAAAACTGTGAGGTATTGGTTCGAGGAAAGAATTTTCCTATTGATCTTATCTGTTTAGATCTAAAAGAATATGATGTTATACTAGGAGCAGATTGGTTATCTAAGTACCAGGCAACGGTTGATTACCGTAATAGCAAGATCGTTTTCAAAGAATTTCCAGAACTGACTTATACTAGTCCTAAGAGTCGAAGCAAATCCCCTCTTATTTCGGCTCTTCGAGCAAGCAAGCTCGTCAGGAAGGGATGTGTATCCTTCCTTGCTTTTGTCACTGTTAAAGAAGCTAAGAAAACCAAGATAGAAGACGTTCAGGTAGTGCGAGAATTCCCAGACGTATTTCCAGAAGATTTGCCGTGATTACCCCCTCAAAGAGAAGTGGCATTCACCATTGACTTAGTCCCTGGTGCTGGTCCTGTTTCAAAGACACCATATAGAATGTCCCCTGCGGAACTCAAGGAGTTGAAGGAGCAGTTGATGGAACTAATCCAAAAAGGGTTTATTAGACCAAGTACTTCCCCGTGGGGAGCACCAGTCTTATTCGTAAAGAAGAAGGATGGATCCATGAGATTGTGTATCGACTATGTAGCAACCCTAATAAATGAATAATTGAAATAAATTAAAACATATATATTACAGAAGTAATATATATAAAAGGAATAGGGTTAATTGGACGAAATAAAACAAATTAAAAATAACGCCTCTTATTAAGGCGTTAATTTATAAAGAAACGCCTCTACCCATGGCGTGAATAAGGAAAGGACGCCCACACCTACGGTCGTCAGTTCTCACGCGACCAAATGGGTAAGTAAAAGAAACGCCTCTATCTTGGGCGTGTTTTAAAACAAGAAACGCCCTTTTTCAAGGCGCTTTTTAAGAAACGCCCTTATGCAAGGCGTTAATTCAAGAATACACGCCCTGACCTTAGGCGTTAATTCAGTTCGTGAACCGTTCGAACCCAGAGCTTATCCAAGGAAAGATTAACCTAATCTAGTAAGTGTCTATTAAAGTAAGGACTCTATTAAGGATATATTACCCTCAATCAAACACTACTCTTGTTAGGACTTCCAAAATCCTATAAATAACATGTTCGATCGAACCCTAAAACCCATTTGATCGAACGTCTGCTGCTAGGTACGTGAAGAAAAAACGGTTCCTCTATTCTTTTATTTTCTGCTTCTATTACATGAAGAACTAATGTTCTTCATCTGATTCTGTTATAGGTCTGTAAGGTGGCGTACGTGAAAGAACAAGGTATGTTCTTCACCATATACCTGTGAAGATCGATTTCATATCTTCATATTCCTTCCTCTCTTTTCCTACAGGTTGATTGAAGGCTATCATCTCCGTCATATTCATCAACTAAAATCTTCCTTCTTCCTGTCCAAGGTGTTCTTCTCAAGTTATTCACCGGTCATCTCCAAATCTATTTTTAAGGTAGGTTTTCTCAAGTTACTGTAGCCCAAATGAAATTAATGCAAGATATATATATATATATATAAGCATGTCATGCATATGATTATTATAGTTTTCACGCGTTTTCTGAAATATTTTGAAAGAAACGCCCTTGATTAGGGCGCTAATTTAAAAGAAACGACCATACAAGTGGTCGTCAATTTAATATTTGACGCCTTCTACGCAGGCGTTAATTTCATAAGAATCGCATGTGATTAATAATTGATCCTGTTTAAAAATTACAATACATATGAAATATTGATTTTTAATATCTTGCATGACTCTGTGAATTCCTGTTAAATTTTACTGCCATGACATGTCTCCTGTCTCTCGAAATATTATTTATTAAAATATCGTAAATCCCTTGAAATTCACGACTTGGACAAAGTCGTTTTCCATATTCTAACGCCCCAGTACAAGGCGTGAATATTAAAAGTAACGCCCCTTCCTAGGGCGTGTATCTGTTAAAAACCTGAAATTCACATATTCTGTAAAAATGGAATTAGAAAGTAACGCCCCTTCCAAGGGCGCGTTTTTGATAAATTTCTGAGAATAATTATATCCTGTCGAATATGTAAATGATGAGACGCCTGCCCCTGCAGTCGTCAACTTTTAAGAAACGCCCCCAGGAAAGGCGTGTTTTTGATAAATTAATGAAATAATGGAAATTCTGCAAATTGGCAATATATGTAAACGCCCTTCAGTTAGGCGTTAATTACTTGAGACACGACTTGACCTAAGTCGTTATTTTACTGTAAACTGATTTTTCCTCTGATTTGCTAACCGATGGTTTATATATTATACATATATATATATATCGGCACTATTCTCCACTCCGTGAGTATAGTCCCACGTTTCATGTTGATTTATCGATCACACTCAACTCTCATTGACATACAAGCTCTCCATTGGACATTTCCGTTCCTTTGGACTAGCAAGTTAGTCATAGAGACCTCCGTAAGACTCCTCGTAGCCTTGGATTCCCTCAAGGCCGACTGAGCTGGTTGTACCCTAAAAACCCATTACACAGTTTTTGCCATGTCAATCTAAAGAAAACATGGTATACCGGCCCTTATGATTATACAAAGAGTATATCATAAGAAATTCTTAATGGGATGATGATATCATGCCATATCATGTCGTTCTTGTAAACCTCAATTCTATGATAAGAATGAGGGTATCTTACCTTTGATATACTGTTCATGTGGACCTCAATTCTATATAAAGAATGTCCATATTGATTTGTCATGGTACCTAAGTTAAAGGAACCATAATCTACCTAGTTTTACCGACATCATGATTATACCGTTATTATCGCCATTCTATGTCCTTTGTCATATTTTGGACTCTATTCTATCAAAGTTGTCATACGTATCTACAAGCTTGATTATTGAAACTCTATATTGGCTATATAAACAAGAGTGGATGTCAAAACACATGATAAATGCCTGCGCATATAGGGCCCGATCTGGTCCTGGGAGGAGCACCCGAAAGTACTTGTGCCCATGGGAGTTAAAATGATAAGGTATCTGGCATTATACCGAGTACTTGACTTGCTTGATTGGACATTCCACACACATCTTGTACTTGAATCGTACTTGACTTTACATGAAATGCGTGGCCCGAAAAAGGGTAATTTACTTGCTTGATACATGATAGCCAAAGTTCTTGACATGACTCGATAATGGTACTTGCTTGAATATCTTGAATAACTTGTATCTTGTTCATGAAAGTTCATCTTATTTCTTTGATATTACATTCTCTCTATCTTGTCGTTTCATGCGAGCATGCATAGCTTTATTGCATCCATGAAAATGTAATTACTTAAACCACTTGCTAGTACTTGAGATATAATTTCCTACTGAGCGTTCGCTCATCCCGTTTGTCCCTTTTTACTTTTCAGGTAAGTCCGACGACGATGGAAGTCAATCGGATGGGAATGGTCAAGAGTGAAAGTGATAGAGCTTCTACAAGTGTCGTCTAGTCTTTTCTATAGTTTCTTGAGTCAAATATGTATTCTTTTCCTTTTTATTTAACAGAGTATTGGATTTGTAATAGTCTATCCATTATGAAATAAAGGATTGGGTTATCTTGCTATTTTGCGCATCTCTGTCTTTGTGTCGAATACACGACCACTCTGATTGACATGATTGATATAGACACGTCGCGTATCTCCGGGTATCTTCCGCGCTCGGGGCGTGACAGTCTTTGTGGTATCAGAGCCTAAGGTATTCAATTCCTAGGAAACCCAAGTCCAAGGATAGGTTTCAAAACCCTTAACCAAGTGAGAGTGGGTAGAACCAAGGGTTAAATGATCAATGAGTCCTTTATAAGATTATAGTGACATAATACTAACATAGCTATTGTAATTGTAGGATAATGGCTGCCGAACGTGCTCAATGGCGCAACATGCAGCGTACCCTTCAAGGGATGACCCAAGTACTACAACAGGTAGCACAAGGTGGTGCTCCACGAGCTGGAAGCTTACACCAAGCATTCAAGAATATGAATCCCCCGAAGTTCATGGGATCGACCGATCCAGACGATGCCGAGCATTGGGTTCGGGAGATTGAACGTATATTCCGTGTTATGCAATGCACGGATCAGGACAAAGTCTTATTAGCTACTTTCCAGTTAGAAAAGGATGCTAGATGCTGGTGGGAGTCGATTGAAGCTACTATTGACCCAACTCAAGTTACATGGGGTGAATTCGTTGCATATTTCAACGCCAAATATTTCTCTGATAGGGTCCAGGAAAAGAAGGCCGCCGAATTTGCCGCATTAAAGCAAAGATCTTTATCGGTGGCTGATTATGAAGCACAGTTCTCTAGACTGTCTAGATATGCTAAGCATTTAATTGGCACGGAAAAGATGAAAGCCCGTAGATTTCTTAATGGGCTTAGGCCCCACTACATTACTCAACTGGCGCCTATGGATATTCAAGTTTATACTGAAATAGTGCGCCGAGCTCAGTTGCTTGAAGATGCCACGGAACTATCTGATAGGATCCGTGGGAAAGACAAAAAGGAGCAAGTCACAAGTTCGGGTTCTTTTAAACCCAACTTTAAGAAGAGGCCCAATAATGGAGGTTCTTCCTCTCAAGATCAGAAGTTCAAGAAATCCAAGCCTTTCTCTATCACCACTACCCCTTCAAACGTAGTATGCAAGCATTGTGACAAGGCTGGTCACAAAACAGAAGAATGCTGGAGGAAACTAGGAGCATGTCTCCGTTGTGGGAGTCGTGAACATCGGATTCCCGATTGTCCATTAATGAATGACCAAGACGGTGAGGGTAAACGCCCAGTGACAAGGAACGCGCGTCTTCATGCAATCCAAGAGACCGAACCAGAAGAAGAAGGCGGATTGGTGGAAGGTACATTAAAAATTTGTTCCAAATATGCACATGTCTTATTTGATACGGGTGCATCGCATTCCATTATTTCCAAGAAGTTTGCTGACCCATTACCTCTAGAACCAGAATGGATGAAGATAATATTGTCTACTCCTCTCGGAAACGAGACGGATATCACACATCATTACCAAAATTGTGAGGTATTGGTTCGAGGAAAGAATTTTCCTATTGATCTTATCTGCTTAGATCTAAAAGAATATGATGTTATACTAGGAGCAGATTGGTTATCCAAATACCAGGCAACGGTTGATTGCCGTGATAGCAAGATTGTTTTCAAGGAATTTCCGGAACTGACTTATACTAGTCCTAAGAGTCGAAGCAAATCCCCTCTTATTTCGGCTCTTCGAGCAAGCAAGCTCGTCAGGAAAGGATGTGTATCCTTCCTTGCTTTTGTCACTAGTAAAGAAGCTAAGGAAACCAAGATAGAAGATGTTCAAGTAGTACGAGAATTCCCAGACGTATTTCCGGAAGAATTGCCGGGATTACCCCCGCAAAGAGATGTGGCCTTTACCATCGACTTAGTCCCTGGTGCTGGTCCGGTTTCAAAGGCACCATATAGAATGTCCCCTGCTGAACTCAAGGAGTTGAAGGAGCAGTTGATGGAACTAATCCGAAAGGGGTTTATTAGACCAAGTACTTCCCCGTGGGGAGCACCAGTCTTATTTGTAAAGAAGAAGGATGGATCCATGAGATTGTGTATTGACTATCGACAGTTGAATCATCTTACTATCAAGAACAAGTATCCACTGCCGAGAATCGATGAATTGTTTGATCAGATTTCAGGATCCAAATATTTCTCCAAGATTGATCTCCGGTCGGGATATCATCAATTAAGGATCAAGGATGATGACATTCACAAGACCGCATTCAGAAGCAGGTATGGCCATTACGAATTTGTTGTTATGCCTTTTGGACTAACAAATGCCCCTGCTGCCTTTATGCAGTTAATGAATAGCATATTCAGGCCTTACTTGGATCAATTCATAGTAGTCTTCATCGATGATATATTGATATATTCTAAGACTAAGGAAGAACATGAAGAGCATTTGAGGATTGCATTGCAAGTCTTGAGGACAAATCAATTATATGCTAAACTCAGCAAATGCGAGTTCTGGCTTGAAGAAGTGGCTTTTCTCGGACATGTCATATCCAAGGACGGTTTATCTGTGGATCCGTCAAAAGTTGAAGCTGTGAGAAACTGGGGGAGACCCACTAATGCAAGCGAGATCAGAAGTTTCTTAGGTCTTGCAGGCTATTATCGGCGATTTATCAAAGATTTCTCTAAGATCGCCGTACCACTTACAAGATTAACTCGTAAGGAGATCCGATATGAATGGAGTGAGGAATGTGAAAGCAGTTTCCAAACTCTCAAGGATCATCTCACCACAGCTCCAGTCTTAGCCCTACCAATTGAAGGAGAGAAATTCGAGGTCTACACTGATGCTTCTGGCATTGGCCTCGGATGCGTTCTAATGCAACATGGGAAGGTCATAGCATATTCTTCTCGTCAACTGAAGAAGCATGAGGAGAATTACCCCGTCCATGACTTGGAATTGGCCGCGGTAGTATTTGCCCTAAAGATATGGAGACACTATCTCTATGGGGTACAGTTTACTGTATACTCCGATCACAAAAGTCTCAAATATCTATTTTCACAAAAGGAGCTGAACATGAGACAAAGACGTTGGCTAGAATATCTCAAGGACTTCGACTTCAATATACGATTCCATCCCGGAGAGGGTAATTATGTTGCTGACGCCCTTAGTCGAAAGCCGAGAGCAAAGATAGCAAATTGTATGATACAAGAATGGAGGTTACTTGAACAATTCTCCGAGCTCAATATAAGCTTGGACACGGAATCCAAATTTGTCACACTATCCCATGTAAGCATACAGTCAGATTTGTTATCTGAGATACAAACACTTCAGGATGACGATCCTATGTTAATAGAAATCAAAGGCAGATTAGAAGGACAATCTGATTTTCAACTAACTTCTGATGGAAGATTATCGTTCAAAGATAGAACTTGTATACCCGATTGTCCGGAATTAAAGAAGAAGATCTTAGATGAAGCTCACAGATCAAGATACACTATTCATCCTGGATCAACTAAAATGTACCAAGATGTAAAGAGGAACTTTTGGTGGCCCAATATGAAAAGAGAAATAGCGGACTATGTATCACGCTGTCTCACATGCCAACAGGTCAAGGCGGAACACCAAAAGCCTGCGGGAAAACTACATCCTCTAGATATTCCTAAGTGGAAATGGGAGGATATTGGTATGGACTTCATCATGGGTTTGTCTAAATCTAAAGGAGGACATGATGGAATCTGGGTTATCATTGATCGATTGACTAAATCGGCACATTTCTTGCCAATCAAAAGCCGATGGTCGATTGATGTGCTAGCTGCACTATACATTAAAGAAATAGTCAGGATACATGGAATTCCTGTCTCAATCGTGTCTGATAGAGATCCCCGTTTTACTTCTCATTTTTGGAAGGGATTACAACATTCGTTGGGGACAAGGCTCAACTTTAGTACTGCTTTTCACCCACAAACGGATGGTCAGACCGAGCGAACTAATCAAGTTGTTGAAGATATGCTGAGAGCATGCATCATTGACTTTGGAGGAAGCTGGCATGACCACTTACCTTTAGTTGAATTTGCATATAATAATAGCTACCAAGCTAGTATCCAAATGGCACCTTTCGAAGCCTTATACGGAAGGAGTTGTCGATCTCCCATATGTTGGAACGAAGTTGGAGAGGAACAACTATTAGGTCCAGACATGGTAAGGGATACAACTGAGAAGATACAGGTAATCAGAGAAAGATTACAAGTTGCTCAGACAAGGCAAAAGGCTTATGCTGATACCAGGAGAAGAGATCTTGAATTCCAGGTTGGAGATCATGTATTTCTTAAAATATCCCCTGGACGTGGCATACGAAGATTTGGTGTTAAGGGCAAGCTTACGCCAAGATTCATCGGACCATTTGAGGTACTCGAAAGAGTTGGCGAGGTTGCTTATCGCATCGCGTTGCCTCCTCAGTTGTCTGAGGTACACAATGTATTTCACATATCTATGTTGAAGAAGTATGTGCACGATCCGTCACATATTATTGAGCATGGAGATCTGGTGATCCAGAAAGATCTCACATATGAACAGAGGCCCTTAAGATATTAGATCGAGAAATACGAGCTCTAAGGAATAAGGTTATTCCCATGATCAAGGTGCAATGGAATAAGAATCCTGAACGCGAAGCGACATGGGAGACCGAGGAATCTATGAAGAAACGATTTCCCGAGTTATTCTAAGAGGTATATGTCCTACACTCTCCGCGTGTATAATTATATATATATTGAATTTGGGGACCAAATTCTTTTTTAGTGGGGGAGGGTGTAGCAACCCTAATAAATGAATAATTGAAATAAATTAAAACATATATATTACAGAAGTAATATATATAAAAGGAATAGGGTTAATTGGACGAAATAAAACAAATTAAAAATAACGCCTCTTATTAAGGCGTTAATTTATAAAGAAACGCCTCTACCCATGGCGTGAATAAGGAAAGGACGCCCACACCTACGGTCGTCAGTTCTCACGCGACCAAATGGGTAAGTAAAAGAAACGCCTCTATCTTGGGCGTGTTTTAAAACAAGAAACGCCCTTTTTCAAGGCGCTTTTTAAGAAACGCCCTTATGCAAGGCGTTAATTCAAGAATACACGCCCTGACCTTAGGCGTTAATTCAGTTCGTGAACCGTTCGAACCCAGAGCTTATCCAAGGAAAGATTAACCTAATCTAGTAAGTGTCTATTAAAGTAAGGACTCTATTAAGGATATATTACCCTCAATCAAACACTACTCTTGTTAGGACTTCCAAAATCCTATAAATAACATGTTCGATCGAACCCTAAAACCCATTTGATCGAACGTCTGCTGCTAGGTACGTGAAGAAAAAACGGTTCCTCTATTCTTTTATTTTCTGCTTCTATTACATGAAGAACTAATGTTCTTCATCTGATTCTGTTATAGGTCTGTAAGGTGGCGTACGTGAAAGAACAAGGTATGTTCTTCACCATATACCTGTGAAGATCGATTTCATATCTTCATATTCCTTCCTCTCTTTTCCTACAGGTTGATTGAAGGCTATCATCTCCGTCATATTCATCAACTAAAATCTTCCTTCTTCCTGTCCAAGGTGTTCTTCTCAAGTTATTCACCGGTCATCTCCAAATCTATTTTTAAGGTAGGTTTTCTCAAGTTACTGTAGCCCAAATGAAATTAATGCAAGATATATATATATATATATAAGCATGTCATGCATATGATTATTATAGTTTTCACGCATTTTCTGAAATATTTTGAAAGAAACGCCCTTGATTAGGGCGCTAATCTAAAAGAAACGACCATACAAGTGGTCGTCAATTTAATATTTGACGCCTTCTACGCAGGCGTTAATTTCATAAGAATCGCATGTGATTAATAATTGATCCTGTTTAAAAATTACAATACATATGAAATATTGATTTTTAATATCTTGCATGACTCTGTGAATTCCTGTTAAATTTTACTGCCATGACATGTCTCCTGTCTCTCGAAATATTATTTATTAAAATATCGTAAATCCCTTGAAATTCACGACTTGGACAAAGTCGTTTTCCATATTCTAACGCCCCAGTACAAGGCGTGAATATTAAAAGTAACGCCCCTTCCTAGGGCGTGTATCTGTTAAAAACCTGAAATTCACATATTCTGTAAAAATGGAATTAGAAAGTAACGCCCCTTCCAAGGGCGCGTTTTTGATAAATTTCTGAGAATAATTATATCCTGTCGAATATGTAAATGATGAGACGCCTGCCCCTGCAGTCGTCAACTTTTAAGAAACGCCCCCAGGAAAGGCGTGTTTTTGATAAATTAATGAAATAATGGAAATTCTGCAAATTGGCAATATATGTAAACGCCCTTCAGTTAGGCGTTAATTACTTGAGACACGACTTGACCTAAGTCGTTATTTTACTGTAAACTGATTTTTCCTCTGATTTGCTAACCGATGGTTTATATATTATACATATATATATATATATCGGCACTATTCTCCACTCCGTGAGTATAGTCCCACGTTTCATGTTGATTTATCGATCACACTCAACTCTCATTGACATACAAGCTCTCCATTGGACATTTCCGTTCCTTTGGACTAGCAAGTTAGTCATAGAGACCTCCGTAAGACTCCTCGTAGCCTTGGATTCCCTCAAGGCCGACTGAGCTGGTTGTACCCTAAAAACCCATTACACAGTTTTTGCCATGTCAATCTAAAGAAAACATGGTATACCGGCCCTTATGATTATACAAAGAGTATATCATAAGAAATTCTTAATGGGATGATGATATCATGCCATATCATGTCGTTCTTGTAAACCTCAATTCTATGATAAGAATGAGGGTATCTTACCTTTGATATACTGTTCATGTGGACCTCAATTCTATATAAAGAATGTCCATATTGATTTGTCATGGTACCTAAGTTAAAGGAACCATAATCTACCTAGTTTTACCGACATCATGATTATACCGTTATTATCGCCATTCTATGTCCTTTGTCATATTTTGGACTCTATTCTATCAAAGTTGTCATACGTATCTACAAGCTTGATTATTGAAACTCTATATTGGCTATATAAACAAGAGTGGATGTCAAAACACATGATAAATGCCTGCGCATATAGGGCCCGATCTGGTCCTGGGAGGAGCACCCGAAAGTACTTGTGCCCATGGGAGTTAAAATGATAAGGTATCTGGCATTATACCGAGTACTTGACTTGCTTGATTGGACATTCCACACACATCTTGTACTTGAATCGTACTTGACTTTACATGAAATGCGTGGCCCGAAAAAGGGTAATTTACTTGCTTGATACATGATAGCCAAAGTTCTTGACATGACTCGATAATGGTACTTGCTTGAATATCTTGAATAACTTGTATCTTGTTCATGAAAGTTCATCTTATTTCTTTGATATTACATTCTCTCTATCTTGTCGTTTCATGCGAGCATGCATAGCTTTATTGCATCCATGAAAATGTAATTACATAAACCACTTGCTAGTACTTGAGATATAATTTCCTACTGAGCGTTCGCTCATCCCGTTTGTCCCTTTTTACTTTTCAGGTAAGTCCGACGACGATGGAAGTCAATCGGATGGGAATGGTCAAGAGTGAAAGTGATAGAGCTTCTACAAGTGTCGTCTAGTCTTTTCTATAGTTTCTTGAGTCAAATATGTATTCTTTTCCTTTTTATTTAACAGAGTATTGGATTTGTAATAGTCTATCCATTATGAAATAAAGGATTGGGTTATCTTGCTATTTTGCGCATCTCTGTCTTTGTGTCGAATACACGACCACTCTGATTGACATGATTGATATAGACACGTCGCGTATCTCCGGGTATCTTCCGCGCTCGGGGCGTGACAGACTATCGATAGTTGAATCATCTTACTATCAAGAACAAGTATCCACTGCCGAGAATCGATGAATTATTTGATCAAATTTCAGGATCCAAATATTTTTCCAAGATTGATCTCAGGTCGGGATATCATCAGTTAAGAATCAAGGATGATGACATTCACAAGACCGCATTCAGAAGCAGGTATGGCCATTACGAATTTGTTGTTATTCCTTTTGGACTAACAAATGCCCCTGCTGCCTTTATGCAGTTAATGAATAGCATATTCAGGCCTTACTTGGATCAATTCATAGTAGTCTTCATTGATGATATATTGATATATTCTAAGACTAAGGAAGAACATGAAGAGCATTTGAGGATTGCATTGCAAGTCTTGAGGACAAATCAATTATATGCTAAACTCAGCAAATGCGAGTTCTGGCTTGAAGAAGTGGCTTTTCTCGGACATGTCATATCCAAGGACGGTTTATCTGTAGATCCGTCAAAGGTTGAAGCTGTAAGAAATTGGGAAAGACCCACTAATGCAAGTGAGATCAGAAGTTTCTTAGGTCTTGCAGGCTATTATCGGCGATTCATCAAAGATTTCTCTAAGATCGCCGTGCCCCTTACAAGGTTAACTCGTAAGGAGATCCGATATGAATGGAGTGAGGAATGTGAAAGAAGTTTCCAAACTCTTAAGGATCATCTCACTACAGCTCCGGTGTTAGCTCTACCAATAGAAGGAGATAAATTCGAGGTCTACACTGATGCTTCTGGCGTTGGCCTCGGATGTGTCCTAATGCAACAAGGAAAGGTCATAGCATACTCTTCACGTCAACTGAATAAGCATGAGGAGAATTACCCCGTCCATGACTTAGAACTGGCCGCGGTAGTATTTGCCCTAAAGATATGGAGACACTATCTCTATGGAGTACAGTTCACTGTCTACTCCGATCACAAGAGTCTCAAATATCTATTCTCACAAAAGGAGCTAAACATGAGACAAAGACGCTGGCTAGAATATCTCAAGGACTTCGACTTCAATATACAATACCATCCTGGAAAGGGTAATTATGTTACTGATGCCCTTAGTCGAAAGCCGAGAGCAATGATAGCCAATTGTATGATACAAGAATGGAGGTTACTTGAACAATTCTCCGAGCTCAATATAAGCTTGGACACGGAATCCAAATTTGTTACATTATCTCATGTAAGCATACAGTCAGATTTATTATCTGAGATACAAGCACTTCAGGGTGATGATCCTATATTAGTGGAAATCAAGGGAAGATTAGAAGGACAATCTGATTTTCAACTAACTTCTGATGGAAGATTATTATTCAAAGGTAGAACTTGTATACCTGATTGTCCGGAATTAAAGAAAAAGATCTTAGATGAAGCTCACCGATCAAGGTACACTATTCATCCTGGATCAACGAAAATGTACCAAGATGTAAAGAGGAACTTTTGGTGGCCCAATATGAAAAGAGAAATAGCGGACTATGTATCACGCTGTCTTACATGCCAACAGGTCAAGGCGGAACACCAAAAGCCTGCTGGAAAACTACACCCTCTAGATATTCCTAAGTGGAAGTGGGAGGATATTGGTACGGACTTCATCATGGGTTTGTCTAAATCTAAAGGAGGACATGATGGAATCTGGGTTATCATTGACCGATTAACTAAATCGGCGCATTTCTTGCCAATAAAAAGTTGATGGTCAATTGATGTGCTAGCTGCACTGTACATCAAGGAAATAGTCAGGATACATGGAATTCCTGTCTCAATCGTGTCTGACAGAGATCCCCGTTTTACTTCTCATTTTTGGAAGGGATTACAACATTCGTTAGGAACAAGGCTCAACTTTAGTACTGCTTTCCACCCACAAACGGATGGTCAGACCGAGAGAACTAACCAGGTTGTTGAGGATATGCTTAGAGCATGCATCATTGACTTTGGAGGATGCTAGCACGATCATTTACCACTAGTGGAATTTGCATATAATAATAGCTACCAAGCTAGTATCCAAATGGCACCTTTCGAAGCCTTATACGGAAGGAGTTGCAGATCACCCATATGCTGGAACGAAGTTGGAGAAAAACAACTGCTAGGTCCAGACATGGTAAGGGATACAACTGAGAAGATACAAGTAATCAGAGAAAGATTGCAAGTTGCTCAGACGAGACAAAAAGCTTATGCTGATACAAGAAGGAGAGATCTTGAATTCCAAATCAGAGATCATGTATTTCTCAAGATATCGCCTGGACGTGGCATACGGAGATTTGGTGTTAAGGGCAAGCTTACGCCAAGATTCATCGGACCATTTGAGGTACTTGAAAGAGTTGGCGAGGTTGCTTATCGCATCGCATTGCCTCCTCAATTGTCCGAGGTACATAATGTATTTCACATATCCATGTTGAAGAAGTATGTGCACGATCCATCTCATATTATTGAACATAGAGATCTGGTGATCCATAAAGATCTCACCTATGAACAGAAGCCTATGAAGATCTTAGATCGAGAAATACGAGCTCTAAGGAATAAGGTTATTCCCATGCTCAAGGTGCAATGGAATAAGCATCCCGAACGCGAAGCGACATGGGAGACCAAGGAATCTATGAAGAAACGATTTCCCGAGTTATTCTAAGAGGTATATACACTCTCCACGTGTATAATTATATATATTGAATTTGGGGACCAAATTCTTTTTAAGTGGGGGAGGGTGTAGCAACCCTGATAAATGAATATTGAAATAAAAATAAAAACATACATAGTACAGAAGTAATACAGACAAAATAAAGCAAATTAAAAATAACGCCTCTGAGTAAGGCGTTAATTTAAAAATAAACGCCTCTACATACGGCGTGACTAAAGAAAGGACGCCCACGCATGTGGTCGTCAACTCTCACGCGACCAAATAGGCAAGTAAAATAAACGCCCATGTCTTAGGCGTGTTTCAAAAACAAGGAACGCCCTTATACAAGACGTTTCTTAAGAAACGACCTTAACAAGGTCGTTAATTTAAGAATAAACGCCCTGACCAAAGGTGTTAATTCAGTTCGCGACCCGTTCGAACCCAGAGCTTATCCAGGGAAAGATTAACCTAATCTAGTAAGTGTCTATTAGAGTAAGGACTCTATTAGGGATATGTTACCCTCAATCAAACACTACTTTTGTTAGGACTCCAAAAATCCTATAAATAGTCTTGATCGAACAACCCTAAACCTATTTGGACGATCGAACTGCATAGGTACGTGAAGAACATATGTTCTTCTATTTTCTTCTTCTGTTCCTTTCTTATGAACGTAGCATGAGAAGAATTAATATTCTTGTTTCCTCTCCAGGTTGACGGAAGAACGATTGTTCTTCTTCTATTAAGTTGCAGTTGAAGCTTCAAAGCCCTTTCATCTCCTTCATCCAGATCATAAGGTAGGATTTTCTCAAGTCTCGTAGCCCAAACTAAAAATAAATATAAAAAGCACCATGCATGATATATTTATACAGTTTGCATGTAGTTTTAATACGTTTTTCTGTAAATTTTTCAAGAAACGCCCTTGAATAGGGCGCTACTTTAAAAGAAACGACCATCACAGTGGTCGTTAATTAAAAGTATACGCCTTGTATACAGGCGTTAATTTCATGAACAATCGCATGTAATCAATAATTGATCCTGTTTAAAATTCAATAAATATGAAATATCGATTCTAATATCTTGCATGACTCTACCTGTAAATTCCTGCTAATTTTCTTGTCATGATCATGTCTCCTGTCTTGGAAATTTATTTGTTGAAATATTGTAAATTCCTTGAATTCACGACCTTGACAACGTCGTTTTACACCTGTTAACGCCCCATCACAGGACATAAATTGAAAAGAAACGCCCCTTTCTAGGGCGCGTTTTCTGTAAATTCCTGAACTATGTATATCCTGTAAAATAAAATTAAAACAGTAACGCCCCTTTCCAGGGCGTGTTTTAAATAAATCCTGAAAATTATTTATATTCTGTCAAATATTTAAATAATGAGACGCCTGCTTGTATAGTCGTCAACTCTGAAGAAACGCCCCTGTCTAGGGCGCGTTTTTTTTAAATTATTGAAATAATGAAATTCTGCAAAACGGAACATATGTAAACGCCCTTATGTTAGGCGTTACTTACCTGACTAACGCCCCTGACTAGGGCGTGTTTTTCATGAATTAATAAAATTATTGAAAATTCTGTAAAATAGAAATATGTAAACGCCCTTCTGTTAGGCGTTAATTACTTGAGAAACGACTTGACCTAAGTCGTTATTTTACTGTAAAACTGATTTTTTCCTGTTTTTGTTAACCGATGATTTCATATGTTATATAATATATATATCGGCACTATTCTCCACTCCGTGAGTATAGTCCCACGTTTCACGTTGTTTTATCGATCACACTCAACTCTCATTGACATACAAGCTCTCCATTGGACATTCCATTCCTTTGGACTAGCGAGTTAGTCATACAGACCTCCGTAAGACTCCTCGTACCTTGGATTCCCTCAAGGTCGACTGAGCTGGTTGTACCCTAAAAACCCATTACACGATCCTTGCCATGTCAATCTAAAGAAACATGGTATACCGGCCCTTATGATTATACAAAGAGTATATCATAAGAAATTCTTAATGGGATGATGATATCATGCCATATCATGTCGTTCTTGTAAACCTCAATTCTATGATAAGAATGAGGGTATCTTGCTTGATCTAATGTTTATGTGGACCTCAATTCTATATAAAGAATGTCCATATTGATTTGTCATGGGACCTAAGTTAAGGGAACCATATTCTACCTAGTTTTATTGATATCGGGATTTTACCATTATTATCGCCAATCTATGTCCTTTGTCATATTTTTGGACTCTATTCTGTCAAAGTTGTCATACATGTCTACAAGCTTGAGTATTAAAACTCTATATTGGCTATATAAACAAGAGTGGATGTCAAAAATACATGATAAATGCCTGTGCATATAGGGCCCGATCTGGTCCTGGGAGGAGCACCCGAAAGTACTTGTGCCCATGGGAGTTAAAATGATAAGGTATCTGGCATTATACCGAGTACTTGACTTGCTTGATTGGACATTCCACACACATCTTCTACTTGAATCGTACTTGACTTTACATGAAATGAGTGGCCCGAAAAAGGGTAATTTACTTACTTGATACATGATAGCCAAAGTTCTTGACATGACTTGTTAAACGTGCTTGCTTGAATACCTTGAATACACTTGTCATCTTGTTGGAAGTTCATGATTAAGTTCATCTTATTTCTTGATATTACATTCTCTCTATCTTGTCGTTTTATGCGAGCATGCATAGCTTTATTGCATTCATGAAAGATGTAATTACTTAAACCCCTTGCTAGTACTTGAGATATAATTTCCTACTGAGCGTTCGCTCATTCCGTTTGTCCCTTTGTACTTTTCAGGTAAGTCCGACGACGATGGAAGTCAATCGGATGGGAATGTTCAAGAGTGAAAGTGATAGAGCTGCTCAAGTGTCGTCTAGTCTTTCCTATAGTTTCTTGAGTCAAATATGTATTCTTTTCCTTTTTATTAAACAGAGTATTGGATTTGTAATAGTCTATCCATTATGAAATAAAGGATTGGGTTATCTTGCTATTTTGCGCATCTCTGTCTTTGCGTCGAATACACGACCACTCTGATTGATATG
Source organism: Amorphophallus konjac (assembly GCA_022559845.1). NCBI lineage: Eukaryota > Viridiplantae > Streptophyta > Magnoliopsida > Alismatales > Araceae > Amorphophallus > Amorphophallus konjac. Next base: position 239,986,305 of record CM040123.1, read on the forward strand.
ATTGATATAGACACGTCGCGCATCTCCGGGTATCTTCCGCGCTCGGGACGTGACACACTGAGCATCCCCAAAAATTCTGGAGTCAACCTCTTCAAGTCAGGAAGCTTTAGGAGGTGGTCTCGCTCAATTTGGAGTCCGGACGAGTCCGTGGCGACCACAACATCATCACCCTGTCCTGCAGGCCAGAACAAGGCTCATATCGCGCCGGACGCCACTTAGTGATTGAGAGCTTTTCTCCCCTCCCCGCTTGGCCGGCTGAAGTTCCCACCCTGCGTGGTGGTAGTTTTGGTTGTAACATTTTAACCCCCATCTCAAGATCCCCCTCCTGCGTGAGGTGTAGTCTTGTACTTCTTTGGACAGGTCAAGCGACACCGCCGCGACGTGTGGGGAACCACCGCCTCCCCGCTCGCCCTCGTCTCCGACCGGGACCGGTTTCTTCAAACCGGTCGAGTAAGTGTCTCATCCTTGCTCAATAGTGTTGCTCTTTCAATATTTGCTTCATGCGCCGCTGAATTTGTGAGGGAGCGCCCGGTCCTCAAGTCCATGACTTAGAGTGACCGCCGTGGGGTAGTGTGAACCGGTGCCTTTGCGCACTTTGTCGGCCCCAATTGAATTGGGCATCCAACCTTTGGGAGTCAAACCTTAGCCTTGCTGGCCCTCTACCAGCAACAGCCCATTCCCATACTTCACACTTGGCATCGCCAAGTCACTCCGGGTATAGGGTGCGACGGGAGAGCGGTGGCCCATTAAGGCCCATTTGAATGCTATTTGTGATTGCTTACTTAAGTCCGAGGTTGTGTCACATCAAAGAAACTAATGTAATGTGGAATAATGTTACAAATTGTATAACGAGGGTAGCAAAACAACTCTTAGGCGAATCTAAAGGTAAAAAGAATTTAGAAAAAGAGACTTAGTGGTGGAGTGAGGAAATCCAAAATACTATTAGAGTAAAAAAGAAGTGCTTTAAAGTTTGGCATACTAACAAAAATAATCAAACCCTATAAGCTTATAAAATCGCTAAAAAGAGGGCTAAGAAAATAGTTAGCGAAGCTAAATCAAAGATATTTGAAGATTTATATAATAAATTAGGAACCCAAGAGGGTGAAAAGGATATATTTAAACTTGCTAAATTAAGAGAAAGGAAAATTAGAGATTTAGATCACGTTCGTTGCATTAAAGGTGACGATCAAAGGGTTTTGACTAAGGATCTTGAGGTTAAGGAGAGGTGGCATAGTTATTTTTAGAAGTTACTTAATGGAGATTGCGTCAAGGATTTCTCTTTAGAAGGTACCCAAGAGTCCATAATATTTGATAAATATCAATATTTCAGGTGTATTACGATGTAAGATGTGGAGGATGCTTTAAGGAAAATGAAAGTGGACAAGGCCTTAGGACCAGATGGCATACCTATTGAAGTATGGAAAGGCCTAAGAGACATTGGTATTCAGTGGCTAACTAAACTTTTTAATAAAATTTTAAAGGAACGGAGAATGCCAGAAGTTTGGAGAAAAAGTGTTGTAGTTCCTTTCTATAAAAATAAAGGAGATATTCAAAGTTACAATAATTATCGTGGAATTAAGCTTATGAGTCATACTATGAAATTTTGGGAAAGAGTGATTGAAAAACGTCTCTGATGTATGACTACTGTATCGGAAAATCAGTTTTGTTTTATGTCGAATAGATCTACTACAGAAGCTATTTTCTTACTACGGTAGCTAATGGAGAAGTATAGAGAGATGAGAAAAGATTTGTATACGATTTTTTTTTATTTAGAGAAGGCATTTGATTGAGTACCGAGAGAATTGATTTGGTGGACATTAAGAAAGAAGGGAATATCTCAAGGATATGTTGATTTGATTAAGGATATGTACGACGGTGCTATTACTAGTGTTCGAACTATTGCTGGGGAGACTGGTGAATTTCCCGTTTCTATAGGTTTGCATCAAGGTTCTGCACTAAGTCCGTATCTCTTTGCCTTACTTATGGATGAAGTAATAAAATAATTGCATGAGAATATCCTCTGGTATATGCTGTTTGTAGATGATATTATTTTAATTGATGAGAATATTGATGCTTTAAATGCTAAGTTAGAGTGTTGGAAACTTGCCTTGGAGACTAAGGTTTTAAAATTAGTAGGAGCAAGTCAGAGTTTATGCATTGTAATTTTAGTAATGGGAGAGTGGTACAACAAGACATGCTTCTAATTGATGGATATAACATTCCAAAGAGTAACAGCTTTTGATACTTAGGGTCTATCATACAAGAGAATGTGGAGATTTATGACGACATTACACATAGGATTAAGGCAGGCTAGTTAAGATAGAGAAGCGCATCAGGAGTCCTTTGTGATCATCGTATGCTTGTGAAACTCAAAGGGAGGTTTTATAGAATGGCTGTGAGACCTGCTTTGTTATATGGTACCGATTGTTGGGCAGTATAAAAGGAACACATTCACAACATTTGTGTAGTAGAGATGAGGATGTTGAGATGGATGTGTGGCAAGACTAAGAAAGATAAGATTAGAAATGAACGCATCTGTAAGGACTTAGGGATATCCCTAATTGATAGTAAAACGGGAGAAAATAGACTCAAGTGGTTTGGACATGTGTTTCATCGTCCTAACTCAGCGCCGGTTAAAAGATGTGACCGTATCTTAGTGGATGCTAGTAAAAGAGCTCGAGGAAGGTCTAAAATGAGATGGTGCAATGTTATTAGGAAGGACATTAGTTTCTTGGGTTTAAATATGAATATAGCACTTGATAGAAATCTTTGGCGGAACATGATTCATGTAGCCGACCTCAAATAATTGGGATAAGGTTCTGATGATGATGATGACATTTTTCAAGAACAGTCAGATGGAGTTTGCTTCTTTGGCATGAGGAGATACATTGATTAGATGTCAGACTCTCCAGTTACTCGGTGTTTTACTCATCATCTTGTCTCATTTATGAACAGAGGTGGCTTGTCAAGTCATGACACAGTCCTCGTCACTTCTTGGATGAAGGGACACAGTTTCTCAATAAGCTTCAGCCATTGCTTTGCCTTTTATTTTTATTTTTCTCAGTGATCTTTAAACAGAGTTAACTAGACTTTTACTTCATGACACAATTCCCATCACTTCTTTGGTAAAGAGTCTATGTTTACTCAGTCAGTCATAGTCATTGCTCTGCAGATTCATCTTTAATTTTTCTTAGGTAGTTACCCTTCCAAATTCATCAGACCATTTTCAATGTTTAAAAACAATACTCAATGCAGAGTTCTTTAACCAAGGTAACTTTAATACTTTCAATTTTTTGATTTTAGGAAGAGGTGAGGTCACATTTCTTTATTCCTGTTTTAAGTTTATTCCATACACTGAGATGGTCATTTTCAAGACCCTTAAACCCAGATTTATGGTTTATATACTCCAAACCATCAATTTAATTTGGGGTTGGTCTGAAATATTAGCAAGGAGCTCTAAGAAGAGAACATTAAGTTTACGCTCCCCCTGAGTGTATGAACTCAATCAGATTTGCACAAGAGAATTCCTCCTCAGGAAATGATGTTCAATGGATGTTGTTCAAGAGAGTGATAGACATTATGCACATGAGGAAGGACACAGACACACAAGAAGAGCAAGGGCTGTTGTCTATAAGAGCATTGGCAGACAAGGCAGATTAAGTCAACTTGATATGAGTAGTAACCAAAAAGTTTTAACCAAGTTTGGTAGACTCGTCCTTCAACCAGAGAGTCTTCTTAAGTTTATCAAAATCATCTCTCTGAAGTACTGCCAAGATATGAATTTCATTCAACAAATTTTAAGCATCAATCATGGCAAAGCAGTCATGGTTCACCACAATAATTAAATACTTATGGAGAGGGGGATTTCTGTAGCCCATCTAAGAGCGGCCGAACCAGGTCCAGCAGGATCAAACGAGGCCCAGCTCATCTAAGTGACCGCCCCGCAGGGCCCACTTAGCATAAAAGCCCAATAAGATCACTCGGGATCAATCCCTTTCCTCGATGGCCATTAGGCTCGGAAGGCCCGAGCGTCGGTCCGGTCGGTGGAAGACCCAAGCCCGACCTATCCCCCTCGTCGGGATAAAGGCTAGTGCCCTGCGCCCACTCCGATCGAGCCTCATCCGAGCTATGCTTATCGCCCGGATAGGGCTGACACTCTTCATCCTTAGGTCGACCGACGATTACTTATCCACGCTGTCGTTGAGAGCCCTTTATGAGCAGGAGTTCACAAAGATAAGGGACCCACGAATCCTCAAGGTTATAAAGAGCCCACAATGAGGACGTAAAGAGCCCACGTCGAGGACGTAACCCCCGCCTGGAACTCCTCAGCTTACGGGACTCATGAAGCTAGCACACTATTTAAACCGGGGACTCCCTCCAGCGAACGGAAAGGCCTACACATGCCTAAAACTCCCTGAGCAGGAACCACTTCACCACCTTGGTGGAGAGAGATCTCGTGCATCTCCTTCCTCCCCCTTTCATAGCTTCCACCACTGCTCTACTGACTTAGGCATTGGAGGGTTTTCCCCAGGGAACCACCTCTGGGCCCCCTGATCTATTTCCCTTCCTTGCAGTTCACTGATCGGTGATCATCTCCCGAGCTCAGGACCAGCACGAGATCGCCCCTCTTCATCTGGCGTCGTCTATGGGAAATGATCAAAGAGCCAGCATGGTGCGAAGAAGTACAGGGTGGAGATCCACCAGTGATAGGGGGAAGGCCATGGTGGTGGGGGGAGAAGGCCCTTCTCAGGCCGCACAAGACCCCCCCCCCTCCAACACCAGCACCCCAGCAGATGAACCGCCTCCGCCCGCGGCGGTAGGGCAACCATCCAACGAGGGCGCTGACGCTTTCCAAGCCCTCAACGCAAAACTGGATGTCCTCGTGGAACTCATGAGGACCCAGGCGGCCAGGGAAGGAAGGTCACGCATCCCATCGGAAAGCCCTCCCCGCGGAGATGCGTCCCAACACACTGCCGGAGGTCGCTTCACCCTCCGAGGATGGTAGCTTATTCGCAACATGTCAGGAGGACCTTCACAAGCCCCTCCTCCGGAGCAAGAGGCCTCCTCCACGCCGAAAAGGGAAAAACCTGGGGCACACCATCCGCACCCGGAGACCGAAGTCCCCAGGGAATGCCAGGATAGCCTGCCATCGTGTCCCCCTAGCCCCACGGTGCAACGGCAGTCGGAGCTATCCCTTCGTCTGCGAGAGTTCGAGAGGTGCTTCGCAGAGCAGGCGCGCACCTTACGCGCCTTGCAGAAGACCTCCCCAGTAGAGGACGAGGAGAAATCCCCGTTCTCCGACTATATCTTGAAGGCAGAGGTATCTCCCAGAATCCCCATTCCAACCTTCAAGTCTTACGACGGCCAGGGAGACCCGACCGACCACTTCGACAGCTTCGACGCCCTGATGACCCTTCACGGGGCGTCCGACACCATCAAATGTCGAGCCTTCGTGACCACCCTGGTCCAAGGCGCCCAAGCATGGTTCCGAGCCCAGGAAGTATCATGCTGAGTGGGCGAGTTGAGCCATTGAGCCTCCCAAGGCCCCGCCATGTGAGTCCCAGGTCATAGTCTTCTCTGACCAAGACCTGGAAGGGCTGACCACCCCGCATGACGATGCCCTAGTCATATCGGCCACGATAAACCATTGTAACATAGATAGGATTCTAGTTGACAATAGAAGTGCCCCTGATGTATTATCTTATGAGTGTTTCCTTAAGATGGGTGAGAATCCGTCTAAAGTCCGCCCGATCTGAACCCCCCTTTGCGGGTTCAATGGCCAGGCCACTTATCCCGAGGGAGCCCTAAGCCTGCCGGTTACTCTCGGCACCCCACCCAAAACCGTTACGGTTATGGTGAACTTCATAGTGATCAAGGGTATGATATCATACAACGCAATCTTCGGCCGAGGAATCCTTAGCCGAACGAAAGCGGTGCCCTCTACCAATCACCAAAAGATGAAGTTCCCCATTAAAAATGGGGTGGAGGAAGTCCGGGGCAACCAGGTGATGGCCAGAAGGTGCTATAATATCTCGGTCGAAGCCACAAGGCTGGACGGGAAGAACAAGGGCCCCCGAGAAGTCGAGGAAAAACCCACAACCTCCGAGCCTGGAGGCGAGTTGCTAGCGATTTTCCTAAACGATGACCCGACCCTGGGAGTGAAGATTGGAGCCGACCTACCATCTGAGGTTCAGCAGCAATACAAAGAATTTTTTTTTCGGGTACATCCAAGTCTTTGCATGGTCTGATGATCAACTCCTTGGAATACCGGAGGAGATGGTGATGCATAAGCTCAACCTCGACCCGACCGTGAAGCCCGTACAACAGCGCAGAAGGAAGCACGCGCTAGAGAAGCAGGCGATCATCAAGGAGCAAGTCACCAAGGGGCAAAAGACTGGTCTTTTTAGATCGGTCATGTACCTGACGTGGCTGGCTAACGTCGTCCTAGTGTCAAAAGCTTCAGGAAAGTGGCAAATGTGTGTGGACTTCACCGACTTGAACAAAGCCACACCAAACGACTGCTATCCGTTGCTGAGCATCGACCAACTGGTTGACTCAGCCTTGGGCAATGAGATACTCAGCTTCCTGGACGCCTATTCAGGTTACCACCAGATAAGAATGGATCCAGAAGACATCGAGAAGACCGCCTTCATCACCGACTTCGGCGTATACTGCTACACCCGGATGCCTTTCGGGTTGAAGAACGATGGAGCCACGTACCAGAGGCTGGTCAATCATATGTTCGAAGGACAGCTCGGTCGGAACGTCGAGGCCTATATTGACAACATGCTCGTCAAGACTCCCAAGGCCGAGGACCACTTCGCCGACTTAGCAGAGACCTTTGACACCCTCCTGAGGTACAATATGAAGCTCAACCCCACCAAGTGTGCCTTCGGAGTAAGGTCCGAGAAATTTCTGAGCTTCTTAGTCACCCAACGTGGGATCGAGGCCAACCCCAACAAGGTCCAGGCCATCCTGGACATGTGCCCACCCACCTGCATCAAGGACGTTCAACGCCTTACCGGGCGCATTGCCGCGCTCAGCAGATTCCTGTCCCGTGCGACCGAATGATGCCTACCCTTCTTCAAACTGTTGAGGGGGCCCAAAATGGCATCTGCTACGTTCTCATGGGATGAGGAATGCCAAAGAGCATTCGTCGAGCTTAAGGAGTTCCTGGCTTCATCCCCGGTGCTGTCCAAGCCTGTCCCAGGTGAAGCCTTGCATCTCTACCTCTTGGCAACTCCATCCACAGTTAGCTCGGTCCTGGTCAGAAATGACTCGGGAGTCGAGAGATCGGTCTACTACACTAGCAAGGTGCTCAACGCAGCTGAAAGAAGGTACCCCGCAACCGAGAAACTCGTGCTAGCGTTGGTTACCTCGGCCAAGGGCCTTCGACCCTATTTCCAAGGGCACTCCATCATCATGCTAACCGGCGAACCACTGAAGAGAATCCTCACCCACCCTGAAGCCTCAGGACACCTCGTCAAGTGGGCCATCATGCTCGGAGCCTACGATATATCATACCGGCCCCGCTCGGCTATCAAAGGATACGCGCTCGCCGACTTCATCACCGAGAGCACCATCCCAACCGAAGAAAAGTCTCCTTCCGCACCCGGGCCAACCTGGGAATTGTTCATCGACGGATCCTCCAACTCGGTCGAGAGCAGCACTGGGATCCTCCTAAAATCCCCCGAAGGAGTAGAGCTCCAATACGCCTTGAAGTTTAACTTCCAGGCATCCAACAATGCCTCCGAGTATGAAGCCCTTATCTCGGGAGCCCGTATGGCCCGACAGTTGGGGGCTGAGAGAGTCAGAATTCACACTGACTCCCAACTAGTCGCTGGCCAGGTCAACGGCTATTACGAAGCTCGGGAAGCACCGATAGTCAAATACCTCCAGCTGGTCAGAACCGTGGCATAACAGTTCGAGAGTTTTGAGGTAGTCTGAATAGCTCGAGAGGAAAACTCCCGAGCGGACGCCCTCTCTTGGCTGGCCTCCTCTCTTGACCCTGAAGGGACTCGATCGGTCCTTCTCGAAGAGCTAGAGCGACCGAGCATTGATTCGGAGCTCATGGCTATTGACTCGGCCTCCCCAAGCGACTGGCGTACCCCTTATCTGTCATGGCTCCAAGAGTCTCAGGAGCCTCCCGACCCTCAGGAAGCCCGGAGATTGAAGTACCAAGCTCGGCGATTCGTCATTCTAGACGGCACTTTATACCAAAGATCCTTCTCCGGTCCCCTCCTGAAGTGCATCGGTACTGACGAAGCCAACCGAGCGATCCAAGAGGTTCACGAAGGCCTGTGTGGATCGCATCTAGGTGGAAGGTCGCTCGCCAGGATCTTGCTTCGGCAGGGTTACTGGTGGCCCACTCTGTAGTGCGACTGCTCGACCTACGTGCAATAGTGTGACCGATGCCAGTGATTTGATCACTTGGTCCATCAGCCAGCAATGGAGCTCGTCACCCTAGCTGAGCCTTATCCTTTCGCTCGGTGGGGGATAGACATCCTTGGGCCGTTCTCTACGACTCAGGCCCAGAAGAAGTTCGTCATCGTCGCCATCGACTACTTCACCAAGTGGATCAAGGCCGAAGCCACAGCTAGGATCACCGAGACAGTCGTCTGGAGTTTCATCTGGAAATCGATCATCTGTCGCTACGGCATCCCCCGGGTGATAGTGAGCGATAATGGCTGGCAATTTGATTCTCGTTATTCCCGAGACAGATGTGCCGACCTAAGCATTTGCAATCACTTCACTTCGGTCGCCCACCCTCAGGCTAACGGGCTGGTCGAAAATGCCAATAAGACTATCTTGAAAGGCATCAAGACCAGGCTCGGCAAAGCCAAGGGCAGCTGGCTCGAGGAATTGCCAAGCGTACTTTGGTCACATAGAACGACTCCCAGAATGGCAACCGCGTCCCTTTCAGCTGGTATACTGCACCGAGGCCGTGATCCCGTTGGAGATTGCCAATCCCTCCCTCCGAGTCATCTGTTTCTCGCCGAGGCAAACGACCAGAAACTGCTCAAAAACCTCGACCTAGCAGATGAACTCCGGGAGATTGCCAGCGTCCGAGCAACTGAATATCAATGCCGCCTCACTCGATACTACAACGCCAAAGTCCGAGATAGACACTTTCAACCAGGAGACTTCGTTCTCAGGAAAGCCGAAACCTCTCGACCACTTGAGGCGGCCAGCAAGTTATCCCCTAATTGGGAAGGCCCCTACCGAGTGGTCGAGACACTTGGTAAAGGAGCATACCGGCTATCTACTATGGAAGGAGAACCCATCCATCGGACGTGGAACGCGACTACACTACGCAAGTTCTATTTCTGAACACCGAGCGTTGTGTAAGCAATATGAAATCAAACAAAAGTTTCCTTCTCATTTTATTCAAACAACTTGCTTGTACATCAGAAAGGCCGAAGCCAAGACAATACATGTCAAAAACCAAAAATCCATATGGCGCCGCCGTACGAGCCCATCACTTGGCTGACTCGGTTAGCCTTCCTGCGTCCAGCCACTGACTCTGCTTCGTGCAAAAATTGGCTCGGATTAAGGATAGTCGACCCCGTTGGCTCGGGTAACTCGGAACAAAGGTGACAGAGGGATTTGGAAGAAGAAGGCTACCTTCCAAGTTGAACAAGGAAGATGAAGGGGAAGAGAAAGCCAACTAATAAAAGAGGATGTCAAGAGGCACCCTCCGATGAGTGAAAGAAATGATGAGAAGGGCAGAAGAGAGAGAAAGAGGCTGCGGGGAGAAAGAAGGAGAACCAGGAAGTGGAGAGGAATCTTGATGAATCCCCACCAGAGAGTGAGTGGGAAGGGACAGGCAAAAGGGATGCCTGATTTCCCCATCCGTCCGCCATCACACCCCTCCCCGCAAGTGCTGACCGGAATTGATAGAAGAAGGTGACGTGCTTCCACACGTCGAAACCTCTTTAAACCTGCCCGCCGACCGTCGAACCCCCTTCAAACCCGAAGCAGCAAGGACTCTCTGCCCTCCATCGTTGGCAGCTTCATTTTCCAGAACGTCTTCCATGCTTCAAATTCGACGGCACAATGCTTCATGAAGAAGGAGAGAGGAAAGACTGTCAAAGAAAACCCTAAGCGATGGAGAGGGAGAGACGCCCTTCAGACCTTTTATAGGCAAAGGGAGGTTACTTGCCTTAAATAATTCTCCCCTCGAAAACACGCTAAAGGGATTTCTCCCTGCGAACGGTCACCTCAGACTCCTCAGTTCCATCCCAGCAGGACACACGAAACGGCCGAGTAGTTAAAGCATGAGAAAACAGAAAGACACCCTGTCAGACGCCCTCCCAACCATCATGCGAGATCCACGCAGAAAGTATCAGCACTTTCCAACTACTGCAGATACGCTGGTCAAATTACGGCAATGGCGATAGAAACGAGTTAAGTCTTCATCATAACGCTACTGCCTTACGTTTTTTTTCCTTTACACAATAAGAGAAGTTTTTTCTTCAGAAAAAGGAAAAACATACAAGGAGAAAAAGCAAAGTAGATACATTAGGCCTCTGGCCCATCATGAGACTCGGAAGTGGAAGACTCGGACGATCTGCCCCCGGCACCCTCGGCGATGGCCGACCCTGGCACTGACCCCACCAGCGTGGGAACTGCCTCGATTGCGCGCCCTCCCGAGGCATCCGGAGTTGGCGACCCCTCAGACGAAGAGTCCCCCTGGTCCCCATCCTCCGACGCCAAACCAGAGGAATCGGAGGATGACAAATCCGAGTCATAGCATTGCCCGGACGGAAAATTGATTATCTCGGATGCCTGTTCCTCCGCATAAGAGATGGCCTGGTCATAGCCTTGCTTGAATCCCTTGCGGATGCCCCGGCGAAGTGTTGACTCATAGTAGGGGAGGGCAGCCTCCTTGAGGTCAACCCGGTAGGCCTCCGAGCGTTTGTATTGCTCGAGTGCCTCCGCCCCAGCCGATTCCACCCTACCAGCAAGTTCGGCCTTCTCCCGCTCCGCCTCGGCCAACCTCCACTCTGCCTCGGCTAACCGCTTCTCCGCCTCAGCCAGATCAGCCTCGGCATCTCGCCGAAGGCGCATGGCTTCCTCCGCCCGGCCCAATAGCTCGGCGTGCTCGGCCTCCCACTGGCCATCTAGCTCGGTACGGGCTACGCGCTCCTCCTCCAGAAGTCGACTCTTCCTCTTGACCGACTCGTGGGCCCGAGCCAGTTCTTCAGACAACGACCGGGCATCCGCCTGGCTCACCCTCGCCAGCTCCCTGACTGCGGAGAGCTCCCGTCGTAGCCCATCATGCTCCTCGGTGAGCTGAGCCACATTCCTGTCAGAACCACCAAGGGTCGAGGCAAGGGTCTCCCGCTCTGACTCCGACCGAGCGTAAGCTTCAGCTAGAGTGGCCCCCATCTGGACCAAGACCAAGCCTCCCTCCATAACCAGCTCGAGGGTCACGGGCGAGGAGCGTTGCCTGTCTCCGCCCTTCACCCCCTTCGTAGCTATGCCGCAACACGCCCGATACAGAGGGCCCAGGATGCCCAGCCTCTCCAGAGCCGCCGAAATAGGGCCCCCCCCTCCGAGCGGTATCCCCTCGGGAGCCCCGCCGGCAGGCCTGGACCGAGCCGCTGCTTCATCCGCCCCTCTTGCCTCAGTTGGTCGGGGCAGTGTCGCCGCTCCTCGGGACCCCCCGACCATGACCGACTCGGCCCCTGGGCCGTAACCCGGAGCGTCGCCCGCCTTGATCGACGCCCCAGTCTCGGCCGCGGTCCCAGAGTCACCTGCTTCAACTCCGCCCCCCTCGGTTCCTGCTGAGGGGAGAGCCGATCCAGCGCCACCGCCACCAGCAGAAGCGGCCCCGACGCCCTCAGCTCCTGCTGAGGGGAGAGCCGATCCAATGCCGCCACCCACAGAAGCGGCACTGGCCTCCTCGGCCCCCTCTCGCTCGGTGGATAGGGGAGCCGGCCCAACAGGGTCGGCCCTATCTCGCTAGGGAGAGGGGAGAGCCGCCAAGCCAGAGTCATCTTCAACAGTGGGGATGGACCCGACCTTCTTGGCCCGCTTCTTGGCCTTCACGGCGTCCCATATCATGCCCTCTACAGGATCTTGCGTTTGGCCCCCCGCGGCCTGGAAGACCCCTCCTGGGCCATCCCCTTGCCCTTATCTCGGGATCGGGAGCGCCCCTCGGGAGCTCGCGACTCATCGGCAGCCGAATCATCAACGAGATCAATCACCTCCCGTTCGGCCATAGGCTCCTCCTCCATAACCGGCCGCCTGGCGTCTACGCAGAAGAAAGATATGGTCAGGAAAAAAAATGGTCTCACCATTCGACGAAGAAGCTGATTCGTGACGTCCGAACCTGTCGGCCATAGCCGCGCGAGAAGGCACCACTCGATGTTCTCCGAAGTAACCAGCTCCTCCGTGGACTGGCGATGCTTCAGCAAGATGGCCGCATACTCCTCCATATCCGAAGGGAACTCTTCTTGCCTCGGAGGGATGTTCGGATGGAAATTGGGGATTATGGGACACCTCCAAGTCTCCTCCACCGAAAAAATCCTCACCTAGAAGAACTGAGTCTTCCATCCCTTGTGGGAAGAGTCCTTCACAGCTAAAGAGACACAGCTCCTATTCCGTCTCGCCTGGATAAAATAGAAGCCCTTCCCGGCCGAGGAATGCGCCTTCAACTCGAAAAAATAATGAAAGAGGTCCAAGGAAGGAGGAACCCCGCATTGGCGGCAGAGGATGTGAAAGGCAGGGAGAAGAATATAAGAGTTGGCTACCAACTGTATGAGAGCCAACATAAAGAAATCAAGAAGCTTAAGAATAAAGGGCTCGAAGGGAAGGCAGAACCCACCCTTCCACGACAGAAGAAAAGAACAGAAATGGCCCATACGAGAATCTAAGCTCGTCTCATGCGGGGCATCTGCGGCGAAGCAAAATCGATAGGGCAGGCAAAACTGGTGCTCCAGCCGTTTCACCTCCGCCTCCCCCAGCTCACTACAGTTTGGAGCCGGTGGTATCACCGTCGCCCTCGCCTCAGGCTCACCCTACCACTCTTCGACCTCCGGACGCTAGTCTGCCATGGGATCTGAAGAGGAACTTGAAGAAAAATGCTCCCAAGACTCCGAAGATTCTGGAGGAAGAGGAAGCTGTCGAACCGCCGGTGGACGCACTTTTTATCAATTTCGTTTATTTAGTGCGTGGGCGTGCCAGTCACCGAAGTGACAATTTATTCGAGCTCTGAAGAGCCCATGGTGCGCTCGATCTGACTCAGTCAAAAGATTATGTGGTTCGTGTCGGGACCAAAACCCGCCGCGCCATAAAGGTCGCGACGTTAATTACATCCCCCATACGAGGGAACACCCTTGATTAGTCGCCCGGAAAAAGGGCCCTACGGCCATGAGATTAACATTAATGAAGCGGAGTATTGACATTGGTGAGTTGCATGAAAATATCTCTCGACAGGCAAGTGCTTAAATCATGCTAGTCGCTTGCCGACCATTTCGTATTCGGATGGAAATCCACATTGGAAACATGACGAAGGTGGATATAAAACCCGTGAAAATGTATGCCAGGTATATGGCAAATTTTTTGTTCAAGAACCAAGGGAACGCGGTTGGAATCCGATCGGAACAAATCAAATCCAGTGGGTTATTGGCCCGTGACAAAGCCGTGCTTTGGCTACAGTAGGGGGGATCCCGAGATCTAGGTACGACTCGTCGGAGCATCATTAATATCCCATACACGGAGTCTAGGGAGGGTGAAGGCTCCGGAGTAGGCACAGTCATGCTCATTATTCTTTATTTATTCTTGTTATTATTTTAGATGCATGAATATTTTTGTTCTAATTTTTATTTATGTTCTCCCATTTTTTATTACTCGTTTATTATTTATTTACCATTTATTCATTTATTTTATATTTTCTTATATTGGATGCATGCACTTTTTAATTTCTTTTATTGTTATTATCATTTTGTCATTTTTTTAGCCATCATTTGTTTATTATATATTTTTTTCTTAAATTCTGTCTTCTTATTTTATTTATTTACATCTTTCTCTTTTTATTACTTATTTATTATTTATTATTTATCCATCTATTTTTGTTTGTTTTATTTTGTTTTAGTCATTTCTATTTCTCCATTTTAGATGAGAGTGTTATGTTTATTTTATTGTTTGTTTATTATTATTATTATTAATATGGACGTGGATGTATGGGATGGGAGAGGTTGTACGCATGTGTTGTGTTTTATCTTTTAGTTAATGAATGCACATAATATAAGGTGGGTATATGAGTATCACGTACGTGGTTTAAGTGATTTGTTAGGTGAAGACAAGTGGTGTATGCATGGGTTAATATTATTTAATTAAAATGGGTGTGTATGCATATGAATGGATATGTGGTTGTTTTGTTAGTTTAAGAAATACATGGTTCAACGTTTAGTGGGTGTGTAGCGTGTTTGTGCATGCATTTGTTTTAGTGGGGAAAAGGCCGATGGATGCACATCTCGGCGTGACTTTTTCTACAACAGTTAATGGCGCCGAGAGTGTGTGTTATTATTTGCATGGCTTGGTCGTTCAGCGTCTCGGCGTGGCTAATGAGCTGACGCCATGACAAGGCTTGATAAGTGGCCTGCGTACTGGACTCCGCCCATTCTCCAGGCAGCTGTTGGTATAAAGATACCATGTTGACAGTGGTGCTAAGGCTCGGCATCTCGTGCGGCTGCGGAGGATCCACTCTGAGCTCCCCCATGTCCAGCTCTCCCTAATTGATCAAGGACTCAATGACATCCTTGAAGATGTAGCAATCCTCAATGGTATGCCCAAGCATCTGATGGTATGGGCAAAAATGAGGATCATCCTTCTTCTTCAAGTCACCAGGCCTTTTTGGATATGGTAATGTGATCTTGTTGTACCTGGCGGCCCATTCAAATAGGACCCGGGCTTTGTCTCGAGGAAAGGAATACAATTTGTTCCTCATCTTCTCCCGCAGGGAGGGACCTTCCCGCCGTTCAGTGGAGGTGTTCGCCATCTCTTTGGCTTTCTCTTTCTGTTTCTCGAAAGCTTCGAAGTCCAGTTTATGAACTTCTGGCGGTGTTGGCCTCCTCTCGGCCTGCCTGACCCTCTGACATGATGCAGCCGGAGCAGAAGAGTATCGAGCAAGGAATGCTTCGATCTCTGCCACTATGTTGTTCAGACGGTCGAACGACCTTACCTCAGCACCGATCATCCTCTCAAGGATCTCCTTCTTCAGATTTTGTTTATAGATCTGCACTGCGTCCTCCTGATGTGGGGGACGTTTGCACCTCATGCCGAGGTTCCTCCATCTCTTTATGTAGTCGAGTGCCGACTCATCATTTCTCTGTCTCGTGGTGTAAAGCTCTGCCACGGTCACCTCCCGCTCAGCTATGTAGAATCTTTCCTTGAATTTCTTCTGCATATCAGGCCAGTCTGTAATGGACCCGGCGAGCAAGCTCGAATACCACTTGAAAGCGAGCCCGGTAAGTGTCGAGCCAAAGAACTTGAGGAGATAAGCTTCATCCACCGCTAGATCCCCCATAACATTCACATAATAGGCAATGTGCTCCCTGGGACACCCTTGCCCATTAAATTTCTGAAACTTTGGAGGCTTGGTGATGCCGGCTAGTAGCCTTTTGGCAGCATAGTGTGCTGGGTAAGGTACCCGGTATACGTCGAATGGCGTGTGATCACCATCGCTCCTCTCTGCCAACTTCATATCTATCATTTGTTCGAGAATTAGCCTGCTTACTGTTGCCGGGTCAACTGGGTTTGGATAGAAATGGGCCGGTTGTGCCAGCGGCGTTGTTAACACTGTCGCCTGAGGTGCAATAGTGGACCCCTGGAATGGCAAGGTCGGTGGCGGGGCCGGTGTGATATGCTGTGGCTGATGCAGTGGTACGCCACCAGTGTAGGTAGGTATTGGGGGAGACACCGTCGCCTGTGGAGAAGCTTCCGAGGCCTGACCATTGCCCCCAGGGGTCTCTGGTAATGCTTTAGTCTACCCGGATGTTGAGGGCTGAGCGGCTCTTTCAGTCAGTTGTTTCTTTAACAATTCGATCTCCCGCTGATATTGCTGCATCATGTGTAATACCGCGGGGTCGTTCATGGAAAGGCTAGGGGTGCCCCCTCTTTCTTCGATCGGCACCTCTTCAGATGAAGTGGATGGTCCTCCCGCCGTGCCTTCTGTAATAACATTGGCGGCCAAGGATGTTGAAGGTTCCTCATGGTTAGCTCCTCCAGTGTGGACTTGTGTCTTTTCAGCTACCGCTTTCCCTCTTCTGGTAAGAGGTCCTGGCCTTGTGGCAAGCCTGGCTACTTCCTCGGGATCGGTTGGTAGAGCCCCGTACCGGCCAGATACCCCTGCCATATTGCAAGTATAAACTCTTAGGTCTCTGCCTCTTCTTGTTGTTTTTCTCGATGGCCTACCCGGAAAGACCAATCTGTGAAAGACCGATCTCCGCGGCTTCACTTCTTCCCTCGGCGGGGACTGATAATGCTCCTGAGAGCAGTTTCTTGACTCGGCACTGGGCACCGGCTGGGTCTCTTCTTCTTCAAAGGCGGAGGCTACCGCCCCCAGTAATCTCTGGCGACCCAGGGGAGTGCTCCGGGCCCCGCAAGTAGTTCTTCATGGCTTACTCCACTCCTTCCCAGTCCTGGTCGGGAGGAGATGCTGATGATGTCGCCCTGTTGGTAGCAACGGGCATATGGGTTGCAGGCTCCACATGGGCAGCCTGATAGTGACTTCGGTAGTGTCGACGGTGGACGTTCTCCGGTGGGGCCAGTGTAGTTAATGTCGTCTGGTAGACGGGGGCCGATGTCTTGACCCGATCTCCTTGTTGTGCCCTTGCCGAGAGGAAGGTGCTGGGCCTCGCCTGGGCTGGTGAGGTGAACCGGGCCCCCTTGGGAACCCAAACTTGCTTAGCTTTGGTGGGCCTAGAGGCCGACTGATGCCGCGGTGCTGGGGCCGGAGTGGCGGGCGTCATCTTGCCCTTCATTTTCTCCAGTGCCTGAAAAGAGTTGCGCACTGGTACGGCGGGTACAATGCGATCCGGGATCACCTCGGAACGCCGTCCGTTAAGATGCACCCGGAAAGTCCCGACGACAGCCGACTTGCCGGTGCTGGAGAACCGACCTCGGTATGATGTTGTGGCATGGCTCCTTCGGAGCCTCCTTTGGTGAGAGGCCGACCCTGGGTGAGAAGGGCCGGCAGTTTGGTGCACGTGGTGCACGTTGCAGCTCAGCCTCCCAGTCGGGACGGTCTTGGAAGTCTCGGCCATTGATCGGTCGACAGTAGCTTTGGCGGCCCCCTGGATGGGAGCGTTGCTTTCAGTCCTATCAGACGCTTCCACGTCCAGCAGGTTCGTGAAGGCTACCCCAAGGAAGTTGGGGAAGCCTACCGCGGGAGGGAAGCTCCCGAAGCTGAGGGTGACGGCAAAGTAGCCGTTCCGAACATGGCTCTCGACGGCCTGTTGGCCAAAAGTGGGGGCCATCCTGGTGCCCGAAACGCAACCTGCATTTGCAAATCAAACAATTAGCATTACATGAAAGGGGCCGTAGGGCCCTTAGTCCCGGTAAAGAGATGAAGGGTGATTTCGGTCCCACCGGGCGTGCCAGACTTGTGGACGCACTTTTTATCAATTTCGTTTATTTAGTGCGTGGGCGTGCCAGTCACCGAAGTGACAATTTATTCGGACTCCGAAGAGCCCATGGTGCGCTCGATCTGACTCGGTCAAAAGATTATGTGGTTCGTGTCGGGACCAAAACCCGCCGCGCCATAAAGGTCGCGACGTTAATTACATCCCCCATACGAGGGAACACCCTTGATTAGTCGTCAGGAAAAAGGGCCCTACGGCCATGAGATTAACATTAATGAAGCGGAGTATTGACATTCGTGAGTTGCATGAAAATATCTCTCGACAGGCAAGTGCTTAAATCATGCTAGTCGCTTGCCGACCATTTCGTATTCGGACGGAAATCCGCATTGGAAACATGACGAAGGTGGATATAAAACCCGTGAAAATGTATGCCAGGTATATGGCAAATTTGTTGTTCAAGAACCGAGGGAACGCGGTTGGAATCCGATCGGAACAAATCAAATCCAGTGGGTTATTGGCCCGTGACAAAGCCGTGCTTTGGCTACAGTAGGGGGGGGATCCCGAGATCCAGGCACGACTCGTCGGAGCATCATTAATATCCCATACACGGAGTCTAGGGAGGGTGAAGGTTCCGGAGTAGGCACAGTCACGCTCATTATTCTTTATTTATTCTTGTTATTATTTTAGATGCATGAATATTTTTGTTCTAATTTTTATTTATGTTCTCCTCTTTTTTATTACTCGTTTATTATTTATTTACCATTTATTCATTTATTTTATATTTTCTTATATTGGATGCATGCACTTTTAATTTCTTTTATTGTTATTATCATTTTGTCATTTTTTTAGCCATCATTTGTTTATTATATATTTTTTTCTTAAATTTTGTCTTCTTATTTTATTTATTTACATCTTTCTCTTTTTATTGCTTATTTATTATTTATTATTTATCCATCTATTTTTGTTTGTTTTATTTTGTTTTAGTCATTTCTATTTCTCCATTTTAGACGAGAGTGTTATGTTTATTTTATTGTTTGTTTATTATTATTATTATTAATATGGACGTGGATGTATGGGATGGGAGAGGTTGTACGCATGTGTTGTGTTTTATCTTTTAGGTAATGAATGCACATAATATAAGGTGGGTATATGAGTATTACGTACGTGGTTTAAGTGATTTGTTAGGTGAAGACAAGTGGTGTATGCATGGGTTAATATTATTTAATTTAAATAGGTGTGTATGCATATGAATGGATATGTGGTTGTTTTGTTAGTTTAAGAAATACATGGTTCAACGTTTAGTGGGTGTGTAGCGTGTTTGTGCATGTATTTGTTTTAGTGGGGAAAAGGCCGATGGATGCACATCTCGACGTGACTTTTTCTACAACAGTTAATGGCGCCGAGAGTCTGTATTATTATTTGCATGGCTTGGTCGTTCAGCGTCTCGGCGTGGCTTTCAACTCGGCGTGACTATCTCTCGGCGTGATTTTGATGCCGAGAGGTAATGGCGCCGAGAGGACCCCCCGGCCAATTCTCGATTTATATTTTGTTTAGTATTTTTATTTACTTGTTGTTATTATTATATATTTATTTGTTTATTTCATTTTATTTGTTTGCTTTCATTTTTTTATTTTATTTTTTTATTATTATTTTTATTATTTTTATTTATTCTATTTGTTTATGTTTATTATTATTATTATTATTATTATTTTGTTTATTAACAGTTCGACAGTTAGTCTGCATGTCTGGCAAAAATCCGGCAGCATCTCCCCTGTACTCGGAGGGTTGATGGGATATATAGGAAACCGCACACGGAGAGCCGAGACAGAATCCATAATAGAGATTGGGCGTAGCCCGGGATCCAAAAAGATCGTAATCCGACGGGACAGTGTCCACTCATCGTTGTATTTATTAATTTTCCCCTGAAGAGGCCATGGGAGAACATGCAGCGGCATAACTCCATAGGTCCATAGGGCTAAAGATAGATCTAGCTTAGACCAGCATAATGTAGGGGCATTCCCCGTTAATTTAACTCCTGTGTGGCCTTGAGTGAATTCCCCCTGGGTTTCCTTTCGAAGGACGTGATGAAAGTGGCTAGAAGCTTTAATAAGATTCAACATGTGAAGGTCTCGGCGCGAAGGCTCCGGCTCGGCATGGTTTCTGGCATACAAGGCTCCCGGCGCAAGAGTCCCGGCACGAAGGCTCCGGCATGGTCTCGGCGGGAAGGGGTCTCGGCGCGCTGGAAAGCATGTGGCCGATCGGCGCGAGCAGCACTCGGCGCGGAACTCGCGCCAAGGGAGGGTCACGCGGGGGGGGGGGGGGGCGTGCCGGAAGGCCGTTAAGGGGCCGATAGAAGGTTTCTGGGGGTTTTTGAGCTAAGAGTTTTAGGAGCCTTATATGAGGATTTTAAGGGGGGTTTTCTGAGGGGAGTTTTGCTCTTGGGTTGCAGAGGCTCAGGGATTTCAGACTATAGGAATTTCTGGAGGTTTCTCATTTGCTCCAGGTGGTTTCTGAAGGGTTTGATGTCGGGGGAACACTGCTCGGAGGATTACACCAGGAAGATTGAGATCCTCACACTTTAAACGCCATCGGAGACTAACCGAATATCAGGTCTGATAGAACAGACCTTGACAGCGTATGCCACAAATTTCAACAGGAGGTCACGAGATGGTCTGTCTCGGATTCCCGGTGTGATCGTGAGATTTGGAGAGTAACGACGAGGCTCAAAGATGGAGCCACGAGGATGACCGGAAAACACGCAAATCAGGGGCTCTTGGAAGCTTTGGACCCCAATAATCCATGGATTTGGATGATAAGATCCAGTGCCGTTTCTACAAAAATAGAAAGCAGAGAAAACAACAAAAAGCCATATGTCTCTCTTCTCATGCTAGTTCTGGGAAATAATAGACACCTGCAGACACTTGAGACGTAGTCTCAAGAAATCAATCACTCTGAGAGGGGAATACCGTTTACATTCGAGATTAGAACAAAGGAAGAAAAGAAACTCCGTTCATTCATCTTTTCTTGCAAATAGCTACATTATCCCAGAGAAATCGGATCTAGGAATATGGGATGACATGAGTTTAAGAAAGAACAGTGGAGTGGGGAATAATATACATCAGAAAGAAAACAAAAGACGGTGGAGGAGGGCGGAGCATTGACTCCTCTCCCTCCCCATACAGCCCACCTTCCACTCCTTCTTCCTTCAGACTTCGAAGCAGCCGCTCAGTCGTTCTCTTCTATCTTTCCCTTTCTCGGTGGTCTGGAACAGAGGCCAACCGTCCGAGCAAAAAAGAAAGAGGACCGAAGCCAAGAGGAGAAGACCAGAGAAGAGAAAAGCCCTCTTTTTCTTCGCCGTAGGAGGCTTCTTATGGGGGGTTCGGAGTCTTCTCGCTCGAGGGGGGACTCCTTCGAGTCTTCCCTCTGATTCGCCGACGCCGCTGGCGCTCTTCTCGTGGCATGTTGCAGCGGTTGCTTCACTGGAGGGGGCTCGCCGAGAGCGGGGTTTCCCCTTGTGGGATGTCCACACGCCTGCCTTCATCGTTGGGGAATCGAGGCTTGCCGGAATGGTGCTGCGCGCCGCAACTCTTGAGAACGGAGCTCCGCGAGCATTGAATGGACAGGACCGGGAGTAGGGGCCTTCGTTCAGAGTGGGACAAAGATCCACGGGCATCAGCAAAGGGGCTGGTGGTCGCTGCTGCAGACCGCTGGTCGCCGTGACCGGCCAATGCGGTTGCTCCGCGTGTGAGAGAGAAGCTGGAGAGGGGAGACACGCGAGGAGTAAGACAGACACTGGGTGAACAATGTCCGCCGAATTTCCTCCTATTTTGTATATATATATTTTTTGAAATCCCCTCTCCATTTCTCTTGGCCCCCCCCTTCTTCTTCTTGTATTGTATATGTTCCCTCTTCCGATTATTCTCTTATCTTATTTGGGTTTCTCTCATATTTGGGCCTTCCCACATACTTGGTCCATCTGGCAAATGGGATGCCCCTTTCTTCTTCATATTTTTGGTGTCCACAAATGCCCCCCACTCACGGGCGGCGCAAGCGAGGGATGAGTGCGCGGGGCCAGCGAGTGTAGAGTTCTTCAACATGACGTCTGTTCTTCCGAGCCAGTGGGATGCTAGTCCGGTGCAAATTCACGGGAAAGCGCTCACTCCTTCAGCGAAGGGATGAGGGGATCGCTTCACCGCATATGCGCGCGGACGGAGATGTCAGAGTGGGGGTTTAGTCATCGGCATGGGGTGAATACCGAAGCGAGAATGAAGGGTGTATGTGTCGTCTCGGGCAAAAGGCCCAAAACAACTTAGACGAGGCCAACCCCAAAGGGGGAGTTGCTGACTCGTGCTGGGTTTAGAAAAATTGTTCATTCACCGACTCGGGCGGAGGATCCGAGCCGAGCAATGGGATGCACTTTTGTTTATGGACTGGGATGGATGGTCCGAGCCAGGCAAGGAGGGGTTTCTTTATGTTCATGGACTTGGACGGAAGGTCCGAGCCAAGCAAAGGCGGTCCTTTTTTATTCATTGACTTGGACAGAAGGTCCGAGCCAAGCAAGAAGGTTCTTCTTTTCTCTTTTTTTTGTTCATTGACTTGGACGGAAGGTCCGAGCCAAGCAAGGAGGTTCTTTTTGTTCATCGACTTGGACGGAAGGTCCGAGCCAAGCAAGAAGGTTTTTTTGTTCATTGACTTGGACGGAAGGTCCAAGCCAAGGGTTTATTCGTCTGTGGGACTGGAGTTGTAATATTGAGGTGGTTTATTCATTGACACAGGGTTAGTGCCAAAGCAAGGGTATTTTTATTCATGGCACCAGACGGAAGGTCCAGGCCACTGGTTCGTTCATCGATGCCGACAGGGAGTCAGAGACCGACGTGGTTTATTCATTGACACGGGGTTAGTATCAAAGCAAGGGTCTTTTTTATTCATGGAACCAGACGAAAGGTCCGGGCCACTGGTTTATTCATCGATGCCGACAAGAAGTCGGAGACCGACATGGTTTATTCATTGACACGGGGTTAGTGTCAAAGCAAGGGTCCTTTTGTTCATGGAACCAGACGAAAGGTCCGGGCCACTGGTTTGTTCATCGATGCCGACAGGAAGTCGGAGACCGACGTGATTCGTTTGTCTCTTGGTATTTTCGTTGGTGCGGGGCTGGTGCCAACGCAAGGAGCAAAGGTTTATTCCCCAACCCTGGACGGAACGTTCAGGTGGGGTGTTCTTCGTCAGTGCCGATAGGATGTCAAGAGCTGACGTGGCTGATTCATCTATTGAAATATTCATTGGTACGGGCTGGTGCCAACGCAAGGAGAAAATGTTGATTCCCTGATCTCGAACGAAAGGTTCGGGTGGGGTGTTCTTCGTCAGTGCCGACAGGATGTCAGAGGCTGACATGGTTGATTCGTCTATTGAAATATTCTTGGAGATAAGAGTGAGTGTTAATAAAGGGAGACCGATTCCTCCCCCCCTTTTTCCTCTTTCTCTTTTTTTTTCTTTCTTTTTCTTTTCTTTTCTTTTCTTTTTTATTTTTTTTATTATTTTTATTATTTCTTCTTTTTTCTCTCTCTCTTTTTTTTGACATGCAAGATAAATAGTGCCCAATCCATCTGGACAATAGTAATGCAAATTCACCCGGGGCAGGGCAGAGAAAAGCATTATTCCTCAAATGGGGGAATCGGAGCATGGTACAACCTCAGATGCCTACCATTGAGGGGCGGAAATTGAACCTCCCCCCGATGGTCGACGATTACATACGCTCCGCCCTCGTAGACTTTCTGGATCACATAGGGTCCAAGTCAATTCTCATTCAGCTTGGCCTTGGGGTTGGAAGCCATGACTTCTCTTCTCTTCACCATAACGAGGTCACCCTTCTTAAATTCGCGTTCCTTGACGAGCTTGTCAAAGGCGCGAGCTATCCGGGCCTGATAGACCTGCATGTTCTGCTGGGCTTGGAGCCGTTTCCCCTCCAAGTTGGAGAGCTCTTCGAGCCTTCGCTCGACATTTGTCTGTTCTTCCCCAACCAACCCGTGTTGGACTGCGACTTGGAGGGAGGGTATTTCCAGCTCGATAGGGGCAATTGCCTCTGAGCCATATACCAGGGAAAAGGGTGAACAACCCGTTGGAGTTTTGTACACAGTTCGATACGCCAACAGGGCCTCGTACATTTTCTCTTCCCAGTCCCTCTTGTTAGAACTAACAATTTTGGACAGGAGAGTGCAAAGAGTCTTATTGAAAGCTTCAGCCAAGCCATTGGCCTGTGGGTTGTAGGGGGTCGACATCCTCCAGTCGATCTTGTACTTTTCTGCCAGCCGGTAGACCTTATGGTTGCGGAAGTGACTTCCATTGTCTGAGATAATTTGGTTCGGAGTGCCAAACTGGAATATGATGTTGCGACGGACAAATCTGGTGACGATCTCCCCAGTCACTTCTTTCAAAGCGATAGCCTCCGCCCAGCGGGAGAAGTAATCAGTTGCGGCCAAGACATACTTGCACCCAGCTGATGATGCGGGTAGTGGACCCACAACGTCTGTTCCCCATTGGGCAAAGGGCCAGCTGGGCAGTGTTGGATGCAAGGGCACGGGCGGTCTCCTGGGTACCGTCGCGTGCTCCTGGCATTTTTGACAAGACTTGGCATACATGCAGCAGTCGTCGAACATTGTCGGCCAATAGTAACCGAGCTTCTTTATTTCAATTTTCATTTTCGGTCCTGCCTGATGTGCACCAGCTGTTCCGGCGTGAACCTCTTTCATGACCTTCTAAGCTTCTTCAGTGGATAAACATCGGAGGAGCACCTTCCATTTGGCGTCTGCCATAATTCGGAATAGGATCCCGTTTCGGACCTCGCAAGAGTCCTTTGTTCTGATTAACTTGATCTTCTCTTCCCTTTGCCTGGGCAGTTGCTGATATTTAAACCACTGCAAAAGGGGGTCTCTCCAGTCGGGCGGGCTAATGGCTTCCGCTGTGATGACCTCAAGTTCTTCTTCTCCTGGCCCTTCTATCATGCTAGGCACTTGGCGTTGATTCACCACCCGGATGCTGAGGGATCCATCTGGCGGGACTGCCAATGAACTCGCCAATTTTGCCAGTGCATCAGCTTGTGCATTCTCTCCTCTGGCAACGTGGCCTATCTCAATGAGGTAGAACTGCTGCATGAGCCGTTTCGCCTTAGTGTGGTAAGGGAGTAACTCAGGTTTTCGGACGTCAAACTGTCCCTGGACCTGCTTGACGACCAGCAATGAATCGCCAAACACATGTAATATTTTAATCTCCATCTGTAAAGCGACTTGGAGACCAATGATCAGAGCTTCATATTCTGCCTCATTATTTGTGCAGGGCTTGCTAATGGAGCAGGATGTGTGTAATACTTCTCCCTCAGGAGATTTAAGGATGATGCCGGCCCCGGCCCGTACTTTTGTGTGCCCAGACGGGGTTGTTTCTGTTCTCGAAGCTCCATCAAAGTGCAGCTGCCAGGCGATCAGTTGGGCTTGGTCCACCTCCAGTGTTTCATCTTCAGGCAACTCCGTGGCCAGTGGGGAATCTTCAGGCACAGGGTGTGCTGCAAAGAAATCGGCCATGGCTTGACCCTTAACGGCCTTCTGAGGCACGTAGATGATGTCAAATTCCATTAACAGTACGGCCCACTTGTCGAGACGTCCCTTCAGGACTGGCTGGGAGAGAATGTGCTTGACTGGGTCAGCCTTAGAGATTAAGCTCACTTCATGCGAGAGCATGTAATGCCTCAACTTCTTGACTGCGAAGACCAAGGCGAGACAAACCTTCTCAATCGGGGTGTATTTTGCTTCTGCCCCTATTAGTCTTCGGCTAAGGTAATAAAGAGCTTGCTCCTTCCCCTCATCATTGTTTTGGGCGAGCATTGCCCCCAGTGAACATTCAGTGGCAGCTATATATAGAATAA
The DNA here is from genome assembly GCA_022559845.1 of Amorphophallus konjac. Lineage (NCBI taxonomy): Eukaryota > Viridiplantae > Streptophyta > Magnoliopsida > Alismatales > Araceae > Amorphophallus > Amorphophallus konjac. The sequence goes on from CM040123.1 coordinate 240,011,811, forward strand.
GTGGCCTCCCCTTGACAGGTGCCCCCAGCACAGGCGGGGTATTTAAGTAATCCTTCAGCTGATCAAAGGCCTTCTGACATTCCTGGTTCCAGTTGAAAGGTGCATTCTTCATCATTAATTTGTGGAATGGTTGACAGCGCCCCGACAAATTGGAGATAAATCTTCGGATGTAGGCTAGCCGGCCTTGTAGGGACCTTAACTCTCCCAAATTCTCCGGAGGAGGTAGCTCCTAGATGGCTTTTATTTTAAAGGGGTCGATCTCGATCCCCCTATATCGGACAATGAAGCCGAGAAACTTTCCACTGGAGACGCCGAAGGCACACTTCATTGGGTTCATTTTCAGCTCGTACCGCCGGAGTCTCTCGAAGATGACTCTAAGGTCATTCAGGTGATTCCCCCTTTTCTTTGTCTTGATGACCAGATCATCGATGTAGCATTCGACTTTGCTATATAGCAGTTCGTCGAATATCTTGGTCATCGCCCGCTGGTAAGTGGCGCCAGGGTTCTTGAGGCCGAAGGGCATCCTTTTGTAGTGGAATATCCCTTTAGGTGACCTGAAGGCCGTATGAATTCGGTCATGTTCAGCTATCCATATCTGATTATAGCCAGACGATCCGTCCATGAAAGACAAGGCCTCATGGCCGGTAGTTGCATCAATCATCACTTCAGTGACGGGCACCGGAAAGTCATCTTTTGGGCAAGCTTTATTCAGGTCGCGGAAGTCCACGCAGATCCTGATCTGTCCATTCTTCTTCTTCACCGGTACAATGTTGGCCAACCAAGTAGTGTATTGATTTTCAGCTACAAAATCGACATCTATGAGCTTGTTGACTTCTTTACAAATCAGTTTTATCAGCTCCGGCCTCATACGCCTGGGGGGCTGCTTCACCGGCTCCACCTTGGGATCAATAGCCAGAATATGTTGAGTCACGCCGGGGCTCAGACCGGGCATCTCTTTGTAGTTCCAAGCGAAACAGTCCCGGAATTCTTGCAGCAACTTGACATATTGTCCCCTCTCCTGTGGAGGAAGAAGGGCACTCAGAAAGGTCGGCCTGGGGTCGCTTTCTGTGCCTAGATTAATTTCAATGAGCTCATCCACTGTGCCCTGGCCGCCATCTTCAAATTCTGGAGGCACTGGTAGCAGGTCAATGAAATCCTTGTCTTCACCATCTTCTGCTTCAAGGACACCATATGTGTTTTCTTGCTCTGCCTCATTAGGTAACGAGGCTTTGCTTGTTTCCCCCTCTATTAGGCTTGCTGTGTGCGGCTCTGGGGGGCTCTCTTGTGTGGAGAAGTAAAGGACTTCTTCGGGATCTTCGTTGTAATTGTCATAGATGGCTCTTGCCGGGGCTAAGGTGATTGATTGCCATATTAGGGGCTGTTGCTCTGCTGGTGGCTGGGGTTGCCCATTCTCAGCTACATCTTCAAAAATCTGGTGCTGAACTGACACCATGTAAACACTTCTTTCATGGCCGCCTGCCACATGGGGGCGTGGCGGAGCGACCACATAATCTCCCATTATGAGCTCATCTCTCTCAATCAGGTCTTGAGCAATGTCCTTGAAGACGTAGCAATCTTCGATGGAGTGGCCCAGTATTTGGTGATAGGGGCAGAACGAGGGGTCACCGCTTTTGCGAGCATCTTGCGGCCTCTTTGACCTTGGGTGGGAGACCTTGCCATAGTAGCAGGCCCATTCAAAAATTCCTCGGGTTTTATTCCTTGGGAAAGAGTAGGGCCTTTGCATCTTCTCCCGCAGCGTGGGGCTTCGCTCGACTGATCGCCTGACCAGGGAAGCAGCTACATCCCTAGCCTCCCTTTTCAGGTGCCCGGGGGCGTTTGGGACGGTGTTCGGGGACCGGTGCGCGTCGATGCTTTGTCGACAGAGGATGCCTCTAATGAGTACAGTCATTTCGGCCAAGCGAACCTTCAGCATTTCGATCTCTCGCTGTTGCCTACAGTATAGGGCGAGTAGGGTAGAGTCACACCGAGTGAGGTTCGGCGCTCGGCCCGCTTCCCCATCCTTTCGGTCAGTGTCAGACGAGGGCGATGGCACCCCGCTGCTATGGTCATTCGGGATTGGTCCCCCGGAGGAGGACGGGGTCTTCCCCTTATTCCTACAGGGAGGTGGATTCCATAGGAATATTTCTTCATCTTGTTCTTCATTGGCCAAAGGCATAAGATGCTGACGGCCTTCAACCCGCCATGGGCCTGCAGTGCCTGCGTGGCTATTGCCGCCTGGAGCCGAGACTGATATCACATCAGCTTCATAGGAATCTTCTAGTGAAAAGCCCAATCCTGGATGCCAGGTGATTTGCAACAACCGCCGGTCCAGGTTTGGCGGATTCCACATTTTCTTGAACATTTCTTTCCGACTGGAGAGCTGGCAGAAGGGGATCCCTTGCTTTCTGGCCATCTTGACCACAGGACCGGCTGTGTCAGGAAGTCCCATTATTGGGACAAGTGGGTCGTGCAGCTCATCGGGGAGTCTACAATCATCATCCCCCTTGACCGGGTGCTCCTTGGCAACATAAAAGATGGTAGGCAGACCCTCGGGGTTGGGAACCTCGAAGGTCCTTAACGGTTCAGCCACCTGGCAGTCAGCTTCTGCAAGAGGCTTGATGATCCCGGGAGGGACCCTGATGTCTTCCAGCAAGTCTTCAAGGTATAGTGTTCCCGGTGTAGGGTAGATGGGAAGGTAGGTAGCCCGGAATACCCCTTCTACTTCAGAAACGAATGACACCTGAGGGGGAGCCACATAGCCAGGCGGTGGTGGAGGGAACTAGCTGTCAAGCTCTGCCTTCTTCTTTCCTTTGTCCTGAGTAGCTTTGGAGGCTTGCTTTGGCTTTTCCAAATAAAGATTAGCATCCGACAAGTGACATTCGAACAGTTCGAAAGGATGGAGGTCGGCGAAGATTCTCTCCTCTTTCCCGTTGCCGGGGTACTTGATGCATTGGTGCAGAGTGGATGGTACCACCCCATTTTGATGTAGCCAAGGTCGGCCGAGCAACGCCTTGTAAGAGGTGCTGGAGTTGATCACATGGAATTGGACCTTGGTGGTGAAGTCGCCGAGGGAGAGGTTGAACTCTGTGACCCCCATAGGGACTTCGCACTTCTGGTTGAAGCCGGCAATCTTGACATTCCTGACCTCGACCAGGTGTACGTCAAAGTAATGCTTCTGATACACCCGATAGGGGAGTATGTTCACTGCTGCCCCAGGGTCGATCAAGACTCTGTTGATGGGATGCCCATTCAGCTGCCCCTTCATGTAGAGTGGCCTGTTGTGGTTGCAGGTAGGTAGAAGCATATCCTCTTCTGTGAAGGCCACAGCTACTTCAGGTGACATTTCTGCGAGGCAGGCTTCAACATATGCTGGCGTCTGGAGCGCAGCGATGACGGCTTGCCGTGTTTCTTCATCTAGGGATAAAATCTCCCAGACGGTAAACCTGGCTGGGATCTTCTTCAGGTGTTTGACTATTCTGTTGCCAGCTTGGACTTCGAGCAACTTCATTTCTTCAGCTCTACCACGCCTGCCCCCAGTCTGGGCCTGGGGAGCCGGCTCAGCAGGTGCCACCTCCACTGGGTCGGATGCCGCTTGAGCTTGTGGGGCCTGCTGGGTCACTTCCTTTTCTTGCAAGAACTCGACAAGATTTGGGATGTTGTCGGGCTCTTCCCTTGGCCGAGGAGGGATTGCTACAGACGGAGCCGAGGGGCTTCCTGCCCCTTGGGTCTGCCGGGACTCGCGGGGGCATGACTGTCCTCCCCTCTGAGTTGTAAGAAATTCAATGAATGATGGGGCACTCTGGCCACTTGGTTCTCCGGGGTAGAGGCCCGATGGAGGGGGGATCTCCATGCCTTGGACCCTAGGCTCGGGGATGTGATATGGTTGTTCTCCCCTAAGCAGGATGTTGTGGTTGGCCTGAGGAGGGCGTCCCCACTTCCTTCCCGACCTGGTGGCATGTTGAGAGGTGGATGCTTCAGCTTGATTCACCTCTGACGGCTCGACGGGCACTTCTTGCTCTTCCTCTCTCAGGGAGAGGGCTGTGTCAAATAATGTTGAGAGGGTGTTGCAAGAGAGGACCACCCCACTCTTCTTCTTGTTTCTAGGTCTTCTCTTCTTCTTTTTCTTTTTCTCTTCAGTGGCTGGCAACTGCTCTTGGGGAAGCTCACCCCATAAGAGAGGCTCTTCTTTCGTCTCAGCTTCCGCTCCTGGAGCTAGTTCGAGTGACTCGAACTCCTCCCAAGGGACATACTCCTTCAACTCCACAGGCTGGATCTCGGGCTGCTCATAATCTTCAAGCCCATCAATAATAGCCTGGAGTCTTTCAACCGCAGGGCTGGTTTCCTTATGCACCCGCATCGGGATGTGTTTCTTCTTGTTGTGAGTGGGCCGTCTCATAATGAGCCGCGGGGCTGTGTCATGCAAAACAGGTGTCATCGATGGCGGTGCTGGTCGGGGTGTAACACCCCTTATGCGAACCTCTGGAGTGGGCCGAGGAGCTTGCCTTCTTCTTCTGTTCTTCGTTGGCGCGGCTTGCCAACCTCCTTGATCATGAGCTGGCGCCATGACGAAGGCTTGATAAGTGGCCTGCGTACTGGACTCCACCCATTCTTCAGGCATTTGTTGGTATAAAGATACCATGTTGACAGTGGTGCCAAGGCTCGGCATCTCGTGCGGCTGCGGAGGATCCACTCTGAGCTCCCCCATGTCCAGCTCTCCCTTCTTGATCAAGGACTCAATGACATCATTGAAGATGTAGCAATCCTCAATGGTATGCCCAAGCATCTGATAGTATGGGCAAAAATGAGGATCATCCTTCTTCTTCAAGTCACCAGGCCTCTTTGGATCTGGTAATGTGATCTTGTTGTACCTGGCGGCCCATTCAAATAGGACCCGGGCTTTGTCTCGAGGAAAGGAATACAATTTGTTCCTCATCTTCTCCCGTAGGGAGGGACCTTCCCGCCGTTCAGTGGAGGTGTTGGCCATCTCTTTGGCTTTCTCTTTCTGTTTCTCGAAAGCTTCGAAGTCTAGTGTATGAACTTCTGGCGGTGTTGGCCTCCTCTCGGCCTGCCTGACCCTCTGACTTGATGCAGTCGGAGCAGAAGAGTATCGAGCAAGGAATGCTTCGATCTCTGCCACTATGTTGTTCAGACGGTCGAACGACCTTACATCAGTACCGATCATCCTCTCAAGGATCTCCTTCTTCAGATTCTATTTACAGATCTGCACTGCGTCCTCCTGATGTGGGGGACGTTTGCACCTCATGCTGAGGTTCCTCCATCTCTTTATGTAGTCGAGTGTCGACTCATCATTTCTCTGTCTCGTGGCGTAAAGCTCTGCCACTGTCACCTCCCGCTCAACTATGTAGAATCTTTCCTTTAATTTCTTCTGCATATCAGGCCAGTCTGCAATGGACCCGGCGAGCAAGCTCGAATACCACTCGAAAGCGAGCCCGGTAAGTGTCGAGCCAAAGAACTTGAGGAGATAAGCTTCATCCACCGCTAGATCCCCCATAACATTCACATAATAGGCAATGTGCTCCCTGGGAGACCCTTGCCCATTAAATTTCTCAAACTTTGGAGGCTTGGTGATGCCGGCTGGTAGCCTTTTGGCAGCATAGTGTGCCGGGTAAGGTACCCGGTATACCTCGAATGGCGTGTGATCACCATCGCTCCTCTCTGCCAACTTCATATCTATCATTTGTTCGAGCATTAGCCTGCTTACGATTGCCGGGTCAACCAGGTTTGGATAGAAATGGGCCGGTTGTGCCAGCGGCGTTGTTAACACTGTCGCCTGAGGTGCAATAGTGGACCCCTGGAATGGCAAGTTCGGTGGCGGGGCCGGTGTGATATGCTGTGGCTGATGCAGGGGTACGCCACCAGTGTAGGTAGGTATTGGGGGAGACACCGTCGCCTGTGGAGAAGCTTCCGAGGCCTGACCGTTGCCCCCAGGGGTCTCTGGTAATGCTTCAGTCTGCCCGGATGTTGAGGGCTGAGCGGCTCTTTCAGTCAGTTGTTTCTTTAACAATTCGATCTCCCGCTGATATTGCTGCATCATGTGTAATACCGCGGGGTCGTTCATGGAAAGGCTAGGGGTGCCCCCTCTTTCTTCGATCGGCACCTCTTCAGATGAAGTGGATGGTCCTCCCGCCGTGCCTTCTGTAATAACATTGGCGGCCAAGGATGTTGAAGGTTCCTCATGGTTAGCTCCTCCAGTGTGGACTTGTGTCTTTTCAGCTACCGCTTTCCCTCTTCTGGTAAGAGGTCCTGGCCTTGTGGCAAGCCTGGCTACTTCCTCGAGCTCGGTTGGTAGAGCCCCGTACCGGCCAAATACCCCTGCCATATTGCAAGTATAAACTCTTAGGTCTCTGCCTCTTCTTGTTGTTTTTCTCGATGGCCTACCCGGAAAGACCAATCTGTGAAAGACCGATCTCCGCGGCTTCACTTCTCCCTCGGCGGGGACTGATAATGCTCCTGAGAGCAGTTTCTTGACTCGGCACTGGGCACCGGCTGGGTCTCTTCTTCTTCAAAGGCGGAGGCTACCGCCCCCAGTAATCTCTGGCGACCCAGGGGAGTGCTCCCCGGGCCCCGCAAGTAGTTCTTCATGGCTTGCTCCACTCCTTCCCAGTCCTGGTCGGGAGGAGAAGCTGATGATGTCGCCCTGTTGGCAGCAACGGGCATATGGGTTGCAGGCTCCACACGGGCAGCCTGATAGTGACGTCGGTAGTGTCGACGGTGGATGTTCTCCGGTGGGGCCGGTGTAGTTAATGTCGTCTGGTAGACGGGGGCCGATGTCTTGACCCGATCTCCTTGTTGTGCCCTTGCCGGGCGGAAGGTGCTGGGCCTCGCCTAGGCTGGTGAGGTGAACCGGGCCCCCTTGGGAACCCAAACTTGCTTAGCTTTGGTGGGCCTAGAGGCCGACTGATGCCACGGTGCTGGGGCCGGAGTGGCGGGCGTCATCTTGCCCTTCATTTTCTCCAGTGCCTGAAAAGCGTTGCGCACTGGTACGGCGGGTACAATGCGATCCGGGATCACCTCGGAACGCCGTCCGTTAAGATGCACCCGGAAAGTCCCGACGACAGCCGACTTGCCGGTGCTGGAGAACCGACCTCGGTATGATGTTGTGGCATGGCTCCTTCGGAGCCTCCTTTGGTGAGAGGCCGACCCTGGGTGAGAAGGGCCGGCAGTTTGGTGCACGTGGTGCACGTTGCAGCTCAGCGTCCCAGTCGGGACGATCTTGGAAGTCTCGGCCATTGATCGGTCGACAGTAGCTTTGGCGGCCCCCTGGATGGGAGCGTTGCTTTCAGTCCTGTCAGACGCTTCCACGTCCAGCAGGTTCATGAAGGCTACCCCAAGGAAGTTGGGGAAGCCTACCGCGGGAGGGAAGCTCCCGAAGCTGAGGGGGACGGCCAAGTAGACGTTCCGAACATGGCTCTCGACGGCCTGTTGGCCGAACGTGGGGGCCATCCTGGTGCCCGAAATGAAACCTGCATTTGCAAATCAAACAATTAGCATTACATGAAAGGGGCCGTAGGGCCCTTAGTCCCGGCAAAGAGATGAAGGGTGATTTCGGTCCCACCGGGCGTGCCAGACTTGTGGACGCACTTTTTATCAATTTCGTTTATTTAGTGCGTGGGCGTGCCAGTCACCGAAGTGACAATTTATTCGGGCTCCGAAGAGCCCATGGTGCGCTCGATCTGACTCGGTCAAAAGAATGTGTGGTTCGTGTCGGGACCAAAACTCGCCGCGCCTTAAAGGTCGTGACGTTAATTACATCCTCCATACGAGGGAACACCCTTGATTAGTCGCCAGGAAAAAGGGCCCTACGGCCATGAGATTAACATTAATGAAGCGGAGTATTGACATTCGTGAGTTGCATGAAAATATCTCTCGACAGGCAAGTGCTTAAATCATGCTAGTCGCTTGCCGACCATTTCGTATTCGGACGGAAATCTGCATTGGAAACATGACGAAGGTGGATATACAACCTGTGAAAATGTATGCTAGGTATATGGCAAATTTGTTGTTCAAGAACCGAGGGAACGCGGTTGGAATCCGATCGGAACAAATCAAATCCAGTGGGTTATTGGCCCGTGACAAAGCCGTGCTTTGGCTACAGTAGGGGGGGGATCCCGAGATCCAGGCACGACTCGTCGGAGCATCATTAATATCCCATACACGGAGTGTAGGGTGGCTGAAGGCTCCGGAGTAGGCACAATCATGCTCATTATTCTTTATTTATTCTTGTTATTATTTTAGATGCATGAATATTTTTGTTCTAATTTTTATTTATGTTCTCCCCTTTTTTATTACTCGTTTATTATTTATTTACCATTTATTCATTTATTTTATATTTTCTTATATTGGATGCATGCACTTTTTAATTTCTTTTATTGTTATTATCATTTTGTCATTTTTTTAGCCATCATTTGTTTATTATATATATTTTTCTTAAATTCTGTCTTCTTATTTTATTTATTTACATCTTTCTCTTTATATTGCTTATTTATTATTTATTATTTATCCATCGATTTTTGTTTGTTTTATTTTGTTTTAGTCATTTCTATTTCTCCATTTTAGATGAGAGTGTTATGTTTATTTTATTGTTTATTTATTATTATTATTATTAATATGGACGTGGATGTATGGGATGAGAGAGGTTGTACGCATGTGTTGTGTTTTATCTTTTAGTTAATGAATGCACATAATATAAGGTGGGTACATGAGTATTACGTACGTGGTTTAAGTGATTTGTTAGGTGAAGACAAGTGGTGTATGCATGGGTTAATATTATTTAATTTAAATGGGTGTGTATGCATATGAATGGATATGTGGTTGTTTTGTTAGTTTAAGAAATACATGGTTGAACGTTTAGTGGGTGTGTAGCGTGTCTATGCATGCATTTGTTTTAGTGGGGAAAAGGCCGATGGATGCACATCTCGGCGTGACTTTTTCTACAACAGTTAATGGCGCCGAGAGTGTGTGTTATTATTTGCATGGCTTGGTCGTTCAGCATCTCGGCGTGGCTTTCAACTCGGCGTGACTATCTCTCGGCGTGATTTTGATACCGAGAGGTAATGGCGCCGAGAGGACCCCCCGGCCAATTCTCGATTTATATTTTATTTAGTATTTTTATTTACTTGTTGTTATTATTATATATTTATTTATTTATTTCATTTTATTTGTTTGCTTTCATTTATTTCATTTTATTTTTTTATTATTATTATTTATTCTATTTGTTTATGTTTATTATTATTATTATTATTATTATTTTGTTTATTAACAGTTCGACAGTTAGTCTGCATGTCTGGTAAAAATCCGACAGCATCTCCTCTGTACTCGGAGGGTTGATGGGATATATAGGAAACCGCACACGGAGAGCCGAGACAGAATCCATAATAGAGATTGGGCGTAGCCCGGGATCCAAAAGGATCGTAATCCGACGGGACAGTGTCCACTCATCGTGGTATTTATTAATTTTCTCTTGAAGAGGCCATGGGAGAACATGCAGCGGCATAACTCCATAGGTCCATAGGGCTAAAGATAGATCTAGCTTAGACCAGCATAATGTAGGGGCATTCCCCATTAATTTAACTCCTGTGTGGCCTTGAGTGAATTCCCCCTGGGTTTCCTTTCGAAGGACGTGATGAAAGTGACGAGAAGCTTTAATAAGATTCAACATGTGAAGGTCTCGACGCGAAGGCTCGGGCTCGGCATGGTTTCTGGCATACAAGGCTCCCGGCGCAAGAGTCCCGGCGCGAAGGCTCCGGCATGGTCTTGGCGGGAAGGGGTCTCGGCGCGCTGGAAAGCAGGTGGCCGATCGGCGCGAGCAGCACTCGGCGCGGAACTCGCACCGAGGGAGGGTCGCGCCGGGGGGGTCGTGTCGGAAGGCCTTTAAGGGGCCGATAGAAGGTTTCTGGGGGTTTCGGAGGGGTTTTTGAGCTGAGAGTTTTAGGAGCCTTATATGAGGATTTTAAGGGGGGTTTTCTGAGGGGAGTTTTGCTCTTGGGTTGCAGAGGCTCAGGGATTTCAGACTATAGGAATTTCTGGAGGTTTCTCATTTGCTCTTGGTGGTTTCTGAAGGGTTTGATGCCGGGGGAACACTGCTCGGAGGATTACACCTGGAAGATTGAGATCCTCACACTTTAAACGCCATCGGAGACTAACCGAATATCAGGTCTGATAGAATAGACCTTGACAGCGTATGCCACAAATTTCAACAGGAGGTCACGAGATGGTCTGTCTCGGATTCCCGGTGTGATCGTGAGATTTAGAGAGTAACGACGAGGCTCAAAGATGGAGCCACGAGGATGACCGGAAAACACGCAAATCAGAGGCTCTTGGAAGCTTTGGACCCCAATAATCCATGGATTTGGATGATAAGATCCACTGCCGTTTCTACAAAAATAGAAAGCAGAGAAAACAACAAAAAGCAATATGTCTCTCTTCTCATGCTGGTTCTGGGAAATAATAGACACCTGCAGACACTTGAGACGCAGTCTCAAGAAATCAATCACTCTGAGAGGGGAATACCGTTTTCATTCGAGATTAGAACAAAGGAAGAAAAGAAACTCCGTTCATTCATCTTTTCTTGCAAATAGCTACATTGTCCCAGAGAAATCGGATCTAGGAATCTGGGATGACATGAGTTTAAGAAAGAATAGGGGAGTGGGGAATAATATACATCAGAAAGAAAACAAAAGACGGTGGGGGAGGGCGGAGCATTGACTCCTCTCCCTCCCCATACAGCCCACCTTCCACTCCTTCTTCCTTCAGACTTCGAAGCAGCCGCTCAGTCGTTCTCTTCTATCTTTCCCTTTCTCGGTGGTCTGGAACAGAGGCCAACCGTCCGAGCAAAAAAGAAAGAGGACCGAAGCCGAGAGGAGAAGACCAGAGAAGAGAAAAGCCCTCTTTTTCTTCGCCGTAGGAGGCTTCTTATAGGGGGGTTCGGAGTCTTCTCGCTCGAGGGGGGACTCCTCCGAGTCTTGCCTCTGATTCGCCGACGCCACTGGCGCTCTTCTCGTGGCATGTTGCAGCGGTTGCTTCACTGCAGGGGGCTCGCCGAGAGCGGGGTTTCCCCTTGTGGGATGTCCGCACGCCTGCCTTCGTCGTTGGGGAATCGAGGCTCGCCGGAATGGTGCTGCGCGCCGCTACTCTTGAGAACGGAGCTCTGCGAGCATTGAATGGACAGGACCGGGAGTAGGGGCCTTCGTTCAGACTGTGACAAAGATCCACCGGGCATCGGCAAAGGGGCTGGTGGTCGCTGCTGCAGACCGCTGGTCGCCGTGACCGGCCAATGCGGTTGCTCCGCGTGTGAGAGAGAAGCTGGAGAGGGGAGACACGCGAGGAGTAAGACAGACACTGGGTGAATAATGTCCGCCGAATTTCCTCCTATTTCGTATATATATATTTTTTGAAATCCCCTCTCCATTTCTCTTGGCCCCCCCTTCTTCTTCTTGTATTTGTATATGTGCCCTCTTCCGATTATTCTCTTATCTTATTTGGGTTTCTCTCATATTTGGGCCTTCCCACATACTTGGCCCATCTGGCAAATGGGATGCCCCTTTCTTCTTCATATTTTTGGTGTCCACACCGCCTCCACATTTATCTCCGCTAACTCTGTGAACGCTGCTGCAAGCCTCTGCTCTTCCGCCGTGTCCTCACGACGCATATAAGAGCCCCAAAAGTAAGCACGAAGGAGAGCACAAATCCTAAAACGGAGGGAGTCTAGAACGACAACAAGCGCACAACGCCGATATTCTCACGCGGAAGGTGGCGCATCGTTTCGACCTCCCAGAAAAGGGGGCCCCTTCATTTCAAATCCACCGGGATTATCATTATTATGGGCCCAGGTGACCACGACACGTGACTTCTTAACACCGCCAGATCTCCACCCACCCGAGCCACGCTGGTCCAAAACCCTAACGGCTACTCTTCCAAGCCTACCAAGGCTCGGGAGTAGGAGGGGGACAAGTGGAGAGGGGGATTTCTGTAGCCCATCTAAGAGCAGCCAAACCAGATCCAGCAAGACCAAACGAGGCCCAGCTCATCTAAGTGACTGCCCCGCAGGGCCCACTTAGCATAAAAGCCCAATAAGATCACTCGGGATCAAGCCCTTCCTCGACGACCATTAGGCTCGGAAGGCCCGAGCGTCGGTCCGGTCGGAGGAAGACCCAAGCCGGACCTATCCCCCTCGCCGGGATAAAGGCTCGCGCCCCGCGCCCACCCCGACCGAGCCTCATCTGAGCTATGCTTATCACCCGAATAGGGCTGGCACACTTCATGCTTGGGTCGACCGATGATTACTTATCCACACTGCCGTTGAGAGCCCTTTATGAGCAGGAGTTCACAAAGATAAGGGACCCACGAATCCTCAACGTTATAAAGAGCCCACGATGAGGACGTAAAGAGCCCATGTCGAGGATGTAACCCCCGCCTGGAACTCCTTAGCTTACGGGACTCATGAGGCTAGCGCAACTATTTAAACCGGGGACTCCCTCCAGCGAACGGAAAGGCCTACACACGCCTAAAACTCCCTGAGTAGGAACCACTTCACCGCCTTCGTGGAGAGGGATCTCGTGCATCTCCTTCCTCCTCCTTTCATAGCTTTCACCACTGCTCTAATGACTTAGGCATCAGAGGGTTTTCCCCAGGGAACCACCCCTGGGCCCCCTGATCAGTTTCCCTTCCTTGCAGTTCACTTATCGGTGATCATCTCCCCAGCTCAGGACTCGCGCGAGATCGCCCCTCTTCAACTTGTATGCTCATCAAGAATGGACATTCAAATTTTTTTAATTTTGTTTGACACTAACATTTCTCTTACCCAAAATGCTCATGACATGAAGTATACAGGTACCATGCAAACAACTTATATCTAAAGCATGACATGCAATTGAAATATCAATAAGGAACCATAAAGTTCTAAAGGAAATAGGTGCGTCGACGTAGACACCGCGTAGTGTCGACGCACAATGCTTAGACAGAACACATGTTGCAGGAAAATTCGACTGTTGCGTCGACACATGCAGCATTGGTGTCGACACACTGAAGTTTTTTAGAACATCCAGTTGGACACACTTGAAGGAGTGCACAGAATTCAGATATCCACAAGATGATGCTAAAATTTCTGATGGGGCGACATGCAAGCATGCAAACTAGGCTTTTATGCTGACTCCCCCTTAGCTTAACATGCATGAAGATGCATGAAAGGATACGATGATTTTCAATCTTCACTACTCATGCATGCTTATTGAACTCCCCCTTAATGGATCACACATGACAGTTAGGAAATGCAGTAAATAGTGCAAGTGTCCACAAAATCAGGAGATTGGATTTAAAGGCAGCCATGACATCCATCATCAAGTGATTGTCAGCAATGATGAACCAAACACTCATATGGCCACTAGGTGTGAAACAAGCTCAAGCTGAGCCATAGACCTTGCACAACATCGACAATAAGTTCATCATCACATCAATTTCATCAGTGAATACAAATTTTTCATGAATTGCACAACTGAAGTATCTGCCTTTTGGTACGAGGCGGAGAACGTAGATCCAAATATCACCTCACGCAAAGTGCTATCTTTCTGATAGGCTTATCCCATCATTCTAACATGCACCTTTTGATATACCAGAAGGCTAGATAATTTCAAAGTGAAGTTCACTTAAGTAGATATCATTCGAGCAGCTCATATCAGATTTTCAAATTTAGTTGTA